>CM048843.1:72936392-74136392 GCA_026545765.1 Plantago major
TCTTTTTGGCATCTTCTTTTTATAAAAGTTAATTGCAACACCACCCACAGACATGATCAAATTTTATAGAAGCAAGCCTGCAGGTGTCCAAGTGGAAATATTAGTGAGTCTGTCAGGCACCGTACATGTGCTCAAATGCACATAGGGGTGCGCAGTCTATTTCCACTCGAACACTGACCTGGCTCACTTCCATAGATTTAATACTTTAAGTCATTGTTTGGCACAATTTTTTTCAATAACATGCGACCCGTAATCGCAAACTAGACCCCGATAGGGTAAAATGACATGCGTCCCAGGATTGCAAACTCATAATAGCTGCTGGGGTGCGTAGTCTATTTCCACTCGGACGTCGTACAAGCTCAATTTTATAGATTTAATATTTTCATTTCATTGTTATATATTGTCTACAATTTCTGAGATATTTGTTATTATGAATTTGCGATTCTGGGGCGCATAATGTATTTTCCACTCATGCACCATACGAGCCCACTTTTATAGATTTAACAAAGTCCTTTAATCGGGTTCGTTGGTTGCGTTGTAATTAACATGTACACTAAATGCCTTTTTCCTTGTGCGTTCGTAGCGGATATCATCATGTTCTTCTATGCCATGCACGGGGTCATATATGTTGTCTTTAACATTTTTTTTTGGATATTTGCTATTTTGAACATGAGTTTCTTGGGTGGGCAGCCTATTTCCTCGGGCTCAGTTCTATAGATTTAATATTTTAATTTGACCAAGCTCGTTGGTGGTGTTGTAATTAACATGCACAATAATTAAATGCCTTTTTTTCCTTAGTGTTAGGTTGAGATTGTAAATTTTAGCACATGTTATTTTACACTATTCCCGTACATTGGCCTATTTCCACTAGGACATCGTATGGGCTCACTTCTATAGATTTTAATTTTTTTTTAGTTTTATTGTTTGGGCGCATGTTATTTTAATAGCCTCTGGGCCGCGTGGTCTATTTCCATTCAGACAACATATATGCTTAATTTTATAGATTCAATATTTTACATTCATTGTTATATGTTGTCATTTACTATAATTTTTGAGATATTTGCTATTTTAAATTTGTGATTATGGGGCGCACAGTCTATTTCACTCAGGCACCATACGGGCTCACTTTTATAAATTTAACAATTTCATTTGACATCGGGATCGTTGGTGGCGTTGTAATTAACTTGTACACTAAATTCCTTTGTGCGTAGTGGATATCATGTCCTTCTATGGGACGCAAACTAGCCCCGTACAATAGCCCCTCAGAGTGTAAATTTTAGCACATGTTATTTTACACTACCCTATACATTGGCCTATTTCCACTAGGAAACCGGACGGGCTCACTTCTATAGATTTTAAATTTTTTAATTTTATTGTTTGGGCACATGTTATTTTTATAGCTTCTGGGCCGCGTGGTCTATTTCCATTCAGACAACGTATATGCTTAATTTTATAAATTCAATATTTTTCATTCATTGTTATATGTTGTCATTTACTACAATTTTTGAGATATTTGCTATTTTAAATTTGTGATTATGGGGCGTACAGTCTATTTCACTCAGGCACCATACAAGCTCACTTTTATAAATATAACAATTTCATTTGACATCGAGCTCGTTGGTGGCGTTGTAATTAACTTGTACACTAAATTCCTTTGTGCTATTGTCTTCGTAGTGGATATCATGTCCTTCCATGCCACGCGCGGGGTCGTATATGTTGTCTTTAACATTTTTAAAGATATTTGATATCTTGAACTTGAGTTTCTTGGGTGCGCAACCTATTTTCACTCGGGCACCAGACGAACTCACGTCTACAGGTTTAATATTTTAATTTCATCGGGCTCGTTGGTGGTATTGTAATTAACTTGTACAAAAAAAATGCCTTCTTTTCCTTATGGGCGCGTAGTGTATTTCCACTCGGGCACCATCTAAAAAATTATTAAATATCATTGATAAATTTAAAACTTAATATATAATTTATATAATTCTTCAAGTGGATAGTTAAGTGGTGAAGGAGATTGATTGAGAATTTACTTGAAAAGCATGGGTGTCTATGTTGCTAATAGATAGAAAGGGTGTTTGATAATTAAATGAATTTTCCTTATTTTGTCTAAGAATGGGCAATAAGCCAACAAGGATTAATTATGGTTTAATTACGCACAATTGTGGCTACTGTGGTTGCACACAAAAATAGGCGCAGCTGCTTTTGCAGTCTTTATCAGACCTACTAATGGGCTAGTTTTAGTAGGTTTTGTACCCAAATACATGGCCGCAAAACAGATGTGGGATTTCATTGATAAATGGCTTTTTTTACGGATCAGTACAGTTTTTGATGCCTTTTTTCATCAAGCCAATTGTGAAAATTTCCTTTACCAATAGCCAATATATGGGTAGATGGTAACAAAACATGTAGCTCTTCGTAAGCCAAATTGGGGCAGTACATGGTTGACATGGCTTTGTCATGCTAGCCCCAAAACTTTCAGAAAATTGCAGTACTTCCCCTGCACGTGACAAATTTGGACAGAAGTGATATTACCAGCAATAGCTGGTATCACTTTAATAAACTAAAACCTTCCCCCAATATCCACTGCACTGGCCTTTCATAATTTAATTTAAGACTTTTAATTCATAAATTAGGCGGTCTGCAGATAACTTATTTAGATAGATATGCTATCAATAAAATCATCTAGTATGTTATTAATCAAAACGTCTATGTTGTTAACGAAATAAGTCTTGTTGTAATATTAAGAATATAAGTGTTTTAATTAATAATATCGATAATTTTCTTGATAATATAGGTCCGTCTCTATATAAATCATCTAGATACCGTCTCTCAAGAGACTTGCACACTTTTAATTTTAAAAACCAAAAACCTTTGTCCCAAATCACTTCCATACTCCATACATCAAACCTAGAAATTCCCACATCGGATAGCGATTACCTCGGTTTTCATGGTTAATTACTTAATTAGGAAGTAACGTATCATTATATAACTTAAAACACTTTTTATTTATGATTTAATATATATTAGTATTGTAATTTGAAAATTGTTGACCATTAAAAGTCAAATTATAACATGTATAACGGGACAAATAGAGTAATTAATTAATGGATTTCATACTTTTAAGTGACTCTTCAAAGTCTTCTACTAGATGGAGTACGGTCAATTGTTCTTAAACATTAATTTCAGAGATTGCAGGTTAATAGAATTGTTCTCAAATTGCTATCAAATGCTTAATAGAATTTCTGAGATTGCAGATTAATAGATGGAGTACGGTCAATTGTTCTCAAATTCTTTTAAGCTGTGGCCTGTGTAATTTCAAATTCAAGTTTTGAAAAGCAACAAAAGCAAAGCAAATGTGAAAATGAGCAAACTCAAACGTTCAACTCCATGCCACGGGCGTGGGACATTATTGTTGGGCACGGGCATAGTTGTTGGACATTGTTTTTCATCAAGTGTCGGACATGGGCATTGTTTTTCCGTCAAGTGCCCGAGCATTGTAGTGTGGCATACATTGCTTTAGGGCATTGTTTTTGGGCATTATATGTCCCGGGCACTACTATCAAAAATCAAACATGGGCACGGACATACTAGTTGTTGGACATTGTTTTTCATCAAGTGTCGGGCATGTACATTGTTTTTCGTCAAGTGCAGGGCATTGTAGTATGTCATACATTGCTTTAGGGCATTGTTGTTGGGCATTATATGTCCCGGGCACTACTATTAAAAATCAGACATGTGCACGGGCATAGTTGTTGGACATTGTTTTTCATCAAGTGTCGGGCATGTACATTGTTTTTCGTCAAGTGCAGGGCATTGTAGTATGTCATACATTGCTTTAGGGCATTGTTGTTGGGCATTATATGTCCCGGGCACTACTATTAAAATTCAGACATGGGCACGGGCATAGTTGTTGGACATTGTTTTTCATCAAGTGTCGGGCATGGGCATTGTTTTTCGTCAAGTGCAGGGCATTGTTTTCTCATCAACTATCAATCCATTAGAAAGGTCAGTACTCTTCATTGGCTTACAGTTTTCATCATCAAACCCCAGACAAAAGGATGGTGCAGCGCATGTATCATCAGTAACTTGGCCTTGCAGAGTTTTAGGGATACCGCTAGATCCTTTCGTAGTATTCATAACACCCACACAAGAATCACCATCAACTACATTATCCTTACCCTTGTTCAACTTCGCATACACCTGGTTTTCTTTAACCACCACAGTCGTGTTTGTCCTTCCTGATCAACATTATTCTGATCAACATTACGTAAAACACGTAGTGGAACAGTATTGTCCTTCAGCACCTGATGTGTTGAACGCCCAGCCACGGAGACTGCATTATTAACCCCAGCCTTATCCAAAACAGCACTTGGTTGCTCAGCAGACACCTTGCTAACAACACCAACTACAGCATCGGCATTGTTAAACATATCTCTTACACGAAGCTCTTCAATAGTTACCTCCAGCTCCGGTGCGATGTTCTGCACATGAGATCCAAAGTTTATGTTTCAATATCTGAGCCAATATATCACCAAAAACATATTCCAGCAAAGAAAATTACCACATATTTTCCAAGATTATCCAGATCTATCTTGTCAAGTTTGTTAGCAAGTATAGTCAAGTCCCATTTCAGGAAACGAGGAAAGCACTTGTAGTCAGAAACCGGTTGGATAATATCAGTGTGTTCGCAGAACCAGAACTGGCACAAATTGAAACATGAATAGTATTTAAACAGCAATATCATGTAATTAAAGATTTAACTAAGACAATTGAGGACTACTCACCAACAGGAAAATAGCACATGACCCAATACGACACTGGTTGGCTGTTCTTATGTCTTCCATCAACACATCCAATATGTAATCACACCAGTCATACTCACATATACGACTGAAATCATCTATCAGTTCAGTAAACTTCCAATTCAATGACACATTCTGAGTAGGTATGAAAAACGTAGCAAGCAAATACAAGTGCAACACACGTGCTACATCATCACCACGGACCCGGTCCCCCTGACCAACTAACTTCACCAACACTGAACGGCACAAAGACGGTGACAACCTGTAGTGAGATGCTGGACGGTTGCCCATTAGATGCTCAATCTTAGCAGGGAAGCACCTCTTCAAAAAGTCAGTTATCATCACCGTGCCACCACCAGGGATTACTGGTACAGCACCACCACGTACACCAAACACTAGTTCTACATCCTCACTTGTTGGCCAGATGAAATCGTTTCCAAACAAAAAACCACGTATCCCACCTTCCATATTGAATCACTGCAAAATTCTAGCGATGTTCTGATCTCGTTTTTTAAAACGAGAAAATACTTGCACATCCCTCATGTTCATTGCAGTTTCAATAAAATTCCAAAATGGAGTCTTCCTCATAGCCTTGATGTGTTGTGCTGTGAAATTCAAGGACCTTATATCCGTCACAACAGACTGAACATTACTCCTGTAGTTCATCGCCACTATAGTAACAAGAAAATAATACAATTAAATAAACAAACCAATGAAAAGCCAAATCTCACAAATGCCAGTAAGATCAAAGTTTCGACAAAGGTATATGTCAAGTATATAACTACCAGGGGTCAAAGGTTCCACATGTTTGTCCCTACGCCTATCAAGCGTTTGTTTGCAAACTACAATAACAGATGATGTAATCGTTACTAAAGTATAGTAGAATCAGGAAAAAAATAACTACCATTAATAACAAATAACACAGGAGACCTTCATTCAGAAAGTAATGAGCTAACTTACTTTTCTCAAGCACAGGCTCACGATTCAGAATCCGCCTAACAGGCATAGCACTGTGCTCGCCTGGACACCACCTTCTATAAAATAAGATGCTGCCACAACATTTAACACTTCAGATCAGAAACATAGCACATACAATAACCAATTACAAATGTAAATAACTGACATATTAAATAATCATTTACCATTACGTGACTGAGAGAATCCTTTGTCCTTAATCCGCTTATAACTTCGACAAAGATTTACATCTACAACAATACATGAACTCAGTTTACAATATGATCATCATCATTTCAAAAATTAAATTTAATTCCAATCGAACAAATGCAATAAAAAATTACCAGATGGAGATCCAGGAGATGCCTGAGTCTTTGTTGATCTCTTCTGGTTTCCACAAGGTCTCATGTGCCCTGTGGTTAAACAAAAGGTTGTGTAACAGAGGTTAAAGGGATGAACCTCGATAGACGATACGACAAACAAATATACAGCAATAAAGAATAAAAGTACCATGATTTTGTTTCACACCAGCGGGATGCTGTTTTACACTCCTTTTCCGAACTCTTACCATCTCATACGATCCGTCTACAATACAGTAAAATGGTTATCTACATTAACAGGGTAGGACATTTCCAAATGAAAGCACCTCGAACACAATTACTACATTACAAATTACGAATTACCAGTATCTAATGGGGGAAAAAACAGTATTATTGTTCGAAATTCCATACACATCATCTTCGTCTCCACAACCTACAAATAATTAAAAAAAAAAAAATCAACTGTCTTTCATTCCAAAAGATTATATGATCAGCATAATCATAATTTCAATTTTTTACCAGACGGGCAATTGTCAAAACTCCCCACGTACTTGTTGCCACCGCAATTTGGAGATGTGTAATCTATTAACAACAAAAAAAAATTTAATGGCCTGCCTATTGTTAACAATATAAAAACCCCTTCTGTAAACTAAATACTGAAAAAAAAAAAAAATCGAGCCCAACCTGATTCATCGCTGATTACATTCGATGTCATGTCGGAATCAGTGAATCGATACCGACGCCCAGCTACTACATCAACAACAAAAGTGGACTGGTAAACTTATTGGTAAAGCAATATACATAGCTACGTCGACGAAAATCAAAAGCACAGGATATACCTTCCTCACGAAATCGACCACCATCTGCCCCGTAGCGACGGGGGTCTTCGTCGGACGACATTGCATAAAAGTTAATACACAGTTGTTTCAGAATCAGAACTTCTTGTGTTCAAGAGGAAAGCGAATTAATTCACACACATATTATTTCACCCATCAAGCAAATATATATATATTACCATCAAACTTTGTGCCTGCAATACATGATTCGAAATTCAAAAGCTAGTAGACTCATCAACACTGTCGATCGATCGATTTGGGGGGAAAATTAGGGGGGAAGCAATTCGTTCGGTGGTAAATTGCATTCAGTATGCAATTAGATGTCACGTGCTCTTGATTTAGGTTGTAATTGTAGCTTGTCAATAGGGGTAACTCAGACATTTAACTAAAACATGTAGTCATTCGAAACGCCAAAACCAATGTTTGGCTAACTGTAAAAACAGTGGCCAATGTGTACCCATTGGTAGCTCCCCCTAAATGCATTGATAAATTGCCAGACATCATACTGGAGCTTGAGCTCCCCCATTTCCTGGCTCTGTATTGTTGTACTGTCGATTTTTTGGGGAAAATTCAAAGAAAGAGTCGTAGTCGCATTAATTGGCCGTGTTAAAACTTAAAAGCGATTTGAAGATGGTAAAATGGTCAAAGCGTGAAAGCCTCGAGGAGCGGAAACTAGTGGCTAAAAGAAAATGTGGGAGTTGGAATATACGTGTTCACAAAGTATGCCATTTAATATAACACCACAAACTGGAATTTCATCATGCGACACACGAGGGTATTTTTCTACTCTTCTCCCTCTATCATAATAACAACAAAATACAACATTACTGGGATTATTCACTACTGGACATCAACCGGTATTTCTGAGATTTAGATTCCTCAATGCTCTTTCCTTTTCCCCAATTATTATACCATTGTTCATCTTTGTTATATGCAAACAAACATGTTCCACTCTCGGATCTCAACTCTAAGAAAAGTTACATTCGGTACCCGTAATTGACCCCCTAAACAAATTCTCGCGATATTCAAACAACAATAGATGATCTCCTATGGTTGTCCAATTCTCCAATTCATTTCTCTCTCTGCCCGAGAGACTTGAATTACAATTCGTCAAAACCTAGTAAATAAAAAGAAAATTAAGAGAAAGAATTAAAGAAACTCAAAAATTAAAAAATCAATGGCATTTTCAGAGAAGCAAGCCTAAGTACATGAAAAAGGGCATTTTCTTAGTCGCGCTGAATTCGATATGACCAACCTTGGACGACACATCGGTAAAAAAAACAATTACATGTCATCAGCAAGTTTGACTTTTAGGTCTATATGTAATTTTTTAAATTATCCAGTTCATTTTTTTTTTTATGAAACTGTTATTGTTTCAAAAGTAGACTTGAATCTGTTAATAGACAAAATTTAAGGGGCACCTTAAGAAATTTTTCTCAACTTTAACCTTATTGAATGTATTTAATAGCCGGGAAAAGAAATCGCCACATTCATAAATGTTATCTTGTTCTTCAGAGACTACACTTGTAACGAGACGACCACTAATCGATCGAACTCCGCCCTGTCGAATTCGATTTATGTTTTATACTCATTTACCTAGTAAGACGAGTTAAATTCGACTTTATAAGGACATGTAATTTAGTCCATTTACATTTTAGTTTACTTTTTATAGCCTTTTTTGTACTTTAAAAACAAAATATTTGAAATCTAATAAAAAATACAATTAGGAATCGAGCTTGAGGCCAGGTAGATTTTGTTATTTTGCTTAATTAATTGTGATATAATTCTTAATTTTGGATTAAGGGGTGGACCAGCAGTCCAAATCCACTTGTGAAATATAGGTTTTTAGTAAATTTATGATGTAATACTAGTAATCCCTCCGTTCCACAACAAATGTCACGTATTTCATTTATATCTGTCCCACTACAAATGTTATATTTTTATTTTTGGCAACATTTACAATATATTTATAGTCCATATGCGTCTCAAACATTTACATCGCATTAAACTCGTGTTCAGAATTCAATATTTCCATCAATTTCGGAAAAGTGTTACATTTAATCGTTTCTGCGTTTGACTCATTACTTATTTAACGATATTAATAAATAAATTATTAAAATTATATAATGAAAATTTAGTAATTAAATTTTTATTATATGATTTTATTAAATTATTTACTATTATCGTTATAAGAATTATTAAACTCAAAACAAATGGCCAAAAATCAAATGTAATAATTTTATCAAATTGAAAGATAACATTTGATTTATGAATGGAGAATGTATGGTGGGTTAGGTGACATTACAAGCATATGGTTGAACATTGGAACAATAACTTAATTTAATGGACAAAAAAGGATTAGGAAAAGCGAGTACGAGTCTTTCTTGACCTGGTGTGAACCACGGTTAACCCGGTGTTAGGTGGCTTGACCAGTCCGGTTTGGTAGGCGTCACCTCTCTGTCCATATATACCCCAATTCCCATTTCCCATTTCCTCGAGTACAAAAGTCAGACCAGAGTCTCTCCAAATTCACCTACAATCTTCTCTTTTCTACCCCAAAAAAACAGAGAGCAGGTAAATTAAGGAGAGACTCCATTAACCAACTAATCAATCTACTTGCTCTCTTCATTCAATTTTACTCAATCAATTCAATTCAATTCAATTCAATTGAGAATGGAATCCACACCAGAGAAGCTATCAGCTCTTGATTTAATGGCTGCGATCTTCAAAGGAGTGAGTCTGGACAACTTAAACGGCTCCTCCGGATCAGCTCCACCGCCTGTGGTGGCGATGCTGCTGGAGAACAGGGACCTTGTCATGATGTTGACTACAAGCTTGGCCGTTTTGATTGGATGTGCGGTGGTTATGGCCTTGCGGAAGGCCGGATCGAAGAAGAAGAAGGTCGTGGATTTGCCAAAACTGGTGGTGCCGAAGTCGACTGAGGTGGAGGATGATGTGGATGATGGGAAGAAGAAGGTTACTGTGTTTTTTGGGACTCAGACTGGTACTGCTGAAGGATTTGCTAAGGTAGTGTTCAATTTTCTATTTTTCGAGAATTGTTAGGTGTCGTATGTTATGTTTTTGCGACAGTTTGGGTTGGATTAGTCGCGTGTAGCTGTATTTTTGGTAGTTGAAGGTGACGTTTTCGTAGAGTGTAAGGGATGGACTTTTCGGGGTAGGTGTTCAATTTGGGAAAGGTCAAATGACTAGAATGGTCTACTTAGTTCCTAGAGATCAATCAATCAATTTAATTTGTTGGAACTCAGAATTGTTTGGGAAATTTTGATTAGGAAATGGTAATCGGGCTATTTACATCAAAATGCAAAACCAGAGTGTAGTAGTCGTAAATATGATAATTAATACAGACTTATTGTTACTAAAATTTTGGTACTTAGGGTACTTAAGGTCGCAAATGTTCAATTTTTGCGACATTTCTGAATGATCAATTTTTTTGCGACGAATTCTATGGACATTAGCCACGAATAGTACTATGTTGGTAGCTGATTAGTAGGTGATGGTTCTTGGAGTTTAAAGCTGACGTTTTAGTGGGTAGGTGTTGAATATGGGAAATGTCCAAAATGGACTGTCTTACTTCTTGGATCAAGTTTCAACACAACAAGAAAATTCTTTGGGAAAGGGTAGTTTGGTAATTTAATAGTTTCTCTTAGTTGGCCGGCGTGTTTTGGTTTTTATTTATTATATTTTTGGAATAAAGAATTGATTTCTAGTTGTCAATTGCTAGGCATTGGCGGAGGAAGCAAAAGCCAGATATCAGCAGGCCAAGTTCAAAGTTGTTGACTTGGTAAATTTTTATTTACCTTTTCACCCTTTTTACTATTTCTGTTATTTATCTTGATCGATTGTTTTTATTTATTTTTTCTGTGTCTTTTATAGGATGACTATGCAGCGGATGATGAAGAGTATGAGGAGAAGATGAAGAAGGAATCGATAGCATTCTTCTTTCTTGCTACGTAAGTTCATTTATTTCGAACTGTTTCTTAATTATACATTGACTACACATCTGACATTGAACTTCTTTTATGAGGTGTATGTGTATGATAGAGTGCCACGTTGATGTGGTTAGCGTAAGACTTTTATATGTTTGAAATTTATTGAGTAAGTTGACTGTTGGTTGGTTGCAGATATGGAGATGGTGAACCTACCGACAACGCGGCGAGGTTTTACAAATGGTTCTGTGAGGTAAAACATTTTGTTTGTGGTTAAAAATTTAGATTTTTTACGGTATGTGGTGAGGTTTTGGTGTTTATTTTAAAGTTTTTTGGTGCAGGGAAAAGAAAGAGGTGACTGGCTTAAGAATCTTAACTATGGTATATTTGGTCTTGGCAACAGGCAGTATGAGCATTTCAACAAGGTTTGTGCTATATTACTATGTTTACAATTGCTTACATTGAAATGCATATTGTTGAATTTTTAATCAATTATTTTGCTAATGTAGTCTTTATTTTCTTTTCTTGGTTTGATATCAGATTGCTAAAGTGGTAGATGAGATTATCATTGAGCAAGGTATGTTGATTCACTGATTACTTCTGTCAAGTTGTTATAAGTTTTGAATTTTGCTCTCGTTTCCGGATACCTCATGCAACCTTGTATATTCTATTGCCTGCAGAGGATATTGATATCTAGACTCTAGTTTAGCACTTTAGCTTGTATTCATTCTTACCCACAATGTCTCATTTCAGGTGGAAACCAACTCGTTCCAGTGGGTCTTGGAGATGATGATCAATGCATTGAAGATGACTTTACCGCATGGTACTAAAATTGTCATCTATCATCCAAGTGATCATTATCTTCTATAAGTTGTTAGATTAAAATTGGTATGGTGATGTACAGGCGTGAGTTAGTATGGCCTGAATTAGATAAATTGCTTCTGGATGAGGATGAAGCGTCTGCTGCCACTCCATACACTGCTGCAGTTTCAGAATATCGTGTTGTATTCCATGACCAAATAGAGGAATCAACTGAGAATGGCTTCGCCAACGGTCATGCCAGTGACCGGGCTGTGTATGATGCTCAGCACCCATGCAGAGTAAATGTTGCTGTAAGGAAGGAGCTTCACACTCCTGCTTCAGACCGTTCTTGCACACACTTAGAATTTGACATAGCTGGGACCGGGCTTAAGTAAGTTCATAATGCTTTACGTAAGTTCATAATGCTTTACATTGTTTTACTTGTATTATCCAGATATCAGCAGGATGTTTACAATAGCCTGAGCTTATCTGAACCACCCCAATTTAGAGATACAGTGTGACATGACCTATTAGAGATATGTGGAGTGTTTACAAAAACTGCCGAATAATGAGATGCTCATTATTGAACTCTCTCATTCCTCAGATACGAGACAGGGGACCATGTTGGAGTTTACTGTGAGAATCTGCTTGAAACAGTGGAAGAAGCAGAAAGATTATTAAGTATGCCTCCACAAACATACTTCTCGGTTCACACGGATAAAGAGGATGGTACTCCACTCGGTGGAAGCTCCTTGCCACCTCCTTTCCCTCCTTGCACCTTGAGAACTGCTCTAACTCGGTATGCAGATCTTTTGAGTGCTCCCAAGAAGGTAAGCCAGAATTTCGTTCCCTTCAGAATTCTTCAACGCAGTTGCCCTTGACCATGAGAGCTTATGTGGGTGTCTTCTCTTTTTCAGTCTGCTTTAGTTGCATTAGCGGCGTATGCTTCTGACCCAAGTGAAGCTGATCTGCTTAGACATCTTGCATCCCCTGCTGGAAAGGTTGGTATCTGACCAAATCTCTTACTAGACATTTGATTACTACTTTGTGAAACACTAGAGAATTTGAAGTGATTTATCATGCTCCAAGATTTTTGGTGGAAATGGTAGATCTTTTAATCAACCATGGCCGCTATTATATTCACATATCACATTGGCCTTCTCCTTATGCTGTGTATATATGTATATTCAGGAGGAATATGCACAGGATATAGTTGCAAACATGAAGAGCCTACTCGAGGTCATGGCAGATTTCCCATCAGCTAAGCCTCCACTTGGTGTATTCTTTGCAGCAATTGCTCCTCGTCTGCAACCCAGATTTTATTCTATCTCATCATCCCCAAAGTGAGTTTTCAGGAGGAATATTTCTCGTCTGCAGTATAATTTGTACTTGTTTTGCTAACCAGTGTTTGCATTCGGATACTCACTCCTCCCTAATTTTTTTCAGGATTGCAACAAATAGAATACATGTTACTTGTGCATTGGTTTATGAGAAAACTCCTACTGGACGAATCCACAAGGGTATCTGCTCAACCTGGATGAAGGTACTTAATTTAAAAGTCAAATTTACTTGGTTAAAGTTGTCTTATGAATTGGTAGAGTTCCTAAAAACGGACGGATCCATTTCTTGTACTCATCCGCTTCTGTACCCGTCTATTATCAGAATGCTATTCCCTCAGAGGACAGCCTTGATTGCAGCTGGGCTCCAATTTTCATTAGAACATCTAACTTCAGACTCCCTGCTGATCCCAAAACACCAGTAATAATGATCGGTCCTGGTACTGGTTTGGCTCCATTTAGAGGTTTCCTTCAGGTTCGTTGCGTAGGCTTTTCGGTTCTTAGACTTGTTCTGTACCTAATCATTTTCATCCTAGAATGGTGCTTGAACTTTCTGGTTATATTTCAGGAAAGATTAGCTCTGAAGGAATCCGGAGCTGAACTTGGTCCTGCTGTATTATTTTTTGGTTGCAGAAACCGCCAAATGGTTAGTAATCAACATAAAAAATGCACATGATCCGTTCATTTCAAATGTCGAAACTGTAAAAAATTAAATAATCAACTTGATGCATTATTATTTTACAGGACTTCATTTATGAAGAAGAGTTGAACAATTTTGTCAATGCTGGAGTAATTTCTGAGCTAGTTATCGCCTTTTCTCGTGAGGGACCAACTAAGGAATATGTCCAACACAAGATGGCTCAAAAGGTGCACAAGCCATATCACCCAACTACCTTACATCTGCATATTTTGTAAAAATCAAGGGAACTATAAAACCACCATCGGATACTCATTTTTGAATTATTCCAAAATTACAGGCGTCCGACATCTGGAACATGATCTCTGAGGGAGGCTACCTATATGTTTGTGGTGACGCCAAAGGAATGGCACGAGATGTGCACCGAACTCTGCACACAATTGTCCAAGAACAGGTAATGCCTTCCCATCAAACTTTGTGGTAATCATGTCTTGTTAGGTCACATTCTTCATTGGTAGAACTACTTCACACTTTCTGCGGTTGTCAAAGAAAGGAGTTTTTTCTTGGACCTACTCTCAACCATATTGCATTCTCAGTTGTCCATTATGGATCATGGTCCTGATGTTGTTGGAACATTCACTTAAAAGCACCAACTTATTTGGCGTCACCTCATATTGCCTTTTGAATAATTATTTGCCACAGTGCACCATTTCGAAGCTAAAATGTCCTTTTCGCCCTTCCAGGGGTAAAACCTGAATCTTGCATGAACTAATAGTGTTCGCCGTGTTTCAGGGATCTCTGGACAACAGCAAAACTGAAGCCATGGTGAAGAACCTGCAAATGAACGGAAGGTATCTACGTGATGTATGGTAATTAATTTCTCCCATCGGGGAAATAAGGCGTAAAAAAGTCTGAAGTTACTGCTACGATGTACTACTAGTGAAATGTTAAAGAGTGAGGCAATGGCAATGTGTAAAAAAGACATGCCTTCTGTGGAGTTACAAGTATTGTTGTGATATTAGTTTTATTCTTTGGGAGAAAACTGCGATGAGATTTTTTGGGTCCTTGTATAACTTATACGAATGTGTTATGTATGTATGATATATATGAGAAATAAATGTTGTAAACGAAGTTAGGTATAATTATTTAATCTTTCTTACTTATGAACCCGTAATGAGGATCCTTTTTCCTTCTCAAAACTGAAATACTACTCCCTCAGTTTATTTCAATTCACATCGGTACAAATTTTAGGATCAGTATAACATTACATGGTTTATATAGATAAAAATTGAGTGTGAAAGAGTAAGGGTAGAAATCTGGAAATATTTCAGTCCAAGGGAGGAATCATTATACAGAGTTGCACATTGACCCGTGAATCAAAACATGAAAGTGGTCCGGAAAGTTTTATACAAACAATACGATTGCAGGTTTTTTTTTTTGGGATCAAAGATAGTTTTATTCCGGTAGATCAATAAAGTACATCGTCTCAACAAATTGAGTCGAACTCAATGACAAACATCAAACAACAAACAGAAGCACATGGTATCAAATCCTTGGACAATCCAACAAGGTATTAATGTAGCTCCTGAGCTTTTTATCTAATACTCCCTCCGTTCCATAGATTTATTTTCATTTTTTCATTTTGAACGTTCCATTTAAAACTTTCAATTTACTTTTATGGAAATCCACTATCTCCATTATTAATATTTTAATCTCTTTCTTTCATACTTTTTCTTACTTTTTACTATACACTTACTCCCTCCATTCCACCAATTTCTTTCCATTTTATTTTTGCACAAATTTTAAGAAATTTGAGTAAAAAAAGGATTTTTATAGATGAAGTAGTAAGTGTATAGTAAAAAGTAAGAAAGAGAATTGAAAAAGTATGAAAGAGAGAGATTAAAATATTAATAATGGAGATAGTAGGTTTCCATAAAAGGAAATGGAAAGTTTTTAATGGAACGCCAAAAATGGAAAGAAATCTATGGAACGGAGGGAGTACTACTTTATCTATATAAACCCATTTTTTACTCGAATTTCTTAAAATTTGTGCAAAAACAAAATGGAAAGAAATAGGTGGAATGGTGGGAGTACTATCTATCAGAGCATGACAAACTGCTTTGTGGACAGCTTCGCGCAAGATTCCATTCAAGTCACGATTGCGTTGCTGGAAAATATGCGGGTTTCGTTCCAACGAAATTGCATAAATCAAGGGTTCTGAGATCGAGAGAAAGAAATGAGAGGGAAAAGACAAGATACCGATGATGTGAGGTCGCTGATAAGGCTGGGATCCCTTAACGAGATGATATCACGGAAAAGAAATGAGGGGGATATAGAAAGATCAGGGTCTAGAGATTTTGGGAGCATTTTTCTCGAGAGTAGTACTTTTGCAAAGCATACTAAACTAATATTTAAAATCCATCATGATAATAACAGATTGAATTACAAACAAAAGATAAATGAAAAGTTGACTTTTGAGTTTGTATGTAATTATAAAATTTGATATGAGTGAATTTTAGGTTAATGTGTATATTAAGTCAATTCAGGGTTGAATCTGAAAATGATTCATATTTAAGAGGTATTTATAATTCGAACAAGATCTGAATCCAATTTGAATGACGTGTTTGTCGAGTCTAAAGATACAAGTAATAGAACAAATTGATGACAAATTGACAATGAAGTATGATGATTGAAACTAAAAGTTGTAGGACCTGATTGTAAATTCTGAGATGGGGGAAGTGAAAACAAGAGGCGGCAGCCCGCAGGGTTATCCTTTTAATAATATATATCCTCCAAATCAAATCCAAAACTTGGTGCTTTACATTTACACACAGATAATAATTTCTTCATTTATCTGGTAAGTTAAGTTGTTTGTTTACCAAAGTAGTATTTTCAAAGTTCATCCACCAATTATTCAGAGTTTAGTCGTACGATTGATTTTTCAGTCATTGTTCGGCAAATCGGACTTCATAGTCGGCTTCAGCCGGTCAAAGAAAAGTTAACGGTGGCGGTCAATATTGATCAATTCATATCCCGTCCTGTTTGAGCCTGGCAAGGTACTTGGTCCAAAACAAATGTCACGTATTCAATTTATATCTGTGCTACATTTCTGTTACTACCGGTCGAATTTATTCCACTACTTTTAATTTATACTTTAATCTTTCTGTTCGAAGTCAAACGGTAATTTGTTCTAGTATGAAAGTAGACAATTTATGTATGCATTGTTGTCTAAGAAGGCAAGTTTATAGATTAAGCACTGCTATACATTCATAGAATCCCGATAATGTTTAACTAATCAGAATAATAGAATTAGGCTAATCTGCATTTTGTGATTACATCTTCAATTCAGCATTTCTACATCTTCAATTGTTGAAAATGGAAGTACTTGTCGGAATGTACCTTGCCACGAATAGTTATGTGACATTGTTAATTTTATTTGTGAATCAATGTATAAGAAAGTTGTCATACATGCAGAAATCCATTTAGCAACCACTTTATAAGAACATGTGGTTAGATAGTCGAAAGACGAGTACAAATTAGAGAATGCACCCTAACATTTGGAGCAGTGCGCATAATACTTGAGTGGGTGGTGGTGTGACTATGTTTGTGAAAATTAGGGGTATCTGCTTAATACTTGAGTCAGTGAGTGAGTGGTGGTGTCGTACAATAATTCAAATATTTCTCTTTCATTCTCTTCTCTCTTGACTATATGTATAACAACGTACAGGATTACTTCGGAGACAATATATGGCAGCTTATGCAGCTGCAACATCTCTCACTAACCTGTTGGAGCAAGTTCAGTCGTATCATGATCGAAATGTAGTTCTTCTTGACGAACAACTGAAACAGCTTGCATCGATCCAGGAGAAGGTTAGTTCCTTTCAAAATTATCTTGAAGGTTATCACTGTGCACATACCAAAGATGCAGAAGATTTGGAATGTCGAATTGCAGATACATGTTATGAGGCTGAAGACGTAATCGAGTCATACATAGTAGGTTATATACATTCAAAAAATCATGAAGGCAGGTTCTTTACAAAATTATCTAGAAAGTTATCTAGACTCCAGGAGAAGGTTAGTTCCCAGCAACTGAGATTGCCGAAAAGGGTAAATAACTTCTCTCAAGGATTACAAAAGGTGATTAATGAGATGGATTCTACTGCAGAAGAAGTAACGGTGATTAAGGCGAAATGTGCCCCAGTTCAACAATCACCATTGCTTACTCAGCTAGATTCAATCAGGCCTCTTCCTCCTCAGAATGATACTTTTGTTGGACATGAGGGCATATTCGTTAGTGTAATTGACAAGTTCGTTGGTGGACAATCAAATCGCCAAATCATTTCAGTTACTGGAATGGGTGGCATTGGTAAGACTAGTCTTGCTAGAAAAGTTTATGACAGTCCACATGCTAAGCAACACTTTGATAAATGTGGTTGGGTTACGGTATCTCAAGTATATGATATTAAGAAATTGTTGTTGCACCTTCTATATGATCTTGGGGTTCTAGCAAAAGGGCAAGGTGAAAATCTTGAGGTTCATGTATTGGGTCAATCTTTATACCAATTTTTCTTTGGAAGGAGGTATTTGGTAGTTCTAGATGACATGTGGAGCAGTGAGGCATGGGATGCAATACAACGGTTTCTTCCAGATAACTCAAATGGAAGTCGAGTCATGGTTACCAGTAGGTTGCGAGATGTTACCAATTGTATTGACTCTTCAAATCAATTTGAGATGAATCTTCTAGACGAGAATGAAAGTTGGAAACTATTTTGTGAAAAGGCATTTTGCAAAGAAAATTGTCCTGCGGAGTTCATGGAAGTTGGAAAAAGGATTGCAAGAAATTGCAAAGGGCTCCCTCTGTCTTTGATAGTTATTGGTGGACTTCTTGCAAAGTCTAAAATGATACTACGAGATTGGGAGCAAATTTCTGCAAATATAAGTGAAATGGTGAATTCGTGGACAATGAGAGTCACCTGATGCTATTGTCTTTGAGCTATAACCAGTTACCAATGCATTTAAAACCATGCTTTCTCTACATGGGAGTTTTTCCTGAAGATGAAGAGATTCATGTCTCTAGGCTTATCAATTTATTGGTTGCTGAGGGTTTTGTCAAACCAATCCAAGGTAGAAGCATGGAAGAGGTTGCTGAGTTATATTTGACAGATCTCGCGGACAGAAATCTCATATTTGTTATAAAGCGAAAACACAATGGGATTTTAAGAGATTGCAAAATCCACGATCTTTTAAGAGATTTGTGCTTGAGAGAAGCTCAGAAATGTAGATTTCTTTCCTTCATCAGAGAGCATGACCCTATCACGCAGGACATAAGCTGCCAACGACGTATTGGTTTTCAAGCTACGAGAAAACGTGGCTTCATTAAATGGAGATTCCTCCAGAAACTTCCTCAAATTTGTCATGCATTGAAATCAGCTCCATTTCTTCGTTCTGTTGTAGAGTATTCCCCGGATTACAGTCCACTAGATGTGGTGTTGTTTGATTCTGAGTGTCATCTTCCATTGCTGCAACTCAAGTATTTCAAGTTGTTGAGGATCTTGGATGTAACTGAAGTGTACCGCCTACATGTTATTTTCCAATTGGTTAATTCTCGGTACATTAGTTTTCGGACTGGTGGAATACCTTGGAGTTTATCTTCTCTAAATTTGTTGTGGAATATACAAACACTGGTTATGGCTACCACATTATTCTGTAGCGAGATTATTGTTCCATCTGCAATATGGGAGATGCCACAACTTAGGCAGGTAAAGATTTATCAATTTGTAATGCCTGAGCCTCCAATTCGGAAGGGTGGCTGTGATATTGTTGTGCAGAAGAACCTTCAAACACTCCTGGAGGTAAAGGATTTCAGGTTGACGGAAGATATCCTCAATGGAAGACCGAATATCAAGAAGCTTAAAATTTATCAAGGTTGGGACAAGACTGCATTGAGGTTCTCAGATTACTTACTCAACAATCTTGTTTTTCTGGATAATCTCCGATCATTTTATTGCTGGTTTGGGGAATATTCACGAACTGAAGTTCTAGAGGGCATCAAATTCCCAGCATCACTCAAAAAATTGACTCTAACAAAGTGTCCTTTAAATTGGGATGATCTTGCAACAACTATTGGAGATCTACCCCAATTGGAAGTCCTCGAACTTCGGGGTAGCTGTCATGGGGAAGAGTGGAACCCACTAGATGGTCAATTCCTTAGCCTGAAAATGCTCAAAATTAACAATCATGGTCCGCAGCAATGGAATGCTGACAGTACACATTTTCCTGTCCTTGAACAACTACATCTTGACTACACTCTGAATATGAGAGAGATCCCGCCTGGCATTGGAGAAATAGAAACACTTCGCTCCATTCATGTTTCTGGTCCCCATTGTGCTTCTCTAGTGGCCTCAGCAAAGAAAATATTAGAGGGACAAAAAGAGCTGGGTAATGATGATTTCGAACTCGATGTATTCAACTTGGAAATCGATGAAGAGAACTAGTGGATGTTAAAGAAAGAAGGTGAGAAAGCAATTATTAACTTTGTTATTATCTGTCTTCAATTTGATTGCGATAACATGTCAAGTTAATTGGATGGATCAGCAAAAGGTAAGCATAGTTGTGATTTGTGCAGATTGGTTTCAGCAATTGATCTCATTTTACTTTTGTTGATATTTGTGTATCTTTATTTTCAGCATGCATAATTTAGTTCTGGCATGTGAAGTACTATTAGTTTTGTTTTTTACAGGCAGGACGACTGCTATATGGATCGCTGTGCTGCACTTTGAAGGTTTTACTAGTACTAACCCGGGGCAATGCCACGATATAGTTTACTTTTAATAATAAATAAAAACGGAAAAATAACAGGAGAATAAAATAAATTAATAATCGAGAAAATAAAATAGTCAAACTTATGACAACGTTGGTCATGATGTCGTTGGGTAGTCATAACATATATTTTATATCGGGTCTTACAACGTTGGTCATGATGTCGAGCTCTAATGCTATGTCAATCACTCACTAAGTCTTTTTTATGGTACCTATAAAAATGTAAAATACGACTCACCATGACTGTTCTTTGTTTTAAGTAGTAGGATCCAAGTATCCAACCCATTCAGGACCCCACGATTTTATAAAATGAATTTTATATCGGGTATTATAAATGTACCCGACCCGTTAATTAGCAACTGACTTGAAACAATTAAAGAAAAATATACATAACGCAATTAACTTGGTAGGTTCCGAAAAACACTCTAGAGCCCCCTGCCATCCCACATAAAAAGATTACTATTATTCAAACATATTTCTCTCTTTTAAATTATGTTCTTTGTTCCGTTTCAATCTGTTTTTGCTCCTAGATTTCTTTTTTTTTTTTGGCCTTAATGTATAGGTTGTTGTGTTTCTTGCACCCATTTTTTTTTTCCTTTTTTCCCATTTTCTAAATTATTCTTAAACTTTGAAGGGAGGCGGTGGCGTTGAGGTGCTAGAGTCTATTAAGTTAACTGAGTATTACATAAAAAAAAAAAAAGCAAATTAAGTCAAAATTCCTTGTCACGCCCCAAAACCAAAATCACTTTAGCGCGACCGGCCGTCTATCGTGAGATGGGCTCACGCCAAGACGAAGCCTTCCTTTAATCCTCAAATACATAATTATCTCACTACAAGAAAATAGAGAAAAAACGATGGAATGGGGCGACGGATTCTATCCGTCATCCCTTTAGCGACGTTTTGCTAAATGGGGCGACGGATAATAGTTATCCGTCGCTTATTAGCGACGGATTATAATTATCCGTCGCCCAAGTTTGACTTTTTTTTTAAAAAAAAGAAAAATGAAATTATTAACGACGGATAATTTTATCCGTCGTTAATATTTTTAATTAAAATTAAAAAAAAATAAAAAGTGGCGGCGGATAGATTATCCGTCGCTATGGGGCGACGGATAGCTATCCGTCGCCCCACCTAGCGACGGATCGGCCCTTTGGACCGACGGATACGTGTTCGTCGGCCCCAGAAGGGTTTATCCGGCCCAAACAGCAAGCAGCTTCTTCCTCATTCTCATTCTTCTTCCTCATTCTCATTCTTCTTCCTCATTCTCTTCTTCTCCTCTCTTCGGTTTCCGGTGAATTCTTCGTTATTCCGGCCAATCTTGGTGCCTAATCGAAGCTCGTGGGACAAGGAGTTTGGTTCTTCGATCAATTTCAGATTTCTACCGATTAATCAATGTATTTTGGCTAAAACCCTAGTTTTTTAAAATTTGGGGATTTTGTTTATTTTGATTAATTTGAGCAATTATATGTATATATGATAAGTATGTAGTAGTTAGTTTAGTTAATTTGATCAATTATATGTAATTTGATATGTAATTTGTTCAATTTGATATATATATATATATATATATATATATATATATATATATATATATATATATATATATATATATATATATATATATATATATATATATATATATATATGTAATTGATAGTTAGTTTAGTTAATAATATGTATATATGTTAGGTATGTAGTATGATATGAATGTATGTAGTATGTTAAGTTTGGTATGTATGAATGTATGTAGTTAGTTTGATTTGTGTGTTAAGTATATATAGTTAGTTTAGTTAATTTGATATGTTTGTTAAGTATAGAAGTATGTAGTTTTGATTTGATAAATTTGTATGTTAAGTATGTAATTTGATATGAATATATGTAGTAATTCGATATGTATAGAGTAATTAGTTAATTTGATATGTATGTTAAGTATATAATATATGTACTAAGAGGTTGAAATGGTTAAAATATATGTCCAATTTTGTAACATATCGAACACTTAATTAATAATTAATTTATAAGGAACATATAATAATTAACAATTAACCTCTACAATCTTCTTATCCGAATTGGAATCGATCTAATAAATTAAATACGATCTAATCAATTGGAACGTGTCAGGTTAAAAATAAAGTATACAATGAATTCCGACCGTTCATGGATGTACGATCGTACGGCGGTAAATGGCAGAGTTTCTAGGAGTTTTGTAGAAGGGGTTAAAGGTTTGATCTCGTTTGCCATGGGACGTCCGGTTTGTGCAACTGGGGGTTGATAAAGTGTACTTGCACATTGGAAACCTGCAGAAACAAGCAATTTATGACGCCTACAACAATATTTGAGCACTTGCGATGTTATGGATTCATGCCTGAGTATCATGTATGGATTCATCACGGTGAGGAAGCACCGTCCATGGCATACCTCCAATGGAGGGAGAGGCGGGGTTTGGGGCTGCCTATCGAGTGCCTTTCTACTTATCGGAACATGTGCATGGTGTATTGGGAGGAGGATGTAGATCTGTTGGAATGCAAGTTCTGTGGTAGGGAGCGTCACAAGTGATGAGGAGGGGGGGGGGGGGGGGGTGCATGAGAATGAGGAGTTTCATCCGTTTTGTCTCTAGGCTTGTATAACTAGTAATCATTAATTGATATATATATATGAAACGAAACACTATGGTAAAATTGAAGCTGATGTAACTTATATTATGTAATGCCGTAACAATTGACTGAAGCTAATATAACTTATATTACGTAGCAATTGATTGAATTATTGTGAAATTGATTTATTACCGTAAATGAAAGACCTCGATCTAATGAATTCAAACATGTCAGGTTATTATCTAATTATTCAATGAATACCGATCGTTCATGGATGTATTGTCGTACTCTCAATGGCAGAGTTCAATGGAGTTTTCCGAAGGGGTCAAGGTTTCATCATTTGCAATCTCAAATCCGCTTGGTAAATGATGGGTTGATAAAGTGCCCTTGTGCAATGAAACGGCAGTAAACAAGCAATACGTGACTCCTAAAGCGGTAGTCCAAAGACTTGAGGAAAATGGATTCTCGTCACAGACGTATGGAATCATCATGGTGAGGAAGCAAGACCGCCCAATACATATGACCAATACGTATACGTGGAAGGAAGAGAAAAAATGAACAAGTCGGGGAACAAAGTACATCTGAAGGCGATGCTATTCGAGCTCGAGTCGAACAAATGGTGTATGATGCTGCAGGGGCAGAGTTCAGGGACACAACTAACACTGAAACCGAGGTGGAGGAACCACCGAATCCCGATGATCAGTTGTTCTTTGACTTGTTAGAATCATCAAGGAAGCCGGTTTATCCGGGGTGTAAGCCCACTGAGTTGTCTTTGTTGGCTCGGCTAATGAGTTGTAAGGCTAATGGCCAGCAATCTGAAACGAGCTTCAATGAATGGGTTGACGTAATGTCGGACCTTTGTCCTGAAGAAAACCTAGTTCCCACCAACTTTTACCAAGCGAAGAAAAAGATGCGGGGTTTAGGGTTGCCTGTGGTAACCATAGACTGTTGTCCGAAAATGTGCATGATATATTGGGATAACGGCGATAACAGTAACCATAGATCCCATAGAAGCAGTTGATGAGTTGTTTGATCTGCACGAGGACCAATATGTAGACTTAGAGGACGGCGATAACGGTATATTATGTGTATTATAACTAGTTAGTAGTTGATAACATTTGAGTAATTATATGTGTTATTATAATCTGTTCTGTATTATAACTCGTACTAACACATTTTATTGTATTTATTACATGTTTTTGCAGATGTCATGACAGAGGTCAGTTCACCTATCGTCCCCCCACGCAGCTACCGCATGATAGTGGTGGGTCGGGACTGGTCGACGTTTACGTGGAGGGCTCGATGATCGTGGCAGAAGTCTCTTGATTCTCGAGACCCCGGCAGAGAGAGCAAGTGGCTCTACCAGCTAGTCTGACATTACGGAGGACGACCACGACGATTGTCCCTACCTCGTGTTCGATCCAAACCATCCCAACGTCACGTGGGACGGCTTGCCTGTGATTTTCCCTATTGGTCCTGCCAAGTAAGTATTATACATTCTTCTTAAATATGTAAAACATAACTTATGATAGTTGACAAGTATAAATTGTTGTACTAAAGTAATATATATTCGTTTCTTGTATCTTATACATTGACAACAGCTTATGGCCTCGGGAGGTGCACAACAAACTAGGTGAAATCTTCCGGAGCAGGGGAGAGCCACCGGGGCAGGGTGGTGAGTGTTGGAGCCACATTTCGGAGCGCATGAGGGCCGAGTACTTCGATGAGCTGAGGGTAAATTAAAATATGACATTCCTTTGTTTGTAATTATAATCGTTTTAATATGAGTGGTATGTTAGCCACTGTATGTGAGTGGTATGTTAGCCACTTTATTTGGGTGATATGTTAGTCACCATTGTGTTAGTAAAATTTAGGACAATGTGAGTGGTATGTTAGCCACTTTGTTTGGGTGATATGTTAGTCACCATATCTGTTATGTTGTTGTATCTTGTTAAATTGATGTAACATGGTGAGGTTATACATGTATTGACTTTGGATGTTGTATGAAATTGGGAGTGTAGAAGGAGTACTTCATTCTGAAGAGTCGATCCCACAGATCCGGCGTGTTTACGAGATGTGGATCCAAACTGCACAGGATATGGTCTCAGACGTGGAAGGCCATTCGATCGGTGGCCCAATCCTCCACAAAGTTGATGCAATGGAGTGGGCCTTTGGGATGCCCATCGGGCGCCGAATCGATGTCCGTGACGCCGCTCGACCAATGCGTAACCGGCATCTCAATCTGATACGGCAGGAAGGGCCGTTCACCACCTTGGGAGGCGATCTACTATCACTGATTTTTATCAATCGGTGCGTATATATGTGTTTTTGCAATATAGCATTACATGTATGTATTGTGTCTTTGCTGCTCTAATACTTGTAGATGATAAATTGTTGACTAGATCTGGTTTGATTCAGGTGGCACAGGGGGAGGTGACATCCAAGTATGCCATCTTCAAGAAGGCCAAGGTAAGGCGGGTATGGACCGACCGCCGCCTCGCCTATCATGGTATGTTTATGTTACTTAAAGTTCATATTTGTACACTATTACAAGTTATTTTTGAAAACAAGAATCGATCATGATATCTGTTATTTACGATTTCAGGCTGAGATTGATGCTCAGGTAGCGAGGCAGGAGGAAGAGACGGGCGAGGAGCTGTCAACTGAACAAGTTGACAACATCTTCTTAGAGGTCAACCAACCGGACAAGAAAGGATTTAATATATGGACTGGAGCCTCGGCTTGAGCCTGGCTAGTCTGGTGCTCCTCATCATCATCCCAACACCCAGACGTCCCAGATACACAGTGACTGTGTCTCTAATTGGTGCAACAGTAGTCCGGAACAGATTGCAGCTCTAACTCAAGAGATGCAGCGTGCCGCCCAAGAACAAAGGGAGGAGATGGAGCGGCGCGACAGAGAACGAAGGGAGGAGAACGAGCTTCTTGCTACATGTATGGAGCATTCATGTCCCGCCCGCCATCACCCACACCCACCCTCGTTTGATAGCTAGTTATGTATCTGTATGTTCGGATTTTTTTTCATATTTACACTTGTTTGGATAATTTCTCCAGCTCCGGATATTACTTTTTTTATTCATAAGTTATTGAAACATTTTCCGTATTATTGATTTATTATCGAACATTATATTGATTAAATAGGTGAACTACGAAAAACAGGGATTAATATGAAATAAATAGTGACGGATTTAGTGACGAATTAAATAGTGACGGAATTAGTGACGGATTCACAGTGACGGAATTTCAGATTCCGTCACTAATTCCAATAATATATTAGACGACGGATAGAATCTATCCGTCGCTAAATATAACGACGAATAGAATCTATCCGTCGCTAAATATAACGACGGATAGAATCTATCCGTCGTTATATTTCGATTTAAAAAAAAATAAAATAAAAAAGTCAAATATATAATCCGTCGTCCAATCCGTCGCGAATCGATTTAATTATCTATCCGTCGTCTCAGCCTGTGGGGCGACGGATTTTCTATTCGTCGCCTCGATCCGTCGCCATAGTCATGACGGATCATAACCTTACGCGACGGATCTATCCGTCGCCCCAACCAAGTTTTTTTGTAGTGTCTCAAAGTGGTACAACAGAGCATCTAAAATTCCCATGTACAATAATATTACAAGTCCTCAATACAAAATAACAATCCCAACAGTGTAAATATCTTATACAATACAATAGAAATCTCAGAGTCGCAGCACATCCTAAACAGCCTTCACATATCCGTCATCTGACTACCGTCTCAATTCCAAAGTATCTTCGTCCAATCACTTATTAAATATCTAAAAAAAATGTGTAAGGGTGAGCTTCTGGCACTTTTACCCGATCAAGTACATATAGAAAAGTATACTTATATATACACACCGTTTTATATCAAACATAGTCGAAAATCATTTGCATGGAACACATGTCACAATACACTATTCACATTTAGCTCGAATCAAATATACACTACTAATATTAAACCGTGGCACGCAGGCCGACTTTCACATAACATATCCCCTAACACAATAGGGGTCCACACACATAACACTGGGAGTACTCCAAAGCACGACAATCCCCGAAAGGATCCACACACTTCATATGCATATCGATGAGCATAAACATACGTACACATAATCCATGCTTTTAACATAATAGCTTTCACAAATCGCACACACAACAAATACATTTTATGGGTACATATACTTGATCCTTTTTCGAATAGACTATTATATCAAGTACCATTACTTGATATAATAACCATAAGTTATTTTTCAATCGAAAACTATACATATATATACATTTTATATCGAAAAATAAAAGTTACCCTTACCTCGAATCAATTATGACCCTCTTAGGAGCTTAAAATCCTCCATGGGAGACCTCTTTGATCTACGAAGTCAGAAACAAGAATGAGCTACTCACTTTGCACAGAATCTTTGAAGAAGTACCTAAGTTATATAAATAACTTCTTAATCCCCCAATGATCAAGATATCAAATCCAATAAATCCAGAAGCAGAACTCTTGAGTACAACATATACATAGTCCGTCCATCAATATAATGTAGTTGTAAATGACTATTACTAAACACCTTAATACTCCAAACTGAAGCTCTTAGAACAAGATTAATTACCTTAATTATTTGATAAGCCAAAGGTTTCTCCTTTCACCATCAACATCATACTCCTGCAATTTCCACCCAGCAGCAGATCCATAGCCTCGAGGTCACTACTCAACTTTCGATCCCGATTCCGAAGCCTAGTCGCCTGCCTCGCTCTTCTCCAATGGCTACTTTGCCTCCTTTCATCTCCATTCGCGATCCATAACCCACGCCAAAACCCAGGTCGATTTCGGTCCAAACAGAAAGAAAGGTGGGCAGGCGGGTATGGTGTTTGGCCAGTGAGAGGCGGAGCTGGGGCGGTGAGGGGAAGAAGAAAAGAACAAGAAGACGGAAGGAGAATAGAACGGGAAGAAGAAAGAAATAACCTAATGGGTTTACAGTACAAAACGAATTGGGCTTTACGAGTCCGATTCACTTCAAAGAAAGTCCACCTCAAAATATCGATCCATAAAATAATGACTTATAAAATCCCGTAAATCAACTCAAGTCCAATAAAATTTCTGTTCACCAAAATAAATTCAAATAGACGGTCGAAAATAAATTCCGGGATTTTACATTCCTAGTCAATAAATGTAAAGTGAAAATTTAAAACTAAACATGGCATATATCATCCAAAAGTGGAACTGCATGCGTAGGTCAGCCCTCAAAACTTTTGACCCATACATGCAATTCTCTCATAGTAAGGAAATTTAAAAAAAAACCCACTAAATTGGATGTCGTCTGATAGATTCTCCAATGAGTTTTCCCATACATGCTAGGGCCTCGACATGCATTAGACTGAAGAAGCATGGTGAACAAATGTCGAAGGAAACCACATGATCCCCAAAAATTGGATTCTTTTATAGCATGAATACACCTTGTTGTCATTGAGCAACCCCAAAGCAAAGCACGTATCACGCTGTGTTGGGTGAACAACACCATCCATGAACCGCAAATCCTCAATGCAAGTGGCGCCCTTGATATGAATCACCATTATCCTCATGTAATATAGAGGACCAGTCTTAATTGGGGCATGGTAAATTCATCTAACTTTGTTGTTGAATTACTTCCTATCTCTCCACAATATCCCTCTAGGATTCCACACGCTATATCTAGGGAAATCAACATGTAGATACTTACGTGTCTCATGATGATTTTTGTTGAATTCCATCCACTTTAGGAACTTTGCCTCAGAAGAACGGTATATTCCTCCAATAGTTTGTAATCAAATCCACATCCTTAAATGCGAGTTACTGTTCACCCTCCATATGAAATAGTAAACGCTCAACATCACTTTACTCTTACACACCCTATATAACAACCATATAAATCATATAAAATCTTAATTATATCCCAAGCACAATGTTCTTAAATCAATTAAAGTTGAGTTACTATTCATCTATTGAAGTACAGTTTGTTAAAGTTGAATGCCAAACAACCTATAAATATTCAATTCTTCAACTTAGGCTCTGTTCTTTTCAACTGAAAACTCATTTAGTTCGATTCATTCATTCCATTCGGGGATTCGCCATTCCATTCCATTCAGCTTGCCAAATTGCCTTCGCTCAAATTGCCTTCGATTACCATTAAATTCATATTATTATTATTATTGTTGTTGTTGTTGTTGTTGTTGTTGTTGTTGTTGTTGTTGTTGTTGTTGTTGTTAATAATAATAATAATAATAATAATAATAATAATAATATTATTATTATTATTATTATTATTAATATTATTTTATCATTTATTTACACACCCGATCTTTTGTACGAGGAAAATAAGAAAATTTATCCAATTGAGTTATTTTCAACTTTTTTTCTTTCTTTCTTTTTAATACGACTTTTAGTAGATCAATGAAATAAAGAGTATAGTTACAATTTGAACTAACAAAAAATCTACATGTTCAAAAACTCCAAAACAAGTTAAACCAAACCAAAAATCGGACCAAACTTTATAAAAATAATATTATATATCACAAATATTGAAAAATGGCATTTATTCCTCTATATTATCTTCCTCGAGCTCTATATTATCTTGGAATAGAGCGCCAAATTCTCAATGTCATCTCCTTGCGCACTCGCTCATCGCTTTCTTTCCTTGTCAGTTCAATAAATCATTATCCACTCCACCTTGGACATTGATATCATGTTGCAAAACTGGTATTTCAAGTTTACACATGCGCATAAAATTATGCAGAGTGAAGGTAGCAACAATCACATATATTTGATATGTGTCTTCCATTTGAGGCATCGTATAAAGTACCTTCCACGCGGCTGGTTTTAAAATTTCTTATACAATAATAAATAAAAATGTAAAATGACAGAAAAAAGAGTAGGAAGAATGTGAGAAAGATGACAAAAATAATATATTTTTTAATTGTGATTATATATACCATCATATAATTGTTATTATTATTACACAATAATTTCTTCAGTTCGCCTGGGCTTAGTTTCGATTCGATTCGCCTGGATTCATTACCATTCAGCCTATTCCATTCATTCAGCTCAAGAATTTCAGTTGAAAAGAACAGAGCCTTATTTACCCTTGGAATTGATTTTTAAAGTTTAAATTATATCTTATTTTAGTGTTAGTTTAGCATACGAATTGAGTTTCTAAATTTGAATTAACATTTCCTTGGAGTTTCTAAGTTTTAATTATTTTAGTTTTAGAGAGTTAACCTTAATTTCTAATTGTTGAATGATGTGTTCTTACACTATCTTTTCCAATATAGTGTGGTTTATGGTATTGAGTTCCCAAAGTTTAATTTATTTGATATTTAGAGTTGATTTTGAACTTTAAATTGAGTTTCCAACTTGCAATTATTTCATTTTTATAATTGGTTTATAATTCAAATTGAGTTTGAAACATATATCTCATTCTTATAGTTGAGTTTACCATTTGAACTGAGTTTTTGAGTTGGAAAATCTCATTCTCAGAGTTATTTTGACATTTAAATTAAGTTTTCAAGTGAGAGTCAAATTGTTTTAAAACTTGGTTTACCATTCGAATACTGAATTGAGTATGTTAGGATCATCCAAAGTTCATAGTTTTCTCTCATATTATATGCACTCTTATCCAATGCTCATTTATAATTTATCGTATGAGTTATCATTATATCGTCAATTTACCTATATACCAATATGGTTAACAAATTAAGGAAATTGATATAAAGTGTAAAATTACAGTGAATTATCAATTAGTAATATCTCTTTGTTTATTATTAGTTTACAGAGGATTTACTCTACTGTGGTTTGCTTTTCTAATTAAGTTACCAAGTTCTACTTATACCAATCTTAAATTGGATTTTCCTTGAATAGAGTTTCTTGTTGTGTATTATCATTTATCTAGAGCTGAGTAATTATTACATTTTAAAAGTTGGCTTAATCTTAAAACTGAGTTATCAGGTTGAAAATAATTCCATTTTCAGCATTGATTGCCACTTAAATTAAATTTACAAATTGAAAAGAAGTATATGTTAGAATTAGTTTACTCTTCAAATTTACAAATTGGAGCAATTTGGAATTTTTCCATCCTTAAATTAACTTCTCAAATAGTGTGATTTACACTTAGAATTGAGCTTATACACTTTTCTTTTCTATGTTAAAGGTTGTTATTATTATACTCCATATATTTGTCTTACTCCTCCGTCATACAAAACTTTATACATTTGTCATTTTTAACCGTTGAATAGAACTTATACACTATTAAACTAGATCACATCCAACAAATAATGAACAATCTCATGTGTACACACAAATTAAACATTTTACCACTAAAAATTTATTGCCCCACCCCCCATCTTTTTTTAAAATCTTTATCATTACTTTCCCTTTTCACCTAAAACCATGTGTTAACATAAATGTATGCAATTTTTCGAAGCTAACGGGGTAAAGTTTAATAATTTTTTGCCATTTTGGACTTTTCTTGTAAAGCTTACTATTTTCTTAAATGGAAATCTACTTTATATTCATAATAATTAACTTTTTAATCATTATTTTTTCATACTTTATCTATTATTTCTCTCTCTTTTTAGAGTCAACAAACTACTTTATCAATACGAACTACTATATAATACGCAACCATTTATATTTGTATATATTTTTAATTGTAATATAATAAATGAATGGTAGGGAGTATAATTGTTTATGTTTATTTTACTTATAAGTCAAAACATCTTATAAAAATAATATGAGAGAGTACTATTTAATGTGTATATGAAAAAAACCAATATTGTTTCCATAATATTTTTTTAATAATGTCGATGATTTTATTAATAGCATAAGTTGGTACCTAGACACGGTTTCTCCCAAGATTTAAAATGATCAAAATTGTTTGGTTATTTAGAAAGCATATTTACGGATACTAAATGAATAACACGAAGATCCTATTACATTTAGACCCCGTTAACAATGCAATTGCCAAATCAAATTTACTAATAATCTTGAGGGCTAAATCTTTTGTTATGTATCTCAACTAACCAATATATTCTCTATGTTAATTGTTCATAATATTATTTTTTTTAGTCAAATGGAATTATTGCATTCCCATATTCTCACTATAACCCGTTGAATCATAGCAAACTTTATTTTCGGAAATATTACGAAGGCTTTCTACGTCTAAATTGAGGGTGAATTTTGATCAAGATTTTAAAAACAGACCGGTATGACAACAGTAGCCTATACAGATACGATTTTCAATAAAATTTTAAGGGTTGATGATTTACACAGGATTTTATCATATATGGCCTCTCTCTTATCTAATGTAAACCATCACTTATTTGTCAACCTAACATATATGGCAACTAAAAATGATTTTCGAAAATGACAAATAAACGGGAAGGGAATTGAGAAGATAGGAGTAAGTATAGAGTTCACATTTCCATAGATTGTACGTTTTTCATGCATTGTCTTGAGCCTCAAATCTATCGGTCTAGGTTTACTATACCGAAATACATACCATCTCCCGTACTGCCGTTGTGATCGCGACGTGACTTTGCAAATAATGGGGGCTAATTAAATCATGTTGAATCAAATCTCCCGAATCTACTGCTCAATCTTTCCATCCAAAATTTTAATTAGGAGACATTTAAGGAAAATTTCGAAAACTTCATTAACTCGAAAATTCATTAATTTAATTCTCTTGCATCGTTAACTGTGAATCATATTTGAGTAGCTCTATCATCTAATTTGCTTGCTCTTTAATTGCTTTACATATACATGAATCAATCAACTTGCACTACAGTGCCAACATTCAATTTCCTTCCACCAATTCATTCATGGGTGTTGTTAAACGCAACATCTTTTTTTAAAGAATATCAATATTTCATATTTACCTAAAATGCTTAACTCAAAAAACTTATAAAATTAATGTAAAATCGAAATAACTCATTTACACAAACACAATAACATTAACATGCATGATTGAATACAAATTACAACAATAAAAAACATCGAAAATTTTTCACAAATTTTTTTTTTGTGAAAAGTGGAAAAAGTTGGAAAATTTGTAGAGAAATTGAAAAAAAAAAAAAGAAGTGAAAAAAAAAGGATGAAATGGCCCGTTTGACCGGAAATTTTTTTAAAATTTAAAATTTATTTATTTTGAATTCGCAACTTTAACTTTAATTCGAACTTGAATCAGTTGTAACCTTTTATTCGGAAGCATTTCGATTCAAGTTCGAATTAAAGTTAAAGTTGCGAATTCAAAATAAATAAATTTAAAAAAAAATTGCCGGTCAAATGGGCCATTTTAAAAAAGTTGGGAATTTGTAGAGAAATTGGAAAAAAAAGTTTTTCAATTTCTCTACAAATTTCCCAACTTTTTCCATTTTTCACAAAAAATTTTTTCGATGTTTTTTATTGTTGTAATTTGTATTCAATCGTGCATGTTAATGTTATTGTGTTTGTGTAAACGAGTTATTTCGATTTTACGTTAATTTTATAAGTTTTTTTTGAGTTAAGGACATTTTAGACAAGTATACAAATATTTGGTGTTGCGTAAGGTGTTGCATTTAACATTAGTGTTCATTCATTTGCATTGCCTTGACCTTCATATAAAATACAACTCGGGTTCCATTTCACCACTCCATCCGTGACTTATGATTCTGTTAGCTATCATTACTATAGATAGATGATTGATTAAATCAATCTTGCAGCTGTCCTGCCGAAATGAAAGGATGGAAATCAGATTTGATTTCTTTCCTTGGATGGTAATTTTTAAAATTTATTTGGCTAAAAAAACAATAAAAAATGCTATAAATTACCTCATTCAATTTTGGCTTAAGTCCTATACAAAATGACTTGAATAGAAACTGGTCTTTTAAATATATATAGATTCGGAAAAGTTTCTAATTGGTTTGAGCATCTTTTGGGGGTCTTTTGTGCTGCACCATTTCATTTCATTTTGAACCCCTGTAATCTTTATTTCTATTTTCTACTCATTTATTTATTAGACAATATTTTTCTTTTATACTTTTGTTTTTTGGCGTAGTGTATGTATTTATATCAAAATTAATTTCGTTTGTTTAATAGTATAACCAACTTTTTAAAAATAATGATTAAATAAAACAATACTAATAATTAAAAAAATTGGTTAGCTGTATCTCAAAAACAAATTGGTTAGCATTGCTTACGAGAATAACGATGATAATTTAGAGTTGTCGGTTCAAGAACGTTTTTTCTTCATCATTTTTTGAAAAATTATTCTAGCATATTAAATATGTGAAATTTTGACAGAATTTAGGCGGAGTATATATGTGTTTTGACTACAAAATATGCATCGTTAATTACATATATGTAAATTTTTTTTACTCTATATATTATAAAAACAATATTTATATAGTTAAAAGTTTGAGTTCTTATTTGTGCCCTACCTAAAATCCTCGACCATTAACGACTTTCATGCGCGTTTTTAAACTTTTATGTTTAAAATGTAGGAAAATTTATGTTTAGATGGGATTATAAACATACGCGATGACGATTTCAATTGACAAAAACAATTATTTTATGCATGAGATAAAAATATGGGATTATAAATTTCACTCATATGAAATATCGATTTTGTAAGGAAATATTTATTTCGTTAAAATAATTATTACACAGATTATAAACAATATCTATAAACTAAATTTTAATGGTTAAGTCACATAAACTAAAAATCGATGCCAAAGTTATCAACAATGGCAACATAACTATGGATGCAATAATTTCAAAGATTTTCGGATTATATTGTATATGAAATTCATAAGATCAAAATTCCAGAATTTCCCAATTAAGCACGTGAATGTGGTAAAAATTTGCTCCCGCCAAATTCATGCTCACATGTAATTTTCACTAAATCAAATTGAAAATCAAACTCAATTTTATACAATAAGTGGAAAAACATAGAGGTATATAAGTAATTCCACTTTGCTTTATTCAGAACCAAACTGGATTTTATTGAAAATAATCCACTTCGTAGAGTCCAACCAAACAAGATTTTTAGGCGAAAACCCCCAAACATAATCCAATTAATTAAATTGGCCTAATAATCTAGTTTTGCAAAATGAAATACCCCTTTTCAAACCAAACGGGCACTTAATGTTCACATTGTAAGTGTTACTACTGGGGGTGTTTTGTTAACATCCATAGTATTTGTGCTAGTGTTTTAAAAACACTGTGGACTCAGTGTTCTCGTCACACTGGCTAATTAGTCACACTTCGATATATATATTTATTATAGTTTTTACCTTTATTCTAACTCTAATATTGTTCCACAGTTTTAGTTGGATTCTGTGTGCAGATATTTTAGGATACAAGATCTTATGGAATCTAGGAGATTTGAGCAAATCAAGGAGTGTGTATTCGTGTGTGCCAAGGAAGGAAGTAGAATCCGACTAGGATTCTAGTTACAAGGTTATAACGAGTATCAATGTAGGACTCTATGGGCGATCTGCAGCGGCTTTCTAACCTATATATATAGGAGTCGACATTGAAGACAAGATACGAAGCAAGCTTATTATTCTCTCAAGAATATTTACATAGATTCGTGTATTCTCTAAGGTTTTTCCGAGTTGTATCTATCTAGTATTCTCTATAGATTAGAGATTGATAGGTAGATTGGTAGAGGTAGCTCTTTACGTCTACTCGGTTGTTTTGCATCTAGAAATATTCGTAAGAATAAATCTAGACTAGTCGTGTATTCATTAACGTTTGTTTAGTGGATATTTTCGCCTTGAGGCTCGGTGGATTATAGGAATATAATCTGCTAGAAACTTATATCTTGTCTTGTTTATTTCCGCTGTTTATTTAGTGTTAAGTATAAGTTTGTGTTAGGTTTTCGAGATCGGTGTCTTCTACACATTGGGTCAAGGTACAGCAGAACAGGTGTTTTGTAGACACTGACTAGCTGATAGTTTTAGTTTAGTATCAAATCTGGGTCCTTAAACTATTTCAATTGGCATCAAGAGCTAGGCACCAAATCAACTGGTGTTTGGATTTGATACTAAAGAGATGGATTTTGCTAACCCCAATGCCAACAGGTTATCTATCTTGGATGGTCCGAACTACCGCTACTGGAGCATACGCATGAGAATGTACATCAAGTCCATAGATGTTTGTGCTTGGAGGTGTATCACTGAAGGCTACCGTATTCCCATGCTGGAACCCGATAAAGATGGTGATGTCCTGCCCAAACCAGAATCGACTTATACCCCAGGAGAGTTAAATGATGCTACTTTTCATGAAAAAGCTCTTAATAGTATATTTGCTCATGTTAATCATCACATATTTAAGTTGATTCAATCTTGCACTTCTGCTAAATCTGTGTGGGATATTCTTCAAACCCATTGTGAGGGTGATGCTAGTGTCAAACTGTCTAGATCTCAATTGCTTAGTAGTAAATTTGAGAATTTAAGAATGGCTGATGATGAAAGCATAACTGAGTATTTTGAAAAACTAATGGATACTGCCAATGAGAGTCAAATACTTGGTGATGCTTACTCTAACAAGCAGATGGTTTTTAAGGCTCTTAGAACACTCTCTAAGCGTTATGAGATGAAAAGAATTGCTATTGAAACTTCTAACAATTTGTCAACTATGGACTTGCAAACGTTGATGAACATACTTTTGAATTATGAGATCTCTATGACTGATCCACCACCTAGTGTTGATAGGAACAAAAGTGTTGCTCTTCAAACAAAAGCTACTGAAGTGTCGGATGATGATTTTGATGAAGAAACTATTGATAATAAACTTCTTAATGCTATTGTTAAACGTTTTAAGAAAAGCAGTCTTAAGGACAAATTCAAAGCAGGTTCAAGTAGTAATTCTTCTAAATCAGTTGTTAGACCTGCTTATAAGAAACCATCTGCTGAAGAAGCGAACCAACTAAAGAAAAAGAAGTGTTTTGCATGTGAAGGCTATGGTCACTTTGCTAATGAATGTGCTAATACTCTTCGTAACAAGGGAGGTGCTTATTGGGTATGTATAAGTGAAGATAATGCAGGTTCAGAAGATGATGAAGATGCTCCACAAGAGGATAATATTCAGACCTCGCCCCACGCTCTTCACCCCATCGATGAAGATTATGATGCATGGTGTGCTGAGAACACTGAAGATGCACATGAAGCTTTCTTTGCAGATTTTCCAGATTCTATGTGTTTTGAGAACACTGATGATGAGATTTTTGATGAGGACACTAACTTCTTTTGCATGAGTAGTAGTATTGATCTTAATGAAGGTACAGTGCGAATCGACAAATGAATCATGCAATGAAGAAATAGTGGAGGAACTGAAGAGCATCTATGCTGAACTCATTGATGAATGGAAGAAGGCGATCAAGAATGCTAAAGACCTCAAGAAGGAGAACAAGTATCTCAAAGATACAGTCTCACATCTGGAAGCTACTCTTACTCAAAAAGAGGCTGAACTTGAAAAGGTACAATCAAGGTTAGAAAAGCATGAACTTACTTTTGCTAAGATTAATTCCGGTACCTCTAAACTTGATGAAATACTCAGTATTGGAAATGATGGAACTACTGGTCTTGGTTATCATAAGCCTGTTGATGATGTTTTGCCTATATCTAAATCTGAGTTGGCTTTATCTACTGGACCAATTTTTGTCAAAGCTAAAGAAACTGTTGAGAAAACTTTACAAAAACAAAAGAAGGTTTTTATTTGTGAAAATTGTTCTAAACCAGGACACATCAAGCCTTATTGCTATAAGTTGCTTAAGAAAAAGGGGAAACCAACCAACACTGATGACAGTGTTGTCAAGATATACATCCGCTGATCACAGTAACAAAGAAAACAGGGAACTCAGTGTTGTCCCAACACCAGTTCCTGATACTGAAAAGGGGAAATCTGTGGAGAGTGTCTCAACAAGCCCTGGAATCAGAGTTTCAGCTCAGAAAAGGGAAAACAAATTGAAACAGGCTTGGAAAATCAAGACTAAGATACTTAGCACAGTTTTTTTCACTGCCTTGAAATCTAACCCTGGAGGTGCATGGTACTTTGATAGTGGTTGCTCTCGTCATATGACTGGAGAAAAGTCACATCTTAGTGATTTTGTGAAACTAACTACAGGTACCGTAACATATGGCGGTGGGACCAAAGGTAGAATAATTGGTAAAGGAGTACTGAATCTCCCTGGATTCCTTCCATTGAAAGGAGTTCTCTTGGTAAAAGGGTTGATGACTAATCTAATCAGCATTAGTCAATTGTGTGATGATAACCTAATGGTACTGTTTAGTAAGAACACTTGTGAGGTGTTCGATTCTGGAAACCGTTACATTATGACAGGCACCAGGTCCAAGGACAATTGCTATGTGGTGAACAATCAAGTTAAATGCAATCAGGCCACATTGGACGATGCGGTACTCTGGCATAAAAGGCTTGGACATGTAAACTACATAAATCTAGAGAAGTTGATCAAGATTGAAGCAGTCCGAGGACTTCCAAAGCTGAGTAGTCCAGGGAAGATAGTATGTGAGGATTGCCTCAAAGGGAAACAAACAAAAGCCCCTCACAGTCCTGTACTCACGGATGGACAATACGTCGGTACTAGTAAGTGCTTCCAACTACTTCATATGGACCTAATGGGTCCCGTAGAAGTTTAGAGCTTTGGTGGTAAAAGATATGCTTATGTGATTGTTGATGATTTTTCTCGTTATGCTTGGGTTAAATTTCTTAAAGAAAAATCAGAAACCTTTGGTGTGTTCAAAACACTGCATGCTAGTATAGTCAATTTGTATGGTTCATCGGTTCTTCGTATTAGATCAGATCATGGAACTGAATTTGAGAATAATTTTTTTGCTGATTTTTGTGATGAACATGGTATCTTTCATGAGTACTCTGCTCCTAAAACACCTCAACAAAATGGCATAGCTGAACGTAAGAATAGGACTTTGAAAGAAATGGCTAGGGTAATGTTGAAATCTATGAATGTTTCCAAACGTCTCTGGGCTGAACCTTTAAATTGCATGTTATCTGACCAATAGAGTCTATCTTAGGCTAGGTACAACCAAAACTCCCTATGAGTTTCTCAAAGACAAGAAGCCGAATGTTGCACATCTTCTTGTATTTGGGTGCACCTGCTATATCTTAAATGATAGGGACAAATTGAGTAAATTTGATCCTAAGAGTGAAAAGGGAATTTTTGTTGGCTACTCCGTGAATAGTCATGCGTATAGGATCTATGTCCCTACACGCAGAACTATTATGGAGTCAGTCAATGTTGTATTTGATGATTGTGTTAGTGATGCAGAAGCACAGGTTGAAGAAGAACCGTACAGTGTTGTGAAAACACCCACTGACGACGTACCCAGTGTGTCCAACACACTTAAAGCAACTCGAGTCCCAGTTCCAACTAATGAACAGGTTGAAAGTGGGTCAGACATATCAGATGCTGAGCAAGACGAAGATTCAGCTAAATCTCCTTGCATACGTACTGAACATACTTTAGCAGACAATACTGCTGGTGTTCTGGAAACACCACCAGGTGACAACCCCACAGGTGGAATCGTTGAAGATCATCCGACAGGTGACAATGCAAGGCGTGATCCTCTGCCACGAATCAGAAAAGATCATCCCTCCACTCAGGTTATTGGAGAGCTCACTGATGGTATGAAAACACGTGTCAAAGAACGCGTGGATTACAAAAAGATGGTAAATCTTCATGTGTGTTTTCAACACACTACTGATCAGGTGCAAGTTTCTTGTTTTGTATCCTCCTTTGAACAAAAAAATGTGAATCAAGCGCTTAAGGATACTCATTGGATAAATGCAATGCAGGAAGAACTTTTACAATTTACCAAAAATAAAGTTTGGACTCTTGTTCCACGCCCCAATAATGTCAATATAATTGGGACAAAATGGATTTTCAAGAATAAAAGCGATGAAAATGGTATAATTGTTAGAAATAAGGCACGGTTAGTTGCTCAAGGATTTACACAGGTTGAAGGAGTGGACTTTGATGAGACTTTTGCTCCTGTGGCTAGAATTGAATCTATTCGTTTACTTCTTGCTATTGCTTGTCATCTGCGTATTACCTTGTATCAAATGGATGTAAATGCAGCATTTCTCAATGGATATATTGACAAAGAGGTCTATGTTGAACAACCCAAAGGGTTTGTTGATCCTTATCATCCTGAGTATGTGTATAAACTTGATAAGGCTTTGTATGGCTTAAAACAAGCACCTAGAGCTTGGTATGATAGACTTACATAAAATCTATTAAAGTTTGGTTTCATTCGTGGTGAATGGGATCGGACCTTGTTTATACTCAGATCTAAGAAAGATGTGTGTGTTGCTCAGATTTATGTTGATGACATAGTTTTTGGCTCAACTAACAAGTCTACTCTAGACAAGTTTGTTGAAACTATGACAGGTACATTTGAGATGAGCATGATTGGCGAACTTTCCTTCTTTTTAGGTTTGCAAGTTAAGCAGAAACCCAATGGGATGTTTCTATCACAGGAAAAGTATGCTAAAAACCTAGTGGAAAGGTTTGGGCTAACTGCAGCAAAGCCCTACAAGACACCCATGTCCTCCAGTATCAAGATTTCCAAGGATGGTGCAGGCGATTGTGTTGACCACACCCTGTATCGCTCCATGATTGGGAGTCTTCTATACCTCTCAGCCACTCGACCAGACATCATGTACTCAGTATGTGTATGTGCCAGGTATCAGGCTGATCCTCGTGCTTCCCATTTAGTAGCTGTTAAAAGAATCCTTAGATACATTTCTGGTACTGCTTCTTTGGGCATTTGGTATTCTAGAGACACTAATGCCAATCTGGTTGGTTATAGTGATTCGATTGGCAAGGATCTTGATGCTAGAAAATCTACAAGTGGTGGATGTTTCTATTTAGGGAATAATCTAGTGTCTTGGTACAGTAAAAAACAGAACTGTGTATCTCTTTCAACCGCTGAATCCGAGTACATAGACGCAGGCAGTTGTGTAACCCAATTAGTATGGTTATATCACATGTTGCATGATTATGGTTTGGAAAGTGATACTATTAATATATCCAAGAATCCTGTCCAACATTCTAGAACAAAGCACATAGATATAAGACACCATTTTTTGCGTGATTTGGTCGAGTCAAAGCTTATTGATATTCAACATATAGAAACCACAAATCAGTTAGCTGGCATCTTTACCAAACCCCTGGATGCTGAGAGATTTCTTAGTCTTAGAAAATCTCTTGGAATGTGCATAGTCTAAAAGTCTAAGTGCTTTGGTGTGTCTGCAACACCACCAGAACACACCTGTATTGTTTGTGGTGTTATGTGTTATAATCTTGTTCTAAATCCTTCCCCGCTTCATTTTCTTACAGTTACTATAGGTTTTAACCATGTGTGAGTCTAGGTCTCTCAATTTCTTGACTTTTTGGGCTCTTAACTGTCTTGTTACATGTGCCTCCTTTTTGTAAATAAAGTGCTAGTGTGTGTGCAGAACACCTTGTGATTTGTGGGTTAAAGTCACCTGATTATGGATTGTTTTTTTACCATTCTCTGGACAAATAAAAAATCCATTTTTTTCCCTTTATGGTTGTTGATGGGATACCAGATATAATCGGTAGTTGGACTGGGGTGTGAGGAGTTCCGGCTGCCTGCATTCGGTGTGCTATTTGACTTGAGGTTTTCTCTAAAAAGGTGATGTGGTAAATTTGTACGCATTGGGTTACTGAGATGTTGAAGTTCCGGCTATCTCCATTCAGTGCCTATGTACTCAACCATGTTGCTGAAAAGGCTTGTGGTACGATTGGGATGTTAGGAGTTCCGGCTGCCTTCATTCAATTAGTTACCCTTGTCAAGTAATATATATATATATATATATATATATATATATATATATATATATATATATATATATATATATATATATAAACTTGCCTTTAATTTTGATTATCTTGTTGGAGTATAATAAAAAGTCTCGGTTTGTGTATCTAATGGTCTGTGTTTCGGTGTTCTGACAACACCATGGTCATGGGTGTGTTCTGCCAACATTTTTCTTTCTCCTTCTTCTTCTATGTGGAGGTCTGTGTTTTCAGCTTAGTTTGAGTTTCTTTTTGTCATTGAGTTGGGGTGTTCTGGTCACACCATGCTTATGACCGCTAATCAAGTATGTGTTTTCCTTCTCTTTCTCTCTCTCTCTGCATGGGGTGCATGTGGTTATGGGTGTTACTTTGAGTACTACGATTTTGATAAGTAAGTTAGTACTGAGACTTAGTTCTGTTGGTTACTGTACCATTAAAATAGAATTATTCCTTAAATACTAATTTTTATCACTTATTGATTTTGTATTACTCATTGTCCTTGATAGCTCAAAGGATTTAAAATGGTGCCTCTTTAATGCTAATTGCCTATGTTTAGTATAATTGCAGTTACGAGCTACCATTACTCCCATTGTGCTCCCATTACTCCCTTAATCACCGCCCACACATCGAGCCTCCCACCCCTAGCTTCTCTTCTCCACGTCTGTCAGTCCCCCTCCTTTTATTCCCTTTCTCTGTTTCTTCCTTCTCTCTTACACTCTCACAGTCCCTCATCTCTCCCAATCTCCATTCTCTCATACCCTTCCAAATTCTCTTCACTCTCAATGGCCCCTAAATCCGCCAAGAAATCGACAAAATGGAAATTCTCCCAACCCCCAAAAGCCCCCAAGAAACCTAGGGTTTCCACCTCCAGCTCACCAGTGCCAAGTTCACCATCTCCTACTCCCAATCCATGCCGGGCACTGGTTTTGGCACCAATGGCTTCTCACTCTCAGGCGGAATCGGACAATGCAGGGACTAGGGTTACACCAGACCTCCCCGCCTCTACCTCGTGATCTCCAGAGTCTGGCCCCATTGGTGGTTTTACCGCCACTTTTTGAATCAATGGAGACCCCTGGCTCTGGTGTTTCTGACACACCACCTCTTATGCCAGCCGACACAGGTGTTGCTGACACACCTCCTCACTCTGTGCCCACAACACCATAAGTGGTCACTGTGGATGATGCTGCTGAGGAAGAGTCGGTTTCCAAGCCAACTAAGGGAACAGTTCGCAAGGGCAAATCTTCTGTCACCCACCCAGGTTCGTCAAAGGCTACTGAGCGCAAAGGTAACCCCTCTTCATCTGCATCTCCTAGGGGCTATGCTGCTAAATTTGCTTATGACAATGTCTTTTATACAAAATATCTTCATGACCTCTTTAGTGATTTTGAGAAGAAAAAGGTTTTGGTCGAAAGGACTATTTATGTGTCGGATTTTCGCCAGATAGGTGTATCAGTTTTTAGAGAGCCGGCATTTACTTGAATCTGTTAGTTCTCTTGATGAGTTTGTGCCTCATACTGTTAAGGAGTTGTACTGTAACTTGCCCCCTGGTTTCGATGATGATGAATCCCCTGAGTTGCATAAGGTTTATGTACGAAAGCGTATCTATGAGATCAGTCCTGCATTGTTGAATCAGGCTCTGTGTGTGCCTGAGGTGGTTGAGGATGACACTGAGTTGGATTTGGACATGGTGATCCAAGATCTCACTGCTGGGAAGGTTGAAGCATGGCTTCCCAAGAGTGGCCGTCTTTCCTCCAAGCTCACCGCCTTGAGCTATTGTTTTGTTTCACCTTGCTGCATCAAATTGGGTACCTACCTCCAACACCACTTACGTGACTCAGGAGATTGCAGTGCTTCTGTACAAGTTAAAGAAAGGTCTTCCGGTCAATCTGGGTGCCCGTATTTTTGCTCATCTTACCGAATTCTCTTACAAAGGCACCACTGTATTGCCCTATCCAGCTCTCCTTTTCAGGGTACTTACGAGGCAAGGTTTTACTCCACGGGCTAAGGATGTATTTGACACAACTGGAGTTATGAAAATAACTCATAGCATGCTTGGAGGGGCTCATCATTTGGACTTACCTTGGTTTGATGCGGCTGGTGGAGAAACTAGAGATGATGGGATGCTTCCGGTCCCTAGGGCGGTACTACAGGCTCATAGGGATCTCATTGCCCAACAGATTGCAGGATTGCAGCAGGTGCAGGCCAATCTGGATTTTTTGCTTTCCACACATCAAGGGGGAGAATAGTGGTGTTTTGCAAACACCGGTGGCATGAATTTGGATTTCTGTTTTCTGTTTCATTCTTTTTAATTCAGACACTGCTCTATTATTATTCTGGGTCTGTAATATTTTGAATTCTAGCTTCTGTGACTTTTTGGATCTTTTGCTGTTTTATGCTAGCATGATCATTATGAATTTGAGGGGGAGCAATTTCTCTTATGTTTATTTTGTTTGGTTAGTATATGTTGTGGACATATGTTACAGGTTTAAGGTGATGTGAAGAAAGGCAAAAACTAAGGGGGAGAATGTAAGTGTGACTACTGGGGGTTTTGTTAACATCCACAGTATTTGTGCTAGTGTTTTAAAAACACTGCGGACTCAGTGTTCTCGTCACACGGGCTAATTAGTTACACTTCGATATATATATATATATTTATTATAGTTTTTACCTTTATTCTAACTCTAATATTGTTCCACAGTTTTAGTTGGATTCTGTGTACAGATATTTTAGGATACAAGATCTTATGGAATCTAGGAGATTTGAGCAAATCAAGGAGTGTGTATTAGGCCTGCAAACGAGCTGAGCCAAGCCAAAGCTATGCCCGAGCTCGGCTCGTTTATCATTATTGTGCTGGAGCTCGAGCTCGAGCTCAATCGAGTTGCAAAATTTGAGCTCGAGCTCGAAATAATTTGTTCGACTCGAGCTCGGCTCGTGAGCTCGATTATTTTTTTCAAATCGAACCTTTAAAGCTCGAAAGCTCGATTTAGCTCGGCTCGTGAGCTCGAAAACTTACGAAGCTCGAAATAAGCTCGGCTCGAAAGCTCGAAAATAAGCTCGAAATTTGAACAGAAGAAATCAAATTTGTTTGTGTCTGTTACTTCACCCTTGAGAGTAATCAGAAAGAATCAGGAAGAATCAAATTGTGCTTGAAGAATGAAAAAGGAATAAATTCGTCGACAAACACTAAGCTTCAATTCGGATCTGATATGAGAATTGCAAGGCGGTGGAGGAGGGAGAAGCAGAGGGGCGAACTGCGGACCAACAACAAGGCGGGTGGTCAGTGCGGTAACGCCGGTGAGATGGAGGGAGGAGGGAGATTCCGGCGTGAAGTGTGGTGGTGGAGAATGGCGGCGAGATGGAGGGAGATTCCGGCGTGAGCCGTGAGGTGTGGTGGTGGAGAAGGGCGGCGTGAGGTGTGGTGGTGGAGAAGGGCCAGTGAGCGTGAGGTTTGGTGGTGGAGAAGGGCCAGTGAGCGTGAGGTGTGGTGGATGGAGAAGGGCGGCGTGAGGGAGGGATTGGATGGAGAAGGGCGGCGGAATGGAGATGGAGAAGGGCAGCCGCTATTTTGGATTGGAATTTGGAAGTGAACTAGCTACTCTTGATCTTGAACATTAGTGAAGTGTAGGGTTTTGTTTTGTTTTTTTTTTTAAATATATATTATATATTATATAATTAATAATAACAACAATCGAGCTGCTCGACGAGCTTTCGAGCCGAGCTTTACAAAGTTCGAGCTTGGCTCGAAAACTTAATCGAGCTACAAAAAAAGCTCGAGCTCGAGCAGCCGAGCTTTTACCGAGCTCGAGCTCGAGCTGCTCGATAAAAGCTCGGCTCGTTTGCAGGCCTAGTGTGTATTCGTGTGTGACAAAGAAGGAAGTAGAATCCGACTAGGATTCTAGTTACAAGGTTATAACGAGTATCAATGTAGGACTCTATGGGCGATCTGCAGCGGCTTTCTAGCCTATATATATAGGAGTCGACATTGAAGACAAGATACGAAGCAAGCTTATTATTCTCTCAAGAATATTTACATAGATTCGTGTATTGTCTAAGGTTTTTCCGAGTTGTATCTATCTAGTGTTCTCTATAGATTAGAGATTGATAGGTAGATTGGTAGAGGTAGCTCTTTACGTCTACTCGGTTGTTTTGCATCTAGAAATATTCGTAAGAATAAATCTAGACTAGTCGTGTATTCATTAACGTTATTGTTTAGTGGATATTTTCGCCTTGAGGCTCGGTGGATTATAGCAATATAATCTGCTAGAAACTTATATCTTGTCTTGTTTATTTCACTGCTTATTTAGTGTCAAGTATAAGTTTATGCTAGATTTTCTAGATCGGTGTCTTCTACACATTGGGTCAAGGTACAACAGAACAGGTGTTTTGTAGATACTGGTCTAGCTGATAGTTTTAGTTTAGTGTCAAATCTGGGTCCTTAAACTATTTCACACATATTTCTTCAAATGGTCACGAGTTTCCTCCAATTGAATCCTAGCTAGTTTCACCAGACTTGTCACTGAGCATGACCTTCCAACTGAACAACCACTTCATGCCAACAACAATGTATCATGGTTAGTTCATTTTAAGGACCACATGTTAACCAAAATGCTGCCCAACATACACAAGCCATCAATATATATTAGTTTTCCAATTCCTCCAGGTTGTTTGGCGAAGATTTGGATCCTGTGCCGCTTAGAATTCAATTATAATAGTATCTTCAGGTGGTTTCCTAGTATCATCACATATTTTGAACTCTGTCCCAAGTTTGACATATGCGCGAAGTTGCTCTGCATGCTGTTCTGCTCTCCTTACCTTGCTGTCATCATCACCAAATTGTTGATTTCTTGGATGGATAGTTATCCTCTCAAGTGAAACAGCATTCTCCATTAAATACTTGGCAAATCCAATGTCTAATACCCAACCGACAAAATCAAAAATCTCCACAATCTTCAAGTTGTAATGACAATGTGCTTCTACATCTGCTGGTCTAGGTCTTTCCACCTCAAAACCTAATGGAATTAACTGCAATCCAGGAAACGAAGAGATCAAATTCAACAATTAAACCTAATCCCCTACATATATTCACACGGGCTAAGTTTTTGCTTCAATCTCACAACAAATAATAGTAATCAACAAAAGGCATAGACAGAGAATTTGATGCCAACTGTTGTCTGAAGATTACCTCAAATACAAATTTGTGCAACAAAGGACAGTGCTTTAGCAGCGAAAGAAGGCCAAACAGATCATCATCAGTTTTCAGAGAAATTTTGATATGCAGTGTCTTGAGTCTCGTCCATGCTGGAAATATTTTCGCAATACGCTGAACAACAAAGACTATCATTAGCATTGCATGTGGACCATCAGTTGTAATCTACGTAAAGAGAAATAGGCAAGATAAAAAAGAAGGTGAAGGTGCAAACCTCATGAAGAAATGAATTCATAGTGAGCGTTTCTATTAGAGAACTACAGCCAAAAAGATCCGAAAAGTCATGTATCAAATGTCGACCATAAAAGCCATCCACAGAAACCTCGATAGTTTAGGGTGCTTTTAAAGGCGAACTCAGCTTGGCCCCACTGTAATCAAAGGAGATCAAATTTGCAGAAATCTCCAAATGTTTTACATTGTTGCAGTAATACATCCTTAAAGATTTTAACGCAAGAGACGGGCCAGCAACTTTCAAGCTCACAAGTGATTTAATGCCTACCACAGATAAATGTTCGAGCGGGCAATCACATAAGAGTTTCTCGAGATCTTCGCCCATCACATCTACATGACCTAACTGAAGGGAGGTCAAGGAATTGCATAATGATAAACTAGGAAAAGCATAGGTCCACGATCTATGAATGCTGGTAATCGGTGCAATGTCTAGTAAAAACCTCTTTACTCTTTTCTCCATTGCAAATTTGATCCAATTATTAACATTTTCTTTATGGCTCTCAGAAATCAAACTGTACCTTAAATTCATCAATAGTAGGACCCTTGTGTAAAGTGACTACTCGGTCCACAAAACGGAAATACTTGGACTCTTCTTCTACCAGTGATTCCACAGTCCGATCAGAGTCATAATTAACTAAATAGTCAAAATTAACAAACTTGAGAGTAGGAAAATTAACAAAATTGAGAGTAGGAAAATAGGCCCAAAGATGTCTCCATCTCTTTGATAGCACGCTCGTCTGACCAGCTTCTTTCAATGTTAACAAAGAGAGTATATCAGTGAGAATGTGATCGAGCAATTCACTAATCCAATCATTCAAGTTACTTTCCTGGCACGCCTGCACAAGGAAACAAGCCATGATTTTTCTAAGGCATAACAATAGAACTGTACGCGGATGCATTAATCCTTATGCTAGTTGCAAACAAGTACACATTTAATATGTGACAAGCTTTCAAAATCAAACGTAGTATAATACACAAAGAAAATCATGCAATGGATTAGAAAACATTAGCCATCTCAACAGAGGTGAAACCAAGAAACATGAAACCAAGAAACAAAATCTAATTATTAACAAGCTAATTAGAGTAAAAATTTTCTCTCTAATGAGAGCGTTTTCTCCTCTGGCTGGAGCTTGGGTCCTCTCCAATGAGAGATTCTACTCTTCACCCACCTTGCTTTCTCTTTGTCAACTCCACATATTGGTGAGATATATCCATAATTTTTGTGTGATTGCGAAAAGATCACGATATCTTTAAGTGGATCTTGTGTCAAAGTTTGTATTTGTCCTTTTGCTATATTTTAAAACCAATAATGTTAAACGCAGAACACTTCTTACTAAACGCAGAACAATTTTTTTGCATACTGCAAATAATACCACTATTATAACAATTTACAAAATACTTCATTAACTTTAAAAAATTACAATATTACCTCAAAAACATTTAAACAAGTTTATACGAATTAATTTCAAAATCCGAATAAAAGAAATCAAAAAAATCGAAAAACGGTACCGGAGCTCCGGTGATCTCCGACATCGGAGTCGGAGCAGCTCCGATCTGCTCCATATCGGAGCAGTGCTCCAGATCTGCTCCGATATGGAGCAGATCGGAGCCTCAAGCCCGTGTCTGAGCTTCCGCCATGCCGATCTCGAGCTGGTGGCTCTCCGGCTTTTGAAGGCTCAAGGTCGCCGAGAGTCACTGGCAGCCACGAGGCTGCCATACAGCCTCATTGGCGTTTTGAAGGTCGCCAGATTTCGCCTTGAGAGACTCTTGTGGTCGCCACATGATGGTTCAAGCCCATGACTACCGCCAAATCGGTTTTTTTTTAAACTGATTTTTTGTTTTTTTTAAAATTATTCGATGTAATTTTAATTAATTTAAATATACTACTGCAACTGAATAATAATTAACGACTACAAATATGAATTAAAACAATACAAAACATCTTCGATTGATTTTTGTTGTGTTATGATACCATAGTGTATATACGTTTTTATATTTTTGAAAATGTGAAAATTTGAGAAATTTTCTGAAAAATGGGACTAATTCTATATTTTTATCAGTTGAAGGGCCTTTTGCAATATATAAAAAAGTGTTCTACGTTTAGTAAAAAGTGTTCTGCGTTTAACGATGTCGCTTTGACATTTTCAAGATAATACAATTTGGCTTTACCCTTTCTAACCAACCTTTGTTCTATCGGTGTCATGTCTCAATTTCTTTTTCTGCAGTTTATACAGGCCATCTCGGTTGATTACAACGCCACACGCTCGAAATAGTCTGAATCGCTGCATCACTTCCTTTCTGCTGCTTGAAATGGATTCCGATCTCATTCAGCGAATGGGGCAACAGCTACGATTGACAGCAGATGAGGGGCAATCTGTGAAAATTCCGGTAGATATCTGGAATAAGAATAAGGGCCGTTACAAAGTGTGTTTAGTTGGGAGGTGTTTGTCACGGAAATCCATTCACTTAAACTCTTTTGAGCGAACTCTGTTGGGAGCTTGGACCCTGAGTTCTGGTGTCACGGTGAAGAAGATTGGGAATGATCGGTTTTTGTTCGAATTTGGGCATGGTGCTGAGATGCAACGGGTCCTTGGGCGTGGACCATGGGCTTTCGACAGAAACTTGGTGATTCTTCGTGCCATTAATCCTAATGAAGAACCAGAAGCTGTGAATCTAGATGTGTGTGACTTTCATGTCCAAGTAACTGGTTTCCCTGTCTCTTTGATCCATAGTCAAATGGCTGAAGTGGTTGGTAATACCTTGGGTAAATTCTTGGAGTTTGATAGTGAATGGAATAAGAAAGGTAATGGTACTAGTATGCGACTCCGAGTCACCATCAGTATCACTAAGCCACTGATTCGTGTTCTTAATTTCGAAGGTCCTAACGGGAATACCATTCAAGCATCCATAGGGTATGAACGGCTCCCGAATTTTTGTTATTACTGTGGTTTACTTGGACATCTTATCAGGGATTGTCCTTCCTGTTTAGAACTGGTGGGTGAAACGGATCGCATTGATGAATCTCAGTTGTCGTATGGAGATTGGATGAGAGCTTATTATCTTAATCAGCCCAATAGAATTGTTGGAGGAATTCGTTCTACTCGCCCTCCACGGGTCTTTTTGGCAGATCACCGGAGCTCGGGGATCGGTAATACTAGTGATCCGGTGACTGATCGAGGTAGGGGTATATTGGGGAATGCACCTATTGGAATATCTGCACAAGGAAAGGATTCAATTTTGAGTTTCATCTCCGGAAATCAAGCTAAGAATAAAGGCAAGGAAATATTCCCTGGTTCTTCTTCTGACTCTGGTCAATCTGAGATTTCAAACATTTTCAAATCCCCGCTTTCCCCTGATCACACTTCCACCGATTTAGTGATCTTTGATGTTACTACCAAAAATAGCCACCCTCATGTTGACATTTCTCTAGATACTTCAAAACCCATTACTGCTATAACTCCTTCCTTAAACCCTCCATTAAGTCCAATTACCAAGCCCATTACTAGCTCGTCCTCTCCTTTCCCTCGTTCCAATCCAATACTGAATTGGCCCATTATACCAAGGCGTGGGCCTATTTACGCTTGGATCCACAACTCCTTCACTTACCCAAGTCCACTGTTAATCTGGACATACCTTTCACTCCTCAGAATTTAACTCTTAGCTCACCTATGCCTAGTCGCAATACCCTGATTCCTGACAACACCCAACTTGCAGCTTCGCCTTCCAACATTATCCCACTAGCCAAAAAACGAGGTAGACCTGCCAATCCCACCAAACTTACCAAATCCTATGGACCCAAACCAAGAACCAATACCCGGTCAGGAAGAGGGAATAAGTTGATTCCTACTGACAACAAGAAAGAAGATATCCATGGAAATTGACACGACTGGACCAGAGGCGGGAGTTGCGGGGTTGCTATCCCAATGAGTTGCATTTCTTGGAACTGTCAGGGATTGGGGAACCCTTGGACAGTTCGAGCTCTTGGCGATTTAATTCGCCGCTTTCGCCCCAAGTTGGTCTTTCTTATGGAAACTCGGTTGGGTGACTATGGGATTGACTTGTTGAAGCAGCAATTTAATATGTTTGGTTTAGGTGTAGCATCTGTAGGTTATTCGGGTGGCTTGGCTCTGCTTTGGGACAAAGGTTGTAATATTGCGATTCAAAGTTTCTCCAGAAATCATATTGACGCAAGTGTGGTTCTTGAAGGGCAAACTTTTAGCTGGCGCTTTACAAGTTTTTATGGGGAGCCTGACCATGGGAAAAGGAAAACTACCTGGAATCTTCTTCGTAGGTTGGGTGATGCGTCTTGTCGGGATTGGGTTTGTGCTGGGGATTTTAATGAAGTTCTTTTACATACCGAGAAGTTGGGGGGAAATAAGACTCCGGAGTGGCGAATTCGGGATTTTCGAGATGCTACTACTTATACGGGTCTCACTGATCTTGGCTTTCGGGGGTATAAGTATACTTAGACAAATAATCACGATGCCCCGGGTACCATTGAAAGTAGATTGGATCGTATATTGGCTAATGCGGGCTGGAACTCTCTTTTCCCTCGAGCGCAGGTTACTCAATTGCTCACTATGACTCGCACTATCCGCTTTTGGCGCTCGATGGTGTACGAAGCCCAAGTTTCAGTCCACTAAACCCTTTCGCTTTTGAAGCCATGTGGCTTAAGTCCAAGATTATGTTAAAGTGGTCCAGATAATTGGGACAACGATTCGGGCTTTAGTGGACAATATCTCCAATTGCGTAATTGGGCTCGCATAAGGAATAAGGCCCACTTTGGCAATATTAACCACAAAATCACATCTCCGCAGTAAACAGTTGGAATCCATTAGCAGACATCCACTTACACCTGCATGTAAAACAAAGAAGAAAATTAAAGGAGGAACTTGAGCAGGAACGAGATAAGGAAGAAACAATGTGGAGACAACGATCTAGAGTCCAGTGGTTACAAGAGGGTGATAAGAACACTCGCTTTTTTCACTCACAAGCGAGTGTAGAGCCAAGAAAAATCTAGTGTGGATTACGGATTCGATGGGGCAAGGCAGAAGATGAGGAGAGTATGGGCCAAAAATCAGCAATTATTTTATCGAAATTTTCACATCCGCATGTAATTTCAACGGGAAGAAATTGATGCATTGTTCAGACTATAAAGAAGCGTGTGGATGATGGGGTTAATTGAGATCTTAGCCGGGTATTCACTCCAGACGAGGTAAAATGTGCACTTTTCGATATGTACCCTTGAAATCCTCGACCAGATGGTTTACCTACTTTGTTTTACCAGGTTTTGGCATGTTACTAGCTCAAATGTTATTAACTTTGCTTTATCCTTGCTAAATGATCATGTGTCGGATCCCCAATTAAACTTTACCCATATTGTTCTTATTCCCAAGTGTCAAGCACCGGAAAGAATTAATCGCTTTAGACCCATCGCCTAAGTAATTTCATGTTTAAGATAGCCTCTAAAGCTATTACAAATAGGCTGATTCCCCACATGAATAATATTATTTCAAACCCAATCGCCTTTGTGCCTAATCGCCTTATTACCGATAATGTCCCGGTAGCTTATGAGATTAATCATTTTCTTAAACAAAAACCAAGGGCAAAGATTGTTTTACGGCTTTGAAACTTGACATGAGTAAAGCTTATGATAGAGTTGAGTGGCCTTTTCTTGAGAGTGTTCTGTTGAGATTAGGTTTTGAGCGGTCTTTTATCGACTTGATTATGCTTTGTGTGGGTTATGTGAATTATGTGCTTCTCTTAACGGCTTTATTCTCGACTATCCAGCCAAAGAGGGATCCGCAAGGGATCCTCTTTCTCCATATCTTTTTGTTCTGGTCAAGCTTTCTCGCTTTTTGTCGATGCGGATGAGAGGGTGTGCTAAAGGGGTACTCAGATCTCCTTCGCACCTCGCATCTCTCACCTTTTATTTGTCGATGATACCTTATTGTTCACATGCTACTATGGATGCGGCTTAAATTGGTCGATTCTTCATAGCTATAGTCCTGCTTCGGGAGGAGATCAATCTTGATAAGTCCACTGGTTTTCAGCCGTAATACTCCTGCTATGTAGGGTGGAGGAGGTGAGGGTTGCCTTGATGTTAGGGTCGCCGATAAACATGAGAAGTACTTGGGGTTACCTCTCGAGATGGGTAGGTCTAAGCGGGAGGTGTTTAGTTGGCTTCGGGAGAGGGTTTGGAGTAAAACTCAAGGTTTTGGGGAGAAGTATCTTTCTAAGGGGGGTAAAGAGGTGCTTATAAAGTCTGTCCTTCAATCCATACCCACCTATGTCATGAGTTGTTTTAAGCTTCCCGACTACCTTCTTCGTGAGATTGAATCTCTTATTTCTAGGTTTTGGTGGGGGGATGGGGATAAGGATAAGATTCATTGGGTCAAATGGGATTCCTTATGTGAGAGTAAGAGAGATGGGCGGATGGGTTTTCGAGACCTCCGTTCTTTTAATCTTGCTATGTTGGGTAAACAACTTTGGCTAATTATTCACTACCGAACTCTCTTTTGAGTAGAGTTTTGAAGGCTAAGTATTTTCCTAATCGTGATGTGTTGAAGCTGCTAAACCTAACTCTTCTTACACTTGGAAGAGTATTTGCGGGTCCTTAGAAATTGTGCGGAAGGGTGTTAGATGGAGAGTTGGAAATGGGGAAAACATAGATACTGGAGAGATAATTGGATCCCAAGGGATAATCTTTTACAGCCAATTATCCCTCATATCCAAAATTTAGGAGCTTTACCTGTGTCTGCTCTAATCTCTAATGGTTCTTGGGATGTTGAGTTGTTAGATTGGATTTTTTGGGAAGAGGATGTCGCTAAGATTCTGAAAATACCTTTGGCTGGTTCTCATATTTCGGACGTGCGCGTGTGGCATTATTCTAAGCATGGATTTTATTCGGTAAAATCCGCGTGCTATTTGGCTCGGACTCTGTGTAAGGCTGCGGCAACTATTGATACAGGGAATTCCAGTATTTATGTCCAGCAAAATTGGGATTTTTTGTGGAAATTGAAGTTGCCTAGTAAACTCAAAATTTTTGCTTGGAGACTCTTGAAAAATGCTCTACCTGTTTTGCAAATTCTGAAATCCAGACATATTGTTGAGAATGTGTTATGTCCAGTTTGCGGATGTGGGGAAGAATCCGTTCTTCATATTTTCCGTGACTGCCATTTTGCGTGAATTGTTTGGGCTGTTTCGCCACTCCCTAATTTTTTATTATCTACAGATGCTGATTGTTCTTGGAGTTGGTTTCAAGCTGTTCTGTCCAAAGCAAGCAAGGAGTTCGAAATATTTGTTTGCACTTGTTGGAGTGTATGGCACAATCGCAACACCGTTGTTCATGATGGAAGGAGCAAGGAACCGGAAGATACATCTATGTTTTCCACAAGCTATGTTCAACAATATAAGGAGGCGCAACATCCTTTCACCCACCCGGGACCACCGGAGACTGCACCCTCCTGGCAGCCACCTGAAGCTGAGATAATCAAAATTAATTTTGATGCTTCAGTGTACTCTTCACCCCCAGCAGTTGGTTTGGGTGCTGTGGCGCGCAATAAAAATGGAGGAGTCGTCAATTGGAGTCGAAGAAGAATACTACATGTACAAGAACCAGAAATTGCGGAGGCCATGGCGGCATCACTTGCTGTTGAGGTTGCACAGCGTATCCAAGCTAGAGAAGTCATCATTGAAGGTGATTGTGTCACAATCATCCGTGCCCTACAATCTGCCTCACCTTGTCTTTCTATGGCAGGTGTTTTTGTTGATGATATTCGTACTCGCTTGTCGGGTTTTGATTGTATTCTTTTTAACTATACTCCTAGACTTGGTAATTCTCTAGCTCATTCACTTTCTCGTAATATTAGTTTGGATGCGGACGGAGGAACCTGTTTACCTCCTGGAATTATCATGTAATTGCTGTTTGATTCTGTTTAGTTGAATGAAAGCTATCTGCTCTTTGATAAAAAAAAAAAAAAAGTTTAGAAGTATCTCTATTATTCATGTTTTTGGCAGGATAACCTATGAATTTATCATCATAATGGGCAGATAATTAATTACTCGATCCCTTGAATTTTTTTATTCATAACTCTAGGTTTGATACTGTTACGAGCTACGAAGATTCTAGAAAGTAATTGCTACTGAATTATGCTAAAAGTATCTAAGTTCATTGATGATTGATGCAAATCGAGTACAAGGCTGATTTATAGTTAGTTACAAGACTAACTAACTAATACACAGGAACCGTCCGATCGTTCGAGCCAAGAAATGATCCCAAATTTCGACTTACAAAAAACGCAACTAAAAATGTAATACACAAAACACGCTTTTCGGCTTATTTAACAAAAACAGTTTAAAACTTCAAACTTCCTGTGTAACATTCCATCCTTCTTCCTCTCAAGCTTGTCCACAAGCTTCAATACTAGGATACTTCTGGATTATCACAACATAATCCTCTCATGTGGCTTCTTCAGCAGACAAATGCTCCCATTGAATCGTAATTTGTGGCACAACAAAGATTGTTTCTCTTAACCATCCTCCTAGCCAATATTTTGACAGCACCAAAGATTATTGCTCCATCATCACTCATCTCTGGCTATGTAGCAGTCACACTGTCAGATGCTCCTACATGTTTCTTCAGAAGAGACACATGAAACACTGGATGCAATTTACTCTCCAAAGGCAACATTAGCTTGTAGGCCACTTCTCCAACCCTCTCAATGACTTGAAATGGTCCAGCAAACTTAGGACTCAGCTTCCAAACATGGCTGTTTTTGATAGAAAATTGCCTATAAGGCCTCATCTTCAAATATACCCAATCTCCCACAGAAAAACTCCTTTCACTCCTGTTTCTATCAGCCAGTTCCTTCATCCTCTACTTAGATAGCTCCAAGTTGGTTTTAATCTTACTCAATGCCTCATTTCTGTGTCTGAGCAACTCTTCTACACCAATCACATGAGAATTGCTCAAGTCTCCCATGATTAAGGATGGGGGTGCATAACCAAATAATGCCTGAAAGGGGCTCATTTTAATAGCAGAATGATATGCACTATTATACCACCATTGAGCCAGTGAGAGCCAGGAATGCCATTTTTTTGGAGCCTGTCCACACATACACCGCAAATAATTCTCAAGGCACTGATTAACCCTCTCAGTTTGCCCATCAGTTTGTGGGTGATATGCAGTGCTCATTAACTGTTTAACTCCCAACAATTTAAACAATTCCCTCCACAGTGCACTAGTGAATATCTTATCTCTATCACTGACTATGCTCAATGGCACTCCATGAAATTTGCATACAGAATTCAAGTATAGTTGAGCAATGTTCAATGCAGTAAAAGGATGAGTTAGTGGCACAAAATGTGCAAATTTAGTGAATCTATCCACCACTACCAGAATAGTATTCATACCTCCTGAAACAGGTAACTTCTCAATAAAATCCATGGACACATGTTGCCATGCTTGCTCAGGTACAGGTAAAGGCTGCAATAAACCAGGGGATTTGACATGCTCAGATTTGCATAGCTGACATGTCACACATTCACTCACCACCTTCTGCACACTCTCCTTCATGTTAGGCCAGTAAAAAATACTGCTAACTTTTTGAAGAGTAGCTAGTATTCCAGAATGCCCTCCATCTACACCTTCATGCATTGCCCTTACTAATAATTCTCTGCAATCATTGCCCTTCCCTACATACAATTTAGCTTTGCATCTCAATACTCCAGCCCTGTATGTTAACAAGCTCATACCAAATGGTTCTTGAATAGACAACACTATAGCCTCTTCAGCTAGTACATCACCCTCATAGCTCTTCTACAACTCATTCATGCACTGAGGCTGTGTGCTAGAGATAGCATAATACTCAGTATTAGCTTCATCAATACCCCTTCTTGACAGAGCATCTGCTACCTGATTTTCAGGACCTTTCTTGTATTCAATCACATACTCAAACCCAAGCAGCTTGGTCATGTATTTATGTTGCACTGGGGTAGTGATTTTTTGATCTACCAAAAATTTAAGACTTCTCTGATCTGTCCTTATAGTGAAAGGAGCATGCAGTAAATATGCTCTCCACGTCTCTACTGCCAGTAAAATAGCCAAGAACTCCTTTTTATATATAGATAGACCCAAATTTTTAGGCCCTAAAGCTTTACTCACATAAGCTAGGGGATGATTATCTTGCATAATCGCACCCAAACCCCATAGCATGCATGCTTCCACTACAAACCTCTTGGAAAAGTCAGCAACCAGTAAAATAGCATCGAGCACATCAACCTCTTAAGTAACTCAAAGGTCCACGATCCTCACTCCACTTAAACATGCCCTTCCTAGTCAGATCAGTTAATGGCTTAGATAAAACTCCATAATTGGCTACAAATTTCCTGTAATAACCAATCATGCCCAGAAATCCTCTTAAAGCCTTAAGTGTACTAGGAACAGGCCAATCCATGATACACTTCACCTTATTTAGGTCAACAGCCCCCCCTTGAGCACTGATTATGTGTCCTAAGTACTCCACATGTAGCACACCAAAAGCACATTTGCTTCTCTTAGCAAACAAGGAATGCATCTGCAGTAACTCAAACACCTTCAACAAGTGAGACTTATGCACTTCCATGTCTTTGCTATAGACTAAAATCTCATCAAAAAACACCAACACAAATTCCCCTAAATGTGCTTTGAATACAAAATTCATCATATTCTGAAAGGTGGCAGGAGCATTAGTGAGCCCAAATGGCATCACTGTGAATTCATATAGCCCTGAACTGGTCACAAATGCCGTTTTTTCAACATCTTCAGGCCTCATCCTCACTTGATGGTAGCCAGCTCTCAGGTAAATCTTAGAAAACACTGTAGCTCCACTCAACTCATCCAAAAAATCATCTATTAAGGGAATAGGATAATTATCCCTCACAGTCAATGAATTGAGCTTCCTGTAATCTACACAAAATCTCCAACTGCCACCTTTCTTTTTAACTAATAGCACAGGGCTAGAAAATGGGCTATGACTGGGTTGGATCACTCCCATTTCCAACATCTCTTTAACCAACTTTTTAATTTCCTGCCTCTGCATGTAAGGATACCTATAAGCCTGCTGCTTAAAAGGTTCCACTCCCTCTTTCAATTTAATCTCATGATTACAATCTCTCATTGGTGGTAATGACTTTGGCACTGCAAATACAGACTCAAATTTCTCCAATACTTCCTGTAATTCTTCACTATCTGTAGGTGGTTGCTCCTTTCCCTCCATAGAGCTAACCATACAGTAGCAATTAAAACATGTCTGATTCTTCTTCTGCAGTAATTTATGCATCCCCTCAGTAGTCATCATTTGTATAGATGATTCTTTGTCTATGCCTGTCATTGTGAACTTGTCTCCTTTAGTGTTGAATGTGATGGTGTGCTCATCATAATCAAGCTCAATAGGACCCAACTTCCTCAACAGATCCACACCCAACACCATATCATACCCACCCAAAGGTAAAATTCTCAAGGTAGCAGCAAAACAGTGCCCTGCCATATCCCACTCCAACCTTGGACATTTTGAGTTACACTCAATGTTCCCTCTCCCCCATGATTACATTGAGTGGATTGATGACCTCCACTTCACAACTAAGCCTTCCGGTAGTGCAGGATCCAAAAACTATGTGTGCTAGAATCCACCAAAATAATCAACTGATTATTATTAACCATCCCGACAAATTTTAATTGTGCTGAGGAACCTCGTTCTTTAAGAGCATGCAAAGATACTCCACAATTCGTATCATCAATGCCATCCAACAATGTGACTCTCCTGATAGAGCTTTCCTCCTCTCCATCATCATCCATCAAAATGACAAACAATTTTTTACATTGATGTCCAAATGAGTAGATCTCATCACAGTTGAAACATAAGCCCTGCTTTCTTCTTATGTCTAATTCCTCCTTACTCAGCCTCCGTACTGGCACATTTCTATCCTTAAACTCATTCGGAGGTTTGGCTCCATCAATTTTACTCTCATTGTGCCAAATAGGTGGCCTGAAACTAGCAGGTTTATTCAATTTCTGCATCGATTCCAACATAACCTCCTGTTTCCTCGCCACTAAGTAAGCCTGCTCGAGAGTATGAGGACATAAAAGCTCTACCATGTGCTTAATCTCCTCTCTTAAGCCACTGTAAAAACTTCTCATGAAATAGAACTCATCCAAGTGTCTATTCCTCTGCAACATAAACATCCTCAACTCGGCAAACTTCTCAATATACCGATCCACTGAACCTAGTTGTTTGAGCTTGTTAAACTCCCCGATCACGTCATCACTCCGAACCGACGTAAATCGAGCTACAAACAACTCAAGAAACACCTGCCAACTCATATCAATACCTTCAACATGATCTAAAAACCAGTACTCTGCCGATCCTTCCAAATACATGCCAGCAACTAGTATTTTATCACTATCCTTCATAGGATTCAACATAAAATATTTAGCACATTTTCTCACCCAACCTCTAGCATCAACACCGTCAAATTTTGGAAAATTGACACGAGGACCACGAATATCAGAACGCACACTAGCATTATCGACATTCTCAACTCGAGATTCAGGAGGAGGATTACCTGAATGATTCGAGCGAATCAACGTCAGAACCTCATCGAATCGACGATTCTGAGCAATATTTTGCTCCGATTGACTTGCCACCAGCTGCCGGAGCTCGGATTGCATTTCCGCCATCGTCTTTTCTAGCGATTCGATCTGCACCGTGTTCGTAGCTGTCACCATTGCACAGTAGGAAAAACCGTGGATTGATACCACCTGTTACGAGCTACGAAGATTCTAGAAAGTAATTGCTACTGAATTATGCTAAAAGTATCTCAGTTCATTGATGATTGATGCAAATCGAGTACAAGGCTGATTTATAGTTAGTTACAAGACTAACTAACTAATACACATGAACCGTCCGATCGTTCGAGCCAAGAAATGATCCCAGCCGTTGACTCAGCTTACAAAAAACGCAACTAAAAATGTAATACACAAAACACGCTTTTCGGCTTATTTAACAAAAACAGTTTAAAACTTCAAACTTCCTGTGTAACAGATATCGATTAAGAACTGCGGCAAAAATTTATCTGTTTCAATATTTTACTCCGCTTTGTGGGATTTGAAGGTTTTAGTGAGGTAGAGACATGCAGTAGTAGCTAGTAATTGAAAATCATAACTGAAAATCATAGGACAAAAACTCATAGGAAGAAAGATACTGAAAATCAAAAAGGAAAAAAGAAGAAGAAAAACAAACCATTGGAAATTAAGGAAGAACAGTAGATCTGCCAAGAATATGATAATTGTAATAACCTGAAATTGACAAAATAAACAAATTAACACCAGAATCAATAATAAAAGGGCAGGCCATGAATAAATCAAGAAGCTAACTATGACATAATAGAAGAAGAATGGAGTAGTAGTTCTGTTTCCTTGTATGTCCTATTTGGGAAAGAAAAACGTTTTATTTTTAGGGAAAATTTATTTTGATACCCTTTAAATTTGGTCAAATTACAGATTCAACCTTCTATTTCAAAGATTTACAGTTTCATCTAAAAAATGAACGAAGAATTTTTTCAAATTACAGATTAGTCCAAAAGTCAACAATCGTGCTGACATGGATTTGCTTTTTGCTTATGTGGAGGGAAAAGTTGGAGTTATTAACGAAAATACCATTAATTATTTTGGTTTTTCAATTTCTTTAATCCTTCTCCTTATTTTTCTTTTCTTTTCCCTTTTTCTTTATTAATATGTTTCCGAAAATTTCAAATTCAAGTACCTAGAAAATATCTCCATCGGAGCTATATTCAAGTTGTACTCAAGCTCCGATCGGAGCTATATTTGAAGAAGTGATGTAGGAGGAAGAAGAAGAAGTGGGTTTGTTTGTTCTATTTTATTTTATCTTTTCTTTATTAAAAGTTTTTATTTTATTTTATTTTATCTTTTCTTTATTTATTTAACTTTAAAAATTCCAACTGGGAGAGAGAAATTGTGACATTTGAGTGTTGGTCAACGGGAAGAGGGTATTTGTAATTGTTTCAAATCCGGGGATGAATCTGTTTCGGGGTCCAATTGCAGGGGTACTGTATGTAATTTTCCCTTATTTTTATATTCTATCGTATACTGGAATCTGCGTATGCGTGATTTTCTTATTTTCTTTTATTGTGTAATCTTCATTTGGTTTGAGGGAAAATGGGGAAAAATAAAAACAACGGTGAAAAATATTTTTCACCATTTGATAGTTATCGAAATCCTAGAAAATTTATGAAAAACTATATAAAATACATTTATCTCCACAAATTAATTTATTTTTCCCTCACATTTTTCAGAAAAATCTTATTTTCCCCTATTTTTCTTCTTTTTCCCATTTTCACTCAAACCATAGGTTTTCTTATTTTCTTTTGTTGTGAAAACATGACATAAATTGTAACGACCCGACCACTAATGGGCCAAACCTCGACCCTTTGGGCCGACGCGGTTATTAATAGACAACTCCCCTTTGTGATATACAGGCCCCACTATACCAACACCCCAGTTGGTCACCAATCATCGTGCACTTTGTCCTTACTCGTGCGCGATCACCCATCATAAGATTGCTCCAGAGCAAACACGCTTAACTCTGGAGTTCTTATAGATGGATTCCCAAAAAGAAAGGTGCACCTTGTTGGTATAAGTAGCGTTCTCGATCCCTTTAAACTCTTTGTACTTGACTTGAAATTTTTGGAGCGTTACATAAAAATTAAGTATAATAAAATTAAATAATATAGTACATTAAAATCTTTTTGATAGCTATAAATAACATTTGCCCATTTGGCATGCAAAGCAAACTAAATTTATTAATTATATGAAATGGCATCTTATTTTAATCTTTGAAAGGACAAGTAGAAATTTAACATGCTAGCCAGGCCAATAGAAAGATGATCAGAGAAAATAATCTATAGCATTGTGTAGTGAGGCAGCAAGTATTCACAAACAATGAACTAAACAGATCCTTCAAGAACATAATAATGAACCAGCTTGCAAGAGTCCGTGGTACAATATTTGATTGGAATCCATTGTTAAAGTGACCAAACCAGTCGGTGCAAGTGATATAGGGAATAGGGATTATTAGTCTTTGGGTTAGGTTATCCACAACACCCTAAAAATTCATGATCTGAGGTACATTAGAAGACTCAATTCAAATCTATCTCAAATAACTTTGACTCGCAATTCCCAGTTCAGTAGCAATTATGAATTGAATATGATATATACATATGAGTCCGCCTGCATCTCTTACCGAATCAAGACGACTTAATACGATCTATACAGGTGCATCACTACAAGTCCGTCCACTAGAGCTTTGGTCCGACACTAAAACACTTCATGTTATCAAATTTCCAGAGTGAAATGACGGGGCGGTCCGACCTCCCACATTCCTCACCACGGACGTTTCCATTCTCCAGGAGAAAACTTCTGGATCAAGACAAACTTAAAGGTGAGTCCGTCCATTCATTACGTCCGTCTGGAGCGCATGGACGGACGGCTTCTGATTTTATCCTAAATATCAGTGTGTGTACAACGCACCACCTATCTCCGGGACCACGTGTCGACCTACCACTAAGCTGACCATTCTCCGGGATGTCAGAGGGTTTGTCCCCAGAGCTCAATACTATAAATAGAGGGCATTTATCCTCATTAAGGTACGCAGCAAATTCACAATAATCCACTCTCTAAGTTTTGAGGTCCGAGCCCTAGCTTGATCCGCCTCCTAACTAGTTGAATCTTAGCCCGGACTGTCTAAGGCAGGCGGGCCCAAAAAGGACTAACCCCTTCTATTCATCTTTACAGGACAAGCATCTAAGTATCGATCTGATGGACCATCATTCAGAAACGGTCTTACTATAACCGACGGACCCATTGTTATTAGATAACTATACTGACTATCTCCTATCCCTTGCAGACCCTAACCTATGGACGGACTAAAGCTTACAAAAAGGATTCCGAACTAAAACTAGACGAATTAGGAAGCACCAGACCTACGCTCTGACGGACTCCCTACAACCTTGACCTTGACTTTTGACTAATCCGGATTTACTCCACATCATATTGTCGCTGTCTATGGGAATCCCTAAGTACAAAAAGTCATGGCACCATCCAGGAGACAGATAAAAAAAGGCTACCTCTACCCGTCCCCGGTCTACAGCCTCCACCGCTGGACCCTCTTCCCAACACCGACAACAGGCCTCTGGTGGCAACAGACATTCCGGGGAGAATAGGGTTATTTATGAACACGACGAGAGAGACGGGAACGAGGCCTCCATCTCCAACTCCGAAAGAATGGTAGGACAAGCCCCACCCCCACCACTAGATTTTCCTCAGGCACCGATCATACCAATCATAGCAAACGTAGCTCACATAACCGCAGATGGAATACTAGCTGGCTTCAACGAAGTACAAATCCAACTCTTACAGGCAGCTCTGCAACTAAGAACCCAACCACCCAATCCTATGGGCATACCCATAGCCGAGGCCCCAGTATACCCCATCCAGAATCAAATACCTGGGCAGGCAGGGGCAGAGCACGTGGTAGAATCCAGAGGACCATCGTATTCACAAAATACTGATCGATCTGAAAACATCAGAGCACCAAGCAGGAGAGCCCTGGAGGATCTTAGGAATATGTTGAACAATCGGGCCCATATTAATCAGGGGAGTAGGGGGGAGAACAGGTGAGTCGAGGGTGGGAACCTTCGTGACCCCACTCCTTCCCGGGCCTCTACAAGAGGCCGACGCCCACGAAACTACGATAGGAGAGATCGATATCATGATGAACACACTGACCAGGAAACCCTCAGCGGATACCAAGGGGACACACCTCCACGCACCTATAGGCGAAACCACGGGGATAACAGATCACTTAGTCCGGTTGAAAGAAGGGAGGAGGAACGCTATAGGAGAAGAGGGAGAAGTTAGGAAAGACATAGAGAGAGAACCAGGTCCAGATCTGAGAGAGGTCACCGACGGGAATCACCCATGAAAGAAACAGAACGAATGAAAGAACAAGTCTGAATTCATGAAGCAGCCCTGGACCTAGAATGATCAAAATTAGAGTCACTCACTCAAGCCAGGGACATTATCAAATATGGGCGGAACGTAAATCCTCTGTGTTTAGCAATAAGAAGAACAGAATTACCTCTGGGATGAAACCCACTCGCATCTAAAGAAACGTTCGATGGAAATTCTTGTCCCATCAATCATAGAATTCGTTTTGAAGCCTCCCTAGGAGGTATGGGCGTACCCGACAATGTGAAGGCCCAATTATTCCCTAATACCTTCTTTGGACCAGCAATGACTTGGTGGAAACAACTCCGATCGGATTCCATCATGTCATGGGATAACTTACTAACGAAATTCACACTAAAATTCAAAAATTTCCTGGAAACAGCATGACCCGTTAGCTATCTAGCGGAAATCATACAAAAAGAACACGAAAGTCTGAGATCCTTCGTGAAGAGATTCGAGCAAGCCTCGGCCATGGTAGAGCAACACCCCATTAAAGAACGAGTTATCCACATGGCCGAAAATACCAATAATGCTTCATTCCGTTAGGTTAATTTAATTATAGTAAGAAGTGAACATATAATACCAAAGTAAACACGTTAATCTAAGATAATAATAATATGAGAGTATATATTGGGATCTCTAACTACGCAGTCAGTGTCTTTCACTTAATGAATCATGCATTCTTCAAACAAACTTATTGATGCTGGCATAACTAACGAACGAGAACTCACCGACATGGTAAAAAAATTCCTAAGCACAAGTGAGACTCTTGAAAAAATGGTTGTAAGGGACGAGGTCAAGAAAGCCAAATCTGTACAAGATAATCCTAGGTTAGGAAATCAGCACTTCGAGCAGAAAAGAAAGGGGGACAGAAGAGGACGTGTCGAGGAAAGAAGAAGATCTCCAAGGAAGCTTTACATAAACTACTCAGACCTGAAGGCTCCCAAGGAACAAATCCTCACCATCATGCAAAGTAAAGGTGTCCCTTTCGAATGGCCTGCCAAACACAGAGAAACAAGGTTTACCAGAAACTCAAATGAGTTTTGCCACTTTCATAGACAGGTGGGACACTCAACTGGAAAATGCACACATCTCAGACAAGAAATCTAGCGACTGATCGAAATGGGCTACCTACAAGAATACGTCATAAAACGAGCCAATGGGGGTGACTGACGGAATCTGGAACATGGGAACACATCCCAAAATCAACAAAACACAAGAGAGCGCAGGAATACCATTCCCCACAGATCTGGTCCACATCAGGATAGGAACGACCAATGACAAGGAGGGTGGCCTACATAGGAACATAGCCATCATACGTAGAAGAGAACCCTGTCATTTATGGGAGAATACTTAGCATCGCACGAGGACTGACAGGAGGGGATAGCCGGAACGCTCGTGAAGCGACAACCCGATCACTTCAGAAATCAGATGAAAGATCTGTGAACATGATAAAACCTGGCACCAATGTCATTACCTTCGATGAATCTGAAGCCCCACCCCCATGCCAAGGCGAAGAATTAAACCACGACCCCGATGTCCCATTGGTAATAGAGGTAGACATTGCAGGATATGAGATGACCAAAGTACTCATCGATACAGGAGCTTCCTCCAATATCCTCTTTACGAGCACGGTAAGTAAAGATGGAAATGAGCTTGAGAGGAATGATACCTGTAATGACAGACCTTGTAGGCTTCGGTGGATCAAGCGTTAGACCAAGAGGAGTTCTATATCTATCACTTTCCATTGGGAAGGCACCATTCCGAATCACCAAGCAGGTACTGTTCGTCATCACAGACGCAGACTGTGATTATAACATCATCCTAGGAAGACCGGCACTAAATCAATTCAAAGTAGTGGTGTCAACCTTCTATCTAAAGATGAAGTTCCCAACCGAAGCAGGGATCGGAACCATTAAAGGAGATCGGCGACAAGGATGGGAATGTTACGCGCTCTCCACCCGAAGAGCTTCCCGACCCATTCGGAAGGAACATGATATTAGAAGAGAAGAGGCCAACATAAAGGCAAAGAGGCAATGTCTCTTCATACAAGAGAAGGTCCGCAATCCAAGAAAGGAGAGACCCTTGGGAGAAGGGATAAATTGGCTAAAGATGGGCGTAGAGAAAATGAAGAGCACTGCCATCTCGAAAAAAGGGGAGGACCAGATCGAGAAATACAAGGTCATCCCACCAGAACCTCCAGGAGAAACCCCGAACAAAAGCTTCTTTCATGAAAACCGGATGGCACCCCGCGAAGAGGTCCTGGAAATCCCTATCGTAGAAGGAAGTCCAGAAAAAGCCGCAAAAATCGGCTCGAAGATGGATGCTGAGACAACCCTCAAAATGATGGCATTCCTTACGAAAAATGCCGATGTCTTCGCATGGAGCACGGAGGATTAACCGGAATTGATCCCCGTGTCATGGTTCACGAACTCAACGTAGACCCCAATGTCAGGCCCATCCGTCAAAAGAAAAGAGACCATGGCCCCATCCACAACAAAAATATTGCAGAAGAAGTCGAACGGCTTCTCAAGGCAGGACATATCCAGGAAGTTCACTACTCAGACTGGATATGCAATGTGGTCCTAGTTGAAAAAAGTCCAGGGAAGTGGAGAATGTGTAACGACTTTACCAGCCTCAACCGATTCTGCCCAAAAGACCCGTATCCCCTCCCAAGGATCGATCAACTAGTAGACTCCACCGCAGGATGCGCATTGCTGAGCTTTATGGATGCCTTCCAAGGATTCTACCAGATCAAGATGGCAGAACATGACATAGGAAAAACCGCCTTCATCACAACAGGCGGAGTTTATTGTTTCAGAGTCATGCCATTCGGACTACGCAACGCAATGCAGGAGCAACATATCAACGAATAATGAATCACATGTTCAGAGAAGAGCTGGGCAAGTCAATGGAGGTTTATGTGGATGACATTTTGGTAAAAATCAAAGAATCCACCGATCATATCCGACACCTGGAAAGATGTTTCACCGTAGTAAGAAAATATGGCATGAAGCTCAACCCGGCTAAATGCACGTTCGGTGTTACAGAAGGAAAATTCCTTGGGTACATGGTCACACAAAGAGGAATCGAGGCCAACCCAGAAAAGATAAAAGCCATACTCGAACTCCCTCATCCGGAAAAACTCAGAGACGTCCAGAGACTTGTAGGAAAAGTGATATCCCTTAGCCGATTCATTTCTAGGTCTGCTGACAAGAATCTGTCATTCTTCAAAATCCTGAGAATGTCCGACCATTTTGATTGGAACTCCGAGTGCTGAGAGGCTTTCGAAAACTTGAAACACTACCTATCCTCCCCGCCCCTCCTTTCCAAACCCGAAGAAGGAGAACCGTTGTACATTTACCTCGCCATTACTCCAGAGGTAGTAAGTTCCGTCCTAGTACGTATACAAAAGAACGAGCACCTACCGGTATACTACCTAAGCAAAGTACTGGGAACAGCTGAAAAGAATTACACGGAAATTGAGAAATACGCCTATTACCTAATGGAAGCTTCGAGAAAACTCAAGCCGTACTTCCGATCGCACAAAATAGTAGTCCTCACCAATCAGCCACTGAAGCAGGTCTTGGGGGATGCATCCAAATTCGGAAGGTTAGCCAAATGGACAATAGAACTCGGAGATCACACAATCGAGTATCTAGCTCCATTCGCCAAGAAGGCACAAGTCCTAGCCGAATACCCGGGAAGCACGGAGGCACAAACAACAGGAGAGAACCAAACTCCAACCTCCACGGATGAACCACCCGCTAGTAAAGTTTTTACGTTCGCTACAACCATAATAAATACAGGGTCCGAAGAGAACCTCGATACCGACCCTGTGGTAAAATGATTTCTAGCGAAAAACAAAATCTCAACCTGCCACCACCCCCCGAGGGAGAGCCGCCCGTGACCGCCCAAAAACATAAACCGACCGAACAAGTGGCCTTTACCCCAAGGGAGCTTGGTCCGAACGAGAAGGACATCTGGGAACTTTATGTGGACGGATCGTCGGCCGCTCATGCGGGTGGAATGGGACTCTTGTTCATCAGTCCTGAGAAAGCACAAATGGAATATGTCATACGCCTGACATTCCCAGTCACCAATAATGAAGCCGAATAGGAAGCATTGATAGCAGGGATGAGAATGGCTAAATCAGTAATGGCCAGAAAACTCCGCGCCTATTCAGACTCCCAACTAGTCACAGAACAATATTCGGGAAAATTCACAAACAAAAGCGCCTCAATGATAAAATACCTAAAGGTAGTGAAAGACTTGGAAAAAACATTTGACCTATTCTCTTTGGTCAAAATCGGGCGAACCAACAACATTATAGCAGATAGCCTGTCCAAATGGGCCACGGCCTCTAGGGCCATTGATACCCGTACGGTAGTCCTGATGACAGCCAATGAATCAGCCATCACCACTGTGAAAGAAATGACTAACATAAGCACCACAAACAAAACCAACAACTGGACGAGCGATATCATACGATATCTACAGGATGGAGTCTTACCCCCAGGACGAACCGAATCAAGAAGGGTACAACGAAGAGCACAGTGTTACTTCCTCTCCGGAACTGACCTCTATCGAAAGTCTTACGATGGAACTCACTTATGATGCCTGAACCCGTCTAAGGCTAACATGGTAATGAAAGAAATCCACTTAGGAAGTTGGGGGAATCATTCAGGAGGAAGAGCCATGGCTCAGAAAATCCAGAGGAATGGGTACTACTGGCCAGCAATGCAGAAGGAAGCCAGCAAATTCTCCAGGTCCTGTCCAGAATGACAAAAATTCGCACGAATCCCGCATAAGCCAACTATTCCTATGATCCCATCCACAATACCTTGCCCCATTTGATCAATGGGGTATCGACATAGTAGGACCCTTTCCTCAGGGACCAGGTGGGAAGAAGTTCCTGATTGTGGCAGTGGAATATTTTTCCAAATGGGTAGAAGCCGAGACCACTGCCTCGATCACGGAAAAGAAAGTCATGGACTTCTTATGGCGACTATCTTGCCGATTCGGATTACCAAGAATCCTAATATCCGACAATGGACGTCAATTTTCGGGCTACAAACTCAAAGATTGGTGCGAAGAAATGAAGATTGAGCAAAGGTTCACTTCTGTCGGGTACCCACAAGCCAATGGACAAACTGAAGTAACCAATCGAACCATAGTAGATAACCTCCAGAAAAGACTCGGGAATGCAAAGCAAGATTGGGTAGATGAGTTAGAAGGAGTGCTCGGGGCATACCGCACCACCGCCAGAACAGCAACACAAGAGACTCCTTTTTGTATGGTCTATGGTTCTGAAGCCATCATTCCAGCAGAAATAGCAGTTAACACTTTTCGCATTCAAGGATATAAACCCTCTGATAGTCACACCAAAAGAGTTTACTTAAACATGTTAGAAACCAAGAGAAGCACGGCATTGGCAAGAACCTTAGGATATCAAGCTACTATGGCAAGAGCATACAACAAACATGTAAAAGGAAGAGACATCCAAGTAGGAGACCTCGTGTTACGAAAGGCCGAGATTCTAAAACCTACTGGGAAACTCGAGCCAAATTAGGAGGGACCTTACAAGATCACCAGTTCTAGCATCAATGGAAGTTACGGCCTGGAAGATATGAACGGGAAGCCACTCAAGCGCACCTGGAATGCTAGGAATCTCCAGAAATTTTACCCTTGAAAAGGGGATTGTAATAAGTTCAAAACTATAAATATCTTTTGTAGAATGCTCAAATTACATAAAACTTGTGGTTGCAGGTCAGGGATTAGTGACAAGATTCAGTCAAGTAAAAGTGCCTCGGACCCAAAGTATCCGAGCCCACTTCCATTGAAACTATTGAAAGTAGTGTCTCGGATCCATAGAGTCCGACCCACCAGCTACGCTCAAAAGTGTCTTGGACTTACAAAGTCCGACACTCCGTCACTTCGACTGTCATTGAAGAAACTATTGAAAGCGGTGTCTCGGACCCATAGAGTCCGACCCACCAGCTATGCTCAAAAGTGACTTGGACTTACAAAGTCCGACACTCTGTCACCGACCATCATTGAAGAAACTATTGAAAGCGGTGTCTCGGACCCATAGAGTCCGACCCACCAGCTACGCTTACTTACAAAGTCCGACACTCCGTCACTTCGACTGTCATTGAAGATACTATGAAAAGCGGTGTCTCGGACCCATAGAGTCCGACCCACCAGCTATGCTCAAAAGTGTCTTGGACTTACAAAGTCCGACACTCCGTCACTTCGACTGTCATTGAAGAAACTATTAAAAGCGGTGTCTCGGACCCATAGAGTCCGACCCACCAGCTACGCTCAAAAGTGTCTTGGAATTACAAAGTCCGACACTCCGTCACTTCAACTGTTATTTGAGAAACTATTGAAAGTAGTGTCTCGGACCCATAGAGTCCGACCCACCAGCTATGCTTAAAGTGTCTTGGACTTACAAAGTCCGACACTCCGTCAGTCCAACTATTATTCGAGAAACTATTGAAAGTAGTGTCTCGGACCCATAGAGTCCGACCCACCAACCATGCTCAAAGTGTCTTGGACTTGCAAAGTCCGACACTCCATCACTTACAAATGTTATTGGAGAAACTATTGAAAGCAGTGTCTCGGACCCATAGAGTCCGACCCACCAGCTATGCTCAAAATGTCTTGGACTTGAAAGGTCCGACACTCTGTCACGAACTCATTTATTAAAGACGGTACCACGGAACTAAAAAGTTCGGCCCATCAATCAAATGCAAAAGACAGGAAAGTACGCAGGATAAAAGAGAAAGCCGTCAGATATAGTAATGGACGGTCAACCAAGGATCTTCAAAAAAATACATTCTTCTATCTGTTAATAAGATCCTAAGTTGACCGATAGAAAATTACAAACTCTGACAAACCCTCACAGACCGAGGGGTAGTTAGTCCTACAGAAAGAAGTGCCGACAAAATTACACTTGGCACTTTCTTTCACAAAAAATCACAGGACATACCCCCGAGCTACTCTAGGTCGCTTGAGGACCGGGCCCGCCTTCGCCCTCTGCTTCCCCACATGGCTTGATCCCTCAGGTTGAGAAGAGACCGGCGGAACGATAAGGGGATCCCTTTTCTTCTTCCAAACCAAGCGGACGATCTTCTTCCCGTCCACCTCCTCCTCCACTCGCTCCGACTTATAGCCATGAATGGGCCCCGGAAGATTCATCCAATCATTGTTTGATTGGGAACAGTTCCGGCTCTCCAAGGTACCTACATGCATGACCCTAGGAAACCAGGAAGGGAAGATGTAGCGGACTTCTTGGGGCCTCCTATCAGGCGGAGCCACCAACGGCCAGAACTCATCTTCAGCCAGCTCTTCAAAAGACTTCAGCTTGTCATCCTCTAGTGGATCACCATCTTGGTCAGCCTCGACGTTAATCCGAGGGTCTGATATGCTGAACGAGGGCTCCAAGAGTCCGAGCCCCTGTAGCTGGCCAATACAAGCAAAAAAGGCCTCCGTCCTAATGTCAACCTCCTCCATCTTCTTAGGATAGTAGAAGGAGTCGGACCTTAGGAAATCATGGACGGAGTCCAGTCGGCAAGTCCGGGCCGCATCTATAATGGCCTTTCCAAGACGAGCCCGGGCCGAGGCCGTCAGCTTAAGCCCTCGGTCCGACCGGGCATAGGCCGCCTCCTTGTCCTCTAGCTTCTTGATCATCTCCGCCTTAAAAGCCCGGAGCTTATCAATTTTGGCCCGCTGCTCGGAGATCTTTGCGTCCGCCAACTCCAACTCCTTGGTCAGACGGACCTTATCGCCCTCGGACAAATCGCTGAAGGCCTCAGCATGAGCACTCACGTACAAAAGAAGAATAGCCAAAATTAAAACTTCAAATAGAGAAGACCGGCAGATGCAAAGATAAAAATTTACAAACTTACGGCATCTAAGTGAACCCGCATGGTATCAGATAGCGCCCTCGGTACATTGGCGGAGTCCTGCAGGTGAGGGCATGAGGCGGGAAGGATCCGCCCTACTCACCTCGGCACCCCGACTCTTCTTAGTAGGGGGCCTATCCACCGGGACCTTGTCCTTCCTCTTAGCGGCCTCCGACCTCACCACCCTAGAGGCATTGTCCAGTACCTCCCGGCCCTGTTCCTGCACCTGACTCCTGGTTAGTTGAGTAGGGGAGGATACATGAACCCTCAATGGTGGCCGAGTATCCATGCCTTGCAAATTTCATGTGAGGGGGGAAGTTTGGACCAATTACCTGTTCCTGGGCGGAACCACCTTTCGAAGCCCCCGGACTTATCAGCTGGCGGGGGCTACAGAGCTGTGGCCACGTTAGCCGGACCATCGGTATGGATCTTGGCGGCCCCCGGAGTAAATATCTTGGCTTTACCCTTACCCTCCCGCATCTTCTGCATATCGCGGATCTTATCCATGACCCTACTCAACATACTCTTGAGGCCTCCATTATCAATATCACGCACAAGATAACAAAAGAAGGCTCAAATAAACCGGGTGATAATTGAAAGATCGACACTCATAAAATAAAGACTCACTCACTCAAATCCTCCTTATTATTACAATAAACATGAGTATTTGTGAGACCGGCTAACTAGAGTTGGGGTTGGACCGCTGAAACACGAGGGATAAAATAGCGTGGTCCCCCCTCCCATCTACGCCTAAAACGGCCATCCTCTCCAACTCTAGCCCCAGATCAGGATCGTGATCCAGAGTAATGGTTGCCCTGGTTCCGATAGCATCAACCAGCACTTCCTCTTCAACCGATCCGTCCTCATCAGCGTTGGACATTGACAACAAGACCGTCATTGGTTTCAACGACTCCAACCATTCTGGCGGATTCTTCACCCTTACGCTTTGGAACTTGTCACGCCTAAAAAATTTAGGAAGTCCCCAATCCCCGAACGGATGTCTGATGTAAAAGTACTTCGGCCACCATTGGAAGAATGAGACGTTTCAAACCCATCTAGGAACCTCAAGCCCCGGCGGTGGGTGAAAATATAGAACGCCGAGTGGGCTTGAGTAGATGGTGAAGGCGGACAGAAACTTCTTGTAAGAAAACTCCTCGCCCTTCAGTTTGAGGATGACCGCGAAGCACATTATCGTCCCCAAGGCATTGGGAAGGACCTGCGACGGACATAGCATGGTGTGACGGAAGAAGTCTACTATCTCGGGAAGCATGGGTATCCGCCACCCACACTTGAAAGCTTGCACATGGAAGGTAAGGCACCCTTCCGATGGATTGTACAGCGTCTCCGATGGCCCAGGGATAATGATCTCATACTCCCGCGGGATCTCGTACAAATAGTGCAAATCTTCAATATCCGATTCCTTCAGACTCGATGAACAAGTTGGAATTATACCGTCATCATTCTGCTCGGCGTCCGGTCTTAAAACTCCAATAGGGGTGGACCTGTCCGTTTTGTACTCCTGGGCAGTCTTTGCGACATTTTTGGAGTTGGACTTCTTGGAAGCCCTATCCGTTTGAACCCCCGAACTCTGCCCCACCTCGGATACCAGAATAAGAGCCCTCTCTGGATTTTCGGCACCAGCAGACGGATTACTAGTCCCTTCATCCACATGAGTCCTCATAACATCCATGTTGTCCTGCATGGACCCAATGTCTACTGCCTCATCGGATGACTCCTTTTCTGATGACGACCTATCTGAGTCCGACTCCCCAGAACTTGAAGAAGTGTCTACATTAATGGGTCTGTCTATATCCATGTCCACGGACCCATCATTATCACGGGTCCGCCTTATTGGAGGGTTGTCATCAAAGGAAAGAGGAGACGACTCATACCCATCCTTACCAGAATCCGTCTCCTCAATTCCAATCCCAGGAACGCTTGAAAAAGGCAGAGTTCTGGATGGACCAGCTTCAGTCGTGCCGGCCATGGGAAGGTGGATACTGGTGAAGGTTCGAAACATAAACCCTACAGTTGTAACCTAAACTGGCAAAGGAGTTTGGGGGATAGGGGTTCCGAGGGTGAGAAGCGATGTCAACCAAGTTGTATCGTACCGGGGGATTGGAAGAAATGGGCTCAGAAGGTTGAGAAGTCCCCACAGTTTGGATGTTAGAGTGGGGAAGATTAACGATATTATAACGAGGGGAAGATCTTTGACGGACACCAACAATTTCAATATCGGAAGGAGACGCCAAAATTTTGTCGAGATCCGATCCCTGATCAGAGTCAGTCAAATTAATGATCTGGTTCGGCTATTGCACTTCCTCACCCTCACTCTCGTACGAGTCCCCTAAATGATCGTCCCCTACTGACATTCCTAGTTGTTCGAACTGGGGAATCTACAAAGACAAAAAGATAACGGAAAAATCTTAAGCCCCAAGCTCGGACAGGTCAAGCCTACCAAACTAAGACCGTCGATAAAAACTTCACATGCGTCTAAAGAAAAAAATTCAAAGGAAGCAAACTTACTTGTCGGAAAAGGAAGCCTACTCTTCGAAACTCCTTGAAAGTTAAGGGATTGTCCGCCTGCTAAAAATCCTCTCTCTAGCCTTTGCTCGGTCTCAACTTTCTCTCTCTAAAGATTCGGAATTTTCGTAAAGTGTTGAATATGACATGTTAAAGGCCTATTTATAGGCATATTGGGCTGGTCCAACCAAGCCCATGGGCAAAGGTCCGAACCAACACATCAATCCACGTGCAAAACGTAATTATTACGAATTAGACCGGTCTAAACCATCTTAAAACCATAGTAAACCGTCTAGGGGTGGGAGGAGGGTTCGGGTAATCCCGATCCCGTTCCGACCCTATACAAAAAAAATCCGATAGGGTCGTGTATTTAGGGATTGGATACCCGCAATATAAATTCCCGAAACTTATATTATATGTTCGGGACGGGATTGGAAATGAAAATTTAATACCCGAAACCCGACAGGGTACCCGAAGAAACTTATATTCTTATAAAAACTAGTTATGCAATTAGGTCCACCGAGAAGATGATCATATGAGGATAATTTTATCTAGTGTCTAACTGGATAATTTTATCTAGTTTTAACAGCAAGCTAATGTTCATTTAGCGAGTTAATTAGGAGAGCCTTTAGGTAGCTAACAGTAGCAAAACACATGGTTCATAGTTTGCGTTATATTACAGCGTTTACAAATAGTTTATTTTATTTATATGAAAATAAATACCGATAGGTAATCCGATCGATCCGATCTATTGCGGGTACCCGATCGCGGGTACCCGCAAAGATAAGGTCGAATTAGATGAATAAATTTAAATCAATTACGGGTACCGATGTTCAATCGATCCGTCCGAACCGTCGCGCCCACCCTAAAACCGTGCGAACCGGAATTGACTCCAAAAGTCAGAAATAGCCAAAGGCTCCTACCAACGGGCAAGGTGACCACCGGACATTAGCAATAAAAAAGTCCCGGCCTTGCTACTCATTGCTTGACATACCAAGACCGAAACTTGGGGGGACTTATAGTACCATTATGACGGACGATATATGATTGGCCAGATGGATTATTGGCTTAGCGGAATAGGGATCCGGCCAACTGCCCTTCGTCTCAAAAGAGCCCGAAATAGAACTTCTCGAGAACGAAAGGCAGCGGATCGGATCCTCATCACATCAAGGCCATCAACCCAGACCCGACGGAAAAAACCGGGAAGACAAACAGCCACTCAAATAATGCTCTCCCCACCAGCTGACGATCTTAAGGCCACTCCCCTTTGGCATGCTTGTATCTTCAAAGACTACAAAGTGGAAGCAGTCAGCCTTTAGCCTAGCTCACCCTTGACTAACTATCTTTGAAGGACACAAACACGTCAAAAAAGAGGACCGACTCTACGACTACATTATGGAAGAAAAATGCTATTGAACTAAAAAATACATCGAGCTAAGAGAGTATATATAGATTTTCAGGTCCAATCAAGATCTGCCACGTGTTCATATGGGCTCTGACACATTTGGGCCTGGGCTTGGGCCAAACTTGGACTACCTTAGTGGATCAACTTATTCAGGCCCAAAAATACGTATGAACGGACGTAACCAAGAGCCTAGACGGACAACCACTTATAATTTCACAACCATCTCCTCTTTGAGATACTTGAAAAGCGGAAGGGGGAGGGGACTTATATACATATGAGTCCGCATCTCTTCTAGAACCAAGGCGACTTAATACGATCTATCTGGTGCATCACTACGAGTCCATCCACTAGAGCTTTGGTCCGGCACTAAAACACTTCATTTATCAAATTTCCAGAGTGAAATGAAGGGGCGGTCCGACCTCCCATATTCCTCACCACGGACGTTTCCATTCTCCAGGGGAAAACTCCTGGATCAAGACAAACTTAAAGGTGAGTCCGTCCATTCATTACGTCCGTCTGGAGCGCATGGACGAACGACTTCTGGTTTTATCCTAAATATCAGCGTGTGTACAACGCGCCACCTATCTCTGGGACCGTGTCGACCTACTACTAAGCGACCATGCTCCGGGATGTCGAGGGTTTGTCCCGAGCTCGATACTATAAATAGAGGGCATTAACTCCTCATTAAGGTGCTGCAACAAATTCACAATAATCCACTCTCTAAGTTTTGAGGTCCAAGCCCTAGCTTGATCCGCCTCTAACTAGTTGAATCTTAGTCCGAGCTGTCTAAGGCGGTAGGCCTAAAAGGGTCTAACCCATTCTATTCATCTTCTGGACAAGCATCTAAGTATCGATCTGACGGACCATCATTCAGAAACGGTCTTACTAAACCGACGAACCCATTGCTATTAGATAACTATACTGACTATCTCCTATCCCTGGCGGACCCTAACCTATGGACGGACTAAAGCTTACACAAAGAATTCCGAACTAAAACTAGACGAATTAGGAAGCACCAGACCTACGCTCTGACGGACTCCCTACGACCTTAACCTTGACTTTTGATGAATCCGAATTTACCCCACATCAGAATAACAAGCAGTACTATGTATAGTACGAAAGCAAACAGTAGATAATTTGCAAGTTTAAAAGAGCACAACAAAAGAACTGAAAGCGGTCGAGTAGTAAAACCCGATGTATATGATATTCAAGTAAAATGAAACAACAAAAATTAAGGTAACACATAGTAGGCACACTAAAATCAACCAATGCACACAATCAAAATCACAAAAAACACTTGCTTTCGAACCAGAGAAAAAGTCCCAATTGCTTAAACTTACACCTGTAAGAAAAAACCTATTTGACCTACCTCCATACACGTTCCAAATTAAGCTTAATCTGGTGAGTAGACTGCTACAGTGAATCCATGATACCTGAAAAATAAGCACCACAATATAGTGCTGGAATATGGTTTAATTAATAGGAAATGTAATATAAGGACCACTTTGTGAGTTGGGCTTGCACAAAAGGACCATTCAAAAAGCGTCCGTCTTGCGAAATACCCCTATATATAGGAAATTCCCGAAAGTCCCCTTCAAATATTAAAACTAGACAATTATACATTTTTTCTCGACTTGGTTTTTTTATGGTTTTTCGCGGATCTTTTGACCCGGATTCATTAAAAACGGGTCAAGTATAATAAAAAAAACTAGACAATATAATGTAAAAACTAGATCACTGAGTAAATTTCTGGATAAGTAATAAAACTAGACAATTCATTTACAAAACTAGACAATTCAGTTACAAAACTAGACAATATCATCATCAATTCAAAACACTAATTTTTCTTCGATTGCTTTAGTTTCTTCAGAGCATTCTTCTTCAAATCATCCAATACACCATCTTCAAAATCCTCATCAGCATAAGGTCTCTTATATCAAGGAAAAGGAGTTCCTTGGAATAGCTCCATATGATTCATCATAAAAACACCACAGTCAAAATTCCAAGTTTACCAAGTCCAATCAAACTTCACAATTTATAAAAAAAAAAAAAAAAAAAAAAAACATTGAACATGTATACAAAAACTAGAAAATTCCTCTTATAAACTAGATAATATAATGTAAAAACTAGAGAATTCATCTCTTAAATTAAACAATATAGTGTAAAAACTAGACAATATAGACAATTATGTTCATATTTGATCATAAAACTAGACAATATACACTAAAAACTAGACAATATCTCGTAAAAACTAGACAAATTTGTTGAGCTCAGCTAGTAAATTTGATTTGCAGGTGAAGGTGAAAATGTAAAAACTAGAGAATTCCTAGATATAATGTAAAAAGCGGAAAATTTCTGCATAAACTATACAATATAATGTAAAAACTAAACAATATAATGTAAATTTAATATCATGTAAAAACTGAGAATTTCTTTCATAAACTAAACAATATAATGTAAAAACTAGACAATATAGACAATTATGTTCATGTTTGATAATAAAACTAGACAATATATACTAAAAATTAGACAAATATGTTGAGATCAGTTACTAAATATATTGAATAAACTTATTGCCACTCGATATAAGAAAAAAATAAATTTAATACCATGTAAAAACTAGATAATTCATTTTATAAACTAAACAATATAGTGTAAAAACTAGACAATATAGACAATTATGTTCATGTTTGATAATAAAACTAGACAATATTTCGTAAAAACTAAACAATATCCTCTAAAAACTAGACAAATATGTTGAGATCAGTTAGTAAATTTGATAGTTGAATGTGAAGGTGAAAATGTAAAAACTAAAGACTCCTAGACAATATAATGTAAAATCTAGAGAATTCCTCGCATAAACTAGACAATATGATGTAAAAACTAGACAATATAATGTAACAACTAGACAGACAACACGAAAACGATCCTCATGTACCAAATAACAGACAACACGAAACGGAAACAACGCACAAAAATCATTTCACCAGCAGAAAAACTTCCCCAAACTCTAAAAGAGTAACCAATTATACTTCCTAACTTGAGGATTAAACAAAAAGTCGATTGGAGATATTAATTTGGAGAATGTGGTACTAACCAAACAAGCGGCAAGCATGACGAACCCGATTTACAAACTAGAGGATTCTTCTCATAAACTAGACAATATAATGTATAAACTAAACAATATAGTGTAAAAACTAAATAATATAGCCAATTATATTCATGTTTGATAATAAAATTAGACAATATACACTAAAAACTAGACAATATCCCAAAAAAACTAGACAAATATGTTGAGCTCCGTTAGTAAATTTGATAGTTGAAGGTGAAGATGAAAATGTAAAAGTTAAAGAATTCCTAGATATAATTTAAAAACTAGAGAATTTCTAGCATAAATTAGACAATATAATGTAAAAACTAGACAATATAATGTAAATTTAATATCATGTAAAAACTAGAGAATTCTTTTCATAAACTAAACAATATAGTGTAAAAACTAGACAATATAGACGATTATGTTTATGTTTGACAATAAAACTAGACAATATATATTAAAAACTAGACAATATTCTCTAAAAACTAGACAAATATGTTGAGATCAGTTAGTAAATTTGATAGTTGAGAAAAGAATGCTAATGAAACCAAATCTTTGGGAGGCAACAACTACTGGAGAACACTACTAATTCCCTGTCCCAAAGCATTCCTAAATACATCTCTTTAAGTGTAATATCAGAACTTGAATGCGTGTAGGAGAAATTATTTTGGCGTGATTTTCCATATTCGATGAATGATTAACAAGCTCATAAGATTTATTAAAGCACTTTTGTATAAACAAACCACGTGCAGGATACATAGATAGAAAACTTGAGTTTCTCCTCTTAAACCAGGAGAGCTAGTAGTATCATAACAGCATTAAGAAGATAAAATCTTACAGAGAAACCTTACTGAACAATAAATGCTGCTAAACACCTACTCCGGCACTTCTATGGCCAAAACCCCTTAGAAACTTGCACATTGCACAAGAAACCTATTAGGTAGTAATCGTAAGACCTGACCCCATACATCAACATGACAAACTTCGATCAGTAATTCTTAAACAATGGGCAAATACACTAACACTGATATCGCTTCCCTTACATTATAAAGCCACAACGAAATGGACACATTGTTTCAGTATCCAAACAAACGCTAGACAAGAACCTAATACTTAGCAACTTGACTCCATTACTTAGCAAAGAGGAAACAATACATGCAAATTATCAACAAATTGACAAATAACAGTAAAACATGGGATAACTAGTTCAAGCAAAGAATAACATAACTTTAGAAACATATTTTAGGTTTCAGAGCAATACAAAACAAAACATTTGGCAGTAATATCTCATTGTAAAAAGCATAAAGTGTACGATATCAATTTCTGATAAATTTTACCAAATTTCAAAGAAGGCAGAGAAGAACGCCTCTTGGCGGAGTTCGTTGGCGATGAGCTGATCGCGACGGAGAGAGGAGATTGAGAGGCGATTGGAGTCAAAATTTTCGAAAACTACGAACATTGGCAATTCAGATCCATAAATCAACCTGAATCGATGAGCTTGATATACCAACACATATCCAGAAAACTACGTTCGATCTCCGATCTAATCGCAACTCCTCCACTCGTTCTCCAATCTCCGATCTCCGATCTCCGATCTCCGTTCGATCTGATCCGGAATCTCTGATAACCGACTCCTATTTTGCTCGATTTCAGAAGTGACAATTCAATTAGAAATGAAAACGAACAAAAATAACAATTGACTAGATCAAAATTCAAAAGTGCACCGTCTGTAGATGTTTGGCATTTGATCGAACAACTTTGCGGATTCCGAAACTTGACAACGCCGCCACCACTACAGATCCAGAACTTACACCTTTGCCAAAACCTCCGATCCTTCGACAACAGCAGCGCCATCGGATCCATATGCCAGCTTCACCACCGTCAGATTCATCCATTGAAGCAACTAACAAAGCAAAATCAACGCGAACAAAACTCAGAAAAAGATGAACAACAACTAAAACAACTTCGAAACACTGAAGAACGATAAAAATGGAAGCAAACCTGATAATCGGGAGCAAAAACGTGAGAATTAGGGTTCTTCGCCAACAATCGAGAGAAACGGCTAAAATTTTGGGAGAAATCGTATGAATGAAATAGAAAAGGGAAAAAATGGGGGAAATAGGGTTTTATAGTGAATCCGGAACAGTTTAACTGCTTGATCCGCATCCAGATTCAAAGATCCGACCCGTAAAAAGGATCCGCGAAATATAAAACGGGTAGATATTAAATATAGGCAATTTTTCTTAAAAACTAGGTGGACTCTTGGACTTTTCAAAATAAAGAAGACTTTTATTAGACTTAGTAATTCAAAAAAAGGCTTGCAAAAAAGGCCATTCTATTTTTTGGAGCCCTAATTACTTCCATGTTTTCCCAATATACCCTTACTCTTTCTTCCAGATCCAGCGCCAGTACAATACGTATTCTTTCTGACAATACACTACGACCACACGAACTATAACAATAACAATACATATTTTTAGTTCAATCAGACAATACACTACGACCACACGAACTATGGTGACACACAGGTCGGCTTTTACATAACAATAACAATGTCCTACCAAAGGGATAACATAATAATGGGAGATCTTTAAAAGCACGACATTTCCTCGAAAGGGCAAAACAATTCATAGGCATATCGATGAGCATAAAACATATTTTCAATCCATGCTTTTGAACAAAACACTTTTTACAAATCAAAATCACGATAAAATATTTATAGGTACATATACTTAATTCTTTTCAAATAGACTATTATACAACATAAGTTATTTGTTAAATAATAAAACAATACATATATAATAACAATAAAATAGAAGCATAAGTTTCAAAGTAACACTTACATTAATCTGCATAACTCACAAGCTCGACTTTTGACTAATCCACAATCAATCCATATACTGTCCAATTCCATACATTTTTCCAAGTCCAGTAACGATCAGTAGGTCCCCTTGGGTGCAAAATATTAGAGCATCAATACCTATTAAATTGAACCAAGTCAGGGCCTATATCAATGCATTAATTAATCTCACTGTAATCACACCATGTGCTTGAAGATTCATGTCACGCACCAATGAGTAATGCTTTCCATCAACTGATTCACCATCCTCTAAATGTGTACATTCGAGTACTCCTTACATGATATACCTTCAAGAAAACTAGCGAGTGACATCTCTTGTTTCTGACGGCAAGAGTTGTAATTAACCTAAGAGTAATATATCCAAGCTCGGGCCCAATTTGTACAATAACGCTTCGCTACACGTATTTGGAATTTTATTCTAGTCCAAACTCAATCCAATAAAATTATTATAGTCCGTCTCAATTTATCGACCCATAAAGTAATAACTTATAAAATCTCGTATAGCAACTTAGTTCCAAATAATTTCTCTTCTCCAAATTAAATTCAGATAGACGGTCCAAATTTTTTCGGGATTTTACAATTTTAAAGAATACTCATGAATGAATCATGGTCGTAAAGCTCAAATATAACGAGCCATCCCTACATGCACAATCCTCTTTAAAACAGCACTAAATGAGTAGCTTATCTTCATGAATGAATAATTGCATAATCATTCGGGTCCAACTTTATATTATCCCAACGGATAAACTTAAGTATGCACAAATATATCTCCAATATTAAACTTAAATTTAGACTTTATTCACCGTATGTCTATAGACCAAAAGAGCAACTTATTTATATGAATAATTATAAGTATACAAACATTTCATGACCGTAAAACTGAAGTACCGGTAAGAAACAGTCATGAGTTGTAGAAATATTTATTACTTTATGAATACCTCAATGCCTTAATGCTCTTATTAGCTATGAGGTTCCTTCTGTCGATATACACAATTCTACTATTGCATGATTGTTCTTGGAGAAAACAATTGAGAGCAGTATATGCAGAATTCTTTAGTGGTCTCCTTTAGAAAAGAACAAACTTGAGACCCTTAAGGGAAAAAAAAAATCCAAACTGAATGTCTGTATAATTGATCCATAACAAACATTTACCCAGAATGGTAGACTAGAAAATAAAGTACATACTATCATGTCTACTCAATTGGCAAATGAAGTTTCCATATGAATAACTCACTAAAAGTCAGTTCTACCTTGCAAGTCAACTATAGTTCTTGGTTCCCTAATACCATTAAGGTGACAACAAATTGTAGCATCAACATTACTTAATCAACAGTTCTTATTATATCGACCTTGTATTCCCACTTACAAATGTATATGTAAATCACAAATAAAACGGAAGTACAAATGTGTATAACTCAATGCAAAAGCTAAAAATAGTCATATATCTTTCACCTACACATGTTCCAATATATCTTAGTATCGTTAAGACATCTGAAAAAAATTCAATTAGTGACAATTATATCGAAGGCTTCAGTCCTTCTCCGAAAGATCATCAACTTCTCAACATTGGCCTTATGAGACAATTCTAAAGTGAAAATTCATTTGTTGCCTCTGTGAAACTCAAATTTGAATAAACATAAGAGGTTTCACCATAATCCATATTGAAAGAGTTCGAGATCAATAAAAACTCAAGTCACTAGCATAATATATAAGATAAAATTTGCTCCCACTGTCTTTAAGATATACTACATTAATTAGAAGTCCTTAACAAAGGCCGAATGTATAAAGACTTTCAAAATTTTAGCATACCATCAAAAGGAAGACAAAATAATTATACATGTATATACTTCAATAATTAATATTCTACTGATCAAAACTTTATATATAATAGTGTTGATACGGATATGTGTCCAATCCGTTAAGGGCGCCATAGAGCGTGTCCTAGAGCGCATTAGAATGAAATAGCTAATTGATGCCGGTCAGACCTTGAAATGGTCCGACCTACGAAACCATTACAGGTCGACTAATGCGTGCAAGTCGATACATACGCTTTCATTAAGTCCGACTAAGCTAGGTGTAAGACTTCCGAACCTGACAAGAAGTCACTTGATCTCTCCAAGTATCACAAACTGTCAGTCCCAGGATGCCAAACGGACCGGACGAGATAATCTCGGACGCCACCCTCACATTAAGACCAAACGTATATAACAGAACCACTGAGATACTTCCGTGGAACTCCAGGCTCGGACACCGTAAGTTACCTAAGGGAAGATCAACCAAGCATATAGATCTGTCTGAAGGACTGACACGGACCCAACAGACGGAACAGTACCCTCAGAGGAAAAGGTCCAAACTACCCTCCCAGGCCCATTAATCGGTATTGGACTACTGTTCACTATTGGGCTATGGGCCAAAGGTAGCATTGTTGTCCAAATCCTGAATATACACTTGGCATCATCTTATGAACCACTTCATAAGTATATGATAACTATAAATATAGCACAAGGTCACAAACATTGGGGTAAGTCATAAGTGATAAGTCTTACTTCATAAGTAATAACTACCAAGTTTACTCTATCATATCCTTCCTCATTACTACTACATTGGGAGCTTTCCGACTCTCTCTTGAGTAAAGTCTCTAACCGGATTGACATCATGCAATCCGGATTACCTATCTAACCCCCCCCCCCCCCCAATTAGTCTTTTCAGGTGTTCCGGCACGGACCAAGGCACCAGGTCGGACTTCAAGTTGGAGGTGGACCATAGGATAGAGACTTGTAGTAGTACTGTTAGTGTTCGAGGCTAAACCCCTCAACATTTTGGCGCCGTCTGTGGGAAAATTTACAAAAGGTTCCGTGCTTAAGTCTGGCTGATGGCAAGAACAAGACGGACAACACGGACCAGTGCTGCAGGCATCGGGACTCCACCCCCACGCCTGACGTCGTCCAACCGAGGACGAAGGGCCACTGCGGCTTAAAGGAATGCTGGAGGGAGATATCCGAGCGATGGTCACACAGCGAGCCCATCCTCCGATGAGGGAAGAGACGTTCCGCCCAGGGGTATCCGTAATACTCCTGAGAATGTTGGGCCCGAAAATCATGGAGAAGAAGCCGCACAAGTTCATCTGGCCGGGACACAAGGTCCTCCACCCGGTCAACACTTTACCATACCTGATGGTCGTGTAGTCCGCACTAGTGACTTCGGATTAAGTGAGAACCAATTCGGTCGATTACTCACGATAATCCAGGGTTGTTTGGGGTCTAACAATATCCAACCCCAACAAGCCACTCCACCAGTGGCTAATCCAAGGCAAGCAGAGCCCGCTCTATCAAGGAACGAGCAACGTCCGATCCAGCAAAGGTTGGGAATCGGCTACCACAAGAGGATTTGGAACCTCCTAGAGGAGAGCTTACATTTCCCGAGCTCGACAAGAAGGAAGCCCCAACGACAAAGAGCACATCAAGAAGAGAAGCAGGCGACTAGAGTTCATGCGTGAGATAGCACCACGGGCTAGAGACCATGTAGCGGAAACTATTCTAGTGGTCCGCCTAGATGAACTCCCCGCGGATGTAGCAATTCATCCTAGAACGGGAGAGATGATGACTGCGGAAGAAATATATGCTCAACAAAAAGCCTTGGAGGCCCAGATTCTAAATCTCGGACGCCTGGTAAAGGATCATGAGCAGATAGCTACTAGTGCACCAAACCCTTTGTGTGATGATATCATGAAAGAAAAGGAAAGAAACAAGAGCTTGGATCAAGTGATTCCGAACTTGGAATACTATTACGGAGACACCTGTGGGCCACCTGACAAGGTACAATAGTAAGATGGATTCCAAGGGATGGCGATATCTGAAAGCTCTCACGTTCTCATCTACTCTCTTCGGAACGGCCATGGATTGGTACACTGCTTTGCCAAATAAGTCAATAAGGTCATATGCGGACCTCTCTTCCAAATTCCTGGGACGATTTGGAAAATTGAAAAGAAGAAAGCGAACTGCAGAGCACCTGGCCGAGGTTATACAAAGGGAACAGGAGGATCTTAGGACTTTCTTGGATCGCTTTAATATGGAAGTTCTTCGAGTTGAGCCTCACAGTATTAAAGAACGGGTCCATCACCTGTATGCTAATACTTACAACTCTGAGCTCCGCATGAAACTTTCTAGCCAGGAAGTAAGAACTGAAAGACATTTGGATGACATCTGTGAAGAGGTAATGTACGGAGAGGAGTACCGAAGGAATGTTCCAGTGAGAGCTGGTTCCAAGAAAGGAAAGGAGCCGATGAAACAAGAGCAACGCTAGGGGAAGTTTGATCCGAAGAAGGATTACAGGGATAAAGGTTTCAACGAGGAAAGGAGTCCATGAGGCGATTCGCAGACTACACTCGTCTCAATAAACCAAGATCCGACATCTTGGCGACCATTGTTGAGAAAAAGCTGGATATCCAATGGGCAAAGCCCTCTCACAATAATCGGAAGAACAAGAATGCAAAATGGTATTGCAAGTTTCACAAGAGCCGTGGTCAGGAGACCGAAGATTGCATTCAACTGAAAACAGAGGTTGAACATTTGATAAGAGAGGGCAAGTTGAAGGAGCACATCTATCACGAGAGCCTTCTAGACATGATAGGACGGAACGAAGGAGGGATGATAGAGCTACAGGGCCACAACCCCATCCGTTATCCTTGCCACCTCCGCCGGACAGTCATCCGGCCCGGACGGATCATCACCAATATAGGTATAATGATGATATTGAAATGGAGAACCCTCCATATAGTGGAGTGATTAACACCATAGCAGGCGGACCAAGCTGAGGCGATAGCGAAGCCAAGAAGCGGACAACCCGAATCTTGAACAATGGCGGATCGTATCTTTGCTCCGCAATTCGAGGACAAACGCTATATCCTTTGATGATAGTGAGATCCCTCCTCCTACGGGGAGGGAGGACATAGATGATCCGGATGTTCCACTGGTAGTTTCTTTGACCATAGCAACTTATCGGGTGAACAAGATCCTGGTGGATACAGGGAGTTCATCGAACATCATCTCCAAAAGGACAATAGACCAGATGGATCTGGAAAGAATCCGATATGAGAGAGTCAATACCTCCATATTAGGGTTTGGAGGAGGGCATCCGCCTTAGGAAGTGTCATGCTACATGTATCCTTTGGGGACACATCCAGCTAGAGTGCCTTGACTAGTCCATTTTGTAGTTGTGGATCGAACTTTTGACTACAATGCCATCTTTGGTCGTCTGGGGCTCAATCAATTCCGAGCTATATCCTCCACCCTCCATAATAGGATGGAGTTTCCGACTCCATGCGGAGTTGGAGAGGAAGTGGGGAACATCCAAGAAGCTTGGGAGTGTTACATTATGTCAACGAGGAGGCGTCACTTTTGTGTTGTGATTCTGATGACTCTGATCCATGAGTTGTGCTCCCACCAAAAAAGGAGAATTCTAATGTTGAGATTGGGAGCCAGAAGGACAAGTTCCCTAAAACTGCACGGATCGAACCTCACGAAACTCTCAGAGAAGTTGAACTTGTTGTTGGGAGCCCGGATAAGAAGACTAGAATCGGAACGGAGATGAATACGGAAGTGGAAATGAAGCTCATTGCTTGTCTTCGAGACAACAGTGATGTCTTTGCTTGGAGTACTGACGACCTCAAGGGGATAGATCCGAGGGTTGTTGTTCACCGTATGAACATGGATCCTCGATTAAATATATCCGCCGGAAGAGAAAGGATTTCGGTCCGATCAAGGATGCCATCATATCCTTGAAATTGATCGACTCATAAAAGCCGGACATATCGAAGAGGTCCGTTATTCTGATTGGGTTTGCAACGTGGTTTTAGTAGAAAAGTCACCCGACAAATGGCGGATGTGCAATGATTTCACCAGGCTAAATAAATTTGGCCCAAAGGATCCAGTCCCTTTGCCACGGATTGACCAATTGGTTGATTCCACGGCGGATCGCTTTCTTGAGTTTCATGGGGCGTATCAAGGCTTTAATTTTACCTGATTCGGATGGCGAGGAGGATATTAAGAAAACGACTTTCTTTCTTTGCGGGGAGGGTGTATTACTTTAAAGTGATGCCCTTGGTTGAAAAGCAGGAGCTACTTACCAATTTGGTAAATCAAATGTTCAAGGAAGAAATCGGCAAGACTATGGAGGTGTATGTGGATGACATGCTCGTTAAAAGCAAAACTGAGGAACAACATGTGGATCACTTGAACAAGTGCTTTGCTATCCTTAGGAAATACAGAATGAAACTCAATCGGAGAAGTGCACCTTGAGTAAAGGCGGAAGTTCTAGGATACATGGTCACAGAAAGGGGAATAAGTGCAAATCCTGAGAAGATAAAAGCCATCCTAGACCAGTCCCATCCGAAGAACCTCAATGAGGTACAAAAGCTTATCGGACGACTCATGTCCTTAAGTCGTTTTATTTCGCGATCCGCATAGAAGAATCTCCCATTCTTCAAAATCCTCCGGAAAGGAGAGAACTTTGAGTGGACTAAGGAATGTTCCGAGGCTTTTGAAAACTTGAAAAAGTTCCTCCATTCCCCTCCACTGCTCTCCAAACCCGTAGAAGGAGAACCACTCTACCTCTACCTAGCAATTACGGAGGCAATGAGTTCCGTATTAGTAATGCATTTAAGCTAATGACCACATGCGATCTACTATCTTAGTAAAGCCCTTGCGGGCGGAGACAAGATACGTGAAGATTGAGAAATTTGCATATGCTTTGGTTTTACATGAAGGCGATTAAAGCCATATTTTAAGTCTCATAAAATAGTAGTACTAACTACGGAACCTTTGAAACAGGTCTTGGGAAAGCCCGACCAATCCGGACGACTCTCTAAGTGGGCAATCGAATTTGGCGAATCGACATTAGCTATCGAGCTCAAATGACCGAAGGCTCAAGTTGTTGGTGACTTCCTAGCGGAATACCCTGAAGCGGATTCAAAGAAAGTCCCGGATAAACAGGCATTTGAATGTCTAATTACCAAGCAGATCAACGGGCGGTTCGCGAAGATCAACCCAGAAAACCTCGAGGATGCTTAGTTCATTAATCAGTCTCGGACTGCATCATGGGAGGAAACTCGGGTCAACCAAATGTTCCTTCTTGATGATATCACAAGGAAATCCGGTGCTAATAGCTCTGACCTGGGTGCTAAAGAGAAGGAGGAACAAAGGTTGGAAATTCGGGAGCTTACATAAGATCTCCAAACCAAGGAACATCCCTCTGATATTTGGACATTGGAGGTGGATGGTTTGTCCACTGGAAGAGTAGGAGGTATTGGAATCTATCTTAAAAGCCCTGATGGCGCGAAACTCGACTATGCGATATCCTTGGAATTCAAAGTCACCAATAATGAAATTTGAATATGAAGCCTCATTAGTCGGACTCGTCTAGCCAAGTCCTATGATTGAGCTCAAAGCTTACGGATTGATTAGTTGAAGCCCAATTTTACGGTGCTTTTGCCATAAAGGCCCTTCAATGATCAAGTACCTTGGTAAGCTTAAGCAAGTCTCTTTCATGAGTTTACCCTGGAGAAGTTTGATAGGGCACGGAACGAAAGAGAGGACGCTCTGGCAAAGTATGCGTCTGCAACAGCTGCTCTAGACACAAGGAGAGTTATTCTACTCACTATTACGGACTCATCCGTCATGAGTCCTACTCCAAATGTTATGATAATTGAAACAGGAAGAAACTGGATGACTGATATCTTTAGTTATCTCAAGGACGGATCATTACCAGCTGATCCGAATGAGTCAAGGAGTGTACAGCAATGAGCAAACAAATATTTTATACTCGGAGAAGATTTGTATAAGAAATCCTTCGCTGTGACTCATATGAGATGTTTGGGTCCGCAAGAAGCGAAGACAGTGCTTGAGGAAATTCATAGTGGAAGCTGCGGAAGCCATTCCGGAGGACGAACTCTTGCTCAAAAGATCATTCGACAAGGTTATTACTGGCCTACCATTGATAAAGATTCCGCGAGCTACGCCCGAGGTTGTCCTGATCGTCAATATTATGCGAATGTTCCCCATTGTCCGACACACCCTATGATTCCGTCAGTTATAGCATGTCCGTTTGATCAATGGGACATCGATATTGTCGGACCCTTCCCAAGAAGCACTCAACAGAAGGAATTCTTAATTGCAGATGTGGAATATTTCACTAAATGGGTAGAAGCAGAAGCAGTGGCCACTATCACGGAAAGCCGCGTGCGAACATTCATTTGGAAGAATATCATTTGTCACTTTGGCTTAGAAAGAGTTCATGTCTCGGATAATGGTGCTCAATTCTCGGGCAACAGACTCAAGGAATGGTTGGCGTCTTTCAAGATTGAACAACGCTTCACATCTGTCGGATACCCACAAGCTAATGGACAAGCTGAGTCCACGAACAAGACAATTGTTAAGATCCTGGAAAAGCGACTGAGAACTTCTCAGAAGAGTTGGTCGGATGACCTAGATGGCGTACTGTGGGCTCATCGCACCACTGTGCGGACCGGAACTAGAGAAACCCCATTTGCCCTGGTCTATGGCTCAGAAGCAGTCATACCAGCGAAAATTGCAGTTGAAACAATGAGGGTCCAAGAGTTTAATGATTCCGTCAATCATGAAGCTCGGATATCTGATCTAGACATGCTGGAGCAGAAAAGAACCGAAGCATTGGCTAATATCCACAGGTACCAAGCAACTGCAGCCCGGGCCTACAACAGAAATGTTCAAACGAAAGATTTATAGGTCGGAGACCTGGTGCTCCGCAGAGCTGATATCTTGAGCAATGTTGGGAAGCTCAAGCCTAAATGGGAAGGACCTTACAAGATTGTTGGTGCAAGAGTGAACGGAAGTTACGAATTGGAAGACGAGTACGGACACCACTCAAGCGTACTTGGAATGCCAGGAACCTTCAAAAGTTCTATGCGTAGGGATGGTTACACGGACCTCTGCCGATCATTTGGATATTTTAGGATTAAAACTGTTTGTTACGCGGAACTCCATCAGTTCTGTTTTTGTTATTCTTTTGTCATTGGCTTTACGAACCACAAGTTGTAATTGAATTTCCGTCAAATCAATGCAACTTTTATCTTTCAATTCGTACAAATAACGTTTAGTGGTCGAGTGACAAAAGAAACAAGCAAGGAATTTTATTCATATGCGAAACATAGTATACATAACACTGCCTTGCAGTCTACAACCTCGGATCCTTATCAGGATCTAATACTACAATACATTGACCATGCGGAAAGTCTTTAGGGATACATCGTCCTCCATTGAGCACATTCTTCCGACAGGAAAGTATTCCCTTAGTCATGACTTTCGGAAAACCAAGAATCGATGTGCCTCCACAATCTGAGAATGATTGATGGGTTGGATTTCTGATATCACCATACCTTTGAATCCCTCTACGGATCCCATGCATAGTGTGTACGGACACCAATTCTCCGATGGACCTTGGAAGTCGAAACGACTAAATCTCAACCAATCCATCTTTAGAGGCTCTAACCCTCTTAAAAATCGAGGATTTTCAACCGATTCAAGAGATTTGAGCCACTAAGGAGTATTGACAGAAAAGGCTCTCGTGTATTTTCTCAATCAACCCACCTTTAGGAATCAGAGCACGTTGTTGGCAGTTTCTTTTGAGCAGCCTATCCTTCAATACCCGCACCTTTCCTACATCTAGGGTTTGCACCAAACTAGGAAAGGATGGGAATATTGAAAGGCAGGCCAGTCAAAATGACAAAATAAGAAGAAGGAGAAGATCACGGAAGAAGAATAAAATCATTTCAATACAACTTTTGTACTTTGATCGTGGCTTGTTATAGAGAACCCTAACAACAATCGGCGTCCAAACCGTCATAAGTCGGTGTTGACGGTGGGCACAGGACATCCGCTTGGGCCAGATAGCGTTGGGTCTTTTGGGCTTACCCATTTTGGATCACGCTAAGTCCGCGGAGGGACACTTTACAAATCACAGAAAATATTGTCCGAGTAGAGCCCTCAACGGACAAATTAAACTAGTGATTGTTGGCTCAGTCCGAGCCACCATGAGTCGATAATTTATCATGACCAGCCTATAAAAAGGCACTCGGAATCTCATACTCATAAGGAGATTGGATGGACACATCTATTATGTCCGACATCAAACCTCGGATCTCCGGATATAATAGATGTGTCTATTGAGGAGAAACAAGAGGTATTACCTCGGATCTATACAGCATCAAACCTCCTATCTCCGGACAGGGGGATTCTTCAAAGGTACCTATTTGTTTGAATCCAAGCACGGATCTGACGCATTGATCATATGGCGACCCACCCGCCAGCAGCTCCTCAGAAAGGAAAAGATCCTACCGGGGTGGATCGCACATACGACCGATAAGATCATCCGTTAGTCTACCCCCGGATCTGAACATTTTTCAAGATCTGTATTTTCTAACAACTGATCTTGAGTAATCATCCCCTCTAGAGCCACGCCACTCTCAAACTCAAGACAAGAGCCGATTTGAGAGTGGACGGGAGTCTCGAGGGGGAGACTAGCCAAGAAATCATCTTTTTATGGGTGCTACCGGGCTCAAACTGTAAGATCTATCCGAGTTTGAGAAAGAAGTTCGAAATTTTCAGTGAGAATGGAAATTGGAGTCGGATTTAGGCGATCAATGCAAAGGGGAACTCGGGTATTTATAGATAGGGACGAACGATAAGCGTCAAACCGTAAGAACCTTGACGTCGACAATGGGCTTGGGCCATCCGTAGGGCCGAACAGTACTGGATCGTTTGGACCTTCCTGTTTGATCATATTGAGCCCATGTTTGTATCCGAGTATTCACTCGTCAACAAGTCCAACAAACTCCATTTACGAAACAGTCGAAGATTAAGCCTATTGAGTAGTCCGAAGATCAGCAAGTTAATGGTTTGATTATCTTGAATCAGACGAGTAGTCCGAAGATCAGCAAGATAATGGTTTGATTATCTTGCATCAGATGTCATTCAAAGTGATCTGTGCTTGCAAGAGATATATACTTACAATAACTTAGCATATGAAGGACGGATCAAGGAAAATAAAGGAGAAAACAAGTGCTATATCAAAGCATGGATAACATTGTACCAAGGACTACAATGAGAGAAATGATGAATATTGTACTCGGCAACGTTCCGTGCCGACAAATGATATAGAAATTCAAAAGGGTTACAAGTTTTTCACGGGGCATACCCCGGACTTCTTACTGAGGAGGAGGTTGGCTCGGACCAGCTTTTGCAACTCCAGGCGGATTAGTGGAGGACGGATTGGCGATGGCGTGACGCGAGGATTGACAACAACATCGAGCGAGCCTTGACACTCTCGAACAGATTGAAGTCCGTGTCATGCCCGATGATCCGGGAAGGCATGAAATACCAATCCTTTAGGTAGTTCATGTTATCATGGAAAGGCATGAAACATACCTTCCACAGCTTCACCGGGACACACTTTGGGAGGAAGGGTCCGCCGTTCTTGATATCAATCTCACCTTCCTCGGTGACCACCTCCGCAAACTCACCTTGACGATCGCTCATCGGGCACAGCTTCCACTGGGATCTCCACTCCACTAGCATCCGCGGACGGATCCAGTCCTTCCGCCTTCCAATCGAAGTTCTGCGAAATTAGCCCTTAGCACTGCAAGCGATGGCGGGCGAAAACCCCTCAGCGGAAAGCATCGGACTTGTCCGCCATGAAGAACTTGAAGAGTCGGACTTCATGAAATCCTTTGTTGCTTCAAGTCGGTGGCGAAGATCTTCAAGCAAGGCATCCTTGGATTCCAGGAACGCCTTCATTGACGAATCAATGAAGTTCTCCTGCCATTCTACATCCGCCTTGGCTCGCTCCCAATTTCCATTCAGCATGGCGAGGAGCGCATCCTTCTTGTTCAGTTGGGCCTCCGCCTGCTTCACCTTCTCAGCCTCCTCCGCGGATGCAGCCAAGGCCTTATGCAGGTCCTCCTCAATGGTGGCCCGCTCTCTGGCCTTCCACTGCATAGCCTTGATCATGCATCCGAGCTAAAGAAGTCCGTACAGACAAAAGTTATATTTCTATCATAAAAAGCTGAAAACATGGAAAGGAAAACATTGATAAGCTTCTTACCCTCTGATGCAACTCATGGAGCTCTCCAACCCGCTCAACCTCGAAGTCCGACTCGTTCATATTCCGCATCGAGAGCAGATTGGTCGGACAATGGCAGAATAGCGAAAAAATGTTGCCTCTTGGCTACAAGAGAGGCATCCGAGGTTGCACCCCTCTTCCTCCCCGAGGTGATGGCATCCCGCATCAGCACATCCCGCGGAGGTGCGGATGCAGCAGAAGCTGGTGGCTTGGAGGTAGTGGAGCTGCGAGTCGCCGGACCTTTGCCTTTGTCGGGCACCACCAAGACTTGCGGATCTTCACCCGCCTTCTTCCGCCTCTCCTCCTCCGCAGCAAACACGGCCACATTTTTTGGGTCCGCCATAGGAAGACCCGCGGACGTATTAATTATCTTGGACCTTTGGCCAGTGGCGAGCTCAAGGGCTTGTTGCTCCCTCTGCTGCTTCTTCTTTTCACGGAGGCTCGATATGATGTAATCGAACCAATGAGCTACAAAACAAAATAAAAGTGTCAGATAAGGATGCATAAAGGGAGAATAACAGGAATCTCGGAAACGAAAATTCAAGGCAGGGCATTCAAAAGAAAAGAAAGCACAAATCCTAAGTTAAAGATCCTTACTGAAATCTGTCTTTCCCCTAACTTCCACGGCATCTGTCAGTCCGCACAAGTAGGGAAGCGGCTGACAAATCAATCCGTGGAACGGATACGTGGGTGGATCATTTATCTTGTGGATCTCCGCCACCCACGGAGCCACATTCTTCGGAAGTGGGCGTCAATCTGGGATACTCTCCCTCAGAAACTTTTTGGGCAGCCCCCACTGCTCTCGCCTCCTTGCGGACTCCCCAGGCTTCAAAGCCATCTGCACGAAAATATATTTACTCCACCATTTGGAGCCGAGTGAGGAGATGGAATCGAAAATAAAATTATAAACTTTTCTATTTACAAAGGTGTAGAAAAGGGGGTTCCCCGGACTGAAAGTAACATTGAAGAGTTGCCGGAAGTTCTCAAAGTTAACCGGCTGCCCCTTCTTTTTACAAAAGATGACAAAAAAGATAAGGTTACCCAAAGATTTTGGGATAACCTGGCTTGGACCAATCCCGATGTGATTCAGGATTTGCTTAAGCGGGCACAATAGGGATCCTCCACATAGCGAATGCCTCATGCACACATATATCCGGTGGCGAATTGTAAAATCGTGCCGGGCTCTGGGACCATTATCTCCGATGTCGAAATCTCCACTTCCGCCTCCACCGGGATATCCATGACTTCACTTTGGGCGGACAAGTAGGGAAGCGACCCGTCGGTGTTGAGCTCTCCGTGTTGTCCGCTATCCAACAGCGGATGCTTGGGGCGAGAAATTTAGTCCGTGCTGCTTGCGCTCCACGACCAGCTACCAGTGGAGGAGTAGGGACATGATTGCTACAGGGTGGAGAATAATCGGCGATTGTTCCGTCTTGGCGCTTTCTTTGGGGCGGACACTCTCGGGCGTCTTCCTCCATCCTCTTCCTCTTCCTCATCTTCTTCTTCTTCCTCCTCTTCTCCTTCAACTACTAGAACCGCGGACGTATTAGGATTGGAAGGACCTGCTTCCGCCTCCACACGGTCCTCCTCCCCAGCCTCGAACATCTCCACGTCATCCGCATCCTGACCACTGTCGCCTCTGTAAAACCCCGTTTTATTTTCGTCTTTATTATTTATTATTATTTATAAAAATAAAAATAAACTTTATTTTTTATTTTTGTTATAGTTAATAATGTTCCTAGTGCTTAAATTAGTATTAACTTTTTTTTATATAGCTTAATTAGAGTCCAATTTGTTTTTAGGACTAAATTTGTATATATTCTCCATTATACCCTCACCCTATTCCACTCACTTCGATTCGATCAAACTCCTCCTTCCTCACGATTCTTTCTTCTTCGTTTCCTTCCTTAAATCGACTTCTTCTTCGTTCCTTCTCCTAATCAATTCTTTTCCCAAATCGATCCCTACCTCGCCTTTCTCGGCCTCTCCAACACGAAGCGACTGAAGCGGAAAGAGCTCCACTAGCCACAACCTTCGCCTCCCTTCGCCGTACTTCATCGAATCTCGGCCGTCTCGTCTCCGATTAAATCAGCTAGGAGGATTAGATGGCTTTGATTCGTTCGTTCGTGTTCTAGCTCGCTCGATCCGCCTTAGGTAAGCGTTGTTCTTTCTCGTGTTTTCGTTTGGGGTGGGTGTTTGTGTTTCTTATTCGTTTCTTGCTTAAATTCAGATCGAATTTCCTCTTCCCATTTGAATTTCGTTATGCTCTATTTCCTGTGCATGTCGAATTAGTCAAGCTCTGTCCCGTTTGATTTACATTACTGCGTGGTTATTTCGGTTGAATTGCTTGATTGTTCTTTGTTTAGTCTTGCTTTGAATGGGCTTGAGAAATCGTATTGTATTTGTTAGTTTACTTGCATACGCTCTGTTTTCATTCTAAAGCTCGACACCTTTCATCCTTTCTTATGTATCGAGTTAATGAGCTATTTCTTCATTTCTGTCTTTATTCGGTTTATTTATTCTTTGTTATGTCGATTACATTTCTGTATGTGTCAATTTATACTTTCCATACTTTGAGTTGCCGTTCTTTGTACATTTCGTGCTCTGTTTTCATTACGCGCTTGTAGTCGAGGTTTGATATCTTGTGTTGAATTGCATTTCTTTGTGTTCGACTTTATAATTGACTTGCAGTTGTAGTTATTCGATCTGCGTGCATGTTGTTTGGTCATTTTCTCTACTCTGGTGCAAAGTACATTCGATTAGTTACAGGTATTGGTGTTGGTAATTGTCGGATCGATTGCTGTGTGATTGTTATTGGAACTGTGTAGTTCCTATACTTGGTCTGTTCTTGTCGTTTCCACCTGCTCTTCATACCTATGCTTTGTTTTTGCTATTCCGTGGAGTGTTATGAATCTGTGTATGCCACGTATGTGGATATATGGGTGTTTAATTAGATGGTAATTTGAGGAGTTGATGTTGGAAATCTCTGTTATCTCTTTCACTTATTTGTTTTTGACCCGATAATATACTAATATTACATGTACTGTACTTGATTTGTTTCCCTGCTAGTTTGATGTAGTCCTCTTGTTCTGATTAGTTATTTCTAAATGGTCTCATTAGACTTTAGCTGGGATTAGTATATTTATGTGTGTTTTGTGTATGAGGATTGTCACCTTGTTATCTAGTATTATAGCATACATGTGTTGATTAGTTAAATTTGGTACATGTGCTACTTTGTTGTCCATGCTGACATGATGCTACTGTGTGGTTTGGAATTGTTAGTTTTGTTAAAGAGGAAGTTTTTATGCTTTAGTTTATACTTTATGCTATTCTTTGTTTTCGTGACACCATAAACTTATATAATTGTTATTGATAAAAATTAATAATTTGTTAAGTAATTATATGCTGGTTGATTACGATTGTTTATGCTCAAATGCATGGGGTTAAAGGGTATCGTTAAGTTATTTTTGCTTAAGTGTTAAGTAGTGTCACCTTTTATCAGGATTTGCGGATTTGCTAAGTTTACGAGGCCATCTGAGGTGAGTATTCTCCCCAAAAGTATATGTATAGTTTGCGAAACTACAAGAAGCTATTTTAATATATATATATATATATATATATATATATATATATATATATATATATATATATATATATATATATATATATATATATATATATATATATATATATATATATATATATATATTGCATCTCAAATATTGTGAAACTCATGAAATCATGTTACGAAAGCGCATCAAATCTTTTCTCATGCTTAGCTCTAAAAAGATATGTGTATATGATTTATTATGATCTTCGTTTAATTTGATTGATTGATTCGCTTCGACCGATATGTGCGCAATTGTGGTGGGGGTTTCTGAGTGGACATATTTGGGCAGTGTGTCCGTCGAGTTGTTCATGAAGTACCTCTGCTTACTATCCCTAGGCCTTGAAGTGTAGAGGTCTTTGGGAGTAGTAGTGTTCCACCACCATACCATTTGGGTCTTCGTCTTCGTTTGTGATGGTAGCACCACACTGGAGTGATAATGGCTTGGATTGGTGTTATAAGGTTATTGCACTGACGATAATTTATTAAACCGTTATATGTTTTTCTTCGATTATTGTTATATTATGATTCGTTTGATTTTGAAAATCATACTTCGTTATTCCATAATTCGTTGTTCACTTAGCATAGAACCTCACTGAGTTTTATCTCACACTTGATTTGTTACCTTCTTGTAGATTTCAGAGTCTAGTGGTGGACCGAGTCGGGTAGATGTTCAGCAACTTGAGTGAAAGTGGGTTATAAATGGGATTTGTTTTGTAACTTTTATCCGCTGCTTGTAAAAATAGTGCTTTCGCAAGTCAAATGTTCAAATTTTAGCTTATCAAAGCTTTTAGATTGTCTTCCTATTATTGGTTTAACGCCCTTGTCTTTTTAAAAGTTAGTGAAATTTTCGAGCGTTCTGACCTCCTACTTTCGATCGAGGTTCGTTCAAACCGGTAGCACACCACCACCACCTATGATCCGAGTTTGGACTTGTGACCTAGTCCTAGCGACACCTTCCTGGCCCACTTCTGCTTCAGGCCGATTTCCGCTACATCGCGGACCCTTTGCCCAGCATCAGAATCCCTCGAAGAAAGGAGTTCAACGACTAGGTAATCTGCCACGGATGCGGTTGCATCCACGGACTCAATTCCCCGGCTTATCCCGTCGTCGTAACCTTGAGCCTCATGATGGTTACGACTATCACTCCGGACATCCTAGGGCTGAGAAGCGGATCGAAAGCGATGATTGTGATTGTCAGAGAGTTTGTTTAGGTATCTTATTAAGTCAGTGGTCGAGGAAGCCATACTTTATCAGATTTTCTACATGGAACACAATCTCATAACACTATGGGCGCTAAGCTTGGCACCTGAAGGCGTGCCATTGGCACTATTATCTACCCTACATACCACAGCGAGAACAGCCTATACAAGCCCATGTGATCGGCACCAAAATAACACCATAGAGGCATGCATTGGCGATTTTGGTCACATTTGACATAATATACAAGGCAGTTCAACAAGTTTCTATTGAAGGAAACTAGCACAATACAACATACGGAGAGGTTATTCCAACTAAGCATAACGGACTCTACCACGAGCAACATTTGACATCACGGAATCAACAAGCGGATGTTGAACAAGGGAAAAGCATACGAGGCATGAAAGCAGCATAATCATAGAAAGAAAATTCAGGAAGAATCAAGACATACTTACTTGATGAAGTTGTTTTGGTAAGTATGAATGGACGTCGAAGCCTTGCTAGCCCTCAGGAAATCAGATCTCGGTTGAAAAGTGAAAGATTTTGCGAGTTTTGGTTGCTCGGATTGCTTGAGAATCGCTACGAGTTTGGTTTGGCTAAAGTGTGAAAATGACAAATCGACAACTATTTATAGGGGCAATTGGGAAGCGAAGCATCACATCACTGGATTCAAATCTGACGTCGATCTTTTCAATCAGCAGTTGCGCCAATTCACAAGTGGTGAATTGGCGTTACACCAATTAATTCTTAGCAGAAACGTCACATCACTTGGGTTTAAATCCCAACCGCTGATCTTCTCAATCCAAGGGTCGCATCGGTTCCCTCGGGATCTTTGCCGGTGGGCCCGACAGATGACCTATTGGGCCTTTTGGTTTACTATTCATTAGCCCAGGAAGGCCATCCCACATATATAACCCGATGGGTGCTTCAATACACTCTCCACGGACGACTTCTTGGATCCTAAAACCGTACTCGGATCTCAATATATCTCGGATCTGAATACCTTTTCCTTCTGACCGCGATTCTTCCTATCGGTTGTAGAGCGAAAAGGGAGGGAGAGATATATTAATTTCTTGAAATGCGGATACGGATTTTTGCACATGAAAAGAAGGGATTTTTCTCCCTCACAATTAACGATTCGGACACGCTCCATAACACACCTGTCCTTTTCATAGTTACCAACTATCTTCTACTAAGATACTTGGAAACTAGGGTGACATATGTTGATACGGATATGTGTCAAATCCGTTAAGGGCGCCATAGAGCGTGTCATAGAGCGCATCAGGGCTGAAATAGCTAATTCAGTACCAGTCCGACCTTCAAATGGTTCGACCTACGGAAACCATTCTGGGTCAACTAGTACGTGCAAGTCGATACACCTGCTCAGCTAAGTCCGACTAAGCTAGGTGTAAGACTTTCGAACTTGACAAGAAGTTACTTGATCTCTCCAAGTATCACAAACTGTCAGTCCCAGGATGCCAAACGGACCGGACGAGATAATCTCGGACGCCACCCTCACATTAAGACCAAACGTATATAACAGAACCACTGAGATACTTCCGCGGAACTCCAGGCTCGGACACCCTGAGTTACCTAAGGGCAGATCAACCAAGCAGACAGATCCGTCTGAACGACTGACACAGACCCAACAGGCGGAACAGTACTCTCAGAGGGAAAGGTCCAAACTACCCTCCCAGGCCCATTAATCGGTATTGGACTACTGTTCACTATTGGGCTATGGGCCAAAGGTAGCATTGTTGTCCAAATCCTGAATATACACTTGGCATCATCTTATGAACCACTTCATAAGTATATGATAACTATAAATATAGCACAAGGTCACAAACATTGGGGTAAGTCATAAGTGATAAGTCTTACTTCATAAGTAACAACTACCAAGTTTACTCTATCATATCCTTCCTCATTACTACTACATGGGGAGCTTTTCGACTCTCTCTTGAGTAAAGTCTCTAACCGGATTGACAACATGCAATCCGGATTACCTATCTAATGCCCCCCCCCCCCAACTTAGTCTTTTCAGGTGTTCCGGCACGGATCAAGGCACCAGGTTGGACTTCAAGTTGGAGGCGGACCATAGGATAGAGAGTAGTAGTACTGTTAGTGTTCGAGGCTAAACCCTCAACAAATAGAACACTTAAGCAAACTTAAATATTTTCGGGAAATCTATATTATCACTCATCTTTGTGGCTACAAAACTAAATGAGCCACTTAGACCATGAATAGCTTAAGAGATATATTTCATGGTACAAAAACAAAAGGGTGATATGTTGTAAAGTTTTCTTCATGTCCATAATGAAATTTAGACCATAAAGCAAGCACTATGTATTGTTAATCAAAAATCATTTATCTTGAAGGCTACTATAGTCCTAACTATCCTATAAATAATGAATAGTAGTAGGATATACTTGAACCTTTATCCGAGAGCTATAAAATAAATATAAGCATTTATTTATACTTAAGGAAGAAATTCCATTATGTTCCAGTGTTTTCTCTTTTGTACTTATGGGAATAAACACTCCTACTAGGTTCAATGCCTTCAAGAAGTTCATAATATTCATAACAATTCTAGAAAGTCTTTACATGAACAAAACAAACTTGCGGAATTAATCGGAATGCTAGTGAAGAAACATTACTACTTCTGATGTCCAATTACTTCACGTGAAATTGTTAAATCTCACCTCAATAGGACAACAACTTAAATGTAGTAGTTCAAAATAGTACAGACATACACATATAAACAATAATCATGATGTTTCTCAAACTAACTCCGCGAACATTATGATTACTCAAAATGACCGATGTAGTCAAATTATATTGCAAAAAGTTTGTAACTCTTCCACCATAAAATTCTATTTTTTAACTTTATAGGCTTAAAGTTTTAAATCACGATAAACCTTAAAATAAATATACTGGAAATGTTATTGATCTACTGAAAGAGATGAATACATCATGACCATAACAAAAGTGTGGAAATGATACAAATTTATTGAACTTATAATTTACTTGAGCTCTATGTGACATCTCTATCGAATTAATTTGGTCTACTTTTCCTTATGTAGTCGAATGAACACGAAGGTTAGTGTAATTTGAAATTTTAGCGGCAACAATTATACATTATGATATGTTTATTACAATATCACATGTCACAATATAGGAACTATGTGTCAACATGTCCTTATTACCTTTGAATAACAATATGCAAGGATAACAATTCTCAAACCGAATAGTCATGCAAGTGAACTTATCAAATAAAAATGAGATAAAATTGATCACTTGATGTTGACCTCTATATTTCGAGAATACTTGCATATTATTAACATAATGGATTGGTAAAAACTCAAATCAATCCGTAATGTACCAAATGGACCTTTAACAAATATGACACAATAAAATGTAGTATCTGTATTGTCATCTAAATATGATGTCTACTTAATATTAATTCCTACGGTGAAGGAACACATACTTCATTGTCATATGTAATGACAATGTGTTCTTTTCACTTTATACGACTATTGCCATTCTTATAAATTTGTAATCTCTCTTGGTCCTCAACCACATATGGTTAGTTAATTTAACTTACCACAATTCCTCATGTGTTTCGTGAGAACTTTAAACATAATCAAGAGAGATAATAACATTTTCATGACTATAAAACTCCCCACAAGTAAACTAATCAAACAACTGAGCTATCTTGTCCTTTATTTCTATAGTATGCTATTACACACCTCCAGTGCTATTATATAATATAAATAACAGGCTTGCTTAAGAGTGCTTGCTAAAGTTCTAATTATACTTTATATAAGTATACATGCCATAGTGAGAATATAATAACCCTTAAGTATTGGAACATAAACTAAGCTAAATAATGAAGTGGTAAAAATCTATTGCTGCATAAACCAAGAAAACAACTTCATTGTTATGGAAAAAATCTAATCAACCAACATTAATATATCCATGGTAATTATGACTGAAACTGTATGATGAATTAAGTATAAAATTACCATATACCTTATAATAAGACTAGGATAATCTAGTAATAAGTATGCAACTCTCCTTACCTTTGGGCAAAGGAAAAAGGTACAAAACTCAAACCAAACTAAACCATCTTATTTTGATTGAACCATGAAACTGATGACTTCCCTTTGGGGCAAAGCCACCAATACCATGATTAATCACAATGCAAGACACTTATATATAACCATATGAAGCCACCGTAAAATAGGATGCTTTGGCTCGTCCTAAACTATGAGATAATTAACCTTATGTGACTTGTGTATTAATGTCCAGGATGCTTTGGCTCGTCTGAAACACCAACACACAATCACAACTTCAAGTATCTTGACTTCTTTATGAGTTAACCGTACATAACCAAAATAAAATATGCTTATAACTATATGAAGTTTAATAAAAAATTATCATTATTATCGAGATGCTTTGGCTACGCTCGAAAACAAAGATAATCATTGTATGTGAAAACTTAAACCATATGGGATGCTTTGGATCGTCTCATAGGCATAAGCATCACAATTTCAAACATAGTTCTTTATTAGTAACTTAAAATTTATGTAACGGATACTCACATGATATGTACTAATAGATCATTTAAACTAAAGTATGACATAGAAGTCATGAAAATGATCACTTTATTTTTTTTTATAACTTCTCTGAAGTATCTAAACTCCGCATTCCCTCTTCTTAATCCATTAAGGTGATGCATATATAGAAGCAAACTAAAATAAAAGGGAATCATATTTGCATATCATACATTCATCTTAATCACCAAGTATAGAAATGATATAACTTTAATTACAGTATTAAAGTACTTAATCTCAACTCAAATTACAATAGTAGTTATCATACTTGGTCAAAACAATACTGAAGTTAACTACTGTACCGATGAGAATGGAGTTTGGTATATAACTCACTCTTATAGATAACTAGAGTTAAAAGTACCGATAAAAGGGAATCATATTTGCATATCATACATTCATCTTAATCACCAAGTATAGAAATGATATAACTTTAATTACAATATTAAAGTACTTAATCTCAACTCAAATTACAATAGTAGTTATCATACTTGGTCAAAACAATACTGAAGTTAACTACTGTACCGATGAGAATGGAGTATGGTATATAAGTCACTCTTATAGATAACTAGAGTTAAAGCACCGCGTATGCACGGTGCCCACGTTTTATTGTACGAATGGTATAACATATTAATCATAATGTAAAGAAAACAAATACTCCATCCGGTCCATTAAAAGCTTTCCAAGCTCTTACTTTTTCTTCAATTAAGGAATGATAATAAAAAAATAGTTAGTACTAAGAGGTATTATATTGGTAAAGTTATAAGTGGGTGATTAGTGGGGTAAAAAACTTTTCATTTATCAGTTATAAAAATTCTAACAAAATCCAAAAATGAAAAGTTAGGAAATTATTAATGGAACGGAATGGAGGGAGTAATTATAGTTGTAGACTTCAACCTTAACCAGGGGTTCCCATTCACTTGGGTATCTAATGAAATACTTCATACAATCTCAAAAAATCACGTTCATATTCACTAACGTTTTACGTGTCACATAGGACTTCATAAATAATTGAATACACTTTTGAATTTGGAAAATGAAGAAAAGATTAATCGATAGGAGTAAAAAGTATATTCTACCTCCCAAGACCAAACAAAATACAAAATTCAAGAGCTACGGAATTGATCAATTTTAGTACTACTAATGTCATAGGTTTACCGCAGCTTTTCAGCTCCATGAGCTTTTTTTTATCATTAACTAATAAAAAGCTCGTTACGTGAACGCGCAACTTCTCAAGTTAGCTACTCAAGTTAGCTTTTTTTTGGTTAAGAAGCTTCTCAAGTTAGCTTTTTTTTTAAGGCTCTATTTTAGCAAAACTAGCTGAAAAGCTAGCTGGTAGCTGGTTAGGTAGCTGATAAGCTAGCTGATTAGGGAGCTGATTAACTAGCTGAGAAGCTAGCTGATTTTAAATGTAGGTGTTTAGCAAATTAGCTAATAAGCTAGCTGGTATTTTATAAAATGACATAAAAGAGCATTACTCTTATTTTTATTTTCTTTAACCTTTCTCATCGTATTATTAGTCTATAGTTTTTTAAATAATAGTACATCACATTTTGTCCAATTATTCTAATATATATTCAATGTACTTTACATTGTCATTTTAATAACATTATCAAAATTATCAGAAGTTGAAAGAAATATTCGTTGAGCATTTTAACTTAGTAATGAAAAAAAATCAGTAATTGATGTGTACTACATGTATGCATTTTAAAGAGATGCGGATGCATTAATCCTTATGCTAGTTGCAAACAAGTAAACATTTAATATGTGACAAGCTTTCAAAATCAAACGTAGTATAATACACAAAGAAAGTCATGCAATGGATTAGAAAACATTAGCCATCTCAACAGAGGTGAAACCAAGAATCAAAATCTAATTATTAACAAGCTAATTAGAGTAATTTCACCAGTCTTAAGCAAGAATTCATACCAAGAAGTATGCAGAGTAGACATTGACCGAGATAATTGAAGTGAAAATCCCCAACCTCACGCGTCTTCCACCTCCAGCACAACCGCTCTACACACAGAAACACCCTCCTTCACCGAATTCCCCGCCACCCTCTTCTAGATGGATTTGGTCGTGGTGGAATTGAGGATATTAGGGTTCGTGGTGGAATGTGAAGCTTAGAGTAAGGTGAATTCGAGTTCATGGCTCTTTTGTCTTGAAATTTGAATGTTTGAGACTAAATTTGACATAAAAGTGTGACTATCGTTTTGAGGGAATATACTTTTTGTGTAACATTTCTTGAATCCATAGCGTGGATGTGTTGTTTCTACATTGTACTACACATTTTCAGTTTATCTTGGTAACAAATTAATACTATTAGAAACTTTAGTAGTTCAGTAACTAGGATGATTAACTGTTAACAGATTTCACAAGCTTTATTTCGTAAACTTTAGTAGTTCAGTAACTAGGATGATTAACTGTTAACAGATTTCACAAGGTAATGAATGATATGTAGAGCTTATCATCTTGCTGCTCCTAAGTATTGGGGGGGGGGGGGGGTCTACTCACATAAACTTCTTGCCTTCTTAAATGGTACACATAGCTGGTCAACTTCGAATGTTATTGTGGAAACCGTAATCATGTTGTTGATCATTGCAAATTAAAATCATTACAACATTGATGTAATGAGGACCGTGCATGAGCCCATGCAGAATGTTCAATCGCATAGGACTCTGCAGTTTAAAGATGCCTCAAACTCGATATCTTACCCTAAAAAGTTAATTTATGATTTTGGTTCGAATACACCAGAAGTGTTATACACTAGAAGTGTCTTGCGGTGTTTTGAATGGTATTCTGGACTAAAGATCAATTTCCATAAAAGTTATACATTCACAATTGGTGTAGAAAGCACATGTGCATCTGGGTGAATTTGAGATTCTTAACTGTAAGTTTGCGGAGTTGCCTTTTTAATATATGGGCTTGCCAGTGGGAGCAAAATCTTGTGACAAAAATATCTGGCAAAAAGTTGAAGACAAAATGAGAAATCGACTGGCAGTCTGGGAAAATAATTATCTCTCTTTTGGAGGTCGTCTGGTGCTTCTGAACTCAGTGCTTTCTTCTCTTCCTACCTATTTTCTTTCTTTTTTTCAAATTACCAAACCACGTCCTGAACCTGTTGATTAGCCTTCAGAGGAACTTTTTGTTGGGGAATTTGGAGGATAAGCGGAAAATTGCATGGGTTAAATGGGAGGTTGTGTGTCGGTCTAAGAGTGAAGGTGGGCTGGGGTCAAGGATTTGAAATGTTTCAATTTATCGATGTTGTGTAAATGGGCTTGGAAGCTGTTTTCCGGGGGTGGGGAGTTTTTGTGGGTACAAGTGTTGGAATCAAAGTATGGGAGTTTCAGTCTTTGTGTTGATGAAATGGTCAATGGAAAGTCTAGAGATAAGTTGTGGTCGTCTTGGTGGCGGGATCTAGTCAGTCTAGTAGGGCGGGAGAGGTGGTTTATGGATGGTTTGGTGAGAAGAATAGGGGATGGTTTGGGGACTAGGTTTTGGAATGATGAATGGGTGAGTGTTGGTGTGAAGCTGCTGGATCTTTTTCCGCGTCTGTATAGTTTGGAGACGGAGAAAAATTGTTGGGGTAGGTCAGAGGTTGTTTAGGGTGAATGAGTCTACTGTTTTTAAGGGGTCTTGGAGAAGGTCTCTTTTTGTGTGGGAGGAAAGTTTAGTTGATGACTTAAAGTGTTTAATTCTTAAACTAAATTTTCTTTCAAAATCTTAGGATAAGTGGTTGTGGAAGTTGTCTGTGGATCACCAATACTCGGTGAAATCTGGTTATGATAATTTGTGCTTGCTCAAGCTAGGTAGACAAGAGGATCAACCAAAATGGACAATTGTTGTTTGGAATAATCTTGTGCCATTGAAGATAAATGCCTTTTGCTGGAGAATTATGCTGGACCGTGCGCCGACTTTACTTAACTTGCGAAAAAGGAACGTGATTTGGCAAGACGCTGATGCTTGGTGTCGCCTATGTAAAGAAGAACTTTCAGAAACTGTAGTACACTTGTTCTGTAAATGTAAGGTGAGTTTGGAGGTGTGGAGACTTCTGGGAATCTGGCTGGGGACTAATATCACTTTGGGTGGGAGTCTTGGAGACAATATGCTTTCATATGAGTTGCTGGTTCCGGCAAAATGGCGGAAAGTTTGGCAAATATTTTGGAATGGAACTATTTGATTATTTGGATTATGCGCAATGAGATGTATTTTAAAGGTGCAAAGTTTGAACCTTTGGATGTTGTGGACAAGGTTAAACGCAATTCTTGGGCCTGGTTGAGAAGCCATAATCAGGTGTGTGATAGCTACACTTTAACCGATTGGGAACTTTGCCCGAAAGGAGTGCTAAACTTGTTGGATGTTTAGGCCTGTGCACAGCTTTTGGTTCGATGAGTTTTGAAGTTGTAGTGGTGCTCCCTAGCGTTGTTTAAGGTTTGTACAGTGAATTTCTATGGAAGTTTAGTTGGATCCACCCCTCTATTTTTGTTGTTTCGGTTGACCTTGATGGACATCACCACCCTTTTCTTTCTTCCTAGCTTGGGTGGTATTCCTCCATCTTGGTGCACATTTTTATTTCCTAAATCTTGGTGTGGCATCTGGATGCCACGACATACTAGACCACTGAGGTATTGTGTGTGCAGTTGGAATGGGTTAAAATAGGGGTTCCGGTTGGGTTTGATTTGATATGTGATGGGTGTTTTGCTGTACTTTTTGCTGCTTGCTTGGTGGAGTTTTGGGGTGTTTTAGCTGATGGTGCATGTTATTTTGAGTGTATGTATTTTTTCGATGTAATTTTCAGAACATTCCTGATGTTCTTGTTAAGTGATATAAAAATTTTACTTCAAAAAAAAAAAAAAAAAAAAACTAGAAATGTTATACTTTCAAATGATATGTTTCGTATATCTATTTTATTAGCAAAATAATTTCAATATATATTATATATATGAAACTTAATCTTTTTATGATTCTCAGGTTCATTAAAAGCTAAGCTATTACTTTATCTTCAATTATGACAATAAAAAAGAATAGTTTGTAATATGTATTATATTGATAAAGTTGTAAGTGGTGATAAATTAAGAGAGTGATTGAATATAGTGATGATAAAATAGAAAAGAAAATAATAAAGAAATAATTAGTGGGGTAAAAACTTATGAAGTTTCTAATAGAAAAAAAAAAAAGTTTAACAATGTAAGGAAGGGAGTAATTGAAATACCTGGCGAAACAATTATATCGAAACAACTATGCGCTTGTGACTCCAATGACAACTTTTCGCGACATTGGATCAAATAATTTTGATACATATAATATTTTACAATACTCTACAAACGGACCTTGTCTAAGCATAACATTGGAACAACTGTACGTTATCAATATGTTTTTTTCACTGGTTCACGCATCTGTCTGTGAAGACCCATCGCTTTGTTCTCTGTCTCTACCATTAGAAACCTCTATGACTTGCTTGAGTTGTTGAATGACTATTGGGCCATTCTTTATCACGTTGATCATTTCGTCACTGATGGCTTCTAGGTGGAGCATCATGTTGTTCTTCCATTCATAATTCTCCGGCTTGAGAATTGGGGCGTCACTTAAAGACATCCTGCAGCAAACACACTAAACAAACGAATCAAGTGTAGGTGAAAAGCAGTTAGTGGGCACTTATCTGGGATCTAGGTTGGTCACGAAGGCTTGGAACCTCTGCTTTCGATACCATTTGTTGGTCGGATAATGGCGAAGTAAAAAGCGGGGGAGGGTGAATAGTCTTTTAAAACTTTTGTCGATAAACACGGTTTCTCGGATATACGTGAAGATATCGATACTTAATTCGAAGGCGGAAGACTTTTACGTGATATAAGTGCGTGCTCAGCAAGATAAGTGTAAATACTTTTCAAGATAAATAAAGCAAGTAATAAACTGCAGAAAGTAAATAACACAAGTTCTTTTATAGTGGTATCTGAAGGTGGCATAATCCTTCAACTAATCCACTTCGTCCTTGCTCAGACCTAGAATCCACTAAGACAGATAATTGAGGTAACCTTACAAGTATCTTCTCTAGATTCCTAAATACACTAGGTTCCAACCAAGTGTTCCCCCTGAGTTATTCTCCGACTTTCACAGCCAAGTACTTCCTGTATTCAGAAACCTTTTGAGCTATTCCTTAGTTTTCCAAAATAAGTACTTCCAATGCTCAGTAACCTCGGAGTTATTCCTTAGTTTCCCAAACTAAGTACTTCCTGTACTCCACGCCGATTAACGTGTTGGTTAAGGTAGTTTGTCAGGTGAGCTTCTTTAATAACTTGTTCAGTTATTTAGATAGCTCTATGAATCAAGTATACTTAATAAACTTTGCAATGTATGGTATCTTGTTCTTTACTGATCCAAGTCTATGATAAGTGTTTAAGAGATTGAATCTCAGATATGAAATCTTAGTTCAACTCTTTCACAAATAACAATGCTTGTTAAGGATCAGGACACTTAGAACTTTTGTGCTACTTAGAATCACGAGCTTTGGTTGCAACAGAAAGCTTGAAGGTAAGTAGTGTGCTTTGAGAGAGCTTGTGAGAGTATTCAATATAAGTTCAGTAATCTAAGGTGTGTTCTCAAGCAGTCTAAGTGTTGATATTTATAGATGAATTTGAGTGTCGTTTGAATAGTATCCGTTAGGCTTAACTCAATTTCAAACTATTGATATCTGAGTATAGTACTGTAGTAGGTTTGTCTTCTTCTTCTTCAGAAGCTACCGTTTTTGTTCAGACATTTCTGTCCTCGCATTTAATGCACTGTACTTTACTTTGTCCTGTAGTGCCAACAGAACTATGCATGCTTTCTGAAGCCTTGCACGTCCTTTTCCAGAGACTATCATAACTCCAGATACCACTTGTTAAAAATATATTGTTTCCCGGAAACATAATCTTTATCCAAGGTGTCTGAGTGTAGATATCTGTGGGCACTTTTCCTCGGTTCAGAAACCTTTTATTCTCAGATATCTTTTGCAACACTTGTGTTTCGAAACACTTGTTTCTTCAAGATATCTGGACATAAGTATCTGAAAAACCTTTGTCTTCAGCAATCTTGTGCAGTCTTCAGATCTTCAAATTTATTGAACTTCTCCTGCTGGATGCTTTCTTCTTGGTCTTCTTCAAGAAAATAAAAATTACATTCAGAGACCTAACATCCTATACAAGATTTGCTAGACTATCATACTTAGTGAGTTTCCTCTTTTACAGTGTTCAAGTGAACCAAGTACTAACCATCTTTCTGAGCTAAGATAAGTCATTAGGTTGCTGATTAAAATCTAAACAGATATTCCTAACAAATTTCCCCCATTTTGATCAGTCAATGATGACTATCTGACCTATTACAAATCTGGATGAGGAAACAATCCATCACTTAATCATTTCTTATGATTTTTCAATTCGTATAATTAAGTGCATAAAGTAAACATCAACCAAATCACAAGGTGTGATCTTTGCTGACAAGTTATCTTTTATAGAAATTGATCTCTGAGAGCAGGTTCATCAGATATGTTACAATGAAAGTTCAGATAACTTTTACAGGATAAAACAACAATAAGGTGCAGTCAGCAAGATACAAAACATTACATAGTAAATTAGGACAACAGGAGTAACCAAGCTCCAAGTAGACATCCTAATAAACTAGTCTTCAAGTCTTCAAATCTTCAGCAGCTCCAAGGATCAATTTGCATACTCCTTATCTCCAAATCTTTTGATATCATCTGAGTAGTCATAGAGCAAGGTTCTGACCAACATCTCAATGTCTCTGTCATAACCACATACTTCTTTGTATGATTTGGTAGGATTCTTCTTGGCAAAGTGTTTGACCCATAAATACTTTCCCCATTTCCAGGCATGCTCAATTCTGATATCTGATAGCTTGAAGTAATCATATATGATCCTCAGATATCTGATGTCACCCTTGTATTGATCTTCAGTCATGTAGAATAACTCAAAGGGTTCCACAACAAGTCTTGGCCTTGTGCCTGTTCCAGTGATGTTTGGGACTCTATGCACATCATCAGGTTTTCCATAAGGACATTCATCATTAAGGTCCTTCCTCATGGCTTCAACTGTCTTGACAACGTCAAAATCCAACCAAGCTTTGACATGATTGGTGTTGATCAAGATTGGCTTATCTTTTCTCCATGCCATAAGTTGTTGATGGATGGGTACTGGAAATCCTTTTTCATTTACAAGCAAGTGCTTGAGTTCCAGTATCCAATATCCATTCCTCTGATGAATACACCTGTAGGAGGAGGAAGAGTTGTTGTCAGTCTTCACATACTCAATTAAAGCTTACGGCACGAGTGGAAGTTGGCCTTTTCTTCTTTCAGCTCTCAATCTATTCCTCCTTTGCCTTGAGTTTTCCCTTGGATTGCTTGAAGAACCACCCTGGATTGACTTGGTATTTCCAGAGGGTGTTTTAGCTGCCAAAGGCTTTGCAGCTATGGGCTCAGTTAGGCTATCAATTTTTCTTTTTCTGTGAAGAGGAGCTTCATCTTCATCAGTCTCTTCATCATCATCATCAATATCAATTCTTGTGAGACTTTTGCAGCCTTCTTCATTGCCCAGGGATTTGATTTGGCCTTCTTCTTCTTCTTCTTCTTCTTCTTCTTCTTCTTCTTCTTCTTCTTCTTCTTCTTCTTCTTCTTCTTCTTCTTCTTCTTCTTCAGAAGACTCATCAATCCCTCTTACTTGCCTTCTCCTCGGAGCCTTGGTACTCCTTGGAGGTTTCTGTGCTCTGGCCCTTGTTGTCATTCCTTTTTCAGGAAGTTGCAGAGTGGTGGCCACTATCTGTAGAGCAGTCTAACTGGAGGAGGGCTCATTAATTCTGAGAGGTGGTTGTTCAGATTTTCTTTTGTTTCCTTTTCCTCTTCCTCTTCCTCTCTGAGCATCTTGAAATCCTTCCCCCTTAGTCATTGTTGACTGACTAAGAATTACAAAGGATTCTGAAAGGGAGTCAAAGTTGCCTTGCAGATAGTTGTAAGCAGCAACCAACTGTTCTAGATTGGTCTTGAGCTCCTGATTTTGTTTGATAAGACCAATATCCTTATCAGTGAGCTCTGCCAGTGGGCCTTGAATAGCATATGCTTTTCCAGCAGCATAGCTAGCCTCTTCAAAGGCTTTTGCAGCCAAGTTTTGGTCATCATCCCTAACCATGCCTAGATCTTTCTGAGCAACGACCAGACTGGTTGTTCTCTGAATGATGAGCTCAATGAATGTCTTCATTTCTGTAGGGACTGATGCAATGGCGTCTTTATCTTGAGAAGACAACTCCTTTTTCAATTTAGCCAATACTTGATATCTGTTCAAGTATTCATTTGAGTTGACATTTGGCAGCTTGTTGAAAATTTCAGGAGCAATTAGCTTCCTTTTCAAATGAGAAACCGCTAAATGTTCATTGCGATTACGCCTTGATGCCTTGTCTTCTTCATCATCTGAGTCATCAGCCCAGTGATCTTCATCCTCTTGTACATTGTTGGTGGTCCAGATACCGGCCAACTAACAGACTAGCGGGGGGGGGGTGAATAGTCTTTTAAAACTTTTGTCGATAAAAACTATTTCTCAGATATCTGAATAGATATCTGATACTTAGAATCAGAGCGCGGAAGACTTAATAAAAATAAGTGCAGAAACAGTTAAAGTGTGTGTGTGTGTTGCTGAAATGTAAATACAGAAAGGTAAATAACACAACAAGTATAGTGGTATCTGAGGTGGCGTAATCCTCCAACTAATCCACTTGTCTACTAGAGACCTAGAATTCACTAGAAACAGATAATTGAGTTCACCTTACAATAATCCCATTCTAAGATTTTTAAACAATTGGTTCCAACCAAATGTTCCCCTGAGTTGTTCCCGGCTTTCCTGACAAGTACTTCTGCTTTCGAAACCTTTGAGTTATTCCTAGCTTCCCAAGCTAAGTACTTCCTATACTCAATAACCTTGAGTTATTCCTTAGTTTCCCAAATCAAGTACTTCCTATACTCGGTAACCTTGGAGTTATTCACGATTTTTCAAACTAAGTACTTCACGTACTCCACTTGATTATGGTGTTCGTTTTGGTTTGAGTTGTCGGATGAGCTTCTTTAATAACTTATTGATTATTGAGATAGCTCTGTGAATCAAGTATACTTAATACACTTTTCAATGTATGGTATCTTGTTCTTTTCTTGACCAAGTCTTAGATAAATGTTCAAGAGAATGAATCTCGATACTTGATCTTTCGTTTCAACTCTTTCACGGATATTTGTACTTGTTTAGGATAAGGACACTTAGAACTTGATGTTACTCAAGATCAAAAGCTTTGGTGCATGAAGCTTTGAGGATAAGTAAGTTGCTTTTAGAGAGTAAGATGTTGATTCGGTAGTGTAGTGTATCTCTTCAAGCAGTCTAAGTGTTGATATTTATAGATGAATTTGAGTACCGTTTGAATAGTATCCGTTAGGCTCAAATTCAAACTATTGATATCTGTGTATAATCTTTATGTGAGTTTTGTCTTCTTCTTGAAGCTTAGTTGCTTTTATTCAGACATCTCTGTCCGTGCATTAAATGCATTGTACTATACTTTTTGTCCTGTAGTGTCAACGGAACTATGCTTTGTATCAGAGACTAGTGTTATCTGAATCTTTGCACGTCCTTATCTTTAATCTTCAGATACCACTATTTATTGAAACAACTTTGTTTGCAATATATATTTCTTTTTCAGAAGTGTGGTTAATGCTCAAGGTATCTGAGAATAGATATCTGTGGACACTTTCCTTGTTTTCAGATAGGCCTCTTATTTCTCAGATATCTCTTGTGACACAGTTTGTTTAAAGCTATTCGTGTCTTCAAGATATCTGGCTAAGGTATCTGAAAAAAAGTTTCAGTAATCTTGTGCAGTTTCTTCAAGTCTTCAATGTCGTTGAGCTTGTTCTGCTTGGATGTCGTCTTCTTGGTCTTCTCTTCATAAAATAAAAATTACATTTCGAGACCTAACATCCTATACAAGATTAGCTAGACTATCATACTTAGTGGATTTCCTCTTTTACAATGTTCAAGTGAACCAAGAGTACTAATCACCTTTCTGAGACTAAGATAAGTCATCATGTTGCTGATCAAAATTTAAACAGATATTTCTATCAAAATATCTAACAAATTTCCCAAGAAATTTCCCCCTTTTTGATCAGTCAACGATGACTATCTTACCTATTACAAATCTGGATGAGTGAACAATCCAACACTTAATCTTTTCTTAAGATCTTCAATTTATTTAATTAAGTGCAGAAAGTAAACATCAACCAAATCACAAGGTGTGATCTTTGCTGACAAGTTATCTTTTATATAATACTATCTGAGAGTAAGTTCTTCAGATAAGTTGTAAAGAGAGATTACAGATAACTTCAATACATAGAACAAGTTTGGCTCAGTCAGCAAAAATACAAAAACTACATAGTAAATTAGGACAACAGGAGTAACCAAGCTCCAAGTAAACATCCTAATAAACTAGTCTTCAAGTCTTCAATTTCTTCAAGTCTTCAACAGTATTTCTGTGGATCAATCTGCAAATTTCCTATCTCCAAACCTTTTGATGTCATCAGAATAATCATAGAGAAGTGTTACGTGAGCATCTCGGTGTCTCTGGCAAATCCACATACCTCTTTATAGGTTTTGGTAGGATTTTCTTGACAAAATGTTTGACCCATAGGTACTTTCCCCACTTCGGGCATGCTCTATTACGATGTCTGAAAGCTTGAAGTATTCGTAGATAATCCTCGGATATCGATGTCACCCTTGTATTGATCTTGATTAGATAGAGCGATTCATAGGGTTCTCTGATGAGTCTTGCTCTTGTGCTTGTTCTGTGATATTGATTACATGCACATCATCGGCTTTCCATATGGACATTCATCGAGAGGTCCTTTCTCATGGCTTGACTCTCTTGACAACTTCAAAATCGACGGGCTTTAATGTGATTGGTGTTGATCAAGGTTGGCTTATCCTTTCTCCATGCCATAAGTTGTTTATGGATTGGTTCTGGAAATCTTGAATTTACCAATAGATGCTTAAGTTCCAGAATCCAATAGCCACTTTTCTGATTGATGCACACAGAGCGGAGGAATCATTGTAATACTTCACATACTCTATTTTGGCTTCTTCTTTTTGAGTGGAAGTTGACTTTGTCTTTGCTCGACTCTTAGTACATTCCTTCTACATCTTGAATTCTCTTTGGGGTTGTTGCTTGAAGAACCACCTGGATAGACTTGGTATTTCGGAGGGTGTTTTAGCTGCTAGGGGCTTTGCAGCTATGGGCTCAGTTAGGCTTTCAATTTTCCTTTTTCTGTGAAGAGGAGCTTCATCTTCATCAGTTTCCTCATCATCATCAAGATTAGATCTTGTGAGAGTTTTATAGCCTTCTTCATTGCCCAGGTACTTGATTTGACCTTCTTCTTCTTCTTCTTCAGAAGATTCATCAATCCCTTTAACTTGTCTTCTCCTTGGAGCCTGGTACTCCTTGGAGGTTTCTATGTCATGGCCCTTGTTATCATTTTAGTTCCTTGATGGGTTTACGGGCGACTACTATTTGCAAAGACTTGGCTTGAGGAGGGTTTATTGATTTTGAGTGGTGGCTGGGAAGTTTTCATGTTTCTTCTTCCTTTCTGAGCCGCTCCAGATTTCTTCTTGTTTTCTTCTCCTTCTTCCCATTCCCCCTGACTTTGAGGTCCAGATTTGTACTTTCTTTCCCCCTTAGTCATTGTTGGCTGACTCAGTCTCATAAAGGAATCTGAGAGAGAGAGTTAAAGTGCCCTTGTAAATAATTATAGGCAGTGACCAACTTCTGAAGTTCGGCTTTGAGCTCCTGATTTTGCATGATAAGTCCATTGTCCTTATCAGTGAGCTACTTGATGGGCCTAGGATGGCATCTGCTTTTCCAGCAGTGTAACTTGCCTCTTGGAAAGCTTTTTCAGCTAAAGACGCATCATCGTCCCTTATCATTCCCAGATCTTTCTGAGAAATGACTATGCTAGTTGTTCTCTGAGTGATGAGCTCAGTGAACTTTCTCATTTCAGAGGGGACGGGGGCAATTACTTCCTTGTTCTGTGAAGACATCTCCTTGTTCAGATGAGCCAGTACTTGGTACCTGTTCATGTATTCATTGGAGTGGACATTTGGCAGTTTGTTGAATATGGTAGGAGCAATCAGCTTCCTTTTTAAGTGAGAGACCGCTAAATCTTCATCCTCTTGGACATTTTCATCGATTGTATCGAATTCAGCAACCATCTCAGAGATTGGTTTCTTTCCTTTCTGGGAGGAGGATGGTACTTCTTTTGAAGATGATGCAGCCTTAGCATCATGCTTGTCTTCAGATACTTCTTCAGTATCGAGTTCTTTGGTGATATCATGCCTGACATCCGTAGCTCTTTAACCTCGAGTAAGCAATCATTTCTTGTAAGTATTGATCTTGTAATTGATCAAGCTTGTCTCTGGATTTAGCTATTTGATCTTCTAGTTGAAGATGGAGTATTGTTCTTCTTCAACGGTTATGCGAGTTGAGCGGATCTGGTTTGAGTGTTTAAGATTTTACGATTAGTTTCTTTAGAAAGCTCAACTACTTGTTCGGTAATGGCGGGTGTTGGTTAGAGGATGGATGAGTAGATTTCTGTGGAGATGGAGATGGAGATTTCTGTGAAGTCTTCTCAGTGTGCTTTTCAGCAGCTGAGGCATCATTTCTTAGCGAAATTCCTCCGGTCCCTGGTGCAGGGGCATCATCATCATCCTTTTTATCTGTGTCATCCTTTTGGTGATGGTCAGTAGGAGGTTCATCGAAGTCATTTTCGTTTATTTCTTCCTCCTCATCATCTTCAGATACAAGATTGATCAGTTCAGGAATAGTGATCTTCTGCCCATTAACCTCTTCTTGTTCAGAAGGTATAAATTGCAGAGTTTGGGGCAGGACTGGCTTAAATGCCATTTGTAATCTTGTATGACCATCTGCCTGTTCAAAGGCTTGTATCAAACTGTGCGCCACTTCTCTGGAGAAATCCTTATGCAATAGAGTCGCAACTGTATACTGTTCGGTAGGGAACATTGCATGGATGTATGTCTCCAAGTCAAGAGCTCGTGCTAAATGTCTGTTGGTTGATCTGTGATTCTCAATATTTCGGAGAGATCGAGCACCTTAACCTTTGCCATTTCTTGAAGCATTTAATGTGCTTTGGCGGTGTGAGCTTTGAAGAAGGAAGTAGGTCCCTTGTCTCAACATTGGGAGCACCTTCGGCACTTGTTTGAGCCTGAGTAAATACTTCAGGCTCAGAGACTTGTTCTACTGAGACAATTGGTGTCTCAGATATCTTGTTGTGAGGCGGAGATTTGGAAGTCTGGTCTTCATCAACCTTTCTTTCTTGAACCTGAGAATTAACATTATCACAATACTTAGGAAATTTTATCAAGAAAACTTTAAGTGACAAGTCAGATATCTGAGAGGTCAATTACCTCCATGGGAGGCTCAGATACTTGTCTCTCAGAGACTTGTGCGATCTGGAATCTTTTCTTGTGATGAAGGCCTTGATGCCTCATCAATTTCCATAGAGTCGAGGATGTCGCAACTTTGTCCCTTGCACTTCTACTTACGAGTGAGCTGTGAGTAGAAAGCATTGAATAATTTAGAGAAGATTTTAGTTAACCCAAGGTGAAGAATATTTATCATTGATTTTCATATACCTTCATACTGGAAGGCTCAATGATCTGTTCTTCAGAAACCTTGTCGGTTTCTGGGTTTTCTTCTGGCATTTCTGCCTTATCTTCCTCTTTCTTAGTTGGAGCCTGTTAGAAACATTCATTTTAATGATTAAGCGCATAAACTTATAACTGAAGAAGTGTTATCTTAAGAATCAATTATTACGTGGCATGAGCTCGGATATCTTAAGAGGCGGTTGAGGAAACCTCCTTCTCAGTTTCTGAGGTAAGCTTTTCAGCTTCCTCTTGTTTTTGTGTTTCTAACTCAGCCTGTAACAAAGAAATTTTATGAGTAACAAGATGTATAAGCATAAATATTTTCACAAGATAAGAGTTAAACCGGTCAGCTACCTGAGCAATTTCAGGCTGATTGGTCTCTGGAACTTGTGACCTTTCTATACTTTGGTCTTCTTGTCCCAGTGTAGTTTCTTTGCTTGAAGTTTCTGGTACTTCACACCTTTCTGAGTATGCAACTCGGTTGCCTCCTGGTTGATCATTACGAAATGTCTGGTTTGATCCCTCTCATTGAGTTGGGGAACCTGCTCTTTTGCAGGATTTTCTTCAGCATACTGTATTGCTGGTAATTCGAAATGGAGTTCATTTACCATTTCATCAACCACTTGTGGCTGTTGTGGTTGTTGTGTTTGTGGTTGTTGTGGTTATGCAGGCGGAAAGTTGGTCGAGAATGTTCTTCCAGATTTTTAGATGTGGCATTTTCATCAGCATCTGCCAGCACTAAATTACCACTCATCAGGGCTTCTTGGAGTTGTGCGTAAGAAACGTTCCCTGATGATGTGTTTGCACCAACAACCTTTGCTATAGGTTCAGCAACCTGTGGTGTAGGTTCTTCTTCAGATACCTTATCACGATTCTTTATTACGATAACCTTAGCCCTCTTTGTTCTTTCTAGGACTTGAGAGATGACTAGTTCATCATCTTCATCGTCAGAGCTCTCATCAGCATTAGGAACTGATTGGTCCATTATTCCTGCGGTTTCTGCAGATAGGGCTTGGTGTTTTTCACCACTTTTGGCAGCATTTATGAGTTCATCAGCAAGGCTTTCTGTAATAGTCTTCACATTTCTGGAAGCACTTTCTCTTGCTGAGTCTACTTGTTCAGTAGTTGATAACTCTTTTGCAGCATTGATGATTTCATCTGCCTTTATAAGTTCATCGGCAATGCCTGTAGATATCTGAGAATCGACAACCTCTTTGGGTGTGTCTTCTATTTTGCCAGCAGACTTCTTTCTTGAAGTTCTGGGCTTCTTGGTCGCAACCTTTTCTTCAGATACCTTTTCAGACCTTCGCTTTTTAGAACCTTTCTGAGACCCAGTAACCTTTTTCATCAAGTTTGTATACTCATATTTGTAGAGTAGGTTACTGTTGGCTATTTCAGCCGTCTCTCTGAGCTCAATGCCAAGCTTCTCCAGCAAGTAGCATATCTTCAGACCATATCCTACTGTGGCCTTTGGCTCAGCTAGTCCTTTGGTAATTTTAGGCTCGAAGCCTTGAATTTTCTTCACAAACTTCATGAAGGCGTACTTTCCCCAGTTAAAAGGGTTTTCCAGCCTTTTGTCTTGTTGATTCAGCAAGAACATCATGATCCATCGTTCTTGGCTTATCTGTGACACCTCCTTGTAGACCATCAAAGCATATGTGAAGAATGCAAGCGGTACATCCCGGTGAACCATCGGATATACGGTTCGGATGTCGACAAGCTTGAACTCGGTGGGTGTATCGATTTTCAAGATCACACACGTCAACATCTGATTCTTTAACACCTTCAAGGAGATCATCATACTTTGTTTTTAATTCAAAAACATTTCCAAGATTTTGAAAATCAAACAACTAACAGAAAGTAGTAAAGTCCAGAAGGATTTCCTTTCCTTGGGTGAGGTTTTGTGAGACACTATTTGGTGCCTTGAAACACACGAAATAATCACAGGTTGTTGTAGAATTCCTACACATCGGTGATGAAATTCCACTAGAAGCGGATAGAAAGCCCTTGATTTGTGCCTTTTCAAGCATGTCAAGAATTAGCTTTACGTCGGTTCTCTATTCCAGCCGTGAGGTATTCCTCAACCATGGCACCACCCCAAATCATTCTGTGATTTGAAGTCCAATGGTCAGGATTAAAATCTCCTACCAGTCGGTTGTTCACAATAACCAACTCTGGTGCTTGCTTTTCAGCAGTACCAGTGGAGGATTGAGATTTCAGTGTGGTTGAACTTTTAGGGGCCATCGCTTTATATAGTGTAGGGATTTGAAATTGGTGTTTGAAAGAGATTTGATTCAGTAATTCTTTGCAGAAAAACTTAATCTTGATTTGCAGAGATTGTAGAAGTTTTGCAGAGAGTCAAGAGAAGGATTTGCTATTTTTGTGCAAGATGAGTTTTCGGATTAGGCAAAAGTGATTTCCTATGCCAAAATCCTATGTATATAGCAGTTGAATCCCAACGGACAAATACAAACAAATTGATTTTGTGTGTACGTATCTGTGATTTGCAAGCAGGCATCATATTCGAAGAAATTCTGACCCCCAGTCGGAGCAAAAGCTAGTTCGGCATTAAATGCTTAGTGGGCCATGCGAATTTCAGCAGTCCACTATTCTTGTGAATTAATTTCCACCGACAGATCAATCGCTTAATTTCATCAAGGGTCACCATTGCTTTCAAAGAATGATCACAATCAACAAGTGTAATTGTGCCCATTTAATGAATTTTGGCGACTTGCTATCTGAATCACAATGTATGACCAAGAACCTTTGTTTGCATCTGAATCATCTTATACTTAGGATTTTCCAAGTTTTCATCAAGATAGAAATTAATGCGAGTTTCAAGAGTAGTTATTGCAGATAGTTATACTATTCTCTTTTGTGTTCCCCGTTTATAGAATGATTCAGATATCTGAGTTCTCGTCTCAGAGATCTTAAGCTATCTTTTTGACTTCTGGATACCCGTTCCAGATACCTCTTCTCTGGATGCCCGTTCCAGATACCTCTTCTCTGGATGCCCGTTCCAGATACCTCTTCTCTGGATACCCGTTCCAGATACCTGAACTCTTTCAGTTCATTGGTAGTTCCATTAGTCCAAGACTATGTCTTAAGGCTAAGAATCTACTTTCTTGTAGTGGCTTAGTGAAGATATCTGCAAGTTGGTCTTCGCCCAATCTTGAGTATCTCTATATTGCCCTTTTCAACATGGTCTCTGATGAAGTGATGTCTAACATCAATGTGCTTTGTTCTGGCATGAAATTTAGGATTCTGTGTAATTGCAATAGCACTTGTGTTGTCATAGAAAATGGGAGTTTTCTTCTCATCGAGTCCATAGTCTTTAAGTTGTTGTTGTATCCACAGAATTTGTGTTGCACAACAACCAGCAGCAATATATTCAGCCTCTGTGGTAGAAGTTGCAATTGAGTTTTGCTTCTTGCTAAACCATGAGATAAGTCTAGTACCCAGAAACTGACAAGTTCCTGAGGTGCTTTTCCTATCAAGCAGTGATCCAGCATAATCAGCGTCTGAGTACCCAGCTAAACTCAATCCGCTTTCCTTAGGATACCACAATCCTACATCTACTGTACCCTTTACATACCTTAATATTTTCATAGCAATGTTGTAGTGTGTTTGCATTGGATTTGTCTGAAATCTAGCACATACTCCAACAGCATATTGAATATCAGGTCTACTTGCAGTGAGGTAAAGTAGTGAACCTATCAATTTCCTATACTTATGTTCTTCAACACTCTTATCTGATTCAGTATAGGTCATTTTGGTTCCAATGCTCATAGGTATCTTAGCATTCTTTTCAGAAGGCTTAAGATTGAATTTTGTGAGCATATCTTTTGCATACTTTGTTTGACTAATGAATATTCCATCATTGAGTTGCTTGACTTGCAATCCTAGAAAATAATTCATTTCTCCCATCATGCTCATCTCAAACTTGCTTTTCATGAGATTTGACAAGTCATTACAAAGTTGCTTGTCCTTAGATCCAAATATGATGTCATCAACATATACTTGAACTAAGAGTAGTTTCCCATCATGATTTAAGGTAAATAAAGTTTTATCAACTTCACCTTTCTTGAAACCACTTTCCAGAAGGTACTTGGCCAAAGTGTCATACCATGCTCTTGGAGCTGTTTGATCCATCTGAGCTTTACATGGTTTATAGACCATTCTACTTTCTGAGGAAACTTCAAAGCCAGGTGGTTGCTCAACATAAACTTCTTCTGCAAGTTCAACGTTCAAGAATGCACTTTTGACATCCATCTGATAAACTTTGAAATCTTTATGAGCTGCAAAGGCTAGAAAGAGTCTTATTGCATCCAATCTGGCAACTGGTGCATATGACTCGTCAAAATCTAAGCCTTGATGCAGGTAAATCCTCGCAACCAATCTTGCTTTGTTTCTGGTTATTTCACCAGATTCATTCATCTTGTTTCTGAAAACCCATTTAGTTCCAATCACAGATATTCCTTCTCTAAATGGAACTAGTTTCCAGACTTTGTTTCTCTCAAATTGATCCAACTCTTCTTGCATTGCAGACATCCAGTCTTGGTCTCCTAATGCTTCTTCTATATTTTTAGGTTCAATACTCGAGATGAAACATCCAAAGAGAGAATTAGCATTTTCAGCTATTGCTCTCCTAGTCCTAACACCTTAATTAATTGGTCCAATTACATCCTTTGCAGGATGATCTTTGATCCATCTCATCATAGGTTTAGTGCTAGTAGGATCAATATCCAAGTGATTTGAATGTGAATCACTAAGATTATGATTTGATACTTTTTCAGTATCTGAGATATCTGACATATGGGAAATGTCATGGATATCTGACACTTTTTCAGTGTTAGAGATATCTGGAACTTGCATTTCAGCAGTCTCAATTTAAGATACCTCTTCATGATGAAGGTTCTCAGTAACCTGTTCCATTTCTGGAAAACTCATAGGAAATTCCTCATCATGTCTGTGAGTCATCTTGTTGTTACTAGGCATTTCAAGCTTTTCTACGTCAGAGTCATCCTCACTTTCCATAATGATGTTTCTCCTTTCTGAGGATTCTTCTTTAGAATCCCTCAGTAATAGTTCTTTGAGCCTTTCTGAGAGTTCATCATTAGGAGGTGTTTTCTTATTTCCTTCATAGAATACAACATGAATTGATTCTTCAATTTTCTTTGTTCTTTTGTTGTAAACTCTGTAGGCTTTGCTATTTGTGGAATAACCAAGAAATACACCTTCATCTGCCTTTGGTTGAAATGTTCTCAGATAATCTTTCCCATTGTTCAGAGGGTATGTATTGTAGAGTCTGGGGCAAAGTAGGCTTGAATGTCATCTGTAGTCTGGTCTGACCATCCGCTTGTTTGAAAGCTTGGATCGACTTTCCTTGACAAAATCCTTATCCATCAATGTTCCGAAAGAATAATGTTCAATGGAGAACATTGCATGGACGTAGTTTTCTAAGTCAAGGGTTCGTGCTCTCCTTGTGTGGTGATCAGTCACCTTTAAGACTTCAGATAGATCGGAGCATCGGAGCTTTTGCCATTTCTTGAAGCATTTCAGATGCTTTGGCAAAGTGTGTTCCTTGAAGAAAGGAAGCAGGTCCTTGTTCTCATCATCAGGGACCTTAGTGGCACTTGTTTGAGCCTGAAAGAAAGTGTTCTGAATTAATTTCAAAACTTTAGTAGATATCTGGGCTTTAGAGTAGAAAGGTATCTGAGTTACCTGTGTGACAGGCTCAGATGACTTGACTACTGAGGTTCCAAGTGCCTCAGATATCTGGATATGAGGAGGAGACTGGGAAGTCTGATCCTCAGTTGTCTTTCTTTCTGTTTGAACCTGAGATTAGAAACATAACACTTAGGAAATTTTATCAAGAAAAGTTTTAGTGACAAATCAGATATCTGAGAGGTCAATTACCTCCGTTGGAGGCTCAGATACTTGTCTCTCAGAGACTTGTGCAGTCTCTGGATCTTTTCTTGTGATGAAGGCGTTGATGCCTCATCAATTTCCATACGTTGTGAGGATTGAGTGGGCAACTCCTCAACAACTTCTACTTCTTTTTGAACCTGTTAAGTAGAATGTGTTAGTTTGCGAAAAATGATCAGAGATTTGTTCTTTGAAGAATATAGATATCTGAATGAAATACCTTCTCTACATAAGGTTCCGATATTGTTCTTGAGAGACCTTGGAAGTCTCTGGATTCCTCTCTGAAGAGATAGACTTTTCAGTCTCTTCATTTTTCTTCTCGGTTGGAGCCTATTAGAAGCAAACACTTATTAGTCAAGTGTATAAAGCACATATTTGAGTTATATCTTAAGGAACTATTTTCTACCTGTGAGACAGGCTCCTGTTCCTTAAGTGGTGAGGCTATGGAAGCCTCCTTCTCAGATTCTGAGGTAAGCTTTGCAGCTTCCTCTTGTTGTTGTGTTTCTAAATCAGCCTGTAACAAAGAAATTTCATTAAATAACAGGATTTATCAGACAAAAAAATATCTCAAGTAAGGAGTTAAACCATTCAGCTACCTGAGCAATGTCAGGCTAATTGGTCTCTGGAACTTGTGAAGTTTCCATGCGTTGGTCTTGTTGTTCTTAGACTACTTCTTTGTTGAAAGTTTGAGGTACTTCAGAACATTCCTGAGTATGCAACTCAGTTGCCTCCCCTGGTTGATCATCCTGAGTAGATGTCTCAGTTTGATCCCTCTCTAGGAGTTGGGGAACCTGCTCATTTGCAGGATTTTCTTGAAAGATATTGCATTCTTTGGTATGTCGAAATGGAGTTCATTGACCATTTCATCAACCACTTGTGGCTGTTGTGGTTGTTGTGGTTGTCTGGAAGCAGAAGTTTGAGCATTTGAGAGCTCTTCCAGATTTTTAAGTGTGGTGTTGATATCAGCGTCTGCCAACAATAGGTCACCACTCATCAGGGCTTCTTGAAGTTGTTTATACGTGACTTTCCCTGATGGTGTGTTGGCACCAACAACCTTTGCTACAGGTGCTTGCTCAGCAACCTTTGAAACAGGTGCTTGTTCAGCAACCTGTGGTGTAGGTTCTTCTTCAGATACCTCTACACCAGTTACTTTTTCAGTAACCTTAGCCGTTTTTTATTTTTCTAGGACTTGAGAGATGAATAATTCATCATCTTCATCGTCAGAGATCTCATCAGCATTAGGAACTGATTGGTCCATAATTCCTGCGGTTTCTGCAGATAGGGCTTGGTATCTGTCACTACTTTCTTTAGCAGCATTGATGAGTTCATCAGCAAGGCTTTCGGCAATAGTCTTAACATTTCTGAAAGCACTTTCTCTTGTTGAGTCTACTTGTTCAGTAGTCGATACCTCTTTTGCAGCATTGATGAGTTCATCTTCATTGATGAGTTCATCTGCAGCGACGGCAGGTATCTGGGAATCGACAACCTCAATGGGTGTGCCTTCTGATTTGCCCGCAGACTTCTTTCGTGAAGTTCTGGGCTTCTTGGTCGCAACCTTTCCCTCAGATACCTCTTCAGTCTTTCGCTTCTTGGATCCTTTCTGAGATCCAGTAACCTTTTTCATCAAGTTCGTATACTAATATTTGTAGAGTAGGTTACTGTTGGCTATGTCAGCCTTCTCTCTGAGCTCAATGCCAAGCTTCTCCAGCAAGTAGCATATCTTTAGACCATAGCTTATTGTGGCCTTCGGCTCAGCAAGTCTCTTAGCGATTTTAGGCTCAAAGCCTTGAATCTTCTTCACAAACTTCATAAAGGCGTACTTTCCCCAATTGAAAGGGTTTTCCTGTATTTTGTCTTGTTGTTGCAACAAGAACATCATCATCCAGCGTTCTTGGCTTATCTGGTCAGCACCTCCTTGTAGACCATCAAAGCATCTGTGAAGAATGCATGCCAACACATCCCAGTGAACCAACAGATGTCTGGTATCTGATTTTTCAAGATCACACACATCACTGTACAGTTGTTTTACACCTTCAAGGAGATCTTCATCCTTGGTGTCTATTTCAAAACCCTTTCCAAGATTTTGAAGATCAAACAACTTGCAGAAAGTTGTTGAGTCCAAAAGGATTTCCTTTCCTTGGATCGAAGTTTTTATAGACACTATTGCAGTGCCTTCAGAAACACAGGATATAATCCTGGAGTTGTTGTAGAATTCTAACACATCTAGTGAAGAAACTCCACTGGGAAGAGTAGATAGAAAGCCCTTGATTTGTGCCTTTTCAAGCATGTCAAGAATCAGTTTTCTATCGGCTTGGTTTTCAACAGCAGCCGTGAGGTACTCCTCAATCATGGCACCACCCTAAATCATCCTGTGATTTGAAGTCCAATGACCGGGATTAAAGTCTCCTACCAATCGATTGTTCACTATAACCAACTCTGGTGTTTGCTTTTTAGCAATACCAGTGGTAGAAGATTGGGATTTCTGGGTAGACGAACGTTTAGGAGCCATCTCTTTATATGGTGCAAGTGTTTGAAAGTCTGAAAGAGATTTGGATGAGAGATTAGTGATTCTTTGCAGAAAAACTAACAGAGATTTGTAGAGGTTGAAGAATGGTTATTGCTATTCTTGTGCAAGTCTGAATGTTGGATTAGGCGAAAGTGATTTCTTTTGCCAAAATCCTATATATATAGCAACGTAATTCTAACAAACATATACACACAAATTGGTTTTGTATGTACGTATCTGTGAATTGCAGTAAGGCGCGGGTAAAAGTTTGTTCGGCATTAAATGCATAGTGGGCCACGTCTGAATTTCAACAGTCCACTATTTACAGAGAATTAATCTCGTCCGTTAAGATCAAACGCCCATTTCATCAAGGGTCAATATTGCTTCTTCAGCAATGATCACAATCAGCAATTGTGATTGTGCCCAATTAATGAATTTTGGCTATTTGCTATCTGAATCAAAATTCTGTATGACTAAGAACACTATTTGTATCTGAGTCTATCTCATACTCAATATCTGTCCAAGTTTTACACAAAGATAGAAATAATACAAATTTCAAGAGAGTAGTTGACTGCAGACAGTTGTACTATTCTCTTTTGTGTTCCCCCCTCACTGAGTGATCTAGATATCTGAAAATTCGCCTCGAAATCCTCAAATAGTCATTCTACCCTTTAGCCTTTGGTTTCTGGATACCCGTTCCAGATTCCTCTTCTCTGGATACCCATTCCAGATACCTCTTCTCTGGATACCCGTTCCAGATACCTCTTCTCCGGATACCTGCCAGATTCCTTTTCTCTCCTTTGATATCTTCTTCGATATCCGAACTTTTTCATTCTTTGGTAGCTCCATTAGTCCAAGACTGTGTCTTAAGGCTAAGAATCTACTTTCTTGTAGTGGCTTAGTGAAGATATCTGCAAGTTGGTCTTCAGTGCCAATCTTGAATATCTATATATTGCCTTTTTCAACATGGTCTCTGATGAAGTGGTGTCTAACATCAATGTGCTTTGTTCTTTCATGAAACTTAGGATTCTGAGTTATGGCAATGGCACTTGTGTTGTCACAGAAAATGGGAGTTGCAATGGCACTTGTGTTGTCACTGAAAATGGGAGTTTTCTCTTTATTGAGTTCGTAGTCTCTGAGTTGTTGTTGTATCCACAATATCTATGAAGCACAACACCCTTTTCCATCTGCCTTTGGTTGAAATGTTCTCAAGTATTCTTTTCCATTGTTAAGAACGAAACATCTGCAACCAAACACCCTTAGATGTTTGATACTAGGGGTTCTACCAATGAAAATCTCATAAGGAGTTTTGTCATGGTGTTTGTTAATCAGACATCTATTTTGAGTGTAGCATGTTGTGTTTACAGCTTCAACCCAATAGATTTCACTTATTTCAGTGTCAGCAAGCATTGTTCTTGCTGCTTCTTTCAGGGTCCTATTCTTTTTTTTAGCAACACCATTTTGTTGTGGTGTCCTTACAGAAGATAGTTGATGCTATATACCTTTGCAGGTATAAAACTCTTTTATGTACTGGTTCACAAACTAAGTACCATGGTCTGTTCTGATTACAGATACCTTGTCATTTTTCATGACTTCGAGCTTATTCAGCAAGTTGGGTATCTCAACCCTTGCATCAGATTTGTGTTTGAGAAAGGCAACCCAAGTAAATCTTGAGTAATCATCAACAACAACCAGACCATACTTCTTTCCTCGCAACTAGTTACAAAGGATTCAAAAAGATCCATATGTAACATTTGCAGTGGCCTTTCATTGGAATGTCTAGTTTTAGACTTGAAAGATGTTTTGGATTGTTTTCCCATTTGCCAAGCTGAGCATACATCTTCTTTTCTATATGCCATTTTGGGTAAACCAACCACCATCTCTTTCTTGGCTAGCTTATTCAGAGTTTTGAAATTCGAGTGACTCATTCTTTTATGCCATAGCCAATTTTCTTCAGTGTGGCCAGATTGACTCACCATGAGACATTATTCAGTTGTGGCGGATGCCCAATCAGCAACATAAAGATTTACGCCTTGCAACCAAGACTGTCTGCTTTGACTCATTGTCAATCACTTTACATAGTTTTGACTTGATCTTGACAGTGTACCCTTTGTCTACTAGTTAACTCATGCTTAGGAGATTATATTTCAATCCCTTTACATGAAGTACTTCAGAAATTGTAAGGGCTCCAAACTTCAAATTTCCAAAACCTATGGTTGGATTTTCATCTCCTCCAGCAAACCTGATAATTGGTCCATCATTGCACTTTCTGTAGTCAATCAGATTGACCCGCCTGTCATGTGCTTCCCACATCCACTATCAAAATGCCACTTTGAATTAGTCTTTAGAGTGTTCTGCACAAAATAGGAAACAGGAGATTAGGTTCTCATACCAACAATGGAACCATCTGGGCTAAAGAATCTTCCAGTAGGAATCCATTTTTGAATGAATTTCTTAGGAACATTCTTTTGTCTAACAGGAACATAAGGAGGAATTTTAGTTAAATGATTAGTATCATTGTTATTAAGAACTATTTTCTTCCTTAGTGTGTTCCTTGGTGCTCCATTTGGTTCTTTTAGATACCTGTCAGGTTTTTGAGTCTGCTTCTCAGCAAACATAGCTTTCCTAGCCAGATTTCTTCTAGCCCTGGCATTCAGATTTTTCAGTGGCTTGATTCATTTTCCAATTCTGATAATTGTTGTAAGCAATTCTAGCCTTTAACCATCATTCTTGCTCTTGTTTGTACTCATGAGCAAGTTGTTTCCCGATGGCTTTATAGCCAATACCATTCCGAGCACCTGGTGCTATCTGAGATCTTTTCTCAGCAGCTTTGCTAGTCTTTGGATAATCTATTTTCTTTCCAGAAAACGTGACATAGGAGAATTTGTCAACTCCTGCAATTTTTCTTTTCTGAGAGACATAGCACTGTGGGTGATTAAACTTTTCAGTGTTATGTTTCTTTTTAGAAACATTCCCAACAGTTTTCCTTGGGACTTGTTTTTCCCACAAAGACTTGGTCGCAACTGCCTTTCCTTTGTCAACAACCTTAGCTTTCTGACCGATACAGTAGATTGTTTGGGAATCACCTTACGAATAATCGACAAATGTTCGTCTTTCATCACTCTTATTCAGTGGGTAGAACTATCTCGTGTGTGTCCAACCCAAGTCCTCTCTTTCAAGGATCTCTTAAATAAGATTGTACTTTAATAAGAGTGTCACTAGCTTTGGCGTAAGATTGAAAAGATAATTCTTTCTTTTTGAGTTCTTCATTCTCAGAAAGAATATCTTCACATTTCTTTTGACGATTGGCAAATGCTTCTTTATGTGACTTTTCGGTCTCAGATATCTGAGCCTTGAGAAATGCATTTTCAGCATCCTTTTTCTCAGATATCTTGAGTATTTGTGAATTTTCCTTTACAAGAGAATTCTTTTCTTCTTCAAGAATTTCGGCTCTAGCTCAGACCATTAGAAATTCTCTTTCGTAGAGATCAAGTTCTCTTATGAGATTTTCCAGATCTTTGATTCCTTCTTCATCACTTTCATAAGTATAACAGGAAGTATGTGTTACCTCATCAGCCATTAGACAAGGTTCAATGTTGGAGATATCTGGAAAGATCTCTTCAGCCATTCCACACGCTTCTTTCTTCTTTTGTCCAAAGTCAATTACTTCATGAGAAACACTGCACATTTCTGGAGAAGGTAGTGTGGAATCATCTGAGTCTTCATCCTCAGAATCAGACACAATGTCTAGAGCATCCAGTTGAAGTTGGATCTTTTTCCTTTCTTCAGTGAGCATAGCTCTTTGACTTCTTTTGAAGATTCTTCTATCTTTCTTGTCACCTGTCTTAAGTTTGTTGAAGGCAGGACAATCCTTCTTGAAATGACCAGGTTTCTGACAATAGAAACAGATATCATTTTCGATTTCTGCTTCCTCAAGATTTGATGCTTTCTCGAGCTTGTTCAAATGAGCTTTGCATATTTTTGTAATCGGTGATAGTTTGAGCCTAGATGCTTTTTCAGCTTCTCTTTGGCTTTTCTTCTCTCAATTTCTCGACTGACATATTTTTCCATTTGCTTTACAGCAAGAGCATCCTCAGTCATCTCCTTGCCTTTCTTCTTTTCAGAAGTTCCTTGAGCAACTAGAGCAACATTCTGCAACTTTTCAGTTGTTTGTTTTCTTTGAGTTGTCTCATAGTCAACGGTGGCAAGGTGAGAGAAAAGTTCCACTGGAGTGATATCTGGCATTCCTTGGTTAAAGTAGAAAAACTTTGTGTGCTCCCAGTTATGATTTAGACTTCTTACAATAGTCTTAATCTTTTCTGACTAGGTATATCTCTTACTTTCACCAAGTGCAGCCATGTCACTCATAAGTGTTGTAAACTAGAAATCTAGTTCTTCAAGAGTCTCTGTGGGACTTTGTTTAAAGTTTTGGAATTTGAGCTTCAAAACTTCGAACTTATTTTCCTTTGTTTTCTCAAAGGTTTGCAGATTTCTTCAATCAGTTGTGCCACTTTCATTGTTTTTGCACCCACGCCATAATCGTGTGCTCGAGTAGAACATATGATGATATTAAGAGCCTGACCATCCAATTGATTTATCTTGACATCTTCCGATGTCCAGAGCTCTCTGGGCTTTGGTTTGTAAATAACTTAACTGGCAGGTCTCCCACTGGTTGACGCATCTGTCTGTGAAGACCCATCGCTTTGTTCTCTGTCACGTTGTTGAATGACTATTGGGCCATTCTTTATCACGTTGATCATTTCATCACTGATGGCTTCTAGGTGGAGCATCATGTTGTTCTTCCATTTCTCATAATTCTCTGGCTTGAGAATTGGGGCTTCACTTAAAGACATCCTGCAGCAAACACACTAAACAAACGAATCAAGTGTAGGTGAAAAGTAGTTAGTGGGCACTTATCTGGGATCTAGGTTCAGAAGGCTTGGGAACCTCCTGCTCTGATACCACTTGTTGGTCCAGATAACGGCAAAGTAAGAGACTGGAGGGGAGGTGGGGTGAATAGTCTTTTAAAACTTTTGTCGATAAACAGCTTTCTCGATATCGTGAAGATATCGATACTTAATTTCGAGAGCGGAAGACATTTATGTTATAAATGCACCTTCTCATCAAGATAAGTGTAAATACTTTGCAAGATAAATAAAGCAAGTAATAAACTGCAGAAAGTAAATAACATAAGTTCTTTTATAGTGATATCTGAAGGTGGCGTAATCCTTCAACTAATCTACTTCGGCCTTTCTCAGAACTAGAATCCACTAAGATGGATAATTGAGGTAACCTTACAAGTATCTTCTCTAGATTCCTAAATACACTAGTTCCAACCAAGTGTTCCCTGAGTTATTCCCGGCTTTCACCAAGTACTTCCAGACTAAAAACCTTTTGAGCTATTCCTTAGTTTCCCAAACTAAGTACTTCCTATGCTCAAGAACCTGAGTTATTCCTTAGTTTCCCAAACTAAGTACTTCCTGTACTCCACGCCGATTAAGGTGTTGGTTAAGGTAGTTTGTCAGGTGAGCTTCTTTAATAACTTGTTCAGTTATTCAGATAGCACTATGAATCAAGTATACTTAATACACTTTGCAATGTATGGTATCTTGTTCTTTACTGACCCAAGTCTATGATAAGTGTTCAAGAGAATGAATCTCAGATATGAAATCTTAGTTCAACTCTTTCACAAATAACAATGCTTGTTAAGGATCAGGACACTTAGAACTTTTGTGCTACTTAGAATCAGGAGCTTTGGTCGCAACACAAAGCTTGAAGGTAAGTAGTGTGCTCTGAGAGAGCTTGTGAGAGTATTCAATATAAGTTCAGTAATCTAAGGTGTGTTCTCAAGCAGTCTAAGTGTTGATATTTATAGATGAATTTGAGTGTCGTTTGAATAGTATCCGTTAGGCTTAACTCAATTTCAAACTATTGATATCTGAGTATAGTACTGTAGTAGGTTTGTCTTCTTCTTGGTTACCGCTTTTGTTCGTACATTTCATCCTCGCATTTAATGCACTGTACTTTACTTTGTCCTGTAGTTCCAACGGAACTATGCATGCTTTCTGAAGCCTTGCACGTCCTTTTCCAGAGACTATCACAACTCCAGATACCACTTGTTAAAAATATATTGTTTCCCGGAAACATAATCTTTATCCAAGGTGTCTGAGTGAAGATATCTGTGGGCACTTTTCCTCGGTTCAGAAACCTTTTATTCTCAGATATCTTTTGCAACACTTGTGTTTCGAAACACTTGTTTCTTCAAGATATCTGGACATAGGTATCTGAAAAACCTTTGTCTTCAGCAATCTTGTGCAGTCTTCAGATCTTTAAATTTGTTGAACTTCTCCTGCTGGATGCCTTCTTCTTGGTCTTCTTCAAGAAAATAAAAATTACATTCAGAGAGCTAACATCCTATACAAGATTTGCTAGACTATCATACTTAGTGAGTTTCATCTTTTACAGTGTTCAAGTGAACCAAGAGTACTAACCACCTTTCTGAGCTAAGATAAGTCATTAGGTTGCTGATCAAAATCTAAACAGATATTCCTAACATGGTCTTATTTCTTTCTTTGTTGCACACCTATTCTTTTTGTTTCTTCAACTGTTACCTATTCTTTTTGTTTCTTCAATTGTTTCATGATGCTGTTTTATTTTTATTTTGGTTTAGTTCTTTTGTTGTTTTGTTATTTCTTTTTTATCTTGTTTTCTTGTTTCAATTTTCTCATTTTTTTTATATAATTTTAATTTAATAATAATATTTGAAACAATCGAAACACACTTATATGTAAAATATCACCCTAAAGTCTAATGAGTCGCGGTCTCTACATAACTTATCTAAAGACGGCATATGTTATCAATAAAACTATTCATATTATTAATCAAAACGTCTATAGTATTATTGAAATGGTTTTTTTTCTAACATGAAAAAATAACAATGTTGAGATCATAGACTTTTGATTAATGTGTTGTTATTATAAGATGAAAAGTTGGATTTGATGTGAAAATAAAATAAATTTGACCCTCTGGTATGATAACTAGGATTTGAACGTAGTAGCTTAATTGTTGTAATTTTCAATTTCAATTATTGTAGCTTGAGTAAGTCTCCTGAGAGACGGTCTCTAGATAATTTATCTAGAGACGAACCTATATTGTCAAGAAAAAAATAATCGATGTTATTAATCAAAACACCTATGATCTCAAGACTTATTCCGTTAACAACATAGACGTTTTTATCAATAACATGGATGGTTTTATTGATAACATAGACCGTCTGTAGATAAGTTATTCAGAGACCGTCTCTTATGAGACTTTGTGTTGTAACTTTCAATTTCAAGTATTGTAGTTTTTTTCAAGTAATGTATTTAAAAAATAGTAATGTGATTTTTTTTAAAACCAAGAGCGTACTTTCTTATTCCAAAACAGTGTCAAAACAAAGTCGATCCCAACCGGATCCAGACTATACAATCGCTTACAAAGGCAAGCCTATCTAATCAAAAGAGAATCAAGCATAGCGAACCCTAATCTTATTAATCAAAACCGAATCAAAACGACTTCTGATAAGCACAATCTGTAAAGTATCTTGCGCACTCCCTACTCGACTGGTGGCACTACCAAACACCTTCTCATTTCGGAGCATCCATATATAGTACAGTGTTTTCGAAACACACAATCTCAGCAGTTTTGAGTCCAACCTTTGCAACTTCCAGCTTGTTGTAGCCAAACCAATTCTCTGCTCCATTTCAAAGGCACATCATTACACCCAAACCATTGGAGAACGGTTGTCCAAATCTGGGCAGTTACAGAACATTCAAAGAATAGGTGGTCAATACTCTCTTCCAAACCACAAAAGCAACATAATCCATCCGTAGCAATACCCCACTTCAAGATTCTATCCTTCGTAGTAACTTTACCATGACAAATCATCCACATGAGGAACTGAGTTCTAGGCCTAGCTAAGTTGTTATTAAATAGCTTCATCCATACCATATCAGCCCAAAGATCGAAGATCACTATATACAGCAACAATTCTATACTTGCCACCAAGCTGAGCATCTCTCCATTCGTTAGTCTGTGACACAACAATCCTATGCTTGAACATAGCTTTTACAATCCAAGAAAAACTTGTGGATGGGTGATACTCCATGACATCAACTAGCTTCAAGTAATAACTATGAATCCATCTGACCCACATCTTATCTGCCTTGTCTTGAAGGTCCCAAAGCAATTTCCCTTGGTTCACATATAGTATTCCATGCTATAGGCGCCTTTCTGGTGATCTCCTCACTTCCACTCCAAAGGAAGCTCCTACAGCGTGCCTCAATATGTCTCAGAACCTATTTAGGCATAGGAAATACCCAGAGCCAATAAGAAGTCATGGAAAAAACAACACTCCTAATCAGCTGCAGCCTCCCAGAGTAGCTCAGTAATCTAGAAGACCAATGCTTCATTCGAGCAACAACCCTTTCAATAAGAGGGAGACATCTCTGTATAGTGAGCTTCATATTGTCCAATGGAGCTCCTAAATATTTGAAAGGCAGTTCCCCTTGTACAAAACCAGTCCTTGCCAAAATTAATTGTTTGGTAATCAAATCCACCCCTCCAAAGTAAACTTGACACTTAGCTTTGTTAGCCATCAAGCCAGTGGAATCGCTAAACACTTGAAATTGCTTCATTAAAATGTCTACAAAATCTGCATCTCCTCTAGCAAAAAGAAGCAGATCATCTGCAAAACAGAGATTGATAATCCCCAGTCTCTCACATTGAGGGTGAAAATTAAAATCAGGGACAAATATAAGTTTTTGGAGACATCTGCAGATATTCCATAACGAAGACAAAGAGTAGAGGTGAAACAGGATCACCCTATCGTATTCCTCTTCTTGCTTTCAGAATGTCAGATGGACACCCATTAATGGAGTATCGATAGGAAACGGAAGTAACACATAACATTATCCATCCAACAAACTGCGGCAGAAAACCTAGACCTTGCAAGATATGTTCTAGAGCAAACCATTCAACAATGTCATAAGCTTTCTGCAAATCCATCTGGATATACACCTTGGTGAAACTCCTTTCCTGCCATAGCCCTTAATCAATTCAGAAGCCATCAAAATGTTTTCATCAATAACTTTTCCAGGTAGGAAAGCCGACTGGCTATCATCCACAACACTATTGAAAACCCGACCCAATCTAGGAGTAAGGATCTTAGAAATTATCTTGTACACCGTGGTACAACAAGAAATAGGTCGCATATCCTTCATAGTCTTAGCATTTGGAGACTTTGGGATCAAAGTAACTAAAGTACAATTAAGAGCTGGATACAGCCAGCCACATCCAAAGAACTCCCTCACTACGCGTTATACATCCCATTTGACAATATGCCAGGCAGCTTTAAAGAAGCAGGAGTTATACGCATCTACCCCCGGTGCCTTAGAATCACCAATACCCTGGACAACTTCCCATATTTCCTGATCAGTAATCCGAGCAACTAAAAATCTGCAATCTGATAAACTTAGCAAAAGACCAGACCTAATAGCATCAATATCAATCCCCTTTAATCTAGCAGTAGAGTGTCCCACCAAGTTATGATAAAACTCAATACCTCAGAAGAAATCTCTTGGTGTGACGTGAGCAGAGTACCTGTACTAGTCTCCAGTCTGTATAGTCCAGAATGTTGGTTCTTAGTGCTTATAGAAGCATGAAAGTATGCGTTGTTGCCGTCTCCTAATCTGACCATTTTATTTTTGCTCTTTGAGACATAATCTTTCCATCAATTTCAATCAATTTCACCAACTCTGTAGTACAAAGCTTCTCCTCATCCAGCAAAATCCAAATTGAACTTATCCAAACATACCCTCTTCTAGATATCCTCCAAATTAGCACGAGCAACTTTTTATCTTCTGAGGCACATTAGAAAACTTCCTATTAATTTTTCTCAAAAGAGGTTGCAGTAGAATCAACTTACGCCACAGAACAAACATAGGCCTGCCAGGGAGATATTGAAACCAATGAAGCTGCACAATTGTAAGGAAATCCTCTGAATCAACTATACAATTTAAGAACTTGAAAAGATGCCCTTTGGGAGGACTTGCTAATCGCATATGTATCCTCAAAGGGCATGATCTCAAATGTGTGGCTCAAGCACCTCAACCTTACATCTTGTAAACTGTTGAAACCAATATATCTACATTACCTATCAAAAGATCAATCTTTGAATAAATCACATCAGCTCTATGTTTGTTAGACCATGTAAACCAAGTTACCCGGTAAGGTACAACAAACAAACCGACTCTATTCATGAACAACTCCAAGTCCTGATACTCATGTAACATTACCATATGCCCACCAATTCTATCACCAACTGACATAACATTATTAAAATCGCCCGTATAAAGCCAATATTAGTCCAAAGTAATCTTCTATTTTCTGGCTGATTATGTCCATAAATAACAGTGATCCATAGCATAAAAATACCATCTACGCCATGTACACTACAATGAATCAACTGGTCAGTAGCCCACACAAACCTCACATCAATCCTAGTATGATCCCAAAGAAGCCAAATTCGACCATTTTCATGATAACTATAATTATCAACAACAGACTAGTGTGTACCCAACTTCTTTCTTATTCGACTAGCATTAACCTTTTTAACTCCAGTTTCAAACAAAGCAACACATGCAACATTTAGAGACTTGAGATGGGAGCCAATCTTTGTATGCCTGACTATTTTATTAAGCCCCCGCACATTCCATGTAAGGATCATGGAACATTGTCAGGACCTCTATCCAGACCATTCCTTGTCAGTAGAGGTTGAAAAGCATTACGACGTAGTACTTCACCAATTCACACTGAATCCGCAGTAGACCCACTAGGTACAGGAGCAGTAGGCTCACTCTGCATAGGAGCTTTTCCCTTGTCTAAAATTCTAGATGAACCAGCATGAGTAGACACAAGACTGGAGATGGCAGTCGCTGTACCATCATGTTGCATTTTCCTGTGATCCTCCCTGGCCTGCAACTGCTTTGCTGACTGTTTATTTGGTGGTTTGCGTATAGCCACAGCAGGTCCAGTTTGTGTAGAACAATCATGGCCTACTGCTTGACATTTTCAACAAAAAAGAGGTTTCTTCCACTCATAAGCAATCTTCTGCACCAATTTCCTGACCTTAGCATCCTTAATAGTAATATATTATTTACATTGTTGAGTAATGTCAACTTCAATAAGCACTCGATCATAAGACACTCTCAATTTCTGGGGCAGTGCATTCATCCGTAACAATAGGCTTCCCTATAGAGCTATCTATCTTACACTCTTCTCTCCCCACAAATAAAGTGGCAGATGAGAAAACGTTACCCATATCTGCATAACTCTAAGCAAGTCCTCCTTTAACTCAAAATCCTCCTTCCATTTGCAAAGAAACATGGGCATGTTGTAGATAGTATACAGACCCTTGGTATAAATCAACATCCCTGTCCCCTGCTGATTTGATACAAATCAAATGATGAAGTTGCCTTCATCCCTATAGTATAGCTCCGGCAACGTTACAAAATCCCATACCTTCAACATAAATTGCTTGACAGCATTCATCGAGAGATCCGCACCCAACGCAAACATAATGAGAGAGTTAGCCCAAAACTTAACCTCATCTTTCGCATCCTCCTCAACCAATTCCACTTCAATATATATCACCATCCAACACAGAAGGAGCAGTGAAAAACATACTAGTACCTTTTGTCGGAAGTCGGTTGCCGCAGATAACATCAACCCAAGGTTGTCATTCCTACACAACAACATCAGGCCCTTGTTCCTCGCCAACTACACCAGCTGGGAGAAGCTCTGCTCCCTGCTATTCACAATCCACATTAGTAGGCATCGATCCTACCAAATCCATGTCTTGTATAGCAGTCTGAAGCACTAAAGAAATCTCCGCCGCGGGCGAATCAAAGCTAGGGCTACCCACAAATGAATTTCCCAAATTTCGAGCCGCACCATGCCCACCACTATTACTCCGTATCGAACCTGAAGCCCTACCCAACGTCAATTGAGGAGTTGCAACCTTCGTCTTTGGTTAAATAACGTGATTTTGTTATAATTAATTAATGACATTCAAAATAAATTCAAAAATAAAGTTTAAAATGAAATGAGAAAAGAAAATGAAATGAAAAATTAAGTTTAAAAGAAATGTGAAAATAAAATAATTTTAAGTCTCAACTGTTGGAGTAGAGAATTGCAGAGAGTTGCAATGAGTGACATGTTGACGTGGCATAGAAAGTTGGTTGAAGAGAGTTGCAACATGACGTTAGCTTAAGCGAATTTTGCAACTCTTCAGTGTCCGAAATCTTTGTTTCCTCACTATAGAAGGCCAACAATTCATCAACCATGCCATATCACCGATTGTACCTCACCACGTTTTTTCTTCTCCATGATCATCGAGTATACAATCAACGAACCCATCTAGGTCCGCCCTAGCTAGCATTGGCCAGCCTTGTACTTATTCATCTCAAGGTATACAATGGTCTTGAAATCATTAATGTGCATCCTAGTCGATTCTTGAATCCAATGAAATCTCGTCTGTTGACTTGGCGATTATACTTGTAACAACACAATCATGATCTAACATCTACGTTGTCATAATATTCGGCGAAGCCTAGAAATTAAAGCAATGCTTTTATCGAAAGTCTAGTGTTAAATGAATTGAGACAAGGAAACTTCCATTATCTGTGCGACAGCAGTATCTGCTCTAGTTTACACAAATCACATACATGATTTACCTCTAGCAATTTTTATACACCATATTTAGAGAGTGGAAGACTAAATTTGTATTTTTATGGAAGCTTCTAGTTGTCTACTTGTCCTGTCTCTATTTGCCAGGCCAAAATAAGGGTCTAGTTGCCTTCTCCAATTGAAACAGTCCAGGAAAGTCTCAGAATTGAGGTGCCTAATTAGAAATTGCGCTCATTTTCTAGTGTAATTACTATGGCCGCATGTTTTGTATATATTAAAGAATTAGTATGGGATTACCATTTCATCATGTTTCTCTTGGACGGGTATTAGAGGTCATCTCAGTGGAAGAAGAACTTAACAAGGAAAAATGGAGCGTGCCAGATGAAGAGGAAGATCATGAAGAGTTTTGGGGATTTGAGGATCTTGAAAATTGAAATTGAAATGATTTTGCACTATGTTTTAAGAAACTGGTACGTGATGATTATGTCAGTTCGAACACTGTATAAGACATTAAGTTACAGTCCAGCTTTTCAATTAACTTTATTCACGTATGAATCATGTTACACGGTTATAGTTAACTTATAATAAATAGGACACGCCCTTGAAGTGTGATAAAACTAAAAGGCTTGATTTGGAGAATGTATAAAGGTAGAAGATTCACTTGAAAAAGTTTTAGAAGATAAAAGACAATATGATATCTTACATAATGCATCAGCAACATGGGCTCTACCTTATGCACGAAATTACACCTTATATATGGAGGTGGAGCTCATCAAGAAACAACACGAAGAATACGAGTAGCAAGCCAAAAAGTTAGAATAGATAATCTCATCTTTCTCATGTGTTTCGCAATCTTTTCTAGGTTTTGTCTACTTACTTTCTCTAGAGGGATTCTTGAGATAGGCTAGCTAGATTAGAAAAGTTGATTATTTTCATTCAACTAGTTGATTTGTTGATTCAAGCAAGCTACATTGTTTATTAACAGCTTGAACAACGTTTTTTTGTAAATTCATTGTTTTCAAATAGGGAATATTTTGCCCTGAGGCTCGGTAGATATAGAAATATATCTGCTAGAAAACAACACATGTGTCGTTTAATTTCCGCTGCATATTATGTTTTGTTTGATAGGTGTTTATTTAGGTGTCTTAGAAACATCGATCAAGACATCAGTGTTCTATAACTGTTTTCATACCAAATCCTGATCATATAAACTTTCAATTTGTATCAGAGCAAGAAATCTAATTTATAGGTATTTGGATTTGGTATTTTATGGATCAAGCTCATCCGTATACTTGTAGTCTTTATGTGTTAGATTTTTATGATTTTTCTAATTATGATATTTGGAAAATCATACATCGTGCATATATCAAACCAATTGATATTTGCATGTGTAGATCTATTATATATGTCTAGTATTTTGTTTTTGCTCTTTCAGATGGAGATAGTGATATACTTCTAGATGAGGACGAATGAACGAAGGATGAGTTGATGGAAGAACAAATATCTATATTGATTATTGGTGTTGGGATTATGTAGCACTAATAAATATAAAATTTTCGGGATGACACTAATTTGTAATTGTCCCTTGTAATAAAGTTTACTCTTCACGAAATAACAAAGAGTAAGTATTATGAGAGACGGCCTCTAAATAATTTATCTAGAGACATACATATATTGTCAAGAAAATCAACGATATTATTAATCATGGATGGAGCCTATTGAAAATGGTGTGATTACAACACAGGACAAGGAGTATACAGAAGTTGGTGTGATACTGACACCAAACTTACATCACACAGATCTTGGTGTTATGTCAACACTAAACATAACATCTCCTGAAAATGCAGATCAACATGCTTAGGATGAACATGTATTACCTAATCAGGTGGAGAGGCCTGAGATTAGAAGAAGAACAGGTATTGAAGTTGCTAATCCAATGATGTCGTGGATTACCAACATACAAGGGATGATCAAAACTTGTGTATTTTGCTCTAAATGTTGTCAAGAAATTGATTGCTATGCGCCTGATAATTATCAGAGAGCTATAAGTTGCTCAGAGAAGGATAATTGGTGCATAGCTATACAACAAGAACTTATGTCTCTTGAAAAGAATCATACATGGGATATTGTAGCAATACCAAATGGAAAGAAATTGGTTAGCTGCAAATGGACTTTAATTCAAGAAGAAACTTGGAGCTGAAGGTGAACAAAAGGTGAGATATAAAGACAGATTAGTGGCTAGAGGATTCACACAGAGAGAGGGCATATACTACAATGAAATCTTCTCACTTATTGTTAAGCACAGTTCAATAAGAATATTGGTGGCTATGGTAGCTCAGTACAAGTTGGAGTTACATCAGATGGATGTTATTACTGCATTTCTACATGGGAAGTTGGAGGAGGAGATATACATGAGAATACCAGAAGGAGTTGAAACAGCTGACAGAGAAAACAAAGCTTGTTTGCTCTTGAGATCACTCTATGGACTTAAACAAAGTCCAAGGCATTTGTATTGAAGATTTGATAAATTCATACTCAGTCATGATTTCAGAAGGTGTGACTATGACACTTGTGTCTACTTCAGAGGAAATAACATAGATGATATGATCTATCTGCTCATTTATGTGGATGACATGCTTATAGCTTGCAAGCATATGAGTGGTGTAACAACTGTAAAGAATCTCTTCAAGTCAGAGTTTAAGATGAAAGATTTGGGAGTAGCTAAGAGAATACTGGGGATTGATATCATTCATGGAGGTGATGGTAAGATCATTTTGAATCAGAGTGCATACTTGGAGAAGGTATTGAGGAGATTTTATAAGAATCAATATAAGCATGCTGCAACACCTTTAGGAACTTAGTTTAAGCTATTTGGTAGATCTTGTCCTACATCTGATGAAGAGAAGAAAAGCATGGAGAATATTCCTTATGCCAGTGCAGTTGGTTCTATCATGTACTCAATGGTGTGTTGCAGACCAGATTTGGCACATGCAATGAGCTCAGTTAGTAGATACATGGAAAATCCAGGCAAGGATCATTGGGAAGCTGTGAAATGGTTGCTCAGGTATATTGGTGGATCTATAAAGCTGGGATTGATGTTTGAGCAACACCAGTCGGAGATGGATTCACTTGTGGGGTATGTAGATTGATTATGTCGCATACTGATACAAGGAAATCTTTAACAAAGTTATGTATTCATTCTTTATGGTACAACAGTGAGTTGGAAATCTACTCATCAACCTTTGGTTGCTTTATCAACAACAGAAGCATACTTTATCGGAGATCACAAGCTCCAAGACTCCAACTAGTGGTTACGGAAGTTCACGGGATGCTAAACGGGTCAAGGAATCGACTAGATGGCGAAATGGGAACTCGGAAGGACCCGGACGATCGCCCAAGTGTGCAAGGCAGTGAGAGCCACCGCACAGACAAGGAGCAAAGCGATCGCCTGTTGTCAGTGACGATCGCCTACCCAACATGTCATTGCGTTTCATGTTATCGGCGTTACTTTTTCTTCCAATTTTAGTTTTAAATGTTAGATATTTGTAATTTGAATTCACTTCTCACTTTACACACATTTTAAAATACTTTATTTTTAATAGTTTGCATGCTTCATATTTTTTTCTTTGATACCTGATTTTTGCTTTCATACTTTATTTCACAATTTTGTTCAATACTGTGAGTATGTTTAGATATCTTAGGGTTCTATAATCATCACCATAAATGCTCCCCTTTGATTCTATGTGCTCTAGCCACATCTAGTGCTTTAACTCACATAATGCGTGTAAGAAGTTTGTTCCAGCTTTGTGAACATAGTTACCGATAATGTATATTGCCACTCGTCTCTTATTCTTGCATTTAATTATCTCCCATCTTACTACGTTTTCAGCTATGTCTAACCGGTTCGAGCTCGTGTGAGGAGGTAAAATTTTGAATTTGGAGAATGCTTAATTCTACTAAAATTACTTCCTCATGCATATAAATGCCAATTCCTTTTATCGAGGAAGCAAGCTAAGTTAGCTGCATTGGCGTAAAAATGAGCAGCTGGAAAATCATTCCATCACTTGAGGAAAGACATCACGCCTAGGAGAGGAGATGTCTACCGAATTCACAAAATTCCAAAGGAGTCCCATATTACGATGCTAGCACAATTGAAATTGGCTCGCCTTTGGAATGGAAAGATTACGGTTAATCCCACTCTTTCGAGTACGATCAAGGCATTTTATACTTCTGTAATCTACCAGTACAAACGGCAAGGGGCCCTTTGACCGGTGATGACTTCTACTCCCCTTGTTCTATATTTTCGCTTTGGAAAATTGAACTTTTTGTAGAGTATTCCTACTGAGAGTACACTGTTATATTAGACTAGTAATAATGCTCCGCGCCTTGCGCGGTGCCAAGTGCTTGAATTTTATGATAGATTAACTCGTAGGATTCCTATTGTTATTAGAACTTATGATACTAAATTTGGCTGAAAATCGCCTCCCTACGAGATGAGTTCAACCTGGTCAATCCGGATCAACACATTAGGTTGACACGGATAACATCATTGTAACGCCCCCGAAAATTACACTAATTTTTAAAAGAACAAGGGCGTTAAAACAATAACAGAAAGACATTCTAAAAACTTTGAGAAGCTAAAACTCTAACAGTTGACTCGCAAAGATACCATTTTCAAAGAGCAGCGGCTAAATATACAAGTTTTTGCAAGCTAAAAGTTACAAAACACCATTTATAACCCACTCTCTCTGTTGCTGAACGTCTAGGACTCCAAGGCGTTAAAATCTACAAGAAGGTAACAAATCAAGTGTGAGATAAAACTCAGTGAGGTTTTGTGCTAAGTGAACAACGAACTATGTAATAACGAAGTATGGTTTTTTTTTAATCAAACGAATATTAATATAAAAATAGTCGAAGAAAGGCATATAACGGTTTAATAAATTATCGCTGGTGCAACAACCTTATAACCCCAATCCAATTAAGCCCTTATCACCTGCATGTGGTGCTACCATCACAAACGAAGACGAAGACCCCGCCATGGTACAGGGGTGAAACACTACTCCCAAAGACCTCTACGACTTCGCCAAGGCTCAGGGATAGTAAGCGAGGTACTTATGAACAACTCGATGTACACAACCGCCAAGTATGTCCAATCGAAACCCCACCACAATTGCGCATACCGTCAAGCTTAATCAATCAATTAAATCAAACGAAGATCATAATAAATCATATACATATATATCTTTTAGAGCGGAATCATGAGAAAAGATTTGATGCGCTTTAACTTGATTTCATGAGTTTCACACTGTTTGAGAGGCAATACTATATATATTATATTAAAATAACTTCTTGTAGTTTTGCAAATATACATATACTTTTTTGGTAGAATACTCACATTAAATTGAGTTGCACGGCAAAATCCGAACAATCTATCCACGAAAGAAATGAGCAACTTCGAACAATTAATTATGTGCACCGTGAACTAGTAGGTTGTTGGTCCAGATAACGGCAAAGTAAAAGACTAGAGGGGGTGAATAGTCTTTAAAACTTTTGTCGATAAAACTATTTCTCGATATCCTAATAGATATCGATACTTAGAATCAAAGTGTAAGACTTAATAAAGATAAGTGCGTAAATGCTTAATATGTGTGTGTGTTGTCAAATGTAAATACGTAAACGTAAATAACACAAAGAAGTATAGTGGTATCCGGAGGTGTAATCCTCTAACTAATCCACTTCGTCTATCGAGACCTAGAATTCACTAGAATGATAATTGAGTTCTCCTTACAATAATCCTATTCTAAGATTCTTAACAATTGGTTCCCAACCAAATGTTCCCCCTGAGTTGTTCCCCGGCTTTCACAGCCAAGTACTTCCTATACTCAGAAACCTTTGAGTTATTCCCTAGCTACCCAAGCTAAGTACTTCCTATACTCAAAACCTTGAGTTATTCCTAGTTTCCCAAATCAAGTACTTCCTATACTCTAACCTTGGAATTATTCCCGATTTTTCAAACTAAGTACTTTCTCAGACCACGCCAGCTTATGGTGTTGGTTTTTATTCGAGTTGTCGATGAGCGCCTTAATAACTTTTCGCTTAATCGATAGCTCGTGAACTGTTACTTAATACACTTTACCAGTATGGTATCTTGTTCGATTTTATCGACTAAGTCTTATGATATCTATTCAAGAGAATGAATCTCAGATAGTTGATCTTTTGATTCAACTCCTTCACAGATAGCTTTGCTTGTTTAGGATCAGGACACTTAGAACTTCAGTGTTTACTCAAGATCAAAAGCTTTGGTCGCAACAAAAAGCTTTGAGAGTAAGTAAGTTGCTTTGAGAGAGTAAGATGTTCAGCGTTTGTATGCAGTTCAAGGTGTGTCTAAGGTATCTTCTCAAGCAGTATAAGTGTTGATATTTATAGATGAATTTGAGTGCTTTGAATAGTATCCGTTAGCTCAAATTCAAACTATTGATATCCGTATAGATCAGAAAGGTGTTTGTCTTCTTCTTCGTAAGCCGCTGCTTTTATTCGCACATCTCCGTCTGCATTAAATGCATTGTACTATACTTTTGTCTCAGTAGTGCCAACGGAACTATGCTTTGTATCAGAGACTAGTGTTATCTGATTCTTTGCATGTCCTTATCTTCAATCTTCAGATACCACTTGTATTTATTGAAACAACTTTGTTTGCAATATATATGTTTCTTTTTCAGAAACGTGGTTAATGCTCATGGTATCTGAGAATAGATATCTGTGGACACTTTCCTTGTTTTCAGATATGTCTCTTATTTCTCAAATATCTCTTGTGACACAGTTTGTTTGAAACTATTCGTGTCTTCATGATATCTGGCTAAGATGTCTGAAAAACAGTTTCAGTAATCTTGTGCAGTTTTCTTCAAGTCTTCAATGTCGTTGAGCTTTCTGCCTGGATGTCTTCTTCTTGGTCTTCTCTTCATAAAATAAAAATTACATTTTGAGACCTAACATCCTATACAAGATTAGCTAGACTATCATACTTAGTGAGTTTCCTCTTTTACAATGTTCAAGTGAACCAAGAGTACTAATCACCTTTCTGAGACTAAGATAAGTCATCATGCTGCTGATCAAAACTAAACAGATATTCTTTCAAAATATCTAACAAAAATTCCTAACAAATTTCTCAAGAAATTTCCCAACGAATTTCCCAACAAATTTCCCCCTTTTTGATCAGTCAACGATGACTATCTTTCCTATTACAAATCTGGATGAGGAAACAATCCACCACTTAATCATTTCTTATGATCTTTCAATTCATATAATTAAGTGCAGAAAGTAAACATCAACCAAATCACAAGGTGTGATCTTTGCTGACAAGTTATCTTTCATAGAATACTTTCTGAGAGTAAGTTCTTCAGATAAGTTACAAATAAAGATTACAGATAACTTCAATACAAGATACAGTTAAGCTCAGTCAGCAAAAATACAAAAACTACATAGTAAATTAGGACAACAGGAGTAACCAAGCTCCAAGTAAACATCCTAATAGACTAGTCTTCAAGTCTTCAATCTTCAAGTCTTCAACAGTATTTCTATGGATCAGTCTGCAAATTTCCTCCAAACCTTTTGATGTCATCAGAATAATCATAGAGAAGAGTTCTGACGAGCATCTCGTGTCTCCGCAAATCCACGCACCTCTTTGTAGGTTTTGGTAGGATTTTCTCGACAAAATGTTTGACCCATAGGTACTTTCCCCACTTCTGTGCATGCTCTATTCGATATCCGAAAGCTTGAAGTATTCGTAGATAATCTTCAGATATCTGATGTCACCCTTGTATTGATCTTCTGTCAGATAGAACGACTCATAGGGTTCCACAGCAAGTCTTGGTCTTGTGCCTGTTCCTGTGATATTCAGAATTTTGTGCACATCATCTGGCTTTCCATATGGACAATCATCAGAGAGGTCCTTCTTCACGGCTTCAGCTTCTTGACAACTTCAAAATCCAACCATGCTTTGATGTGATTGGTGTTGATCAAGGTAGGTTTATCCTTTCTCCATGCCATAAGTTGTTTATGGATTGGTTCTGAAAATCTTGAATTTACCAATAGATGCTTAAGTTCCAGAATCCAATAGCCATTTTTCGATTGATGCACCAGAGATGAGGAATCATTGTGATACTTCACATACTCTATTTTGGCTTCTTCCGCCCGAGTGGAAGTCGACTTTGTCTTTGCTCAGCTCTCACTGCTCCTTCCTGCCTTGAATTCTCTTTGGGGTTGTTGTTGAAGAACCACCACCGGATAGACTTGGTATTTCCAGAGGGTGTTTTAGTCGCTAGTGGCTTTGGCACTATGGGCTCGCTTAGGCTTTCAATTTTCCTTTTCCGTGAAGAGGAGCTTCATCTTCATCTTTCCTCATCATCATCAAGATTAGATCTTGTGAGAGTTTTACGCCTTCTTCATTGCCTGTGGACTTGATTTGACCTTCTTCTTCTTCTTCTTCAGAAGATTCATCAATCCCTCTAACTTGTCTTCTCCTTGGAACCTTGGTACTCCTTGGAGGTTTCTGTGCCATGGCCCTTGTCACCATTTTGGTTCCTTCAGTGGGTTTCTGGGAAGCCTACTATTTGCACAATGCTTGGCTTGAGGAGGGTTCATTGATTCTGAGTGGTGGCTGGGAAGTTTTTCTTCTTCCTTTCTGAGCCGCACCAGCTCCAGATTTCTTCTTGTTTTCATCTCCTTCTTCCCATTCCCCCTGATTTTGAGGTCCAGATTTGTACTTTCTTTCCCCCTTAGTCATTGTCATTTCGGCCTCATAAAGGAATCTGAGAGAGAGTTGAAGTGCCCTTTTAGATATTTATAGGCACTAACCAACTTCTGAAGTTCGGCTTTGAGCTCCTGATTTTGCTTGATAAGTCCATTGTCCTTATCAGTGAGCTCTGCCAATGGGCCTAGGATGGCATCTGCTTCAAAGAAGGTAACTTGCCTCTTGAAAAGCTTTTTCAGCTAAAGACATATCATCGTCCCTTATCATTCCAAGATCTTTCTGAGCAATGACTATGCTAGTTGTTCTCTGAGTGATGAGCTCAGTGAACTTTCTCATTTCAGAGGGGACGGAGGCAATTACTTCCTTGTTCTGTGAAGACATCTCCTTGTCGTAGTAGCCAAGATTGCACTGCTCATGTATTCATGGAGTGGACGTGGCGCTTTGTTGAATATTGTAGGAGCAATCAACTTCCTTTTCAAGTGAGAAACCGCTAAATGTTCATGGCGGTGCTCTGACAAGTCTTGTCTTCTTCATCATCTGAGTGATTAGCCCCAGTGATCTTCATCCTCTTGGACATTTTCATCGATCAGACGAGTCCAAAGAACCATCTCGTAGATTGGTTTCTTTCCTTTCGGGAGGAGGATGGTACTTCTTCAAGATGATGCGTTTTAGCATCATGCTTCGACTTCGTATACTTCTTCAGTATCGAGTTCTTTGGTGATCTCTTGCACAGCATCCCGTAGCTCTTTAACCTCAGAGTAAGCAATCATTTCTTCTAAGTATAGATCTTGTAGTTGATCAATCTTATCTCTGGATTTAGCTATTTGATCTTCCAGTTGAAGATGGAGCTGTTCTTCTTCCAACAGTTGTCTGAGTTGAGCAGATCTGGTTTGAGTGTTTAGTATTTTCTGATTTGTTTCTTCAGAAAGCTCAACTACTTGTTCAGTAGTAACTGCGTGTTGGTTAGAAGATGGATGAGTAGATTTCTGAGGTGATGAAGACGGAGATTTCGTGAAGTCTTCTCGCTTTGCTTTTCAGCAATGAGGCATTGTTTCTCCGTGAAATTCCTCCCCCCCGTGCAGGGCATCATCATCATCCTTTTTGTCATTATCATCCTTTGGTGATGGTCAGTGGGAGGTTCATCAAAGTAATTTTCATTCATTTCTTCCTCCTCATCATCTTCAGATACAAGATTGATCACTTCCGGGATAGTGATCTTCTGCCCTTTAACTTCTTCTTGTTCAGAAGGTATAAACTGCAGGGTCTAGGGCAGGACTGGCTTGAATGCCATCTGTACTCTTGTTCACCATCTGCCTGTTCAAAGGCATGTATCAAACTATGCGCCACTTCTCTGGAAAAGTCCTTATGTAGTAGAGTCGCAACTGTATATTGTTCTGTAGGGAACATTGCATGGATGTAAGTCTCCAAGTCAAGAGCTCGTGCTCGTCTGATTGGTTGATCTGTGATTCTCAATATTTCAGAGAGATCAGAGCACCTTAACTTCTGCCATTTCTTGAAGCGTTGAATATGCTTTGGGATGGTGTGAGCTTTGAAGAAGTGAAGTAGGTCCCTTGTCTCTTCAATGGGAACCTGCTTTGCATCTGTTTGAGCCTGAAAGAAGGAGTTTTGAGTGAGTTTCAAAACTTTTGTAGATATCTGAGTATAAGTGTAGTTTTAGTTTCTGAGTTACCTGAGTATGAACATCAGGCTCAGATACTTGTTCTACTGAGACAATTGGTGTCTCAGATATCTTGTTGTGAGGTGGAGACTTTGAAGTCTGGTCCTTAGCAACCTTTCTTTCTTGATCCTGAGAGAAATACAATACTTAGGAAATAGTTTGAAAGAATCTATGCATAAATATGCTTTTAATGAATTCTGATTTGTGCTACTTACTTCCTCAAAAGGAAGCTCAGATTCATTTTTCTCAGAAATTTGTGCAGTTTCTGGTGTTCTTTCGAGTGATGTTGCCTTGGGGGCTTCATCAATTTCCATTGATGCAGGGGATGTCGCAACTTTATCCCCTTGCATTTCTACTTCTGAAATAGCCTGTAAGTAGAAAGTATTGAATATTAGAAGAGATAAGAGATAACCCAAGATGAAGAATACTTGTCACTTGATTTTCATATACCTTCAAGTTTGAAGGCTCAAGGATGTGTTCTTCAAACCTTGTTGGTTTCGGGTTTGTCTCGCATTTCGCCTTTATCTTCTTCCATCTCGCTTGGAGCCGTTAGAAACATTTAACATGAATGAGCACATAAACATTTTTACAAAAATTAGTTCTCTTTAAGAATCATTTACCCGTGGCATGTGCTCGATTTCTCAAGAGTCGAGGTTGAAGGGACCTCTTTTCAAGATTCGAGGCAAGCTTCACTTCCTCTTGTTTCTGCTTCTAACTCAAATTGTAATAAAGAAATTCTTATGAGGAAACAAGATTTATAAGTATAAAAATTTTCACAAGGTAAGAGTTAAACTACCATTTACCCGAAAAGCCAGTCGATTGGTCTCGGAACTTGTGACCTTTCTATACATTGGTCGCCTTGTCCCAAAGGCAGCTTCTTTGTTTGAAGTTTCGGTACTTCACACCTTTCCCGAGTATGCAACCCGCTTGCCTCCCCGTTGATCATATTGAGTAGATGTCTCAGCTTTGATCTCTCTCATCGAGTTGGGAACCCGCCATTTACGTGATTTTCTTCAAAGATATCGTATTCCGGTAATTCAAAATGGAGTTCATTTACCATTTCATCAACCACTTGTGGTTGTTGTGTTTGTGGTTGTTGTGGTTGTCTGGAAGCAGAAGATTGATCAGTAGAATGTTCTTCCAGATTTTTAGATGTGGCATTTCCATCAGCATCTGCCAGCACTAAAATACCACTCATCAGGGCTTTTTAAGTTGTGCAAGAGAGACATTCTCGATGATGTGTTTGCACCAACAACCTTTGCTATAGGTTCAAGAACTGTGGTAGGTTCTTCTTCGATACCTTATCACCGCCATTTTTTCAGTAACCTTAGCCCTCTTTGTTCTTTCTAGGACTTGAGAGATGACTAGTTCATCATCTTCATCGTCAGAGCTCTCATCAACATTGGGAACTGATTGGTCCATTATTCCTGCGGTTTCTGCAGATGGGGCTTGGTGTTTTTCACCACTCTTGGCAGCATTTATGAGTTCATCTGCCATGCTTGTAGATAACTGAGAATTGACAACCTCTTTGGGTGTGTCTTCTGATCGCCAGACTTCTTTCTTGAAGTTCTGGCTTCGTCGCAACCTTTTCTTCGATATCTTTTCAGACTTTCGCTTCAGACCTTTCGAGACCCAATAACCTTTTTCATCAGATTTGTATACTCATATTTGTAGAGTAGGTTACTGTTGGCTATTTCAGCCGTCTCTCTGAGCTCAATGCCAAGCTTTTCTAGCAAGTAGCATATCTTCAGACCATAACCTACTGTGGCCTTTGGCTCAGCTAGTCCTTTGACAATTTTAGGCTCGAAGCCTTGAATCTTCTTCACGAATTTCATGAAGGCGTACTTTCCCCAGTTAAAAGGGTTTTCCAGCCTTTTGTCTTGTTGATTCAGCAAGAACATCATGATCCATCGTTCTTGGCTTATCTGGTCAGCACCTCCTTGTAGACCATCAAAGCATCTGAAGAATGCAAGCCAAGATATCCCAATGAACCAACAGATGTCCGGTTCGGATGTCGAAGCTTGAACTCAAGGTGTATCTGATTTTCAAGATCACACACGCCAAGTAAAAGTTCTTTAACACTTTCAAGGAGTTCCTCATCCTTGGTGTTTATTTCAAAATCCTTTCCAAGATTTTGAACCTCAAACAACTTACGAAGTTGTTAAGTCCGTATGATTTCCTTTCCTCGATCGAGGTTTTGATAGACACTATTTCAAAGGTTTCAGACACATGTGAAATAATCCTGAGTTGTTGTAAAATTCCAACACATCGAGTGATGAAATTCCACTTGCAGCGATAGAAAACCCTCGATTTGTGCCTTTTCAAGCATGTCAAGAATCAATTTTCGTCGGTTTGGTTTCTATTGCAGCAGAGAGGTATTCTCAACCATGGCACCACCCCAAATCATTCGTGACTTGAAGTCCAATGGTCGATTAAAAACTCCTACCAATGATTGTTTACAATAACCAACTCGGTGCTTGCTTTTCAAGATAGCCAGTGGAGGTGGGATTTCGTGTTGAAGTGTTCTTGGAGGCCATCTCTTTATATAGTGTAGGGAATTGAAATTGGTGTTTGAAAGAGATTTGATTCAGTAATTCTTTGCAGAAAAACTTAATCTTGATTTGCAGAGATTGTAGAGGGTTTGCAGAGAATCAAGAGAAGGATTTGATATTTTTGTGCAAGATGAAATTTCAGATTAGGCAAAAGTGATTTCATTTGCCAAAATCCTATATATATAGCAGTTGAATCCCAACAGACAAATACATACAAATTGATTTTGTGTGTACGTATCTGTGATTTGCAAACAGGCGTGAGCAAAAGCTAGTTCGGCATTAAATGCTTAGTGGGCCATGTCTGAATTTCAACCCACTATTTATCGTGGAATTAATTTCCACCGCATGTATCAATCGCTTAACTTCATCAAGGGTCACCATTGCTTCTTCAGCAATGATCACAATCAACAAGTGTAATTGTGCCCATTTAATGAATTTTGCTACTTGCTATCTGAAACACAATTCTGTATGACCAAGGACACTGTTCGCATCTTATTCTGTCTTATACTTAGGATTTTTCCAAGTTTTTCATCAAGATAGAAATAATGCGAGTTTCAAGAGAGTAGTTGACTGCAGATAGTTATACTATTCTCTTTTGTGTTCCCTGCTTATAGAGTGATTCAGATATCCGAGTTCCGCCTCGTAGATCTTAAGCTATCTTTTGCTCTTTAGCCTTTTTGACTTCGGATACCCGCTCTGCATTTCTCTTTCTTTTCTCGGATACCCGCTCCAGATACCTCTTCTCCGGATGCCCGCTCTGATACCTCTTCTCCGGATGCCCATTCGATACCTCTTCTCCGGATGCCTGCTCGGATATCCGAACTTTTCAGTTCATTGGTAGTTCCATTAGTCCAAGACTATGTCTTAAGGCTAAGAATCTAATTTCTTGTAGTGGCTTAGTGAAGATATCGCAAGTTGGTCTTCATACAATCTTGAGTATCTCTATATTGCCCTTTTCAACATGGTCTCCGATGAAGTGATGTCTAACATCAATGTGCTTTGTTCGCATGAAATTTAGGATTCGTGTAATCGCAATAGCACTTGTGTTATCACGTAAAATGGGAGTTTTCTTCTCATCGAGTCCATAGTCTTTGAGTTGTTGTTGTATCCACGTAATTTGTGTTGCACAACAACCAAAGCAATATATTCACCTCTGTGGTAGAAGTTGCAATTGAGTTTTGCTTCTTGCTAAACCATGAGATAAGTCTAGTACCCGTAAACCCAAGTTCCTGAGGTGCTTTTCCTATCAAGTAATGATCCAGCATAATCAGTGTCTAAGTAACCAGCTAAACACAATCCACTTTCTTTAGTATACCACAATCCTACATCTATTGTACATTTTACATACCTTAATATTTTCATAGCAATGTTGTAGTGTGTTTGCATTGGATTTGTCTGAAATCTAGCACATACTCCAACGGCATATTGAATATCAGGTCTACTTGCAGTGAGGTAAAGTAGTGAACCTATCAATTTCCTATACTTATGTTCTTCAACACTCTTATCTGATTCAGTATAGGTCATTTTGGTTCCAATGCTCATAGGTATCTTAGCATTCTTTTCAGAAGGCTTAAGATTGAATTTTGTGAGCATATCTTTTGCATACTTTGTTTGACTAATGAATATTCCATCATTGAGTTGCTTGACTTGCAATCCTAGGAAATAATTCATTTCTCCCATCATGCTCATCTCAAACTTGCTTTTCATGAGATTTGCAAAGTCATTACAAAGTTGCTTGTCCTTAGATCCAAATATGATGTCATCAACATATACTTGAACTAAGAGTAGTTTCCTGTCATGATTTAAGGTAAATAAAGTTTTATCAACTTCACCTTTCTTGAAACCATTTTCCAGAAGGTACTTGGCCAAAGTGTCATACCATGCTCTTGGAGCTTGTTTCAGTCCATACAGAGCTTTCTGTAGTTTATAGATCATTCTACTTTCTGAGGAAACTTCAAAGCCAGGTGGTTGCTCAACATAAACTTCTTCTGCAAGTTCTCCGTTTAAGAATGCACTTTTGACATCCATCTGATAAACTTTGAAATCTTTATGAGCTGCAAAGGCGAGAAAGAGTCTTATTGCATCCAATCTGGCAACTGGTGCATATGACTCGTCAAAATCTAAGCCTTCAGTCTGGGTAAATCCCTTGGCAACCAATCTTGCTTAATTTCTGGTTATTTCACCAGATTCATTCATCTTGTTTCTGAAAACCCATTTAGTTCCAATCACAGATATTCCTTCTATAAATGGAACTAGTTTCCAGACTTTTTTCTCTCAAATTGATCCAACTCTTCTTGCATTGCAGAGATCCAGTCTTGGTCTTCTAATGCTTCTTCTATATTTTTAGGTTCAATATTCGAGATGAAACATCCAAAGAGAGATTTAGCATTTTCACATCGCTTCTTAGTCCTAACACCCTGATTAATTGGTCCAATTATATCCTTTGTAGGATGATCTTTGATCCATCTCATCATAGGTTTAGTGCTAGTAGGATCAATATCCAAGTGATCTGAATGTGAATCTCTAAGATTTTGATTTGATACCTTTTCAGTATCTGAGATATCTGACATATGGGAAATGTCATTGATATCTGACACTTTTTCAGTGTTAGAGATATCTGAAACATGCATTTCAAAGATTCTTATTTTCGATACCTCTTCATGATGAAGGTTCTCAGAACTGCTCCATTTCTCGAAAACTCATAGGAAATTCCTCATCATGTCCGTGAGTCATCTTGTTGTTACTAGGCTTTCAAGCTTTTCTACGCCGTAGTCATCCTCACTTTCCATAATGATGTTTCTCCTTCTCGAGGATTCTTCTTTAGAATCCTCAAGAATAGTTCTTTGAACCTTTCTGAGAGTTCATCAATAGGAGGTGTTTTCTTATTTCCTTCATAGAATACAACATGAACTGATTCTTCAATTTTCTTTGTTCTTTTGTTGTAAACTCTGTAAGCTTTGCTGTTTGTGGAATAGCCAAGAAAAACACCTTCATCTGCCTTTGGTTGAAATGTTCTCAGATAATCTTTCCCATTGTTTAGAACAAAACATCTACAACCAAATACTCTCAGATGTTTGATATTAGGGGGTCTACCAACCAAGATTTCATAGGGAGTCCTGTCATGGTGTTTGTTTATCAAACATCTGTTCTGAGTGTAGCAAGCTGTGTTTACAGCTTCAACCCAATAAATTTCACTTATTTCAAAGGTCGCCTAGCATTGTCCTTGCATCTTCTTTAAGGGTTCTGTTTTCCTTTCTGCAACACCATTTTGTTGAGGTGTTCTTACAGAGGAAAGTTGGTGTTGTATACCTTTGCAGGTACAAAACTCCTTTATGTACTGGTTGACAAACTCAGTACCATGGTCTGTTCTGATTGCAGATACATTGTCATTTTTCATGACTTCAAGCTTTTTCAGCAAGTTTGGTATCTCCACCCTGGCATTATATTTGTGTTTCAGAAAGACAACCCAAGTGAATCTTGAGAAGTCATCTACAACAACTAGACCATACTTCTTTCCTGCATAACTAGTTACAGATGATTCAAATAGATCCATGTGTAAAAGTTGCAGTGGTCTAACACTAGAGTGTCTGATTTTGGACTTTAAAGAGATCTTAGATTGTTTCCCCATCTGACAGGCAGAACAGATACCATCCTTTCTGAAAGATGTTCTGGGAAGACCAACCACTAACTCTTTCTTAGCAAGTCTATTCAGAGTTTTGAAGTTCAAGTGACTCATTCTTTTGTGCCATAACCAGTGATCTTCTGTGTGACCAGATTGACTCACCATGAGACATTCTTCAGTTGTGGCAGATGCCCAATCGGCAACATAAAGACTGCCTTTCCGCCGACCAACTAAGACTGCTCGCTTCATTGTCAATTAGTTTGCGATGATTTAGCTTTGAATTTTATAGTAAAACCCTCGTCGCAAACCGCTCATGCTAAATAGATTATATTTCAAATCCTTAACATGTAATACGTCAGTGATTGTTAAAGTCCCCAATTTGACGTTACCAAATCCCAGAGAGGGATTTAATTCTCCTCCAGCAAATCTGATATCTGGTCCTGTGTTGCAAGCTTTGTAATCAACCATATTTGCTTTGTCTCCTGTCATGTGCTTTCCGCATCCACTATCAAATAGCCATTGTGCTTTGGTCCAGGAGGCATTCTGCACACAACAGGAATGAGATTAGTTCTCACATCTTTGATGGAACCGTAATTAAAAGTTCTTCCAAGAGGAATCCATTTTGAATGAATTTCTTTGAAATATGCTTTTGTTTGACAGAACGTAAGGAGGAATTCTTTTGAATGAATGTTATCATTAGTAAGAATTATTTTCTTCCTTGGTGTGTTCCTAGGTGCTCCATATGATGCTTTCAGATACTCGGGGTTTCGAGTTTGCTTTTCAACAAACTTAGCCTTCGTTGCCAGATTTCTTCTAGCCCTGGCATTCAGATTTTCAGTGGCTTGATTTAACTTCCACTTCTGATAATTGCTTCGAGCAATTCTAGCTTTCAGCCATCGTTCTTGCTCCTGCTTGTACTCATGAGCAAGTTGTTTTCCGATGCCTTTGTAGCCAATACCGTTTTGAGCACTTGAAGCTATATGAGATCTTTTCTCGTGACTTTGCTAGTCTCTGGTTGATCCAATTTCTTTCCGTAAAAGTGACATGGGAGAATTTGCCTACCGCAATTCTACCTTTTTGAGAGACATAGCACTGTGGGTGTTTACACTTTTCAGTGTTGTGTTTCTTTTCAGAGACGTACCCAACAGTTTTGTTTTTGACTTGTTTTTCCCACAAAGGTTTAGTCGCAAATGCCTTTCCTTTGTCAACAATCTTTGTCTTTTCACCGATACTATAGATTGCATGGGAACCGTCTTGCTGAGTACTTACAAATGTTCTTTTCTCCTTACTCTTATTCAGAGTTATAGAACAATCATCTGTATTATTCCAAGTCCTTTCTTTCAAGGATCTCTTAAGTAAGATTGTACTTCAAGAAGAGTGTCACTAGCTTTGGCATAAGATTGAAAAGATAATTCTTTCTTCTTGAGTTCCTTGTTTCGTAAAGAAGATCTTCATAATTCTTTCAGAACTTCAACCATTGCTTCTTCATGTGACTTTTCGCCTCGATATTCGAGCTTTGAGAGATGCATTTTCAGCATCCTTTCTCTCAGATTCTTTAACTAATTGAGAATTTTCCTTTTCAAGAGAATTCTTTTCTTGTTTAAGGTTTTCGGCTCTAGCTCGGATCATTAGAAATTCTCTTTCATAGATGTCAAGTTCTTTCCTGAGATTTTCTAGATTTTTTATTTCCTCTTCATCACTTTCATAAGTGTAGCAAGAAGTATGTGTTACCTCATCACCATAAGACAGCTTTTCTATGTTGGAGATGTCCGTCCACAATTTCAAAGAACTCCATACATTTCATTCTTCTTGAGGTCAAGTCGATTATATCATGAGTAACTCCACAAAATTCGGTGATGGTAAGGTTGAGTAATCAATTGTCATCTTCGTAATCCGTCTCAACGCCTAGAGCATCCATTGAATTTGGATTTTCTTTCTTTCTTGCTTAACAAAGCTCGCTTCTTCTGAAGATTCTTCTATCTTTCTTGTCGCCTGTCCTTAGTTTGTCACTACAAAAATTCAGAAGCGACGGATAGATCCGTCATAGTTAGCTATCCGTCGCCTACCGGGCGGATCGGGCGACGGATAGAAAATCCGTCGCCCCCCTGGAGCTGTGGCGACGGATAACAATCCGTCGTCCAATTCGCGACGGATTGGACGACGGATTGACCAATTTTTTTTTTTTAATTCCGAAATATAGCGACGGATAGATTCTATCCGTCGCTATATTTAGCGACGGATAGAATCTATCCGTCGCTAAATATTTTAATTGGACTAGTGACGGAATTTGAAATTCCGTCACTGTGAATTCCGTCACTAATTCCGTCACTATTTATTTCATATTAATCCCTATTTTTCGTAGTTCACCTATTTAATCAATATAATGTTCGATAATAAATCAATAATACGGAAAATGTTTCAATGAATAAAAAAGTAATATTCGGAGCTGGAGAAATTATCCAAACAAGTGTAAATATGAAAAAAAATCCGAACATACAGATACATAACTAGCTATCAGACGGGGTAGGTGGGTGATGGCGAATCGACATGAATCGCCCATTCAGAATCAAGGCGCCGTTCTCCTCCTTCGTTTCTGTCAAGGCGCTCCATCTCGTCCCTTTGTTGCTCCATCTCTCGAGTTAGCCGAGCAACTGTTCCGGACTGGATCGCACCATTTCAAACTCGGTCTCGTGTGTAAACCGGACGTCTGGACTGCTGGGATGATGATGAGGAGCACCCCGGACTAGCCAGGCTGCAAACCGAGGCTCCCGAGTCCATATATTCGTCCTTTCTTGTCCGGTTTGTTGACCTCTAGGAAGATGTTGTCAACTTGTTCAGTTGACAACACATCACCCGTCTCGTCCTCCTGCCTCGCCACCTGAGCATCAACCTCAGCCTGAAATCGTAAATAGCAGATATCATGATCAGTTACTGTTTTTAAAAAGTAACTTGTAATAGTGTACAAATATGAACTTTAAGCAACATAAACATATCAAGATAGACGAGGCGGCAATCGGTCCATACCCATATACCTTGGCCTTCTTGAAGATGGCATACTTGGATGTCACCTCCCCCCGTGCCACCTGAATCAAACCAGATCTAGTCAACAATTTATCATCTACAAGTAATAGAGCAGCAGAGACTTCATACATACACGTAATGCTAGATTGCAAAAACACATATATACGCACCGATTGATAATAATCAGTAACAGTAGATCGCCTCCCAAGGTGGTGAACGACCCTTCCTGCCAGACGATCGGATGCCGGTTACTTTGTTGGTCAAGCAACGCCACGGACATCGATTGGCGCCGATGAAGCATCCCAAAGGGCCCACTCCGTTGCATCAACCTGTGGAGGGATTGGGCCACCCCGATCCCGAATGGCCTTCCACGTACAGACCATATCCCTGTACAGTTTGGATCCCACAGTCTCGTAAACGCGCCAGATCTGTGGGATCAACCTGCTGGGAATGAAGTACTCCTTCTACATTCCCAATTTCATACAACATCCAAAGTCAATACATGTCCTAACAACATAACAGATATGGTGACTAACATATCACCCAAATAAAGTGGCTAACATACCACTCACATATAGTGGCTAACATACCACTCACATTGTCCTAAAATTTACTAACACAATGGTGACTAACATATGACCCAAATAAAGTGGCTAACATACCACTCACATACAGTGGCTAACATACCACTCACATTGTCCTAAAATTTACTAACACAATGGTGACTAACATATCACCCAAATAAAGTGGCTAACATACCACTCACATACAGTGGCTAACATACCACTCACATTGTCCTAAAATTTACTAACACAATGGTGACTAACATATCACCCAAATAATAAGGTGGCTAACATACCACTCACATACAGTGGCTAACATACCACTCATATTAAAACGATTATAATTACAAACAAATGAATGTCATATTTTAACTTACCCTCAGCTCATCGAAGTACTCGGCCCTCATGCGCTCCGAGATGTGGCTCCAACACTCACCACCACCTTGGTGGTTCTCTCTCTCCGGAAGATGTCACCTAGTTTGTTGTGCACCTCCCGAGGCCATAAGCTGTTGTCAATGTATAAGATACAAGAAACGAATATGCATTACTTTAGTACAGCAATTTATACTTGTCAACTATCATTATTAGTTATGTTTTACATATTTAAGAAGAATGTATAATACTTACTTGGCAGGACCAATAGGGAAAATCACAGGCAAGCCGTCCCACGTGACGTTGGGATTGTTTGGATCGAACACGAGGTAGGGACAATCGTCGTGGTCGTCCTCCAGCATGTGTTTGGGCTGACTGGTAGAGCCACGGCTGCTCTCTCCTGCCCGGGGGGTCTCAGGAATCCGAGACCTGCTGTCCTGATCTTCGGAGCCCTCCCTGTCTGACGGTGTCCCCGACCCACCACTATCATGCGGCTGGCTGCGTGGGGGGGGACGATAGGTGGACGCCTCATGGCAACATCTGCAAAAATGTAATAAATACAATAAAAATGTGTTAGTACGAGTTATAATACATATGATTATAATAACACATATAATTACTCATAATACACATAATATACCGTTATCGTCCTCTAAGACTACATATTGGTCCTCGTGCGATCAAACAACTCATCATCCGCTTCTATGGGATCTTCGCTTGTTTATCGACATCCTCTTGTTGGTACGAGTTGGTAATCGAGTCGTCTTTCTCAATGTACTCCACTTTCGAGCGAGCACGAATAGGTACATGACTAACCATTCCCCTTATCGCGTTTTACTTGGATATTCAAGAAACACCACTTGTCGTGGCTGAGTCGCGAATAAATGGTTCATACTTGGTTGTACCTCTTCTTTTGGTTCACATCAACCATTTCATACCGCTCGTTCTTCCTCGTACCTCCTGGATTAGGATCATACCACTCAACGTCAAACAAGAAGGTTCGTTTAAATGGCAATCCAGAATATTCAATCCTCACAATTCGTTTTAGCTTGCCGTGGAAATCAAACAAAGTAGCGACTCCATACTCTTCTGCACCATTAACACACACCCCGGAGTTGCTTGTCGCCATGGCCGTGTTACATTCAGTCGTGTGGAACCTAAGGCCATTGACTATATAACCTGGGAATGTGTAGACCTTTTTGAATGGACCCTCTGCGAGAGCCTTTAAGTATATGCATGTGACGTTGTTAATAGGATTCCGGACATACTCTCGGAACCAACTGGAATTTCAGGAATTTTTGAGTCAAGTATTTCCTCTAGTGTATCCTCTGTCATCTGAGGATTTTCTTCCAAACAACGCTTTTTGAAAAAACTGCAAACATTGATTCGATGATAAGTCTATAATTGAAGTAGAGACTTGCGTAGCTATATTAAAATTTAAATAAATGGTTGCTCACCTCGCAAATAGTACCATATACTGGTCAACCTCAGCACAATTCGTGAGGACATAATATTGAGCTGCTTTCAACTCTTTATCCGTAAGATATTCTTTCTTAGCTGCACCAAGAGGTCTCCCTGATACCTTGACGAAAGTGATGGAAAACTCATCATCCGCTTGAACTACGAATGTGTCTGCGTTTCGAGCCGGCCTTGCTGTCTTCGTAGGGACGTGTTCATCAAAGTAATAAGAGCAGAAGGTTGCAGTTTCCTCTCGAATGTAGGCATTGGCAATCGAACCTTCAGGTTTACCTTTGTTGTTGACATACTTCTTCAATTTCCCCAAGTACCTCTCGAATGGATACATCCATCGATACTGAACCGGACCAGCAAGTCTCGCTTCATGAGGAAGGTGAACCGACAAGTGCTCCATAGAATCAAACCAGCTCGGTGGAAAGATACGCTCGAGCTTGCATAGAATCAATGGTATGTTCCTTTCAAGATTTTCCAACACTTTATCATGAACCACCCTTGTGCCTAAATTTTTGAAAAATAAGCTCAACTCGGTGATAGCAGTCCATACGTGTTTCGGCAGAAGCTCTCGAAATGCTACCGGGATAAGCCTCTCCATGAACAATGTGATCGTGGCTCTTCATCCCATAAACCTTTGTCTTCTTCAAATCCACACCTCTCTAAATTTGAGGCGTAATTATCCGGAAACTCAATGCCCTCACCCAATCAAACAAAATTGACCTAGAAGCGTTGTCAATTGTGTAGCTTTTCGACCTTACCATTCTCATCCTTCTTTGTCAACTCAGGCCTTTTACACCATGTCGACAACTCGGATCTAGACTTCGCATGGTCCTTTGTTTTTCCCTCAATGTTGCAAAGTGTATTGAATAAGTTCTCGAACACGTTCTTCTCAATGTGCATGAAATCTAAGTTGTGACGGATAAGAAGATCGCTCGATAAAGGCAAGTCCCAGAAAATGCTTCTCTTCCTCCAACCACATTTTTTACCAATTTTCTCGTTATGCTTCATCCACCCAAGCTCAGTCACCTTCATAAGATCCAATCTATCAATCTCCGCAAGAATTTGTGCTCCAGTAAGTCTTGTCGGGGCTTTTTTGTTGACGACTTTATTTTTCAAGAATTGATCCTTGTTCTTCCTGAACGGATGGTCACTTTCTAGCAACCTACGATGACAATCAAACCAACAAAATTTTCCACTACCCTTCAGTCTAAATGCATCTGTATCCTCCAAGCAATGTGGACATGCATATTTCCCTGCAGTTTTCCTTCCAGATAGCATGGAGTACGCAGGGAAGTCACTCACGGTCCAAAGAAGAGCTGCTCTCAAGGTGAAGTTCTTTTTTGTCGACACATCATATGCAGGGATACCATCCGTCCACAACTCGATCAGCTCCTTGATTAGGGGTTGCAAGAAAACATCAACGTCGATCCGGGATCTTCGGCCCGAGCACCAATGATCGAAACATGAATGGCTCCTTCATGCACTCACCGAGGCGATTATGCGGTGTGAGCATAACTGGCCAACAAGAGTATTTACGTTCACTACCGAACGGGTTAAAACCATCCGTACAAAGTCCCAAACGTACATTTCTAGATTCGGCTGCAAACTCTGGATATGTCTTGTCAAACGATTTCCATGCGGGTGAGTCTGCTGGATGGTCCATTCTACCACCTTCTGCATTATCCGAGATTACTCGCTCCTTGTGCCACCGCATTTTATCCGCAGAAGCACTTGAAGCATACAATCTTTTCAAACGAGGTGCTAGAGGGAAGTACCACATTTTCTTATGTGAGATTTTTCTTTTGTCGTTTCTTTGCAGCCCCCTCCTTGTAACGCTTGTACCGTTCCTTACCACAGAACTTGCATTCTATTAGATCTGCATCCTCCTCCCAATATATCATGCACATTTTCGGACAATAGTCTATGGTTACCATAGGCAGCCCTAATCCCCGCATCTTTTTCTTCGCTTGGTAAAAGTTGGTGGGAACTAGGTTTTCTTCAGGACAAAGGTCCGACATTACGTCAACCCATTCATTGAAGCTCGTTTCAGATTGCTGGCCATTAGTCTTACAACTCATTAGCCGAGCTAACAAAGACAACTCAGTGAGCTTACACCCCGGGTAAACCGGCTTCCTTGATGATTCTAACAAGTCAAAGAACAACTGATCCTCGGGATTCGGTGGTTCCTCCACCTCCACCTCGGTTTCAGTGTTGGTTGTGTCACGAACTCCGCCCTATGACGCATTACACCATTTGTTCGACTCGAGCTCGAATAGCATCGCCTTCAGATGTACTTTGTTCCCCGACTTGTTCATTTTTTCTCTTCCTTCCACGTTGTCTGTATTGGTCATATGTATTGGGCGGTCTTGCTTCCTCACCATGATGATTCCATACACGTCTGTGAGAATCCATTTTCCTCAAGTCTTGGACTACCACTTTAGGAGTCACGTATTGCTTGTTTACACCTTTGTTTCATTGCACAAGGACACTTTATTAACCCATCCTTTACACAAGCCGGATTTGACATTGCAAATGCAATGAAACCTTCAACCTTCGAAAACTCCATTGAACTACGCCATTGAAATGCGACAATACATCCATGAACGATCGGTATTCATTGAATAATTAGATAATAACCTGACACGTTTGAATTCATTAGATCGAGGTCTTTCATTTACGATAATAAATCAATTTCACAATAATTCAATCAATTGCTACGTAATATAAGTTATATTAGCTCCAGTCAATTGTTACGGCATTACATAATATAAGTTATATACTTCAATTTTACCATAATGTTTGGTTTAATATATATATCAACTAATGATTACTAGTTATACAAGCCTAGAGACAAAACGGATGAAACTCCTCATTCTCATGCACCCCCCTCCTCATCACTTGTGACGCTCCCTACCACAGAACTTGCATTCCAACAGATCTACATCCTCCTCCCAATACACCATGCACATGTTCCGACAAGCAGAAAGGCACTCGATAGGCGGCCCCAAACCCCGCCTCTCCCTCCATTGGAGGTATGCCATACATGATACTCAGGCATGAATCCATAACGTCGCAAGTGCTCGAATACTACTGTAGGCGTCATAAATTGCTTGTTTCTGCAGGTTTCCAATGTGCAAGGACACTTTATCAACCCCCCAATTGCACAAACCGGACGTCCCATGGCAAACGAGATGAAACCTTTAACCCCTTCTACAAAACTCCTAGAAACTCTTATTTTTAAATATTGGATTTTCCGTTATTTGCCATTTACATGCGATCGTTACATCCATGAGCAGTCGAATTCATTTATATATACTTTATTTTTAACTGAGGCGTTCGATTGATTAGATCGTATTTAATTTATTAGATCGATTCCAATTCGGATAAGAAGATTGTAGAGGTTAATTGTTAATTATTATATGTTGCTTATAAATTAATTATTAATTAAGTGTTCGATATTTACAAAATTGGGCATATAATTTAACCATTTCAACCTCTTAGTACATATATTATATACTTAACATACATATCAAATTAACTAATTACTCTATACATATCGAATTACTACATATATTCATATCAAATTACATACTTAACATACAAATTTATCAAATCAAAACTACATACTTCTATACTTAACAAACATATCAAATTAACTAAACTAACTATATATACTTAACACACAAATCAAACTAACTACATACATTCATACATACCAAACTTAACATACTACATACATTCATATCATTAATTAAACTAACTATCAAATTGAACAAATTACATATAATTGATCAAATTAACTAAACTAACTACTACATACTTATCATATATACATATAATTGCTCAAATTAATCAAAATAAACAAAATCCCCAAATTTTAAAAAACTAGGGTTTTAGCCAAAATACCTTGATTAATCGGTAGAAATCTGAAATTGATCAAAGAAACAAACTCCTTGTCCCACTAGCTTCGATTAGGCACCAAGATTGGCCGGAATAACGAACAATTCACCGGAAACCGAAGAGAGGAGAAGAAGAGAATGAGGAAGAAGAAGGGAGAAGAGAAAAAAATGAGGCACTCTGCCTCTCTGTCCGGGTAAATTAGGAAATTCTGGGCCGACGGACACGTGTCCGTCGGCCCAGAATCGATCCGTCGCCATTTTTGGCGACGGATAGGTATCCGTCGCTCTAAGGCGACGGATAATCTATCCGTCGCCCAGTTTTCAAAAAAAAAATTTCTTTTTTTTTTTAATAAAAGTCAAACTTGGGCGACGGATAAATATTTATCCGTCGCCCAAGTTAGCGACGGATAAGTTATCCGTCGCTTATTAGCGACGGATAACTATTATCCGTCGCCAAACTGGGCGACGGATAGATTCCGTCGCCCAGTTTACCGATCCGTCGTTATGGGGCGACGGATAAAATCCGTCGCCCCATAACGTCGTTTTTTCCTGGTTTTCTTGTAGTGTGTTGAGGGCAGGACAATCCTTCTTGAAGTGGCCAGGTTTCTGACAATAGAAACAGATATAGTTTCCAATTTCTGCTTCCTCAGTACATGATGCTTTCTGAGCTGGCTTGTTCAGCAAGCTTTGCATATTTTTGTACTGGTGATAGTTTGAGCCTAGATGCTTTTTCAGCTTCTCTTTGGCTTTTCTTCTCTCAATTTCTCGACTGACAAATTTGCTCATTTGCTTTGCAGCAAGAGCATCCTCAGTCTCCTCCTTGCTTTTCTTCTTTTGAAGTTCCTTGAGTAACTAGAGCAACATTACGCAACTTTTAGGTTGTTTGTTCTCTCGAGTTGTCTCATAGTCAGATAGCAAGATGAGAGAAAAGTTCCCTTTGGAGTGATATTTGGCATACCTTGGTTAAAATAAAAGAATTTAGTATGCTCCGGTTGTGGTTAAGACTTGACAATAGTCTTAATCTTCTCTGAGAGTATCTATTGATTTCCCAAGTCTTGCCATATCACTCATGAGGTGGTAAACTGAAATCAAGTTCTTCGAGTTTCGGTGGGACCTTGTTTGAAATTTTGAAATTTCAACTTTAGAACTTCGAACTTGTTTTCCTTGGTTTTCTCGGTTCAAACGATTTCTTCAATCGGTTGCGAGTGACTTTCGCCGTTTAGCACCCACGGTTTACCTGTATGTGCTCGTGTCGATCGATGATGATGTTCTGAGCTTGACCATCGACGATTCCTCTTGGCATCTTCGATGTCGAGTTCTCTGGCTTTGTTTCGTAAATAACTTGACGATAGATCTTCCACTAGTTGGCATCTGTTTGTGAAGATCCTTGCTTTGATCTCTGTCTCTTCCACTCGAAACCTCCATGACTTGCTTAAGTTGTTGAATGACTATTGGGCCATTCTTTATTACTTGATCATCTCGTCACTCATGGCTTCAAGGTGGAGCATCATGTTATTTTCCATTTCTCGTAGTTCTCTGGTTTGAGAGCGGGTGCATCACTCGAGACATACACACACTTAACACACAAATTAAATAGTCCTCAATAGTGGACAAAGTTCCTTCACCTATCTGGGGATCTAGGTTGGTCACGGAAAGGTGGTGAACCTCCTTTCTGATACCACGTGTTGGTCCCGATAACGGCAAAGTAAAAGACTAGGGGGGGGGGGGGTGAATAGTCTTTTAAAACTTTTGTCGATAAAAACTATTTCTCAGATATCTGAATAGATATCTGATACTTAGAATCAGTGCGCGGAAGACATAATAAAGATAAGTGCAGAAACAGTTAATATGTGTGTGTGTTCTTTGAAATGTAAATCTGAAACGTAAATAACACAGAAGTATAGTGGTATACGGAGGTGGCGTAATCCTCCAACTAATCCACTTGGTCTATCGAGACCTAGAATTCACTAGAACAGATAATTGAGTTCTCCTTACAATAATCCTATTCTAAGATTCTTAACAATTGGTTCTGACAAATGTTCCCCCTGAGTTGTTCCCGGCTTTCCCCAAGTACTTCCTATACTCAGAAACCTTTGAGTTATTCACTAGCTTCCCAAGCTAAGTACTACCTATACTCAAAAACCTTGGAGTTATTCCTAATATTTCCAAATCAAGTACTACCTATACTCGGTAACCTTGGAGTTATTCACGATTTTTCAAACTAAGTACTTTACGTACTCCACTTGATTATGGTGTTGGTTTTGGCTTGAGTTGTCGGATGAGCGTCTTAATAACTTTTGATTAATCGGATAGCTCTGTGAAATCAAGTTACTTAATACACTTTACAACGTATGGTATCTTGTTCGATTTTACTGACCCAAGTCTTATGATATCTGTTCAAGAGAATGAATCTCAGATAGTTGATCTTTTGATTCAACTCCTTCACAGATAGCTTTGCTTGTTTAGGATCAGGACACTTAGAACTTCAGTGTTTACTCAAGATCAAAAGCTTTGGTGCATGAAAGCTTTGAGAGTAAGTAAGTTGCTTTGAGAGAGTAAGATGTTCAGCGTTTGTATGCAGTTCAAGGTGTGTCTAAGGTATCTTCTCAAGCAGTCTAAGTGTTGATATTTATGGATGAATTTGAGTGCCGTTTGAATAGTATCCGTTAGGCTCAAATTCAAACTATTGATATCAGTGTATAGTACTGTAGCAGGTTTTGTCTTCTTCTTCAGAAGCTGCCGTTGCTTTTATTCAGACATCTCTGTCCGTGCATTAAATGCATTGTACTATACTTTTTGTCTTGTAGTGCCAACGGAACTATGCTTTGTATCAGAGACTAGTGTTATCTGATTCTTTGCACGTCCTTATCTTCAATCTTCAGATACCACTTGTATTTATTGAAACAATTTTGTTTGCAATATATATGTTTCTTTTTCAGAAACGTGGTTAATGCTCAAGGTATCTGAGAATAAATATCTGTGGACACTTTCCTTGTTTTCAGATATGTCTCTTATTTCTCAAATATCTCTTGTGACACAGTTTGTTTGAAACTATTCGTGTCTTCAAGATATCTGGCTAAGATGTCTGAAAAACAGTTTCAGTAATCTTGTGCAGTTTTCTTCAAGTCTTCAATGTCGTTGAGCTTTCTGCCTGGATGTCTTCTTCTTGGTCTTCTCTTCATAAAATAAAAATTACATTTTGAGACCTAACATCCTATACAAGATTAGCTAGACTATCATACTTAGTGAGTTTCCTCTTTTACAATGTTCAAGTGAACCAAGAGTACTAATCACCTTTCTGAGACTAAGATAAGTCATCATGCTGCTGATCATAACTAAACAGATATTCTTTGCAAAATATCTAACAAAAATTCCTAACAAATTTCTCAAGAAATTTCCCAACAAATTTCCCAACATAGGTGAGTGTGTAAAGTAGGGTTGAAAAGTGTAATCGGATCGGGAAAGTACGAAAATGAGGTTGAGAGTCGAATATCCCATCAAATCGAACTCCGAACCTCAACTATTTATAGGCAAAATGAAGCCCTGCATGTGTGACAAGTGTCACACATGCAAAGAGCTTGCTTGCATGTGTGACACTTGCCACACATGCAAAATTTGCTTGCATGTGTGACAAGTGTCACACATGCAAGTTGTTTGCTTACATGTGTGACAAATGTCACACATGCAAGCGGGTTACGCACATGTGTGACAACATGTGTGGCTTGCCATGCATGTTCGACACTTGTCGCACATGCATGGTGGCATTCTACATGTACCGAAAATTTCAGTTTTCAGTCAAATTTGTTCATTTGTTCGGGATAAAAAAAATAGGACATATATAATTAGTTTCAAAAGCCCCCGTTACTAATGAAAAGAAAATACGGGTCGTGACACTGCAGGTCTCAAGTGTTCCGCTTTCACCTGCGGAAGGCGAATCGAAACCGAGCTAAAAGCCGATCGAAACGGACGGCGATCCTTGGCCTCGAACCCACTCGAACGAATTCAAAATGGGGCGAATTGGGAAAGGATAAATGTCTAGTCCCAAATTCAATTTGGACTCTAAACCAAACTATAATTAATTAGGTTATCCCCAATCAAACACTAAGAAAATTATTCACTACTAAATAAGGAACTAAAAAAAATAAAAAAATAAAACGATTTAATGAAAAGTCGGGGTTTTACAATCTCCCCTCCTTAAGGGCATTTGGTCCCCAAATTCTCACCTTAAGAAACAAAGAGCTCGGGATACTGACTCCGTATAAAATGTTGGTTCGCAAACTTACCAATAACATACTTGAAGGCTAGTTAACAAGTGAACACACCGAAATAGACTAGACAAGCCTCCTTTCAAGTTGAATGCGGGAGGCAAAATCAAGAGGGTTTTTCGAGTGCAAAGGAGAAGGGAAGAAGACAAACTTTAATAAGAGGCCAAGAGGCTTATTGATAGGGGTTTGGTGAGACTGAGAATCTGGTTAAGTAATCAAGATCAGGGGGCTTACAACGAAGAAGATGAAAGAACTGTGAAGGTTTGCTAAAGAGTCTGAAATTTTGCATTTTCTGTAAGAAGTTATAACGTGAGTTACTAAATTCGACTAGAGAAGAAAGAGAGAAGGTCGATCAAAGTTGAAGGCTAACAAGGTGGATTTTATCGAACGAGAAAATATAAACTACCACATAACCCCACAAATAAGTGACTAACAAATAAGCACAAGCTAATAAGTTACACGGAACTAATGCAATGCATAAATATCAAATTTACATAATATGATCAATTTTCAAGTATGTTCACATAATTAAACACGAACATGTGATCTAATTAATCCCTTTTTCTAGACTAGAGTTTGGGTGCTTCATGTTTCGAGAACCAAGTTGTCAAATTTCCAATCATGTACAGACATATTAATGTACAAAACAAACAAATATTTATGCATTGATGAAAACTATCTCAAATATTTTCCCATAAACTCAATTAACATCGAAAATATAAATATCTGACGGCTGATTTGCATACTAGGTGCATGGAGTAAAATAGAGGGAGACTAAAACATTTTTTTTTTAAAGCAACGTAGGACTAGCTCACTTAGCAATTAACACTTGCAAGTTACTCAACACAATAAGCTCACCCACACACTTTAATTAATTTAGAGACATATTAAAACATATGCCTTATTATTTCAAAATACCTAAGCAAAGGTTCGGTGATCAAGTTCACAACAATTAAGTCTCACGATAAGTATTAAGTAAGAACACATGTGTACATGTAGTAATATCACACTAACACTGATTAAGCTTAATGTTTGTACAACATTACATATACGCATCTAACGTAGTAAAATAAAAGTATACAAATCACAATATGAGACTCAATCAAATTCATGCAAACGGGGCAAGGACATGTCGAGGTATAAGAAAATAAACAGCCCATACTCTCAAGACATTCGAATCAGAACCAAACATCATGTAAGAAAAGTAACTTTTTTTTTTTTTTTAGGAATGCTAGTATAGTAAGTAATGACACAAATAACCTATCACTTACAGGAGATAAACCATTTAAAGCACATTCTAAGAATTTAATAAAAATCAAATGTTCAAAGCGTCAAACTTAGCTCGGATTTATAAGTAAATGTGTTCTAGAAATAAGCCACTAAGTTCTTACTCGCTAAGTCATCTAGCTCGACAACAAAATTAATTAAGAACACCATCTATCAAGGTACAAAATAATCAACCATAAAACATTTTTCAAAAGTTTCCTTAGTAGTAATACGTTCAAAAATTCTTAGATTTGCATGTAGTCACTTAAAAGTATTGCAAAACCAGGAAGAATAATTACGCCTATCATCATCTCATCAAACGACCTAATAGGAAAGAAGAAGCACACCACATGAAACACTCCAGCAACTTGAAGGAACTAACGCAAACATACAAATTTTAACTCAATTTACAAATAGCAAAGGAGACAATGACAGACTAAATCAAATTAGCAAGTGTTTTCAAACGATTGTTAGGAATATCTGTTTAGATTTTGATCAGCAACCTAATGACTTATCTTAGATCAGAAAGGTGGTAGTCTAGCAAATCTTGTATAGGATGTTAGGTCTCTGAATGTAATTTTTATTTTCTTGAAGAAGACCAAGAAGAAGGCATCCAGCAGGAGAAGTTCAACAAATTTGAAGATCTGAAGACTGCACAAGATTGCTGAAGACAAAGGTTTTTCAGATACCTATGTCCAGATATCTTGAAGAAACAAATGTTTCGAAACACAAGTGTTGCAAAAGATATATGAGAATAAAAGGTTTCTGAACCGAGGAAAAGTGCCCACAGATATCTACACTCAGACACCTTGGATAAAGATTATGTTTCCGGGAAACAATATATTTTTAACAAGTGGTATCTGGAGTTGTGATAGTCTCTGGAAAAGGACGTGCAAGGCTTCAGAAAGCATGCATAGTTCCGTTGTGTCTGAGGACAAAGTATAATACGGTGCATTAAATGCGAGGCGAAATGTCGAACAAAAGCGGTAACCAAGAAGAAGACAAACCTACTACAGTACTATACTCAGATATCAATAGTTTGAAATTGAGTTAAGCCTAACGGATACTATTCAAACGGCACTCAAATTCATCTATAAATATCAATACTTAGACTGCTTGAGAACACACCTTAGATCACTGAACTTATATTGAATACTCTCACAAGCTCTCTCAAAGCACACTACTTACCTTCAAGCTTTCTGTTGCGACCAAAGCTCTTGATTCTAAGTAGCACAAAAGTTCTAAGTGTCCTGATCCTTAACAAGCATTGTTATTTGGGAAAGAGTTGAACTAAGATTTCATATATGAGATTCATTCTCTTGAACACTTATCATAGACTTGGGTCAGTAAAGAACAAGATACCATACATTGCAAAGTGTATTAAGTATACTTGATTCATAGAGCTATCTGAATAACTGAACAAGTTATTAAAGAAGATCACCTGACAAACTACCTTAACCAACACCTTAATTGACGTGGAGTATAGGAAGTACTTAGTTTCGAAAACTAAGGAATAACTCCGAGGTTACTGAGCATAGGAAGTACTTAGTTTGGGAAACTAAGGAAAAGCTCAAAAAGTTTCTGAGTACAGGAAGTACTTGGCTGTGAAAGCCGGGGAATAACTCAGGGGGAACACTTGGTTGGAACCTAGTGTATTTAGGAATCTAGAGAAGATACTTGTAAGGTTACCTCAATTATCTGTCTTAGTGGATTCTAGGTCTGAGAAAGGCCGAAGTGGATTAGTTGAAGGATTACGCCACCTTCAGATACCACTATAAAAGAACTTGTGTTATTTACTTTCTGCAGTTTATTACTTGCTTTATTTATCTTGCAAAGTATTTACACTTATCTTCTTGAAACACGTGCACTTATCACAGAAAAGTCTTCCGCTCTCTGAAATTAAGTATCAGATATCTTCACAGATATCTGAGAAACTGTGTTTGTCGATAAAAGTTTTAAAAGACTATTCACCCCCCCCCCCCAGTCTTTTACTTTGCCGTTATCTAGACCAACAAGTGATATCAGAGCAGGAGGTTCCCAAGCCTTCTGTACTGAACCTAGATCCCAGATAAGTGCCCACTAACTGCTTTTCACCTACACTTGATTCGTTTGTTTAGTGTGTTTGCTGCAGGATGTCTTTAAGTGACGCCCCAATTCTCAAGCCAGAGAATTATGAGAAATGGAAGAACAACATGATGCTCCACCTAGAAGCCATCAGTGACAAAATGATCAACGTGATAAAGAATGGCCCAATAGTCATTCAACAACTCAAGCAAGTCATAGAGGTTTCTAATGGTAGAGACAGATAACAAAGCGATGGGTCTTCCGCAGACGGATCGTCGACCTGGGAGACACGCGGTCAAGAGTTATTCTGACGAAAGCCCAGAGAGCTCTAGACATTGGAAGATGCCAAGAGAAATCGATTGGATGGTCAGGCTCGTAATACCATCATACGTTCTACTCCAGAGCACATACAGTGTAAACTGTGGGGTGAAAAAACGACGAAAGTGGCCTGGCAATTGATTGAAGAAATCTGTGCCGGCACTGAGAAAACAAAGGAAAATAAGTTCGAAGTTTTGAATCTCAAATTCTAAAACTTTAAACAAGGTCCCACAGAGACTCTTGAAGAACTAGATTTCCGGTTTACAACACTTATGAGTGACATGGCTGCACTTGGTGAAAGTAATAGATATACCTAGTCAAAAAAGATTAACACTATTGTAAGAAGTCTAAATCATAACTGGGAGCACACAAAGTTTTTGTACTTTAACGAGGAATGCGGATATCACTGCGATTGGAATTTTTCTCTCACCTTGCCACCGTTGACTATGAGACAACTCAAAGAGAACAAACAACTGAAAAGTTGCAGAATGTTGCTCTAGTTGCTCAAGGAACTTGTGAAAAGAAGAAAGGCAAGGAGTTGACTGAGGATGCTCTTGCTGTAAAGCAAATGGGAAAATATGTCAGTCGAGAAATTGAGAGAAGAAAAGCCGAAGAGAAGCTGAAAAAGCATCTAGGCTCAAACTATCACCAGTACAAAAATATGCAAAGCTCGCTGAACAAGCCGGCTCAGAAAGCATCAAGTACTGAGGAAGCAGAAATCGGAAATGATATATGTTTCTATTGTCAGAAACCTGGTCATTTCAAGAAGGATTGTCCTGCCTTCAACAAACTTAAGACAGGTGACAAGAAAGATAGAAGAATCTTCAAAAGAAGTCAAAGAGCTATGCTCACTGAAGAAAGGAAAAAGATCCAACTTCAACTGGATGCTCTAGACATTGAGTCTGATTTTGAGGATGAAGACTCAGATGATTCCACACTGCCTTCTCCAAAAATGTGCAGTGCTTCTCATGAAGTAATTGACTTTGGAAAAAATAAGAAAGAAGTGTGTGGAATGGCTGAAGAGATCTTTCCAGATATCTCCAACATTGAACCTTGTCTAATGGCTGATGAGGTAACACATACTTCTTGTTATACTTATGAAAGTGATGAAGAAGGAATCAAAGATCTGGAAAAACTCAGAAGAGAACTTGATCTCTACGAAAGAGAATTTCTAATGGTCCGAGCTAGAGCCGAAATTCTTGAAGAAAAAAAGAATTCTCTTGTAAAGGAAAATTCACAAATACTCAAGATATCTGAGAAAAAGGATGCTGAAAATGCATTTCTCAAGGCTCAGATATCTGAGACCGAAAAGTCACATCAAGAAGCATTGGCCAATCTTCAAAAGAAATGTGAAGATCTTCTTTCTGAGAATGGAGAACTCAAAAAGAAAGAATTATCTTTTCAATCTTATGCCAAAGCTAGTGACACTCTTACTGAAGTACAATCTTATTTAAGAGATCCTTCAGAAAAGAGAGGACTTGGGCTGGACACGCACACAAATAGTTCTACCACTCTGAATAAGAGTGATGAAAGACGAACATTTGTCAGTGCTCAGCAAGGTGATTCCCAAACAATCTACTGTATCGGTCAGAAAGATAAGGTTGTTGACAAAGGAAAGGCAGTTGCGACCAAGTCTTTGTGGGAAAAACAAGTCCCAAGGAAAACTGTTGAGAATGTTTCTAAAAAGAAACATAACACTGAAAAGTGTAATCACCCACAGTGCTATGTCTCTCAGAAAAGAAAAATTGCGAGGAGTATTTAATTCTCCTATGTCACATTTTCTGGAAAGAAAATAGATTATCCAGAGACTAGCAAAGCTGCTGAGAAAAGATCTCAGATAGCACCAGGTGCTCGGAATGGTATTGGCTATAAAGCCATCGGGAAACAACTTGCTCATGAGTACAAATAAGAGTAAGAACGATGGTTAAAGGCTAGAATTGCTCACAGAAATTATCATAAGTGGAAAATGAATCAAGCCACTGAAAATCTGAATGCCAGGGCTAGAAAAAATCTGGCTAGGAAGGCTAAGTTTGCTGAGAAGCAGACTCAGAAACCTGAAAGGTATCTAAAAGCACCAAATGGAGCACCAAGGAACACACCAAGGAAGAAAATAGTTCTTAATAACAATGATACTAATCATTTAACTAAAATTCGTCCTTATGTTCCTGTTAGACAAAAGAATGTTCCTAAGAAATTCATTCAAAAATGGATTCCTACTGGAAGATTCTTTAGCCCAGATTGTTCCATTGTTGGTATGAGAACCTAATCTCCTGTTTCCTGTTTTGTGCATAACACTCTAAAGACTAATTCAAAGTGGCATTTTGATAGTGGATGTGGGAAGCACATGACAGGAGACAAAGCAAATCTGATTGACTATAGAAAATGCAATGATGGACCAATTATCAGGTTTGCTGGAGGAGATGAAAATCCAACCATAGGTTTTGGCAATTTGAAGTTTGGAGCCCTTACAATTTCTGAAGTACTTCATGTAAAGGGGTTGAAATATAATCTCCTAAGCATGAGTCAACTAGTAGACAAAGGGTACACTGTCAAGATCAAGTCAAAACTATGTAAAGTGATTGACAATGAGTCAAAGCAGATAGTCTTGGTTGCAAGGCGTAAAGGAAATCTTTATGTTGCTGATTGGGCATCCGCCACAACTGAAGGATGTCTCATGGTGAGTCAATCTGGCCACACTGAAGAAAATTGGCTATGGCATAAAAGAATGAGTCACTTGAATTTCAAAACTCTGAATAAGCTAGCCAAGAAAGAGATGGTGGTTGGTTTACCCAAAATGGCATATAGAAAAGAAGGTGTATGCTCAGCTTGTCAAATGGAAAAACAATCCAAAACATCTTTCAAGTCTAAAACTAGACATTCCAATGAAAGGCCACTGCAAATGTTACATATGGATCTTTTTGAATCCTCTGTAACTAGTTATGCAAGAAAGAAGTATGGTCTGGTTGTTGTTGATGATTACTCAAGATTTACTTGGGTTGTCTTTCTCAAACACAAATCTGATGCAAGGGTTGAGATACCCAACTTCCTGAATAAGCTCGAAGTCAAGAAAAATGACAAGGTATCTGTAATCAGAACAGACCATGGTATTGAGTTTGTGAACCAGTACATAAAAGAGTTTTGTACCTACAAAGGTATACAGCATCAACTATCTTCTGTAAGGACACCACAACAAAATGGTGTTGCTGAAAGAAAAAATAGGACCCTGAAAGAAGCAGCAAGAACAATGCTTGCTGACACTGAAATAAGTGAAATCTATTGGGTTGAAGCTGTAAACACAGTATGCTACACTCAAAATAGATGTCTGATTAACAAACACCATGACAAAACTCCTTACGAGCTTTTCATTGGTAGACCCCCTAGTATCAAACATCTAAGGGTGTTTGGTTGCAGATGTTTCGTTCTTAACAATAGAAAATAATACTTGAGAACATTTCAACCAAAGGCAGATGAAGGAGTATTTCTTGGTTATTCTCTGAATAGCAAAGCCTACAGAATCTGCAACAAAAGAACGCAAAAGATTGAGGAATCTGTTCATGTAGTATTCTATGAAGAAAACAAGAAAGTACTCTTGAATGATGATCTCTCAGATAGGTTCAAAGAACTGATGATTAAAGATTCTGAAAAAGGATCCTCAGAAGGAAACAATTCTATCATTCAAATAGAGGATGAGTCTGACGATGAAAAGCAACCTATGCTTAGTAACAACCAGATGACTCTAAGACATGATGAAGAATTTCCTATGAGAATTCGAAATGGAGCAAAGCTCGAGAACCTTCATCATGAAAAGGTATCTGAAAATGAGATTGCTGAAATACAAGATTCAGATATCTCTAACACTGAAAGAGTGTCAGATATCCATGGCATTTCCCATGTGTCAGATATCTCAGATACTGCACAAGTATCTCATCAAGACAATATTGATTCACATTCAAATCAAAATGATATTGATCCTACTAGTTCAAAATCCATTATGAAATGGATAAGAAATCATCCTGCAAAGGATGTGATTGGTCCCATAGACCAAGGAATTATAACTAGAAGAGAAATCGCTGAAAATGCAAGTTGTCTCTATGGATGTTTCATCTCAAAAATTGAACCAAAGACTATAGAAGAAGCATTAAAAGATCAAGATTGGATCTCTGCAATGCAAGAAGAGTTGGATCAATTTGAGCGAAACAATGTCTGGAAACTGGTTCCATTTGTTGACGGAATCTGTAATCGGAACCAAGTGGGTTTTCAGAAACAAGATGAATGAGTCTGGTGAAATAACCAGAAACAAAGCTAGGTTAGTTGCCAAGGGATTCACTCAGACTGAAGGACTAGATTTTGATGAATCTTATGCACCAGTTGCAAGATTGGATGCAATAAGACTCTTTCTAGCCTTTGTAGCTCATAAAGACTTTACAGTTTATCAGATGGATGTCAAGAGTGCATTTCTAAATGGTGAACTTGCTGAGGAAGTCTATGTTGAGCAACCACCAGGTTTTGAAGTTTCCTCAGAAAGTAGGATGGTCTATAAGCTTCAGAAAGCTCTGTATGGGCTGAAACAATCTCCAAGAGCATGGTATGATACATTGGCCAGATACCTACTAGAAAGTGGTTTCAAGAAAGGAGATGTTGATAAAACACTCTTCACATTGAACCATGATGGGAAACTACTTTTAGTTCAAGTATATGTTGATGACATTATATTTGGATCTAAAGACAAGCAACTTTGTGAAGACTTTGCTGAACTCATGAAATGTAAATTTGAGATGAGCATGATGGGAGAATTGAATTACTTCCTAGGGCAGCAAGTCAAGCAACTCAATGATGGAATATTCATTAGTCAAACAAAGTATGCAAAGGACATGCTCAATAAGTTTAATCTAAGCCTTCTGAAAAGAATGCTAAGATATCAATGAGCATTGGAACCAAAATGACCTATACTGAATCTGACAAGAGTGTTGAAGAACACAAGTATAGGAAATTGATTGGATCTCTACTGTAACTCACTGCAAGTAGACCTGATATTCAATATGCAGTTGGAGTGTGTGCTAGATTTCAGACAAATCCAATGCAATCACACTACAACATTGCTATGAAAATATTGAGGTATGTAAAAGGTACTGTAGAAGTTGGATTGTGGTATCCAAAAGATAGTGGATTGAGTTTGGTTGGCTATTCAGATACCGACTATGTTGGATCATTGCTTGATAGAAAAAGCACCTCAGGAACTTGTCAATTTCTTGGTGCTAGATTGATATCATGGTTCAGCAAGAAACAAAATTCAATTGCCACATCTACCACAGAGGCTGAATATATTACTGCTGGGTGTTGTGCTTCACAGATATTGTGGATACAACAACAACTCAGAGACTATGGACTCAATGAAGAGAAAACTCCCATTTTTTGTGACAACACAAATGCCATTGCCATAACTCAGAATCCTAAGTTTCATGCAAGAACAAAGCACATTGATGTTAGACACCACTTCATCAGAGACCATGTTGAAAAAGGCAATATAGAGATATTCAAGATTGGCACTGAAGACCAACTTGCAGCTATCTTCACTAAGCCACTACAAGAAAGTAGATTCTTAGCCTTAAGACACAGTCTTGGACTAATGGAGCTACCAAAGAACTGAAAAAGTTCAGATATCTGAAGAAGATATCAAAGGAGAGAGAAAAGGAATCTGGAACGGGTATCTAGAAAAGAGGTATCAGGAACGGGTATCCAGAAAAGAGGAATTTGGAATGGGTATCCAGAGAAGAGGTATCTGGAACGGGTATCCAGAAAAGAGGAATCTGGAACGGGTATCCAGAAACCAAAGGCTAAAGGGTAAAATGACTATTTGAAGATTTCTGAGACGGGTACTTAGATATCTAGATCACTCAGTGAGGGAACAAAAGAGAATAGTAACTGTTGTCTGCAACTACTCTCTTGAAATTTGTATTATTTCTATCTTTGTGTAAAACTTGGACAGATATTGAGTATGAGATAGACTCAGATACAAACAGTGTTCTTAGTCGCACAGAATTGTAATTCAGATAGCAAATCGCCAAAATTCATTAATTGGGCACAATCACAATTGCTGATTGTGATCATTGCTGAAGAAGAAATATTGACCCTTGATGAAATGGGCGTTTGATCTTAACGGACGAGATTAATTCTCTGTAAATAGTGGACTGTTGAAATTCAGACGTGGCCCACTATGCATTTAATGCCGAACAAACTTTTACCCATGCCTTACTGCAATTCACAGATACGTACATACAAAACCAATTTGTGTGTATATGTTTGTTAGAATTATGTTGCTATATATATATAGGATTTTGGCAAAAGAAATCACTACTTAATCCAACATTCAGACTTGCACAAGAATAGCAAAAACCATTCTTCAACCTCTGCAAATCTCTGTTAGTTTTTCTGCAAAGAATCACTAATCTCTTTCAGACATTCAAACACTTGCACTATATAAAGAGATGGCTCCTAAACGTTCGTCTACCCAGAAATCCCAATCTTCTACCACTGGTACTGCTGAAAAGCAAGCACCAGAGTTGGTTATAGTGAACAATCGATTGGTAGGAGACTTTAATCCAGATCATTGGACTTCAAATCACAGGATGATTTGGGGTGGTGCCATGATTGAGGAGTACCTCACGGTTGCTGTTGAAAACCAAGCCGATAGAAAACTGATTTTGTCATGCTTGAAAAGGCACAAATCAAGGGATTTCTATTTGCTCTTCCCAGTGGAGTTTCTTCACTAGATGTGTTAGAATTCTACAAAAACTCCAGGATTATATCCTGTGTTTCTGAAGGCACTGCAATAGTGTCTATAAAAACTTCGGTCCAAGGGAAGGAAATCCTTTTGGACTTAACAACTTTCTGCAAGTGTTTTGATCTTCAAAATCTTGGAAATGATTTTGAAATAGACACCAAGGATGATGATCTCCTTGAAGGTGTAAAACAACTGTACAATGATGTGTGTGATCTTGAAAAATCAGATACACCCACTAATTTCAAGCTTGACATCGTAACCGGACATCCGCCGTTCATCGGGATGTTGGCATGCATTCTTCACAGATGCTTTGATGGTCTACAAGGAGGTGTTGACCAGATAAGCCAAGAACGCTGGATGATGATGTTCTTGTTGCAACAACAAGACAATAGGCAGGAAAACCCTTTCAATTGGGGAAAGTAGGCCTTTATGAAGTTTGTGAATAAGATTCAAGGCTTTGAGCCTAAAATCGCTAAGGGACTTGCTGAGCCGAAGGCCACGGTAAGCTATGGTCTAAAGATATGCTACTTGCTGGAGAAGCTTGGCATTGAGCTCAGAGAGAAGGCTGACATAGCCAACAGTAACCTACTCTACAAATATGAGTATACGAACTTGATGAAAAAGGTTACTGGATCTCAGAAAGGTTCCAAGAAGCGAAAGAATGAAGAGGTATCTGAGGGAAAGGTTGCGACCAAGAAGCCCAGAACTTCACGAAAGAAGTCTGCTGGCAAATCAGAAGGCACACCCATTGAGGTTGTCAATTCCCAGATACCTGCCGTCGCTGCAGATGAACTCATCAATGAAGATGAACTCATCAATGCTGCAAAAGAGGTATCGACTACTGAACAAGTAGACTCAGCAAGAGAAAGTGCTTTCAGAAATGTTAAGACTATTGCCGAAAGCCTTGCTGATGAACTCATCAATGCTGCTAAAGAAAGTAGTGACAGATACCAAGCCCTATCTGTAGAAATCGTAGGAATTATGGACCAATCAGTTCCTAATGCTGATGAGAGCTCTGACGATGAAGATGATGAATTAGTCATCTCTCAAGTCCTAGAAAAATCAAAAAGGGCTAAGGTTACTGAAAAAGTAACTGGTGTAGAGGTATCTGAAGAAGAACCTACACCACTGGTTGCTGAACAAGCACCTGTTTCAAAGGTTGCTGAGCAAGCACCTATAGCAAAGGTTGTTGGTGCCAACACACCATCAGGGAAAGTCACGTATAAACAACTTCAAGAAGCCCTGATGAGTGGTGACCTATTGTTGGCAGACGCTGATGTCAACACCACACTTAAAAATCTGGAAGAGCTCTCAAATGCTCAAACTTCTGCTTCCAGACAACCACAACCACAACCACAACAGCCACAAGTGGTTGATGAAATGGTCAATGAACTCCATTTTGACATACCAGCAATGCAATATGCTGAAGAAAATCCTGCAAATGAGCAGGTTCCCCAACTCCTAGAGAGGGATCAAACTGAGACATCTACTCAGAATGATCAACCAGGGGAGGCAACTGAGTTGCATACTCAGGAAAGGTCTGAAGTACCTCAAACTTCCAACAAAGAAGTAGTCCAAGAACAACAAGACCAACGCATGGAAACTTCACAAGTTCCAGAGACCAATCAGCCTGACATTGCTCAGGTAGCTGAATGGTTTAACTCCTTACTTGTGATATTTTTGTGTCTGATAAATCCTGTTATTTAATGAAATTTCTTTGTTACAGGCTGATTTAGAAACACAACAACAAGAGGAAGCTGAAAAGCTTACCTCAGAATTTGAGAAGGAGGCTTCCATAGCCTCACCACTTAAGGAACAGGAGCCTGTCTCACATGTAGAAAATAGTTCCTTAAGATATAACTCAGATATGTGCTTTATACACTTGACTAATAAGTGTTTGTTTCTAATAGGCTCCAACCGAGAAGAAAAATGAAGAGACTGAAAAGTCTATCTCTTCAGAGAGGAATCCAGAGACTTCCAAGGTCTCTGAAGAACGAGTATCTGAACCTTCTGTAGAGAAGGTATTTCATTCAGATATCTATATTCTTCAAAGAACAAATCTCTGATCATTTTTCGCAAACTAACACATTCTACTTAACAGGTTAAAAAAGAAGTAGAAGTTGTTGAGGAGTTGCCCACTCAATCCTCACAACGTATGGAAATTGATGATGTTAGGAATATATGTTAGTATTTTGATCACTCATCACATGTTCTTATCTTAGCCAGAAAGGTGATTAAGTACTCTTGGTTCACTTGAACATTGTAAAAGAGGAAATCACTGAGTATGATTAGTCTAGTAAATCTTGTATTAGGATTATAGGTCTCTGAGTGTAATTTTGTATTTCCAGAAGATCATGAAGATCAATCCTAGAAATGGAGCTTTTCTGAAGATTAGAAGCCTGAAGATTGCACAAGATTTATGAAGACATCAAGGTTTAGTCTAACTCAGAAAGACTATGTCCTTAATCCTTTCTTAAGTGTATTTAGTTACTTTTGAAATATGATTCTGGACATATGACATCATGAGTATGGTGCATGCAAGCCATCAGAAAGGCTCATGTATCCGTTGAAGACTACAGGACAAGAAATAGTACAAGTGCATTAATTGCATCGGCAGAAAAGCCACTGAAGCACAGTCCTCTCTGAGACATGAGACAAGGACTTTTGAGTACTCATTTCAAGATAAGTATGGACTGAATTTGAATTGTGTCTAACGGATATCATTCCAACAACTCTCAAATTCATCTATATATATCACACACTTAGATGCTGAGAAACACACACCTTAGAACGCTCTATCTTGCAAACTTACCATCAAGCAAAGTATTCTCTCAAGCACTCTGCTACCCTTTCTGAAAGCTTTTTGTTGCTCGAAGAATCACTAGTAGTTCTAAGTTGTCCTGAACCTTAACAAGAGATTGTTACTCGTGAAAGAGTTGAACTATCAGATACCCTTTCTGAAGCTCATTCTCCAGAACGGATATCAATTACTTGGGTCAGTAAAGAGCTGACTGCCATCCACTGAACAAGTGTATTAAGTATTCTTGTTCTATTAGGCTCTTTGAAAACATAACTGAAAAGTTATACGAGAAGCCTCTCTGACAAACCGTATAACCAACACCAACAAGGCGTGGAGTAGAGGAAGTACTTGACTTGGGAAATCAAGGAATAACTCCAAGGTTATCTGAGTAGAGGAAGTACTTAGCTCTACGAGCTGGGGAATAACTCAGGGGGAACAATTGGTTGGGAACCATTTGTTTAAGAATCTTAGAATAGGATTATTGTAAGGTGAACTCAATTATCTGTTCTAGTAAATTCTAGGTCTCAGAAAGACCGAAGTGGATTAGTTGGAGGATTACGCCACCTCCAGATACCACTATACATGCTGTGTCATTTACCTTTCTGTATTTACATTTCAGCAAAGCACACACACTTACTTATTGTTTCTGCACTTACCTATCTAAAAGTCTTCCGGCCTGAATTTAAGTATCGAAACCCCTGTGTTTCGAGAATCAGATTTAGCGACAAAAGTTTTAAAAGACTATTCACCCCCTCTAGTCTTTTACTTTGCTATCTGACCACCAAGTGGTGTCAGAGCAGGAGGTTCACAAGCCTTCTGCACTGAACCTAGATCCCCAGATAGGTGAAGGAACTTTGTCCCTTTCTGAGGACTATATAATTTGTGTGTTAAGTGTGCAGGTATGTCTCTGAGTGATGCACCCGTTCTAAAGCCAGAAAACTACGAGAAATGGAAGAACAACATGATGCTCCATCTGGAGGCCATTAGTGATGAGATGATATATGTCATCAATGAAGAACCTATCAAAATCAGACAACTCAAACAAGTTACTGAGGTGTCTAATGGAAGAAAAGCCTCAGACAAAGAAGATGGAAGCGAGGATGCGGCTGCTAGTGATAGTGGTCGTGTTTCTCATGGAAGCATTATGTATGAAGACAAGCCAAGAGAGCTCTGGACATCTGAAGATGCCAAGAGACACAGATTGGATGGTCAAGCTCGTAATATCATCATCAGATCAACACCTGAGCACATATAATGTAAACTGTGGGGTGCTAAACGCGAAAAGTCACTCGCAATTGATTGAAGAAATCGCGGTTTAATCGAGAAAACCAAGGAAAACAAGTTCGAAGTTCTTAAATTGAAATTCCAAAACTTCAAACAAGGTCCCACTGAAACTCTGGAAGAACTTGATTTCAGGTTTGCTACCCTCATGAGTGATATGGCTGCACTTGGTGAAAGCAACAGATACTCCCAGCCAGAAAAGATTAAGACTATTGTCAGAAGTCTCAATAACAACTGGGCGCACACAAAGTTCTTTTATTTCAACCAAGGGATGCCAAATATTACTCCAGTAGAGCTCTTCTCTCATCTTTCTACTGTAGACTATGAGACAACTCAGAGAGAACAAACAGCTAAAAAGTTGCAAAGTGTTGCTCTAGTTTCTCAAGGTACTTCTGAAAAGAAGGATACCAAAGATGCATCTGAAGAAAATGCTCTTGCAGTAAGACACATGAAGAAATTTGTGAGTCAAGAGATTGAGAGAAGAAAAGCTAAGGAAAAGCTGAAAAAGCATCTTGGCCCAAACTATCATCAGTACAAGAATATACAAATGAACAACTCTCTGAACACCCCCATTCAGAAAGGTGTTAGTACTGAAGCTGCAGAAATAGGAAATGATATCTGCTTCTATTATCAAAAGCCTGGTTACTTCAAAAGAGATTGTCCTGCTTTAAACAAGCTCAAGACAGGTGACAAGAAGGACAGAAGAAATTTCAGGAGAAATCAAAGGTCCTTACTGACTGAAGAAAGGAAGAAGATTCAAATTCAACTTGATGCTCTAGACATTGAAATAGATTCTGAAGATGAAGATTCAGATGACTCAAACCTACCATCACCAGAATTGTGTGGAATCACCCACGATGTAATCGACTTTGGCCTTAAGAAGAATGAAATGTGTGGAGTTGCTGAGATTGCTGGTCCAGACATCTCCAACATTGAAATATGTCTGATGGCTGATGAGGTAACTAACAATTCACAATTTCTGTACTATGAGAGTGATGATGGAATTGAGGATCTGGAGTTGGTCAAGAGTGAATTGGATTGTTATGAGAAAGAATTTCTGGAAGCACAATCCAAAACCAGAATTCTAGAGGAAAGCAAAGAAACTCTTGAAAAAGAGGTTTCTGAGCTAACCAGAGTATCTGAGAACAAGAACGCTGAAATAACCGTTCTGAAAGCTCAGATATCTGAGAATGAAAATTCTCACAAACTAGCCTTGGATGAACTTAATAAGAAAATGATGAAGCTGCTTTCTGAAAATGAAGAACTCAGAAAGAAAGAGCTATCCTTCCAATCTTATGCAAAGGCTAGTGACACTCTCACTGAGGTTCAATCCTATCTGAGAGACCCCTCTGAGAAAGGTGGACTTGGACTTGATGGACAATCAAGTAATTCATCTCCTCTGAAGAAGAGTGATGAAAGGTTGATCTTTGTAAAAAGTCAACAGAATGATTCTTCAACCACCTATAGCATTGGTCAAAAAGCTAGGGTAGTTGACAAAGGAAAAGGAGTGGCAACCCAGCCTTTGAAAGAACAATGAGTTCACAAGAAACATGTGGATAAAGTTTCTGAAAAGAAACACAACCCTCAGACATGCAACCATCCATATTGCTACTTTACTAGGAAGGGAAGAATTGCTGGAATAGGCAAATTCTCTACTATACCATTTTATGAAAATAAAGATGGTGCACAAACTAGTAAGGCTTCTGAAGAGCGCATTCAGAAAGCCAAAGGTGTTCGAAATGGCATTGGCTATCGTGCTATTGGAAAGGTCCTTCTGCAACAATATAAGGAAGGACAAGAACAATGGCGCAAGGCTAATATTGCACGTAGCAATAGACAAAAGTGGAAGAAATCTCAAGCCACTGAAAAAGGCTAAGTTTGCTGGAAAGTTGAAGAAATCTCAAGGAACCTGGCCAGAAAGGCTAAGTTTGCTGGAAAGCAACTCCAGAAACCCAGGCTCCAGAAAGCACCAAAGGGAACACCTAGAAACACCCCAAGAAGGAAGATTGAGATCAAAATCACTGATCTCATTGTATCTCCCTCTGATCAAGTTAGACAAAAACAAACTCCCAAGAAATTCACTAAAATGTGGATTCCCACTGGAAGAATGTTTAGTCTAAGTGGTTCTATCTCTTAAGCAAGAACCTAACTCCTGTTTCCTGTTTTGTGCAGAACGCCTCTTGGACTAAGGCTCAATGGCTATTTGATAGTGGATGCGGAAAGCACATGACAGGAGACAAGGCAAATCTAGTCAACTACAAAGCTTGCAATACTGGACCAGACATCAGATTTGCTGGAGGAGAATTAAATCCCTCTCTGGGATATGGCAACGTCAAATTGGGATCATTAACAATCACTGACGTATTACATGTTAAAGGTTTGAAATATAATCTACTTAGCATGAGCCAGTTTACAGACAAGGGATTCACTGTGAAATTCAAAGCAAATATTGCAAACTTATTGACAATGAGTCAAAGTAGACAGTCTTGGTTGCTCGGCGGAAAGGTAGTATTTATGTTGCCGATTGGGCATCTGCCACAACTGAAGAATGTCTCATGGTGAGTCAATCAGGTCACACAGAAGAGCACTGGTTATGGCACAAAAGAATGAGTCACTTGAATTTCAAAACTCTGAACAAACTTGCCAAGAAAGAGTTAGTGGTTGGTCTTCCCAAAACATCTTTCAGAAAGGATGGTATCTGTTCTGCCTGTCAGATGGGGAAACAATCCAAGATCTCTTTCAAGTCCAAAACTAGACACTCTAGTGTTATACCACTACAACTATTACACATGGATCTTTTTGAATCATCTATAACTAGTTATGCAGGAAAGTATGGTCTAGTTGCTGTAGACGACTTCTCAAGATTCACTTGGGTTGTCTTTCTGAAGCAAAAATCTGAAGCTAGGGTGGAGATACCTAACTTGCTGAATAAGCTTGAAGTCATTAAAAATGACAAGGTATCTGCAATTAGAATAGACCATGGTACTGAGTTTGTCAACCAGTACATAAAGGAGTTTTGTACCAGCAAAGGTATACAACACCAACTCTCCTCTGTGAGAACACCACAACAAAATGGTGTTGCAGAAAGGAAAAATAGAACCCTTAAAGAAGCAGCAAGGACAATGCTAGCTGACACTGAAATAAGTGAAGTTTATTGGGTTGAAGTCAGAAACACGTAATGCTACACTCGAATGTATGTTTGATGAACAAACACCATGACAAGATGCCATATGAACTCTTGGTTGGTAGACCCCCTAATATCAAACATCTGAAAGTATTTGGTTGTATATGTTTTGTTCTTAACAATGGAAAAGAGTATCTAAGAACATTTCAACCAAAGGCAGATGAAGGTGTGTTTCTTGGTTATTCTATGAATAGCAAAGCATACAGAGTTTACAACAAAAGAACAAAGAAGATTGAAGAATCAGTTCATGTTGTATTCTATGAAGGAAGCAAGAAAACACCTCTTGCTGATGAACTCTCAGAAAGGTTCAAGGAACTAATGATAAAGGATTCTGAAGAAGAACCCTCAGAAAGGAAAAACATCATTGTGGAAAGAGAGGATGACTCTGACGAAGAAAAGCATGAAATGCCTAGTAACAACCAGATGATTCTCAAACATGATGAAGAATTTCCTATGAGAATTCCAGAAATGGAAACTGAAGATGTTCATCAGAGAGCCAACTCTGGAAATGACCTCTCTGACAGGCATGTCCCAGAAAGCTCTCACACTGAGCAAGTGTGAGACATTCACCGCCCTTCTGAGGTGCAAAATGTCACAGATACTGAAGAAGTATCAAGTCATAATCATAGTGATTCACATTCAGATCACATAGATGTTGACCCTACTAGCCCTAAACCCATGATGAGATGGATCAAGGATCATCCTGCAAAAGATGTGATTGGACCAATCAATCAAGGTGTTAGGACTAGCAGAGCAATAGATGAGAATGCTAATTCTCTCTTTGGATGTTTCATCTCAAACATTGAACCTAAAACTATAGAAGAAGCATTAAGAGACCAAGACTGGATCTCTGCAATGCAAGAAGAATTAGATCAGTTTGAGAGAAACAAAGTCTGGAAACTAGTTCCATTTGTAGAAGGAATATCTGTGATTGGAACTAAGTGGGTTTTCAAAAAACAAGATGAATGAATTAGGTGAAATAACCAGAAACAGAGCAAGGTTGGTTGTCAAGGGATTCACCTGCATCAAGGCTTAGATTTTGATGAGTCATATGCACCAGTTGCCAGATTGGATGCAATAAGACTCTTTCTGGCATTTGCAGCTCATAAAGACTTTAAAGTTTATCAGATGGATGTCAAGAGTGCATTCTTGAATGGTGAACTTGCTGAGGAAGTCTATGTTGAACAACCACCTAGCTTTGAAGTTTCCTCAGAAAGTAGAATGGTCTATAAACTACAGAAAGCTCTATATGGGCTGAAACAGGCTCCAAGAGCATGGTATGACACTTTGGCCAAATACCTTCTGGAAAGTGGTTTCAAGAAAGGTGAAGTTGATAAATCTTTATTTACTTTAAATCATGATAGGAAATTACTCTTAGTTCAAGTATATGTTGATGATATTATATTTGGATCTAAGGACAAGCAACTTTGTGATGACTTTGCAAATCTTATGAAAAGTAAGTTTGGGATGAGCATGATGGGAGAATTGAACTATTTCCTAGGATTGCAAGTCAAGCAACTCAATGATAGAATATTCATTAGTCAGACAAAGTATGCAAAAGACATGCTCACAAAGTTCAATCTTAAGCCTTCTGAAAAGAATGCTAAGATACCTATGATCATAGGAACCAAGATGACCTATACTGAATCAGATAAGAGTGTTGATGAACACAAGTATAGGAAATTGATAGGTTCACAACTTTACCTTACTGCAAGCAGACCTGATATTCAATATGCAGTTGGAGTGTGCGCTAGGTTTCAAACAAATCCAATGCAATCACACTACAACATTGCTATGAAAATATTAAGGTATGTGAAAGGTACAGTAGATGTAGGTTTGTGGTATCCTAAAGAAAGTGGATTGAGTTTGGCTAGTTACTCAGATGCTGATTATGCTGAATCAATGCTTGATAGGAAAAGTACCTCAGGAACTTGTCAGTTTCTGGGAACTAGACTTATCTCATGGTTTAGCAAAAAGCAAAACTGTTGGGAAATTTGTTGGGAAATTTCTTGAGAAATTTGTTAGGAATTTTGTTAGATATTTTGTTAAGAATATCTGTTTAGTTTTGATCAGCAACATGATGACTTATCTTAGTCTCAGAAAGGTGATTAGTACTCTTGGTTCACTTGAACATTGTAAAAGAGGAAACTCACTAAGTACGATAGTCTAGCTAATCTTGTATAGGATGTTAGGTCTCAAAATGTAATTTTTATTTTATGAAGAGAAGACCAAGAAGAAGACATCCAGGCAGAAAGCTCAATGACATTGAAGACTTGAAGAAAACTGCACAAGATTACTGAAACTGTTTTTCAGATACCCTAGCCAGATATCTTGAAGACACGAATAGTTTTAAACAAACTGTGTCACAAGAGATATCTGAGAAATAAGAGACATATCTGAAAACAAGTAAAGTGTCCACAGATATCTATTCTCAGATACCTTGAGCTTTAACCACGTTTCTGAAAAAGAAACATATATATTGCAAACAAAGTTGTTTCAATAAATACAAGTGGTATCTGAAGATTGAAGATAAGGACGTGCAAAGAATCAGATAACACTAGTCTCTGATATAAAGCATAGTTCCGTTGACACTACAGGACAAAGAGTATAGTACAATGCATTTAATGCACGGACAGAGATGTCTGAATAAAAGCAACGGCAGCTTCTGAAGAAGAAGACAAAACCTGCTACAGTACTATACACAGATATCGATAGTTCGAATTTGAGCCTAACGGATACCATTCAAACGGCACTCAAATTCATCTATAAATATCAACACTTAGACTGCTTGAGAAGATACCTTAGACACACCTTGAACTGCATACAAACGCTGAACATCTTACTCTCTCAAAGCAACTTACTTACTCTCAAAGCTTTCTGTTGCGACCAAAGCTTTTGATCTTGAGTAAACACTTAAGTTCTAAGTGTCCTGATCCTAAACAAGCAAAGCTATCTGTGAAGGAGTTGAATCAAAAGATCAACTATCTGAGATTCATTCTCTTGAACAGATATAATAAGACTTGGGTCAAGAAATCGAACAAGATACCATACGCTGTAAAGTGTATTAAGTAACTTGGTTCACAGAGCTATCTGATTAACTGAAAAGTTATTAAGACGCTCATCTGACAACTCAAACCAAAAACCAACACCATAACTGGCGTGGAGTACAGGAAGTACTTAGTTTGAAAAATCAGGGAATAACTCCAAGGTTACCGGAGTATAGGAAGTACTTGATTTGGGAAACTAGGGAATAACTCCAAGGTTTTTGAGTATAGGAAGTACTTAGCTTGGGAAGCTAGGGAATAACTCAAAGGTTTCTGAGTATAGGAAGTACTTGGCTGTGAAAGCCGGGGAACAACTCAGGGGGAACATTTGATTGGGAACCAATTGTTAAGAATCTTAGAATAGGATTATTGTAAGGAGAACTCAATTATCTGTTCTAGTGAATTCTAGGTCTCTGATAGACCGAAGTGGATTAGTTGGAGGATTACGCCACCTCCAGATACCACTATACTTGCTGTGTCATTTACGTTTCTGTATTTACATTTCAGCAACACACACACATATTAACTGTTTCTGCACTTATCTTTATTAAGTCTTCCGCACTCTGATTCTAAGTATCAGATATCTATTCAGATATCTGAGAAATAGTTGTTATCGACAAAAGTTTTAAAAGACTATTCACCCCCCCCCCCCTCTAGTCTTTTACTTTGCCGTTATCTGGACCAACAAAAACTCAATTGCAACTTCTACCACAGAGGCTGAATATATTGCTGCTGGTTGTTTTGCAACACAAATTCTGTGGATTCAACAACAACTCAGAGACTATGGACTCAATGAAGAGAAAACTCCCATCTTCTGTGATAACACAAGTGCTATTGCAATCACACAGAACCCCAAGTTCCATGCCAGAACAAAGCACATTGATGTTAGACACCACTTCATCAGAGACCATGTTGAGAAAGGCAATATAGAGATACTCAAGATTGGCACAGAAGACCAACTTGCAGATATCTTCACCAAGCCCCTACAAGAAAGCCGGTTCTTGACCTTAAGACATAGTCTTGGGTTAATGGAGATGCCTAAGGACTGAAAAATGTCCTGAAACTCTATACCCTGAGTAAGTGAGGTAGAAAAAAAGTAGGCCTCTGAGAATAGGTTCTCAAAAAGCCAAGTTGATAAGAAGTGATGCAAAGGTTTCTGAGTAGCAACACTCAGAAAGGCAAAACATTTCTGGAACGGGTATCCAGAAAGGCAAAGGTTGGTACACACTCAATAAGTAAATAAGACTAGAACTTACTTACGGAGAGTAGGTCAAATACATTCAAACAACTGAAGCTCCTGACACTTGAATTCCGAAAGCTATTTAGTCATAAAGAGAAAAGACACACAAAGCCCGAAAAGTATAAGTTCTGAAAGTCAAACATGTCCAATGTCTTGTATTTTTGCCATTTTTATGATAAATAATATAAAGATAAGGACTTGACACTCAGAATGATAAGTTCAAACGATTGAGTGCTCTTACTCTTTAATAAGTGACATAATGAGTGTAACTTGTTAAAAATCCATCAAGTCGGCACAATACCATTTGTTGATTGATATCATTACAAGATATTCAATATAAGCCCTTGATGAATAAACGTTTGATCTCAACGGTTGAGATTAAAACAAAGCAAGTAATGTCTGTTGAGAAATGCAGACATGGCCCACTATGCATTTAATGAAGTACGAATGTGATACCACGCCTATGTAGATACAAAGACACGCATTCATATTCAGTTGTATCTATGTACATTTTGTCTGCTATATATATAGGACTTGGACAAAAGACAAACACTTTTACCAAATTCGAAATTTCATACTTGCATCAAAACAGCAAAATCTCTCAAGATTTCTGCAAAAACCCTTCTGCAAACTCAACTTCTTGTGTTTAGTCTTCTGAAAAGATAGACTAATCCCAATTAATCTTGCAAAATCCCTCTGAAAACACTCACTCAAGACTCTATATAAGAAATGGCACCCAAGAAGATGACCACCAAGAACCCTAAGGCCGCATCATCTGCTCCTGCTGAAAAGCAAGGAGGAAAGGAACTCAAGGTGTTGAATAAACGCCTTCTGGGAAAATTCACACCATCTGACTGGAACCCAAACCACAAAATGAATTGGGGAGCTTTTCTAGTGAAGAAGTATGTACCAAAGAATACCTTCAAGACCAGATAGGAAACTGATATTGGGGATGCTGAAAAGTTCCCATATCTTCAAGTTTCTGTCTGCTGCACCCAGTGGACTTTCCACACTGGATGTGCTGGAGTTCTATAACAACTCCAAAATCTTCACAAAGGTTGTGAATGATGAAGAAGAGAAATTCATGCAGACTGAAGTTCAAGGACAAGAAATTGTCCTAGACTGCAAGACTTTCTGCAAGATATTCCGATTGAAAAATCGAGGAACAGTTGAAGACATCAACATCAGGGATGCTCCCATGATCCAAGGTGTTAAAGAGCTATTTGAAGCAATCCAATTAGAAAATGCAAAGGGTTGCCCAGGAGAATTTGTTCTGAAATCCATCAGAACTAGTCATCTCCAGAAACACTGGAGTACTTTAGCTCTCATTCTGGTCCGTTGCTTTGATGGCAACAAAGGTGGAGTGGACCAGATAAGCATGGAGAGATGGATGATGATGCATCTTCTGAACAAGAAGCATGAAGGGCAGGAAACCCACTTCAATTGGGGGAAGTACGCCTTCAACAAATTCCTTGGGCATATTGAAGAATTTGAGCCCAAGATCATCAACGGCCTTGCTGAGCCAAAGGCCAATATGCACTTTGGTCTTGAATTTGTCACATTCGAAACAATGGGAATCACTCTCGAGAGAGGCAGAAATCGACCACCAACTCCTTTTCGACACGCCTTTGAAGAAAAGGAGAGACTTGCTGCTGAGAAAGCACTCAGAGAGGCAGAAGAGCTTGAAGCTGCCCAGCAAGGTGAAGAGCTCTCTGAGCAAGCTCCAGCTCAACCTCAAACTGCTAAGAGAAAAAGGACTCAACACAAAAGAGTACCTAAGCCCCAAAAAAAAGAAATAGAGGCACAACCTTCTGGAGACAAGGTATCAGAAGATGTTGGACGCCCAGAAAGGCAATTCCAGAATGCCCCAAGAATCCTGAACCAAACTGCTCCAGAACTCTCCAGAGATGATAGAAATATCATAGATGGGTCTGCACCAACACTGCATAGTGATTTTGAGGATGATGAAGTACTTGCAAAAGTACTCAAAAGGTTCAAGTATGAAACCCATGGAGGAGCATCAAGCTCAGCTCCTTAGAGAGATAGGAGCCCCTCTGCCCAGCAGGAAGAAGAAGGCCTGGGTGAGGAAGATAAAATGCTGGAAGATCCTGACATTGCTTCCACATTCACTATGCCAGCACAAAATATTGCTGAAGAAAACCCTGTCCTTGCACAGGTTCCTCAACCTTCTGAGAGAGCTCAACTCTCATAAAGGGATCAAACTGAGATGGAGACTCAGAATGATACTGTAGAGGAAAACAACAATGAGCACAGAGAGACTGTGGAATCACCACAAGTCCAAGAGATCAATGATCAGCCTGACTCTATTCAGGTAGCAAAAGTAGTTTGTATCTAACTTGTCAACATTAAAATGTTAACTTCTTACTCATAAGCTTCATTTGTTACAGGCCAACATGGAGACACACTTTCAGGGGGAAGTATAATTTGTCCACTCCTCTGAATGAAGAAGAGGTTCCTCCAACCTCAGAACAACAAGAAGAGCCTGTCCTATAGGTAGTTAAGTTATCTCTGGATAAGAAATAACTTGCTTGAAATATTCATATCTTGCGTTCTAACTTCTTTTTGTCTCTTATTAGGCTCTAACTGAGGAAGTAGTGGTGGTGGAACCAACACCCCAAAACCAAGAGATTCCAGAGGCTGAAAAGCTTTCTGAGGAAGTATTTACTGAGCCTTCTGCTGAGAAGGTAAGTAATCAGTAATAGTCTCCTTCAAGAATGCTCTGGAAAACACACTACTAAATCTCTTATGTTTGTTCTTACAGGCTCAGTCAGAAGAACAATTGGATGGAGAAACCGTAGTGTTATCTCTTCCAAAAGAAACTAAAACTGCTGAACAAGCAGTATCCGCAGAAAAAGTGCCAGAAACCCCCAAGGCTTTTGAGGAACATGCTACTGAGCTTCCTCACTTGGAAGTAAGTGAAGCTTCAGAAAGCATATTTCTATCTATCTTTCTCTGATAAACAAGTTTCTGAAACCATAATTGATTTTGATTCTCAGGTTCAAACAGAAAGAAAGGTTGATGAGGATCAGACTTCTCCTCACAACAAGGTATCTGAGGCCTCTGTGCCCAAGCAAGCAGAAATACAGGATAATGAGCCTAGTGTTTCTACACAGGTATGCTTAGAAAGCCTATTTTCGCCTACAGATACTAATTCAAGTGGTTTGAGCAAAACTAACTTGAACACTTTCTTTCAGGCTCAAAGTCTAGAGCCAGTTGATTTACTCAAGGCTTTTCAGAAGCACACTTTAAAGAAACATCTCAAGTGCTTGAATGGCGTAAACTCAGAAAGGCTGACCTTTCTGAATTAGCCAGAGTAATCGACATCCCAGAGAAGAGAGCAATCGCCTTCAATCTGGAGGATCACATCCATGCATTATTCCCAACAGAGTCCTACTCATTTGCCACTCTGATGCATGAAGACTTCATTCATGAAGTAGCACAAAGACTTATAGCAGATTTCAAGTCTGCGGATGCTCAAACCCAAGAGCAGATGGTTACCCATCCTGCCTTGCCCAGCAAGCTCACCACTTATCCAGCTGAGAAAGAAGAAGTTAATGGGAGGATGATTACATTCCCAAATGTGATCAACCTGGTTTCTGAAGATGAGGAAGAGACGGACGAAAATGACTATCAAGAACCTCCCTCTGAGCATCCAAACCAAGAAACAAAGAACAAGAGTGATGATGATGATGATGATGATGACCAGAATGATGATCCCCAACCTGGACAAGGCGGGATTCAGAAAGCTAGCAAAGGAAGTGGAGAAAAGGCTACTCCTTCAAATGCTCAGAGAGCCCCATCATCATCACCTCCCAAGTCTCATCAAGATACCCAACAGGCTGAGCACAATGATGCTCTAGAAGAAATTTCAGCCGCTGAGTTTAGGATTGAACAACTCAGAAAGGTGTTGGAAGAAGAAAAGAGAATCAGCATTGAGTGTCAAGCTCTTGTTGATGGAAAGGAAGCCAAAATCAAGAAGCTCACAGAAGCAAATGCCAGGGAATTGGCACTACTAGATGAACAAAGAAATCTGAAGAATGCCATTGTTGTCACAGCTGCTGAGATAGATGCCATGGATGACAATGATGATGAAGAGCAGATCTTTGATCGCATCAAAAGACCTTCTACATCTTCTCGGAAAGACACTTGATGGAAAATGTAAGAAGACGCAACTGCAAACAATCCAAGAAAAGGATTATGACAGTGATACTGAAGAAACCCGAAACTTGATCACCCCAGAAGAAGATGAGAGACTTATCACTAAGGAAAAGTTAGCCCTTCTGGCTCATCAACTATTTTCTGCTCCAGGTGCATCAAGAAGTGATGAGCACAGGTCTAGAACAAGTATTTTCTTAGAACTAAGAAACAGACTTGTTGCTCAAGACACTAAAGTCCTACAGTCAGTCCCAGAAGAGATGAAAGATTTGGCTGCCGCTTTGCTGAACAGAGCATAGCCCTCTCTCAGAAAGATCTAGCTTTGATCAGGGAAGATGACTGCAACAATGCCAACCTAGCACTAATAGAAGCCATCCATGCTACTCAACAAGCATATGCTATTCTAAGGCCTCTTGAAGAGCTCAACAGAAAAGAGCAAGAATTGGTTAGGCAAAACAAGGACTTGAAGAAAGAAATCCAAGAACTGGTCAGGGTACACAACAACCTCCAGAAAAACTTTGAATCACTCTCTGAAGCTTATGCTATCATGAGTCAGTCATTCATGACTAAGGGGGAAGAAGAGATGCCTCAGAAAGGCAGAGGAAGAAAAAGAAAACAATCAATTCCTCCCTCCTCAAGTCAACTAGTCATCAAGGACACTGGAGATGCCCCTGCTGAAGAAGTTGTTCCAGATCAACCATCAACCAGCCAAAAGGCTCAGAAGTATGGTTACTAGGGGAACCAAGTCCCTTAGGACCTCAGATGGGAACAACAAGAATAATCCTGAAGAAGGAGAAGACCAAGAAGAAGGAGAAGTTAGAGGCCAAGAAAGCTGCAAGTCTCCAATTTTGGACTTCAATGATGATGAGGATGATTCTGATGAACATCCACTTCATAAGAAAAGGAGACAAGAAACTACTTCACAACCTCCTCTGGCAGCAAAGCCCTTAGCAGCCAGAACTCCTGACAGAAGGCCACCTAACAGAAAGGCAAGAAGGGATTCCCAGTTTGGCAGAGTAAACAGAGAAACTCATCAAGAAAGGCCAACTGATGCCCACATTGAGTATGTGAAGACTAGTAATGAAGAGTCTTCATATAGGTGCATTCTGAACAAGAGAGGGTATTGGATTCTGGAACTACAACATCTACTTGTCAATGATAAGTTTCCAACTCCCATCCTCAACCAGATCCTGAAATGGAGAGAAGGCAAGCCAGAATTGCTAAAACCTGAGCACCTTCATGCCTGGCTAAACTTTGAAGTAGAAAAGAGGAATGAAGCCAGAAAGATGGATCTTTCTTTTGCATGTCCTTACCCAAAGCCTGATGATGTACACAAGGTAAGAAAATTGGATGGTAGCTACAGCAGGAAGAATAAACTAGGTGTTTCAACCTATGAGTCATTCTCTATGACATTGGATGAATAGCTAGATGATTTGCACTATCTGGAAGTATTTCAACCTATCTCAGCTGCAAGTAGACCATGCCTGGGTCTGGGGAAAGTACTTCTGGGTCAAACACTTTCTTTGGAAGAATCACAAGCTTGGCAAGAGTTACCATGAAATATGTGACTTATCCAGAAAGACAGAGATCTCTGTCAGAAGGATTCTTTATGACTATGTCCAAGAATGCAGAAAAGTGGATGATCATGCCAACTGATCCAGAAAGGGTGCTGAAGAACTTGAGGTATCTGAACCCAAGTTCCATTTCTGAAGACTTGAAGACTAGTAACATTAGAATATTCTCTTGGAGCTTGGATTCTCCTTTGTTCTAATTTACTTAGTATGTTTTGTTACTTTTTGTAATCTTGCTGATTGTTTCTGAATTTCTCTATCTGTAAAAGTTGCATCTTATTCTGTAAACTGTACCTATCTGAAGATCATACTCTCAGATACATTCTAATAGATGACAACTTATCAGCAAAGATCACTTCTTGTGATTTGGTTGATGTTTACTTTCTGCACTTAATTCAACTAAAATTGAATATCATTTGAAATGATTAAAGTGGTGGATTGTTTTCTCTTCCAGGATTACAAATTTGTAATAGGACTTAAAAGATAGTCATGGATGACTGATCAAAAAGGGGGAAATTTGTTAGGAATATCTGTTAGTATTTTGATCACTCATCACATGTTCTTATCTTAGCCAGAAAGGTGATTAAGTACTCTTGGTTCACTTGAACATTGTAAAAGAGGAAATCACTGAGTATGATTAGTCTAGTAAATCTTGTATTAGGATTATAGGTCTCTGAGTGTAATTTTGTATTTCCACAAGATCATGAAGATCAATCCTAGCAATGGAGCTTTTCTGAAGATTAGAAGACCGAAGATTGCACAAGATTTATGAAGACATCAAGGTTTAGTCTAACTCAGAAAGACTATGTCCTTAATCCTTTCTTAAGTGTATTTACTTACTTTTGAAATACGATTCTGGACATATGACATCATGAGTATGGATCATGCAAGCCATCAGAAAGGCTCATGTATCCATTGAAGACTACAGGACAAGAAATAATACAAGTGCATTAATTGCATCGGCATAAAAGCCGCTGAAGCACAGTCCTCTCTGAGACATGAGACAAGGACTTCTGAGTACTCATTTCAAGATAAATATGGACTGAATTTGAATTGTTTCTAACGGATATCATTCCAACAACTCTCAAATTCATCTATATATATCACACACTTAGATGCTGAGAAACACACACCTTAGAACGCTCTATCTTGCAAACTTGCCATCAAGCAAAGTCTTCTCTCAAGCACTCTACTACCCTTTCTGAAAGCTTTCTGTTGCTCGAAGAATCACTAGTAGTTCTAAGTTGTCCTGAACCTTAACAAGAGATTGTTATTCGTGAAAGAGTTGAACTATCAGATACCCTTTCTGAAGCTCATTCTCCAGAACGGACATCAATTACATGGGTCAGTAAAGAGCAGACTGCCATCCACTGAACAAGTGTATTAAGTAGTCTTGTTCTATTAGGCTCTCTGAAAACATAACTGAAAAGTTATACGAGAAGCCTCTCTGACAAACCGTATAACCAACACCAACAAGGCGTGGAGTAGAGGAAGAACTTGATTTGGGAAATCAAGGAATAACTCCAAGGTTATCTGAGAAGAGGAAGTACTTAGCTCTAGGAGCTGGGGAATAACTCAGGGAGAACAATTGGTTGGGAACCATTTGTTTAAGAATCTTAGAATAGGATTATTGTAAGGTGAACTCAATTATCTGTTCTAGTGAATTCTAGGTCTCAGAAAGACCGAAGTGGATTAGTTGGAGGATTACGCCACCTCCAGATACCACTATACTTGCTGTGTCATTTACCTTTCTGTATTTACATTTCAGCAAAGCACACACAATTACTTATTGTTTCTGCACTTACCTATCTTAAAGTCTTCCGCGCTCTGAATTTAAGTATCAGAAACCCCGTGTTTACGAGCTATGTTATCGACAAAAGTTTTAAAAGACTATTCACCCCCCCCCCCCCCTAGTCTTTTACTTTGCCGTTATCTGGACCAACAGATGAGGCATCAAGGCCTTCATCACAAGAAAAGATTCCAGAGACTGCACAAGTCTCTGAGAGACAAGTATCTGAGCCTCCAACGGAGGTAATTGACCTCTCAGGTATCTAATTTGTCACTAAAACTTTTCTTAATAAAATTTCCTAAGTGTTATGTTTCTAATCTCAGGTTCAAACAGAAAGAAAGACAACTGAGGATCAGACTTCCCAGTCTCCTCCTCATATCCAGATATCTGAGACACCTGGAACCTCAATAGTCAAGTCATCTGAGCCTGTCACACAGGTAACTCAGATACCTTTCTACTCTAAAGCCCAGATATCTACTAAAGTTTTGAAATTAATTCAGAACACTTTCTTTCAGACTCAAACAAGTGCCACTAATGTCCCTGTTGATGAGAAAGAGGACCTGCTTCCTTTCTTCAAGGAACACACTTTGCCAAAGCATCTGAAATGCTTCAAGAAATGGCAAAAGCTCCGATGCTCCGATCTTTCTGAAATCTTAAAGGTGACTGATCACCACACAAGGAGAGCATGAGCCCTTGACTTGGAAAACTACGTCCATGCAATGTTCCCCACTGGACAATATTCTTTCGGAACATTGATGGATAAGGATTTTGTCAAGGAAGTGGCCAGAAAGCTGATCCAAGCTTTCAATCAAGCTGATGGTCAGACCAGATTGCAGATGGCATTCAAGCCTACTTTGCCCCATACTCTACAGTATATACCCTCTGAACAAGAGGAAGTTAATGGGCAAACGGTCACTATTCCAGAAGTGATCAACCTGGTCTCTGAAGATGAGGAAGAAAAGGAAACTGATGAAAACAATTATGAAGATCCTCCTTCTGACCATCACAAGGATGAAGATAAGAAGGATGATGATGATGCCCCTGCACCAGGGACAGGAGGGATTCCACAAGGAAACATTGCCTCAGCTGCTGAAAAGCACACTGAGAGGACATCACAACAATCCCCTCCTCCATCTCCTCAGAAATCTACTCATCCAACTCCCTAACACAAAGATACTACTGAACAAGTAGTTGAGCACTCTGAGGGAACAACTCTGAAAATATCAGATGCACAAGCCAGAGTTGCTCAACGTAAACAAATGTTGGAGGAAGAACAACAGCTACATCTTCAACTGGAAGAAAAGATAGTTGAATCCAGAGCAAAGCTCCAAAAGATTGAAGATCAAACAATCAAGGAAATGGAAGCTTATGCTGAAATGAAAGAACTCGACTTCTTTCGAGCAATTCTTTGAGGAATTGAATCTTGCAGTATCTAGTGACAAGCATGATGCTAATTTGCATTCCCAAAAGATGTACCATCCTCCTCCTTTGAAGGAAAGAAGCCCATCTCTGAGATGGTTGCTGGACTAGAAAACATTGATGAAAATGTACAAGAGGATGAAGATCACTGGGCTGATGACTCAGATGATGAAGAAGATAAGGCATTGGCAGAACACCACAATGAACATTTAGCGGTTTCTCATTTGAAAAGGAAGCTAATTGCTCCTGAAATTTTCAACAAGCTGCCAAATGTCAACTCAAATGAATACTTGAACATATATCAAGTATTGGCTAAATTGAAAAAGGAGTTGTCTTCTCAAGATAAAGCCGCCATTGCATCAGTCCCTACAGAAATGAAGACATTGACTGAGCTCATCACTCAGAGAACAACCATTCTGGTCGTTGCTCAGAAAGATCTAGGCATGGTTAGGGATGATGACCAAAACTTGGCTGCAAAAGCCTTTGAAGAGGCTAGCTATCTTTCTTTGGAAGCAGATGCTATTCAAGGCCCACCGGCAGAGCTCACTGATAAGGATACTGGTCTTATCAAACAAAATCAGGAGCTCAAGGCCAATCTGGAACAGTTGATTGCTGCTTACAACTATCTGCAAGGCAACTTTGACTCCCTTTCAGAATCCTTTGTGATTCTTAGTCAGTCAACAATGACTAAGGGGGGAAGGATTTCAAGTTGCTCAGATAGGAAGAGTAAGAGGAAGAGGAAGAGGAAAAGGAAACAAAAGAAAATCTGAACAACCACCTCTCAGAATTAATGAGCCCTCCTCCAGTCAGACTGCTCTACATATAGTGGCCACCACTCAACAACTTCCTGGAAAAGGAATGACAACAAGGGCCAGAGCACAGAAACCTCCAAGGAGTACCAAGGCTCCAAGGAGAAGACAAGTAAGAGGGATTGATGAGTCTTCTGATGAAGAAGAAGAAGAAGAAGAAGAAGAAGAAGAAGAAGAAGAAGAAGAAGAAGAAGAAGAAGAAGAAGAAGAAGAAGAAGAAGAAGAAGAAGAAGAAGAGAAGGAGGAGGAGGAGGAGGAGGAGGAGGAGGAGGAGGAGGAGGAGGAGAAGGAGAAGAAGAATCAAATCACAGGCAATGAAGAAGGCTGCAAAGTCTCACAAGAATTGATATTGATGATGATGAAGAGGCGATGAAGATGAAGCTCCTCTTCTGAGAAAAAGAAAAATTGATAGCCTAATGAGCCCATTCTTTGCAAAGCCTTTGGCAGCTAAAACACCCTCTGGAAATACCAAGTCAATCCAGGGTGGTTCTTCAAGCAATCCAAGGGAAAACTCAAGGCAAAGGAGGAATAGATTGAGAGCTGAAAGAAGAAAAGGTCAACTTCCACTCAGGCCAGAAGAAGCCAGAATTGAGTATGTGAAGACTGACAACAACTCCTCCTCCTACAGGTGTATTCATCAGAGGAATGGATATTGGATACTGGAACTCAAGCACTTGCTTGTAAATGAAAAAGGATTTCCAGTACCCATCCATCAACAACTTATGGCATGGAGAAAAGATAAGCCAATCTTGATCAACACCAATCATGTCAAAGCTTGGTTGGATTTTGAAGTTGTCAAGAGAGTTGAAGCCATGAGGAAGGACCTTAATGATGAATGTCCTTATGGAAAACCTGATGATGTGCAGCATCACTGGAATAGGCACAAGGCCAAGACTTGCTGTGGAACCCTTTGAGTCATTCAACATGACTGAAGATCAATACAAGGGTGACATCAGATATCTAAGGATCATATATGATTACTTCAAGCTATCAGATATCAGAATTGAGCATGCCTGGAAATGGGGAAAGTATTTATGGGTCAAACACTTTGCCAAGAAGAATCCTACCAAATCATACAAAGAAGTATGTGGTTATGCCAGAGACACTGAGATGTTGGTCAGAACCTTGCTCTATGACTACTCAGATGATATCAAAAGATTTGGAGATAGGGAGTATGCAAATTGATCCTTGGAGCTGCAGAAGATTTGAAAACTTGAAGACTAGTTTATTAGGATGTTTACTTGGAGCTTGGTTACTCCTGTTGTCCTAATTTACTATGTAATGTTTTGTATCTTGCTGACTGCACCTTATTGTTGTTTTATCCTGTAAAAGTTATTTGAACTTTCATTGTAACAAATCTGATGAACCTACTCTCACATATCAATTTCTATAAAAGATAACTTGTCAGCAAAGATCACACCTTGTGATTTGGTTGATGTTTACTTTCTGCACTTAATTATACGAATTGAAAAATCATAAGAAATGATTAAGTGATGGATTGTTTCCTCATCCAGATTTGTAATAGGTCAGATAGTCATCGTTGACTGATCAAAATGGGGGAAATTTGTTAGGAATATCTGTTTAGATTTTGATTAGCAACCTAATGACTTATCTTAACTCAGAAAGGTGGTTAGTACTCTTGGTTCACTTGAACACTGTAAAAGATGAAACTCACTAAGTATGATAGTCTAGCAAATCTTGTATAGGATGTTAGGTCTCTGAATGTAATTTTTATTTTCTTGAAGAAGACCAAGAAGAAGGCATCCAGCAGGAGAAGTTCAACAAATTTGAAGATCTAAAGACTACACAAGATTGCTGAAGACAAAGGTTTTTCAGATACCTATGTCCAGATATCTTGAAGAAACAAGTGTTTCGAAACACAAGTATTTCAAAAGATATCTGAGAATAAAAGGTTTCTGAACCGAGGAAAAGTGCCCACAGATATCTACACTCAGACACCTTGGATAAAGATTATGTTTCCGGGAAACAATATATTTTTAACAAGTGGTATCTGGAGTTGTGATAGTCTCTAGAAAAGGACGTGCAAGGCTTCAGAAAGCATGCATAGTTCCGTTGGCACTACAGGACAAAGTATAGTACAGTACATTAAATGTGCGGACAGAAATGTCTAAACAAAAAACGGTAGCTTCTGAAGAAGAAGACAAACCTACTACACTACTATACTTAGATATCAATAGTTTCAAATTGAGTTAAGCCTAACGGATACTATTCAAACGGCACTCAAATTCATCTATAAATATCAACACTTAGACTGCTTGAGTAAACACCTTAGATCACTGAACTTATATTGAATACTCTCACAAGCTCTCTCAAAGCACACTACTTACCTTCAAGCTTTCTGTTGCGACCAAAGCTCTTGATTCTAAGTAGCACAAAAGTTCTAAGTGTTCTGATCCTTAACAAGCATTGTTATTTGTGAAAGAGTTGAACTAAGATTTCATATCTGAGATTCATTCTCTTGAACACTTATCATAGACTTGGGTCAGTAAAGAACAAGATACATATATTGCAAAGTGTATTAAGTATACTTGATTCATAGAGCTATCTGAATATCTGAACAAGTTATTAAAGAAGCTCACTTGACAAACTACCTTAACCAACACCTTAATCGGCGTGGAGTACAGGAAGTACTTAGTTTGGGAAACTAAGGAATAACTCCGAGGTTACTGAGCATAGGAAGTACTTAGTTTGGGAAACTAAGGAATAGCTCAAAGGTTTACGATGCAGAAGTACTTGGTGAAAGCGGGGAATAACTCGGGGAACACTTGGTTGGAACCTAGTGTATTTAGGAATCTAGAGAAGATACTTGTAAGGTTACCTCAATTATCTGTCTTAGTGGATTCTAGGTCTGAGAAAGGCCGAAGTGGATTAGTTGAAGGATTATGCCACCTTCAGATACCACTATAAAAGAACTTGTGTTATTTACTTTCTGCAGTTTATTACTTGCTTTATTTATCTTGCAAAGTATTTACACTTATCTTGCTGAGCACGTGCACTTATCACAGAAAAGTTTTTCGCTCTCTGAAATTAAGTATCAGATATCTTCACAGATATCTGAGAAACTGTGTTTATCGACAAAAGTTTTAAAATACTATTCACCCCCCCCCCCCTAGTCTTTTACTTTGCCTTTATCTGGACCAACAACGATCAAAACACAGAAGATTTATACCACAGAGTCACGCAAATCACTTTTAGCACCTACATAATAGCCCTATTTGTAACTTGAATTAAGAAAATGCCCAAATACCTAAGCATATAATCAAATAGTAATCCTTTATTAACTCTAGTTAGTACGAATCATTATGTAGTCGGCCGCCTACAAGTGATTTATACTAACTCTGGTAAAATATTGGGCCACTAAATGATAACACAAGACATGCAAGAATATGCTACACAACACCAGCATGTAACATTTTGATCATAAGACACAAGAAAATTAGAATCACATACGTCAAGCAAATCAAATTGAGCACTCATACGTCAATCACTTTCATATCACAGTAACAAGACAACAACTCGAGGACCATTTAACACGAAAGACACAATCCTAGGTTCAGCAACTTAGACACCTCACTCGCACAACCCAAGGTCCGAAAATCATATCCCGGTACAGCCCGAGTAAAAACTCAGGCTCTGATACCAACTATAACGCCCCGAAAATTACACTAATTTTTAAAAGAACAAGGGCGTTAAAACAATAACAGAAAGACATCCTAAAAACTTTGAGAAGCTAAAACTCTAACAGTTGACTCGCAAAGATACCATTTTCAAAGAGCAGCGGCTAAATATACAAGTTTTTGCAAGCTAAAAGTTACAAAACCCCATTTATAACCCACTCTCTCTGTTGCTGAACGTCTAGCACTCCAAGGCGCCAAAATCTACAAGAAGGTAACAAATCAAGTGTGAGATAAAACTCAGTGAGGTTCTGTGCTAAGTGAACAACGAATTATGTAATAACGAAGTATGGTTTATTTTTAATCAAACAAATCTTAATATAAACATAGTCGAAGAAAGACATATAACGAAGCGAATAAATTATCGTGGGTGCAGTCAACCTTATAACCCCAATCCAATTAAGCCCTTATCACTCCAGACAGGGTGCTACCACTGTCAAACGAAGACGAAGACGAAGACCCTGCCATGGTACAGGGGTGAAACACTACTACTCCCAAAGACCTCGGCGACTTCTGCCTCGCGTCTAGGGATAGTAAGCAGAGGTACTTCATGAACAACTCGGCGAACCTGGCCCAAGTATGTCCAATCAGAAACCCCCACCACAATTGCGCAAATATCGATCGAAGCGAATCAATCAATCAAATCAAACGAAGATCATAATAAATCATATACATATATATCTTTTTAGAGCGGAATCATGAGAAAAAGATTTGATGCAGTTTTCAGAACTTGATTTCATGAGTTTTACAATGTTTGAGATGCAATACTATATATATTATATTAAAATAGCTTCTTGTAGTTTCGCAAATATACATATACTTTTTGGGTAGAACACTCACATTAAATTGAGTTGCACGGCAAAATCCGAACAAGCTATCCACGAAAGAAATGAGCAACTTCGAACAATTAATTATGTGCACTGTGAACGAGTAGGTGAGTGTGTAAAGTCGGGTTCAAAAGTGTAATCGGATCGGGAAAGTACGAAAATGAGGTTGAGAGTCGAATATCCCATCAAATCGAACTCCGAACCTCAACTATTTATAGGCAAAATGAAGCTCTGCATGTGTGACATGCAAGCTTGCATGTGTGACAAATGTCACACATGTGTGGCTTGCCATGCATGTTCGACACTTGTCGCACATGCAGGGTGGCATTCTACATGTACCGAAAATTTCAGTTTTCAGTCGAATTTGTTCATTTGTTCGGGATAAAAAAAATAGGACATATATAATCAGTTTCAAAACCCCCCGTTACTAATGAAAAGAAAATACGGGTCGTGACACTGCAGGTCTCAAGTGTTCTGCTTTCACCTGCGGAAGGCGAATCGAAACCGAGCTAAAAGCCGATCGAAACGGACGGCGATCCTTGGCCTCGAACCCACTCGAACGAATTCAAAATGGGGCGAATTGGGAAAGGATAAATGTCTAGTCCCAAATTCAATTTAGACTCTAAACCAAACTATAATTAATTAGTTATCCCCAATCAAACACTAAGAAAATTATTCACTCCTAAATAAGGAACTAAAAAAATAAAAAAAATAAAACGATTTAATGAAAAGTCGGGGTTTTACAATCATTGAATGCAATATTATAATAATATTTTAAAGAAAAACTGTATGATACATTTAAAAATCAAAATATACATTTTTTCACCTCCAACCAACAATCTAGATAAATTTTTATATCTAAGTTATTAATTAAAAAACGCCATAACATTTGAACAGTAAATCCCAAGAAAAACATTATTGCGGTTGGAATTGTGATGTTTGTTAATTTCATCAAGAATTGTGCATCTGCTAGAAAGAGGAAATATGTATAGACAACAACATTGAACGCTGAAAGCTTTTGAAATTTATATTTTGGAGGTAAATTTGTCCATTCACTTGGTACCAAACTCTAAGCATTACTCTCTTATACTTCCTCCGTCACGTTTATTTTTTGGGTGGAGAAAATTGAGCAAGTCTCCTAAGGGACGGTCTCTAGATAAGTTTTTTAAAGAAGAACCTATATTGTCAACAAAATCATTGATGTTATTAATGAAAATATATATGGTGTTTTTTCATATTACAAAAGGACTAATTTCATTAACAACATAGACGTTTTAATTAATAACATTAATGCTTTTTTTATAACATAGCCCGTCTCTAGATAAATTATCTAGAGACCGTCTCTTATGAGACTTTGTGGAGAAAATAAAGTATATATTAATTTTGGATAAAATAGTACTTGTGAATCCCTCAAATTGATTTTTTAAGTTGTAAGTATGATAAAATAATGTTAGTAGGTTTAATTTTGAGTATATTTAATGATAAAGTTGGATGATCCAAAAAAAAAATGATACTCATAAATAATCGTAGAACTTCATACATTTGTCGTTTTAATAGATTCATAACTTCATACATTCCAAAAAGGAAGCTACCCTTGACAAATAATAAACAATCTTAACTTTACACTCAAAATACACCTTTTGCTTTGAAAGTACACTTTTTTCCACCATTTCTATATTCTATCATTACTTTAAAGCTTTCGCATTAGCTTAATGTATGAAGTTCTCCGGGACGGAAGGAGTAAGTTTTGTTTGGTACACCAAAAATGGTAAAATGAGAAGTTATTCTCGGGACGGACGGAGGAAGTAATAGATATACTTATAATAATATCCAGAATTTTTTTTATTGAGAACTACTTCGATGATGCCAGATGTCTATAATCATCCTTCGTTTGTCTTCACTCTTTGGAAGTTGAAATATTCCAAATAACGTAGATAACTGTAATTCTCAACATTAATTAAAGAAGTTAGATTACTGTAGAAAATTGAGAGATCATATAACCTAGACTGGTTGAATAAACATGCATGAGCATACGCGACAAATACAAACTCACAATAAATAATGCTTCGAAAATGTAAGAGTTTGAGAAGTTTTACGAAAAAAGAATAAAAATGGAACTAATTGTATATTTACATTATTTGAAGGGACTTTTGTAAAAAAAAATGTCATGCGTTTAACATACCCGTAAAATAAATTAACTGGAATACAATTAACATGATAACCTAATAAGTGCAAAAGTCTACTAGTATTGATAATGATAAACAAGACAAGACCAGAGGAGGCAGCTGAGAATCTCAAATAATCCATCCTTTTATCTTTACGTATACGATACTCCTACATGACATGATTATATTAAGGGTCCATTGTATTAGTAGGGAGATAGATAGATACCCATGCAATGCATAAAACATAAAAACAAATAAATAGTAGTAGTAGTGGGGTAGCATATAATATATCTGAATTCTAAAAGTCAAAGCATTTAATGAGCAGACTTATCTCTCCTCCAAATCCAAAAACATTCCAATCCAATCTTATAAAGAGTCCAGACCACCAAAAACATTCCAATCATATCTTATAAAGAGTCCAGACCGGAGGTAGTACCACACATATATAAAATTTCTTCATTTCTCAAGCAATTAAGTCATCCTTTCACCTTTCACTTGTTCTTCTTTCTTTGTTTACCAAAGTATTTTCAAAAGAAATACTACAACAGTTGGTCGGAATCTTTAGAAAAATTTAAGCAGCACTAGTGACGATTTTGAATGTTTGTCATTGTTCGATAAATCGGGTTTCATAGTCAGCTTCAGCACCAAGGAGTTTAATTAAGTGGGATACAGTTCTCTTCTCTTCTCCCGCCAGTCAACGAAAAGTCAACGGTGGCGGTCAAGTTTGGTCAATTCATATCCGGTCCCGTTTGAGTTTCACAAGGTAATAACTCTCACTGGACAATGTTAAAATTAACGAGGCTTTTTGGTATTCATTTATAATAGGGGTTATTACATATACCCTGTTAGATAGGACATTGCATCTAAGCACCAGTTAGTTCAACAATTACATCTAAGTTCAAAACGCTGATTTTTTGTTGACCAGCTTATAAGTTGAAATTCATTAGTGGGCAAACAAACAGGTCCTTAGTTTATTTTACCCCTTTCGATTTTAATACAAAATAATGTCCAAAAAATAAATAAATAATGGAAAAATGATTTAGGGTGAATAAAAAATTATGAACAATAAATAAAAAACAAAAAAAAATATTTTAAAAATATTTTTTTGAAAAATAAATAAAAATTAGAAAAGTTATTTAAAAATATGAAAATAAATAAATAATATAAAAATAATTTTTTTGGATAAAAATGAAAAATAGAAAAATGATTTTACGAAATAAAAAAGAAATTACGAAATAAAAATTGAAAAATAAATAATGACATAAAAATGTTTATAAAATAAAAAATTATAAAAAATAAAATACAAATATAAACAAATGTGAAAAACAATATAACATTAATTAACACATGTTTCCTTTCAATTTCATGGAAGCTCCATCCATTGCAGGAAGGTGAAAGTGATTTGTTAGAGATATGTGAGTGAAAAATAATAAATATAAACTAATTAATAATTTAAAATTTTTATCAATTATGAAAAATAAATAAAAAACATAAAAATAATTTAAAAAATAAAAAATTACGAAAACTAAATAAATAACAGAAAAAATATTTAAAAAAAGGTATTGAAAAATAATTGATAACTGAAAAAGCATTGAAAAATTAAAAATTACAAAAAAAACATAAATTTGTTTAAAAAATAATGAAAAAAATAAAAATACAAACAAATACAGTATCAATTAACCCATATTTTCAATTTTAAAATTTTAAATTTTTTTTATCCCTTTCACGTTCATGGAAGCTCAAGCCAGACTTAGTGCCATGGAAGTTCATCCATGGAGTTTCCAATAAAGTTAAATAAAAATTAATAAATTAATAAATATTATTATTTAAAATAGGAAGAATAGGAAGAGCAATCATGATTGGACTGATCTCTCTCCATGCCCTCCTAATCGTGTAAGAATGATTTTATTTTGGAATTTTACAAAGTTTTTAAAAATTTTGGGATTGTCTGAGGACTTAATTGAGGGTTTTAAAAATTAAAAGGGCTATCCTTTAAGAATTAGATGAGCCATGTGGATCACTACTGTAATTTAGAAGTTCTCATTATTTAAATAGATGCCATTAAGTCTTAAAAACAAGTATGAAGTTCTAGAAATTGTAAATTGTCCTTCAACCTTTTTATATTTATATGTTTGACAGGTGAATATTGAAATTAAACCTCCAAAATGTTTAAAAATCAAAATGGGACCCTCCTGAACATTTACATACAACCACTAATTAAGGTATCTTAAAATACAAGTTAATTAATAATAGGTTTAAATATAAATTATATGTAAAAAAATCAATTACATCCAAGTCCACGTCATCAATAAGTTAAGCCTGTTTGGCTAAAACTAAAAACTGATATTTAAGCAGGGGTAAAAATGTCTTTTCCTGGTTTTAATTCGCCAAAAGTCAAATTCGTGGACCTACATATAATTGATTTATATCGATCAGGACTTGCATGTTATTGTTGATCTAACTGGTACCCATGTGTAATTAGAACATCTAAAAGGGGTAGTGAATGAAATTCACACTTTATAATACTATATTATATGTTGTTAAAAATGTTTCAGTTAACTCAATTTTTCTTCCACTAACCAATTATCATTATATTTATACCCTACTCTTACTCTCAGCCTCTGTTTACCACTAGCTTTTCAGCTCCATGAGCTTTTTTTACCATTGACTAATAAAAAGCTCGTTACATGAACACATGACTTCTTTAACATTCATTTGGAAAAAGAAGCTAGTCGATCAGTTTTTTTTAAAGAAGGAGCTTCTTATATTTTTCATTCCGAAAATATCCCTAATCTATATTAACCTAAATTAGAATAAAGAAAATAAGAAACCATCGCTGTCAGAAGAAGCCATCGGCGGCATAAGGATTAATGTATCCGCACCTCTTTAAAATGCATACATGTAGTACACATCAAATACTGATTTTTTTCATTACTAAGTTAAAATGCTCAACGATTATTTCTTTCAACTTCTGATAATTTTGATGATGTTATTAAAGTGGCGATGTAAAGTACATTAAATATATATTATAATATGATATATTATTATTTAAAAAACTATAGACTAATAATACGATAAGAAAGGTTAAAGACAAGAAAAATAAGAGTAATGCCCTTTTATGTCATTTTACAAAATACCAGTTAGCTTTTCAGCTAATTTGCTAAACACCTGCATTTAAAACCAGCTACCTAACCAGCTACCAGCTAGCTTTCCAGCTAGTTTTGCTAAATAGAGCCTTACTTACTCTTTACTTTTTCTATTAAACTAACAATTATAAACCAATTAAATAACCTTAATTAAAAATATCAAACACACGTCACTTTATTCTTTTTTTTTTTGAAGAAATAAAATTTTATTCATAATGGTTAAAGCACAAGATGTGCCCAACCCCCTTGTATACCAAAAAACAGGGTAACAATGCACCTCAACATAGAAAAGAAATACTGTAGCAGCACAATTCTAAATCAGAATAGAGACACTTCAAAACAAGCCAGCCTACTGCACCAGTAAATTAGGTGTCTTCAATCTTGAGAATATCCTTAGGAAATCTTTCCCAATCATGAAAGTGTAACCCAAATTCAGCAAATTTCTTTCTCACACACACGTCACTTTATTCTTACACATCTATAAACCCTATAATATAAATTTTTAACTCTATTTCAAACGTCATTTTTTTTTTAACTCACATTTAACTTAGTTACTATTCATCAACTAAAATTTTTCTTGACTCACTTTTTTAACTCTATACCAAACATTAAGAATCACCCTTATATACTCATAAAATATTTGACATTGTTTACCTAATCTGCACCTAGCTCGTCATTAAATCTTGTATTTTGTATGATTACGTCTTAGTTTCTTGAATAACTTTGTCAGAAAGAATTTATCCATCCATCCATATATATTATTTAAAGCACAATGGTCTAAACTTCACCAGATTCATTCAGTCCTACGTGGAATTTTGTGGAATTAGTTATATTTTAGCCAGTATATATTTCATTGTTAATTTTGGTATGTTGACTACATATATAGTTTTTATTCAATCTCATATAACTTTATCTACAAAAATTCAAAAAATATTTTGAACATATATTTGAATTAAATGCGTGACAAGACGAATCCATAGACACCAATCTTGAATACTATTATTTATTAAATAAATTATGATATATATTAAAATAAAATATAAATTTATTAAATAAGATAAAATGAAATACTAAAATTTTAAAATTAGAGCATTTATTAAATTAATTCAATTCTACGTGGAATTAGTTGCATTTTTAACCGGTATATACATATTTGATAGTTTATTTTTGGTACGTTGGCTGCATATATAATTTTTATTAAATCTCATATAACATTATCTACAAAAATTTGAAAAATATATTAAACATATATTTGAATTCCCCGTGACAAGACGAATCCATAGGCACCAATCTTGAATACTATTATTCATTAAATAAATTATATTATTTATTAAAGTAAATATAAATTTATTAAATAAGATAAAATGAAATAATTAAATTTAAAAAATAGATCATTTATTAAATTAATTCAATCCTACGTGGAATTTTGTGGAATTAATTGCATTTTCAACCAGTATATATTTCACTGTTTATTTTTTGTATGTTGGCTGCATATATAGTTTTGATTAAGTCTCATATAAATTTATCTACAAAACTTCGAAAAAAAATTATGTTTATCTTAATAGATATTTATATTTTCAATTAATACATAATAGATATTTATGTTTTCAATTAAAATATAATAGATATTTATGTTTTCAATTATACATTTTGATTCAAACGGTTGAGATTAGAATAGGGAGAGAATTTTTGTTGCATAAAGTTTTTTCAGGTTAAACGTGAGGAACTGAGGCTAATGTTTTTAGCGCTTAGATTATGAGTTGGGTGTCTTATATAATAAAAATATAATATAATATAATATATAAAGTTAATGAGTAAACCCACCAGATTCATTCAAATTCCATCCATCATACGTGAAAATTTGATTCTACGGTTAAGTAGAGTCTAAATAAGGGAACGTAGTAGTGTTGTTGCTAAGATCATGTGATCAATGTTATTGCTTGGTGATAAAATTTTATGTCTTATGGTTGCTGGAAATGCGGAAGGTTTGCCAGCCAAATTAAGAACTAAATTTGTTCGAAATTTTGAGTGGCAACATGTAGTAACTGATAGGGATTTTTCTTTGGTGATTAAATTTCTTAAATCGATAAATTTTAGCTTTGCCCCTTTGTTTCACTTTTCAAAGAAATTCAGGTATTTGATGGAAAATTTTGTTCCATATCTTTCACTATTAAACCTACCTATATACAAATCATTCATCATTTATACGCATCTTCATGCCCGATATTGATTATCTGTTTGTATTAATAAAGAAAAATCAGTTTGTCGTATTTTTTCTGATTTATTTTTTTACGTTTCAATTGGTGTTTCTCCAATTATGGAGGATGGTTCAAGCATAAAAGAAGTGGAAAAGTATTAAATAATATACTTATTTAAGTCATAATTATCATGAGAATAATTAAGTTTGAGTGTACATATTCAACAAAATTAAAACATTTCGATATAATAGATAGATGTTGATGAAGTGGATTATATACTCTAAGGACAATACTAAGCTAATCCAAGCTTACAAGAATGGAACTTATACAATCTTAGACCATTTCCAATGGTCATGGTGATGATTTGTATGAATAGGGGCATCCATGAGCCTAATGAACTTGACGATAAAATCTGAAAAAATCATGTCCAATGGGTCGTAGCCACGACCATGAATAGTGTTTTTAATAGATTATTATTATTATTATTATTATTATTATTATATATATTTTTTAATTAAATAAATCATTTCATTCACTAAAATAAAAATATTAATCTCATATAACTTTATCTACAAAAATTCAAAAAATATTTTTAACATATATTTGAATTAAGTAACAAAGACGAACCTATAGACACCAATATCTTGAATACTATTATTAATTAAATAAATTATTTTATTAATTAAAATAAAATATAAATTTATTGAATAAGATAAAATAAAATAATGGAATTTTAAAAATAAAAAATGACTCATTAAAACACATTATAAATAATTAACGTAGTATCAAGCATTCAAAAAGATACTCATTTTAAATAGTTTAGCATCCAACATTCTGGACAAACTAAAATATACGATTATTTTGATTAGTCTCATATATATATATATATATATATATATATATCCATACGGCCATACCATTTGTGCACTTTCGATTATTACATGCACTTTCGTATTTTTCTACCATATTCTAAAGTTGATGGTTTACTTTGAAGCACACATGATCCGCATGTGCATAAATGATATTTGGGCGCTTTCTAATTACTTGGACATTTTCAAATACAAAATTAATGTAAAAGAAATTCATTTTAAGTTGTATTAACTCTCTACGTTTCTTTTTTATTTTTGAATTTAGGTTTCGACTTTTCTCTAAATACTTATGTATGAAAGATAGTGAATAATCGTAGGAGATAGTGAATAAAGTAGAAGAGGTGAGAAGGTAAAGAATAAAGTAATAAATTAATTTTCAATTTTAGGCATGTGAAGATGAGATCTATCTATATATTATAAAGACCAATTTTTATTATCAATTCTAGCTATAGTACTTTGGCCCCAAATCAATGTGAAAAATTCTTTCATTTTTTTAGATTATAAAATTACAAAATAATATATAATCAGGGTAAATTTATTTTTTGATGCCAAGTTAATGAGTATTTGGTTCTGTTACCTGTACAATTTTAATCTAATTTTGGTTACATAATTCTGCCAATGATATTCAACCTTTGTAACTATTTATAAATGTGATCAATCAAATCTTCTAAATCCCATATTTTCATCATAATCGCCACCCACACACTAATTTTCTTAATGGGCATGAATCCAGATAGGAGGACCTTTGGATCTATGCTTAACATAGTCCCTTCAACTGATCTTCTAAGAATGTTCTATGAATCGTGTACTAGACGTGCTCTTTTCAGTTCCAGGAGATAGAAGAGACACACGTGAGCTAATTGGTGGTGTGTTGATCTTTACATGTCTATCAACAACATTTGACATCTGAATACTTTCAGTTTCATTTTCTTTATGTATAAGATTCGATCGGTATGATGAGGTGTAAGGTTTCTCTTCTCTATGATCTAAATAATGATGTTCAAGTCCGGTCTGGTATATACTCGAACCCGTTCCATACATTTGTTACAAGATCCGACCGCAACATTTTATGATTAAGTTAGTAAAAATTACATTTTTTTCCCGGGGGGGGGGGGGGGGGGGGGTTTGCATAGCGGGGAAACTCTCTTCGATCTTCTCTCTACTTTCTTGATACATAACGGGCCTGGGGGATCTGATACTCTCTAGGTGGGGAACTCTCTTAGATCTTCTCTCTACTTTCCTGATCTCAATAACGAGCCAGGGGGATCAGCTGATACTTTCTAGGCGGGGAAAATGTCTTCAATCTTCTTTGTACTTTCTTGATCTCCATGGCCAGGCGGTTTACTCTCTAGGCGGGAAAACTCTCTTCTATCTTCTCTTTACTTCATCCATAACGGGTAATTTTTGTGTCTTTGGTAGGTTGATGCATACCACATGAGTTCTTTGAGGAAGTGGGTTGGAAAAAACAACCGTAACATGTGAAATTACGTTTGTATAATATTTTTGTGTGTGTGTGGTGGGGTGAACACATATTACTGCGTGATTGTTGGGAACAACCCTATTGATTGTGTTGTATACTTTTGTATTTTACTTTTATTCCGTTTGAGGGATAGATTTTTTTGTAAAAAAAAAATGTACCTGTTACTAATTAACAAGTCGGGTACGGTAGGACCCTATTTTTACATTCTCTATAGTTAACATAAATAAACACTCAATGATATAATATTGGATGAAGAATGACTACCAAACACCACGACCAGCGTTGTCTACAAGGAATTTTGACTATCTTAGTTTCTCGATTAAATTATTTAATCATCACATTTTATTTATTATTAAATGTAAACTATCTAGTGGAATACATGCGAGTTAGTACTAGTAATTAGTATACATTGCCAAGAATAATTATGTGTATCAGTGTACGAGAAATCCATTTAGCTAGCTAGCACTATAGAATAAATCACCCAAATCAACACTAGTCAAGTAACAAATCAACATTTACAACATGGATATAAATTGGGTTAGATATAAAATACCCTTAGTTAATGAATTAATTAGTACAAAACCACTATGATATAATTCCAGCTATTAATGTAGTAAAAATCTGCTTTATTTCCCTAGTTAAATCAATAATAGGACTCAACCACACATATCTATGAATTTCACACACCTTTTTCTTCTATTCCAAAACTAATAAATGACCCGTCGATTAGGGGGAATTGATATAAATTCTAAAATTTTACGATAATGTATCTCAATTTATAAACATATTAATTTTACAGTGAGTTAGAACTCGTGATCCAAAGGTATCACCATTTCCTATAAAGTCATCCTACGTACGGTTTATAAAAATTAAAAGAAGTATTTATAATGAGAGCGAACACTACTAAATACTCCTATATCATATTTAAAATATAATATTATTTTATAATTTGTATAATGCTACTTTATACACCAAGTTTTATTGTCATATACCATATGTATCACTCTATTTGTTGCATCAATAGTTGTAGTAGAGACCTGCCTGTACCAATTTATATTAGGCGGGTACAGATCGACGGGTCCAGTTCGAGATCCCACCCTTTTAAAATTAGACCATACCATTTGAAATACTAATTTATATTTGGTACGAATAAAGTAGAACCCGTCCCGATTGAAATACTAAGATACTATGTGTGTTTGTCTTTAGGATTTTGTAATATGTTTCATATTAATTTGTACATCCAAGAAAGAAGTATGATTCTATTAAAAAAATCTGACAACGGGTCTCGATTCGACCTAAAATCTTGGTCCAAGTCTGGTTTTACATTTTCGAATCCAGTACGGATGCGGACCATGTTCAACTAAAAGGTTCAAGGTAGGGTCGGGGTGCCCATTATGATCAGTAAGTTTAAGTCAATTCATGCTAGTGAATCTAGAAAATACAACATATAACTAACATTGGTTGAATACGGGTGAGGAGGGTGGATGTCGACGTGAAAGTGAGATACTGTCACTGGCTCTTCTTTATCGTCATAGCAAATTAGACTGATATATGGGTGGTCTTGTAACGCTTCATTATATTATTGGCTAGAGCGGTTACCCATGTACTGCTCTTCGGGTGATATACTGGCCCTACAAATTCACACATTTCATTTTCTGCACACCGGAAGAATATATGAGTGCCTCAACCAAGATTTCTAATATTGTTTCAAAGAAAGCATGCTTTTATAGAGTTCTTATGTATGAATTCTCAAAAAGAAAAATGCACCGTACAACCAAGAAAAGTAGTTGATTAAAGCTCAACTTTAATCTTTAACCAAACAACCACCTGAACATTATGAATAGCGACACGGCCACCCACTCAAATATTAAGCACATTGTTGCAAGTGGTAGGAAGCAATCCCCTAATCTGTATCCTTCTAACATTTTGGTTGCAATTTTATGTAAACTGAAAAACTTTTAATAATAAATAAAATAGGATGGGCATATAATAAATTAATCAAAGTCAAACTTTTGTGTAAGAGTAAACAATGTTGGTTATAATTTCAGTTGGTACTCCTTCATACAATACTAATCATTAATTATTTTTTTATAGTACAAAACTATATATAAAATGTAAAATACGATTCACCATGACTGATATGCTTTTAAAGGGATAGGATCCCCGAACACTTACGAGGATCGAAGGGTTGATAACACATCTTGATACATGTGTAAGTATTTTATATCGGGTCCTTTAACGACACCTGACGTTAATTAGTAAGTTATACATGTTCAAAAACACTTTATCCTCAAAACACGAATCAAAATAAAATACAAAAGTATAGCATGATTAACGAGTAAGTTCCCAACAAGCTGTGAGATAACAAAATTACTATTTTACAAACATAATTTCACAATATGCTTTTTTTTTTTACCCACACCCATCATACCCAAAAATAAAAATAAAACATGTACTTTTCCTTTTGCATTCCTTAACATAAATATATTTGGTACATATTAAACATTTTCACTAAAGCTAATATTGAAAATAAAAAGCGAAAAACCGTCCAATCTGAACATTCATCATATTTACGAATAAAATTTAGGAATAATTACAAAATAATGTTAATTTCAAAACTTATTACACATTAGTGATACATTAAAAAAACTTCTTAAAATTATTGATTTTTTTTTACAAATTAGTAATTTTAGTAATTTTAAATATTATTACAATTCTTGATGTAATAATCACTCCCTTAATTACATATCTAATCAAATATCTATTTTGGAAACCAATATACTTTCAAAATTTCAAAAATCAATCAATCATCAACACATAATCTCCCACACAATTTGAACGCATCTTCAACGACATTACTACAAAATCAAGTACAATAAACATCATGACGTTATCGTATAAGCATTTTAACAAGCAAGCATCATAAAAAAAACAAGCATCATACTAGTAAACAAGCACCATATCATACATTGTCTTTCAAAACTGGTCAAACATCACAGTATACCAAGCAACACACTTCAAATTCAAACAAGAATCATAAAAAAACAAATATCATAGAAAACAAGCATCAATAAGTGGATGCTATTTTCAATTAGATATTTGGAGTCAATCAACAAAACTCCAATATTACAGGATTGCATTTGTTCTAATTATAGATATATAGCTGTTTAATGTAAAAGATATTTTTATAATTATAAATTTAGACACCAATATGTAGGAAGAATTGTATGTATTATTTATTTGTAAGAAAGATTTGTGATAAACACTAATTTGTAATTTATCCTAAAACTTAATGATTTCTAGCAATATTACAGGATTGCATTTGTTCTAATTATAGATGGCTGTTTAATGTAAAAGATATTTTTATAATTATAAATTTAGACACCAATATTGTAGGAAGAATTCTATGTATTATTTATTTGTAAGAAAGATTTGTGATAAACACTAATTTGTAATTTATCCTAAAACTTTGATTTCTAGTGAAACCACAATCAGTTGTGGATTCCCGATCTCAAATATGCCTTGAAATTGTAAATACACCCCTATTTTTTTATCAGAATATCAACCAACATACTTCATACTTTTCAAATTTAACCAAGTTAACCCCACAATCAGTTGAGAGTTTCTTGTCTCAGGAGAAGAGCTCTACTCCTTTAACTTTTTTTTTTTTTTTTTTGCGTATCAGGAGATAAAATATGCAAGCATTTGCTAAAATCAACTGTTTTACTTCAGTAAAGAGAAATAATAACATCTTGGCTCTCCATCAATCTCTCCTCTGACTGTACGTAACAATGTACAGGATTACTTCGGAGACAATATATGGCGGCTCATGCAGCTGCAACATCTCTCATTAACCTGTTGGAGCAAGTTCAGTCGTATCATGATCGAAATGCAGTTCTTCTTGACGAACAACTGAAACAGCTTGCATCGATCCAGGAGAAGGTTAGTTCCTTTCAAAATTATCTTGAAGGTTATCACTGTGCACATACCAAAGATGCAGAAGATTTGGAATGTCGAATTGCAGATACATGTTATGAAATTTGAAGGCGTGTCGAGTCGTACATAGTAGGTTATATACATTCAAAAAATCATGAAGGCGGGTTCTTTACAAAATTATCTAGAAAGTTATCTAGACTCAGAGAAGGTTAGTTCCGACAAGCTGAGATTGCGAAAGGGTAAATAACTTCTCTCAAGGATTACAAAAGGTGATTAATGAGATGGATTCTCTGCGGAAGAAATAGCTTGGTGATTAAGGCGAAATGTGCCCCAGTTGACAATCACCATTGCTTACTGACGGCTAGATTCAATCAGGCCTCTTCCTCCTCGAGAATGATACTTTTGTTGGACATGAGGGCATATTCGTTAGTGTAATTGACAAGTTCGTTGGTGGACAATCAAATCGTGAAATCATTTGATTCTTTGGAATGGGTGGCATTGGTAAGACTAGTCTTGCTAGAAAAGTTTATGACAGTCCACATGCTAAGCAACACTTTGATAAATGTGGTTGGGTTACGGTATCTCAAGTATATGATATTAAGAAATTGTTGTTGCACCTTCTATATGATCTTGGGGTTCTAGCAAAAGGGCAAGGTGAAAATCTTGAGGTTCATGTATTGGGTCAATCTTTATACCAATTTTTCTTTGGAAGGAGGTATTTGGTAGTTCTAGATGACATGTGGAAGCGGTGAGGCATGGGATGCAATACAGCGGTTTCTTCGAGATAACTTTCGAATGGAAGTCGAGTCATGGTTACGATGGGTTGCGAGATGTTACCAATTGTATTGACTCTTCAAATCAATTTGAGATGAATCTTCTGAGCGAGAATGAAAGTTGGAAACTATTTTGTGAAAAGGCATTTTGCAAAGAAAATTGTCCTGCGGAGTTCATGGAAGTTGGAAAAAGGATTGCAAGAAATTGCAAAGGGCTCCCTCTGTCTTTGATAGTTATTGGTGGACTTCTTGCAAAGTCTAAAATGATACTACGAGATTGGGAGCAAATTTCTGCAAATATAAGTGAAATGGTGAATTCAGTGGACAATGAGAGTCACCTGATGCTATTGTCTTTGAGCTATAACGATTACAATGCATTTAAAACCATGCTTTCTCTACATGGGAGTTTTTCACGAAGATGAAGAGATTCATGTCTCTAGGCTTATCAATTTATTAGTTCTTTGAGGGTTTTGTCAAACCAATCAAGGTAGAAGCATGGAAGAGGTTCTTTGAGTTATATTTAGCAGATCTCATGGCGGAAATCTCATATTTGTTATAAGCGAAAACCTGATGGGATTTTAAGAGATTGCAAAATCCACGATCTTTTAAGAGATTTGTGCTTGAGAGAAGCTCGAATGTAGATTTCTTTCCTTCATCGAGAGCATGACCTATCACGCGGACATAAGGCCATGACGGCGTATTGGTTTTCAAGCTACGAAAAGCGTGGCTTCATTAAATGGAATTCCTCGAAACTTCCTCAAATTTGTCATGCATTGAAATCAGCTCCATTTCTTCGTTACATTGTAGAGTATTCCCGGATTCTGATCCACTAGATGTGGTGTTGTTTGATTAGAGTGTCATCTTCCATTCTTTGCCTTTCAAGTATTTCAAGTTGTTGAGGATCTTGGATATGGCTGAAGTGTACCGCCTACATGTTATTTTCCAATTGGTTAATTCTCGGTACATTAGTTTTCGGACTGGTGGAATACCTTGGAGTTTATCTTCTCTAAATTTGTTGTGGAATATACAAACACTGGTTATGGCTACCACATTATTCTGTAGCGAGATTATTGTTCCATCTGCAATATGGGAGATGCCACAACTTAGGCAGGTAAAGATTTATCAATTTGTAATGCCTGAGCCTCCAATTCGGAAGGGTGGCTGTGATATTGTTGTGCAGAAGAACCTTCAAACACTCCTGGAGGTAAAGGATTTCAGGTTGACGGAAGATATCCTCAATGGAAGACCGAATATCAAGAAGCTTAAAATTTATCAAGGTTGGGACAAGACTGCATTGAGGTTCTCAGATTACTTACTCAACAATCTTGTTTTTCTGGATAATCTCCTATCATATTATTCTTTGGTTTGGGGAATATTCACGAACTGAAGTTCTAGAGGGCATCAAATTCCCAGCATCACTCAAAAAATTGACTCTAACAAAGTGTCCTTTAAATTGGGATGATCTTGCAACAACTATTGGAGATCTACCCCAATTGGAAGTCCTCGAACTTCGGGGTAGCTGTCATGGGGAAGAGTGGAACCCACTAGATGGTCAATTCCTTAGCCTGAAAATGCTCAAAATTAACAATCATGGTCCGCAGCAATGGAATGCTGACAGTACACATTTTCCTGTCCTTGAACAACTACATCTTGACTACACTCTGAATATGAGAGAGATCCCGCCTGGCATTGGAGAAATAGAAACACTTCGCTCCATTCATGTTTCTGGTCCCCATTGTGCTTCTCTAGTGGCCTCAGCAAAGAAAATATTAGAGGGACAAAAAGAGCTGGGTAATGATGATTTCGAACTCGATGTATTCAACTTGGAAATCGATGAAGAGAACTAGTGGATGTTAAAGAAAGAAGGTGAGAAAGCAATTATTAACTTTGTTATTATCTGTCTTCAATTTGATTGCGATAACATGTCAAGTTAATTGGATGGATCAGCAAAAGGTAAGCATAGTTGTGATTTGTGCAGATTGGTTTCAGCAATTGATCTCATTTTACTTTTGTTGATATTTGTGTATCTTTATTTTCAGCATGCATAATTTAGTTCTGGCATGTGAAGTACTATTAGTTTTGTTTTTTACAGGCAGGACGACTGCTATATGGATCGCTGTGCTGCACTTTGAAGGTTTTATTCGGGAAAGTTTCTAATTGGTTTGAGCATCTTTTGTGTAGGCTACTGCTTCTTGGAGTTGGTTCAAGTCAATTTGGTTGTGATCTTTGGTTACTGTTTTTCTTTTTTTGGTTTGATTACTTCTTAGGAGGTGGAGTAACAATCGTACCATCCAGAAATCCGACCTTGTACTTCACGGTAAATGTCATGTTTGGTTGAATTCTTTTCTCGGATTGGTTGTTACTGTAACTTATGTTTGGTTGAATTCTTGCAAATGCTTTGTGGAGTTTATTCTTAACCTTGGATCATTCAACAGCACGAGGCGCAGTGCCTATATATGTTTTATAATTTGTGGAAATAATAATTATTGACATAATTTAGTTTTAGTATAATTTGTATGAGATCCTGCTGTATCTGGGGGATTACAAAGCCTCCTGCCCCAATCCTTTCTTTTTTTTTTTTTTTTTTTTTTTTTTTGTCTCAATTGTTTTCGATCATTCCTATTCTTCTCTCTTCCATTACTCACGATCGACGCCGATTCCTGTGAATCATTCAAACATCGAAATCAGTTCTTCTTAGAAGCTCAGAACGCCTAATTCTATAGCCTGTAACTAATTCCCTTCCCAGCAAACAACAGTTGAGTGGTTTTCTACTTTTTTGTGCAACAGTTTCTTGAATACAGGGCCTGGATGTGTTGTTTCTACATTGTACTACACACTTTCAGTTTAACTTGGTAAGAAATTAATACTATTAGAAACTCATTCACAAGCTTTATTTCGTAAACTCAGGCCACGAGCATTCTGAGCGCACTGTCATTCGGTACTATGTATTTTGAAGGGTCCCATTTTAAATTTGAGATTATGTATATATCCATTTCCATACAATAATTAAGCATTAAAATTCATGTCTCCAATTGGTTAAGTCTATATTACTCTACAAAAGGTCTTTGGTTCAATTAATGAAGGTGTAAATATTTTTATTTTATTTATCTTGAATATTTTTTCTTTAATTATATTATTTTTAGATGGATATTATTCACATACGGACCTTGGCGAAACAATAAATATCGAATCAACCATGCACTTGTGACTCCGGTAACAACGTTTAGTGATGTTGGATCAACTTGATATAAGATACATCTGTACATTTTTACTAGTTATAGCTAGATATTATCCACATTCAGACCTTGGTGAAACAATTAATATCGAAACAACCATGCATTTGTGACTCTAATGATAACTTTTGGTTCTGTACATCCTACACTAGAAGTAATATATTTTCACTTTCTAAAAAAAAAAAATCATAACTTTTGGTGACATTGGATCAAATAATTTTGATACATAAAATATTTTGCAATACACTACAAACGGACCTTGGCTAAACATAAAATCGGAATAACGTATACGTTATTGATATTTTTTTTTAAACTGTAAGATTTTATAATATTATATTATTATGTATTAAAGTATTACTATATTTTAAATGTACTTCGTGGGCCATTAATTGTAGATACATAAATGGAGAATTCACATGTACTTTTGTTTAACGCGAGCACGGAATAAAAAAATTCACGCTATCGTTGTGACTAAGCATAAAAAAAAAAAAAAAAAACAAAACAAATACCAACTAAACTAATAGAGAGATCAGCCATTGCAGATATGGTTGATGTAGGGAGAAACCTGTCACCTACAATAAATTCCTATTAGAGTCCGTTTGGTTTGAAGGGTTTTTGGCAAAATACCTTCAATAATCCAGTTTGGTTACCTTTTTGTCGATCCGCAAAAATGGATTATTTGAAATAATCCAATTTCTCCAGCCCGCCTCAAGCTCTCAAATTTGTACATGAATAATCCAATTTTAAATACCTTCTATGAGGAGGTATTTAGTTTTGAATTATATTCTTTCTCGTGAAATGTCTAATTTTATACAAACTTTCCATTAATTACTAAATATGCCATCTCAATCCAAGAATACCAATCGATTCACATCAATGCACTTTTTTTATCTTCCTAATTTTCACCTTCCATTTCTTGTTTTATATTTTCCTAGTTTTACACTCTTTCTTTTTCATTTTTTCCGTTTCCTAGTTTCCACCTTCCTTTGTTTTTCCTAATGGTTTCCTAGTTTTGCACCCTTTCTTTACATTTTGGACCATGTAATCTTTATTTCTCTTTTCTACTCATTTACTTATTAGACAATATTTTCCTTTTATACTTTTGTTTTTTGGCGTAGTGTATGTATTTACATCAAAATTAATTTTGTTTGTTTAATAGTATAACCAACTTTTTTAAAATAATGATTAAATAAAACAATACTAATAATTAAAAAAATTGGTTAGCAGTATCGCAAAAAAAAAAAAAAAAATTGGTTAGCGTTGCTTACGAGAATAACGATGATAATTTAGAGTTGTCGGTTCAAAAACGTTTTTTCTTCATCATTTTTTGAAAAAATATTCTAGCATATTAAATATATGCAAATTTTGACAGAATATAGGCGGAGTATATATGTGTTTTGAATACAAAATATGCATCGTTAATTACATATATTTGGATTTTTTTAACTCTATATATTATAAAAGTAATATTTATATAGTTAAAAGTTTTGAGTTTTTATTTGTGTTCTACCTAAAATCTTGGCTCCGTCACTGACATTGGCGTTTTATATGCTTTAAACTTTTATGTTTAAAATGTAGGAAAATTTACGTTTAGATGGGATTATAAACATACGCGATGTCGATTTCAATGGACAAAAACAATTATTCTACGCATGAGATGAAAAATATGGGATTATGAATTTCACTCATATGAAATATCGATTTTATAAGGAAATATTTATTTCATTAAAATAATTATTACACAGATTATAAACAATATCTATAAATTAAATTTTAATGGTCAAGTCACATAAACTAAAAATCGATGCCAAAGTTATCAACAATGGCAACATAACTATGGATGCAATAATTTCAAAGATTTTCGGATAATATTGTATACGAAATTCATAAAATCAAAATTCCAGAATTTCCTGATTAAACACGTGAATATGGTAAAAATTTGCTCCCGCCAAATTTATGCTCACATGTAATTTTCACTAAATCAAATTGAAAACCAAACTCAATTTTATACAATAAGTGGAAAAACATAGAGGTATATCAATAATTCCACTTTGCTTTATCATATTGAATAATCCAAAATCAATTCAGAACCAAACTGAATTTTATTAAAAATAATCCACTTCGTAGAGTCCAACCAAATAAGATTTTTAGGCGAAAACTCCAAACATAATCCAATTAATTAAATTGGCCTAATAATCTAGTTGTGCAAAATGAAATACCCCTTTTCAAACCAAATGGGCACTTAATGTTCACATATTTCTTCAAATGGTCACGAGTTGCCTCCAATTGAATCCTAGCTAGTTTCACCAGACTTGTCACTGAGCATGACCTTCCAACTGAACAACCACTTCATGCCAAACAACAATGTATCCTGGTTAGTTCATTTTAAGGACAACATGTCAACCAAAATGCTGCCCAACATACACAAGCCATCAATATATATTAGTTTTCCAATTCCTCCAGGTTGTTTGGCGAAGATTTGGATCCTGTGCCGCTTAGAATTCAATTATAATAGTATCTTCAGGTGGTTTCCTAGTATCTTCACATATTTTGAACTCTGTCCCAAGTTTGACATATGCGCGAAGTTGCTCTGCACGCTGTTCTGCTCTCCTTAACTTGCTGTCATCATCACCAAATTGTTGATTTCTTGGATGGATAGTTATCCTCTCAAGTGAAACAGCATTCTCCATTAAATACTTGGCAAATCCAATGTCTAATACCCAACCGACAAAATCAAAAATCTCCACAATCTTCAAGTTGTAATGACAATGTGCTTCTACATCTGCTGGTCTAGGTCTCTCCACCTCAAAACCTAATGGAATTAACTGCAATCCAGGAAACGAAGAGATCAAATTCAACAATTAAACCTAATCCCCTACATATATTCACACGGGCTAAGTTTTTGCTTCAATCTCACAACAAATAATAGTAATCAACAAAAGGCATAGACAGAGAATTTGATGCCAACTGTTGTCTGAAGATTACCTCAAGTACGAATTTGTGCAACAAAGGACAGTGCTTTAGCAGCGAAAGAAGGCCAAACAGATCATCATCAGTTTTCAGAGAAATTTTGATATGCAGTGTCTTGAGTCTCGTCCATGCTGGAAATATTTTACTTGTCGCTGAACAACAAAGACTATCATTAGCATTGCATGTGGACCATCAGTTGTAATCTACGTAAAGAGAAATAGGCAAGATAAAAAAGAAGGTGAAGGTGCAAACCTCATGAAGAAATGAATTCATAGTGAGCGTTTCTATTAGAGAACTACAGCCAAAAAGATCCGAAAAGTCATGTATCAAATGTCGACCATAAAAGCCATCCACAGAAACCTCAGATAGTTTAGGGGTGCTTTTAAAAGGCGAACTCAGCTTGGCCCCACTGTAATCAAAGGAGATCAAATTTGGTGCAGAAATCTCCAAATGTTTTACATTGTTGCAGTAATACATCCTTAAAGATTTTAACGCAAGAGACGGGCCAGCAACTTTCAAGCTCACAAGTGATTTAATGCCTACCACAGATAAATGTTCGAGCGGGCAATCACATAAGAGTTTCTCGAGATCTTCGCCCATCACATCTACATGACCTAACTGAAGGGAGGTCAAGGAATTGCATAATGATAAACTAGGAAAAGCATAGGTCCACGATCTATGAATGCTGGTAATCGGTGCAATGTCTAGTAAAAACCTCTTTACTCTTTTCTCCATTGCAAATTTGATCCAATTATTAACATTTTCTTTGCGGCTCTCCTGTAAATCAAACTGTACCTTAAATTCATCAATAGTAGGACCCTTGTGTAAAGTGACTACTCGGTCCACAAAACGGAAATACTTGGACTCTTCTTCTACCAGTGATTCCACAGTCCGATCAGAGTCATAATTAACTAAATAGTCAAAATTAACAAACTTGAGAGTAGGAAAATTAACAAAATTGAGAGTAGGAAAATAGGCCCAAAGATGTCTCCATCTCTTTGATAGCACGCTCGTCTGACCAGCTTCTTTCAATGTTAACAAAGAGAGTATATCAGTGAGAATGTGATCGAGCAATTCACTAATCCAATCATTCAAGTTACTTTCCTGGCACGCCTGCACAAGGAAACAAGCCATGATTTTTCTAAGGCATAACAATAGAACTGTACGCGGATGCATTAATCCTTATCTTTAGTTGCTGAAGCAATCTGGCATTTAATATGTGACAAGCTTTCAAAATCAAGCGTAGTATAATACACAAAGAAAATCATGCAATGGATTAGAAAACATTAGCCATCTCAGCGGAGGTGAAACGAAACATGAAACCAAGAAACAAAATCTAATTATTAACAAGCTAATTAGGTAAAAATTTTCTCTCTAATGAGGCGTTTTCTCCTCATTTGGAGCTTGGGTCCTCTCAATGAGAGATTCTACTCTTCACCCACCTTGCTTTCTCTTTGTCAACTCCACATATTGGTGAGATATATCCATAATTTTTGTGTGATTGCGAAAAGATCACGATATCTTTAAGTGGATCTTGTGTCAAAGTTTGTATTTGTCCTTTTGCTATATTTTAAAACCAATAATGTTAAGCGAGAACACTTCTTACTAAGCGAGAACAATTTTTTGCATCTTGCAAATAATACCACTATTATAACAATTTACAAAATACTTCATTAACTTTAAAAATTACAATATTACCTCAAAACATTTAAACAAGTTTATACTGAATTAATTTCAAAATCCGAATAAAAGAAATCAAAAAAATCGAAAAGCAGCAGGAGCTCGGTGATCTCAAACATGGTCGGGCTCGATCTGCTCCATATCGGAGCAGTGCTCCAGATCTGCTCCGATATGGAGCAGATCGGAGCCTCAAGCTCCAGGTCGGAGCTTCTGTCATGCTCCGATCTGGAGCTTGGTGGCTCTCCGGCAGCCTTGAAGGCTCAAGGCTGCCGGAGGCAATAACGCCACAGTGCCACAGACTCATTAGCGACCTTGAAGGTGCCAGTTCTAGCGATCTTGAGAGACTACTGTGGTACTGCCCGACCCATGGTTTAAGCGACCATGGCGTTTGCCAATCGGTTTTAAAGCGATTTTTGTTTTTTTTAAAATTATTCGATGTAATTTTAATTAATTTAAATATACTACTGCAACTGAATAATAATTAACGACTACAAATATGAATTAAAACAATACAAAACATCTTCGATTGATTTTTGTTGTGTTATGATACCATAGTGTATATACGTTTTTATATTTTTGAAAATGTGAAAATTTGAGAAATTTTCTGAAAAATGGGACTAATTCTATATTTTTATCAGTTGAAGGGCCTTTTGCAATATATAAAAAAGTGTTCTACGTTTAGTAAAAAGTGTTCTGCGTTTAACGTATGCTGCTCAGACATTTTCAGTATAATACAATTTGGCTTTACCCTTTCTAACCAACCTTTTGTTCTATCGGTGCTTGGGTGTCTCAATTTCTTTTTCTGCAGTTTATACAGGCCATCTCGGTTGATTACAACGCCACACGCTCGAAATAGTCTGAATCGCTGCATCACTTCCTTTCTGCTGCTTGAAATGGATTCCGATCTCATTCAGCGAATGGGGCAACAGCTACGATTGACAGCAGATGAGGGGCAATCTGTGAAAATTCCGGTAGATATCTGGAATAAGAATAAGGGCCGTTACAAAGTGTGTTTAGTTGGGAGGTGTTTGTCACGGAAATCCATTCACTTAAACTCTTTTGAGCGAACTCTGTTGGGAGCTTGGACCCTGAGTTCTGGTGTCACGGTGAAGAAGATTGGGAATGATCGGTTTTTGTTCGAATTTGGGCATGGTGCTGAGATGCAACGGGTCCTTGGGCGTGGACCATGGGCTTTCGACAGAAACTTGGTGATTCTTCGTGCCATTAATCCTAATGAAGAACCAGAAGCTGTGAATCTAGATGTGTGTGACTTTCATGTCCAAGTAACTGGTTTCCCTGTCTCTTTGATCCATAGTCAAATGGCTGAAGTGGTTGGTAATACCTTGGGTAAATTCTTGGAGTTTGATAGTGAATGGAATAAGAAAGGTAATGGTACTAGTATGCGACTCCGAGTCACCATCAGTATCACTAAGCCACTGATTCGTGTTCTTAATTTCGAAGGTCCTAACGGGAATACCATTCAAGCATCCATAGGGTATGAACGGCTCCCGAATTTTTGTTATTACTGTGGTTTACTTGGACATCTTATCAGGGATTGTCCTTCCTGTTTAGAACTGGTGGGTGAAACGGATCGCATTGATGAATCTCAGTTGTCGTATGGAGATTGGATGAGAGCTTATTATCTTAATCAGCCCAATAGAATTGTTGGAGGAATTCGTTCTACTCGCCCTCCACGGGTCTTTTTGGCAGATCACCGGAGCTCGGGGATCGGTAATACTAGTGATCCGGTGACTGATCGAGGTAGGGGTATATTGGGGAATGCACCTATTGGAATATCTGCACAAGGAAAGGATTCAATTTTGAGTTTCATCTCCGGAAATCAAGCTAAGAATAAAGGCAAGGAAATATTCCCTGGTTCTTCTTCTGACTCTGGTCAATCTGAGATTTCAAACATTTTCAAATCCCCGCTTTCCCCTGATCACACTTCCACCGATTTAGTGATCTTTGATGTTACTACCAAAAATAGCCACCCTCATGTTGACATTTCTCTAGATACTTCAAAACCCATTACTGCTATAACTCCTTCCTTAAACCCTCCATTAAGTCCAATTACCAAGCCCATTACTAGCTCGTCCTCTCCTTTCCCTCGTTCCAATCCAATACTGAATTGGCCCATTATACCCCCTGGCGTGGGCCTATTTACGTTTGGATCCACAACCTGCTCACTTCAGTCCAAGTCCACTGTTAATCTGGACATACCTTTCACTCCTCAGAATTTAACTCTTAGCTCACCTATGCTGGTCGCATGATACGATTCTGACAACACCGACTTGCGCCTTCAACATTATCCCACTAGCCAAAAAGAGGTAGACACCAATCCACCAAACTTACCAAATCCTATGGACCCGAACCAAGAACGATACCGGTCAGGAAGAGGGAATAAGTTGATTCCTACTGACAACAAGAAAGAAGATATCCATGGAAATTGACACGACTGGACCAGAGGCGGGAGTTGCGGGGTTGCTATCCCAATGAGTTGCATTTCTTGGAACTGTCAGGGATTGGGGAACCCTTGGACAGTTCGAGCTCTTGGCGATTTAATTCGCCGCTTTCGCCCCAAGTTGGTCTTTCTTATGGAAACTCGGTTGGGTGACTATGGGATTGACTTGTTGAAGCAGCAATTTAATATGTTTGGTTTAGGTGTAGCATCTGTAGGTTATTCGGGTGGCTTGGCTCTGCTTTGGGACAAAGGTTGTAATATTGCGATTCAAAGTTTCTCCAGAAATCATATTGACGCAAGTGTGGTTCTTGAAGGGCAAACTTTTAGCTGGCGCTTTACAAGTTTTTATGGGGAGCCTGACCATGGGAAAAGGAAAACTACCTGGAATCTTCTTCGTAGGTTGGGTGATGCGTCTTGTCGGGATTGGGTTTGTGCTGGGGATTTTAATGAAGTTCTTTTACATACCGAGAAGTTGGGGGGAAATAAGACTCCGGAGTGGCGAATTCGGGATTTTCGAGATGCTACTACTTATACGGGTCTCACTGATCTTGGCTTTCGGGGGTATAAGTATACTTAGACAAATAATCACGATGCCCCGGGTACCATTGAAAGTAGATTGGATCGTATATTGGCTAATGCGGGCTGGAACTCTCTTTTCCCTCGAGCGCAGGTTACTCACCTGTTCACTACAGACTCAGACCATCTGCCTTTGCTTTTGGCGTTCGATGGTGTACGAAAGCCCAAGTTTCAGTCCACTAAACCCTTTCGTTTTGAAGCCATGTGGCTTAAGTCTGAAGATTATGTTAAAGTGGTCCAGGATAATTGGGACAACGATTCGGGCTTTAGGGACAATATCTCCAATTGCAGAATTGGGCTCGCACAGTGGAATAAGGCCCACTTTGGCAATATTAACCACAAAATCACATCTCTGCAGAAACAGTTGGAATCCATTAGCAGACATCCACTTACACCTGCTGTGCGAAAACAAAGAAGAAAATTAAAGGAGGAACTTGAGCAGGAACGAGATAAGGAAGAAACAATGTGGAGACAACGATCTAGAGTCCAGTGGTTACAAGAGGGTGATAAGAACACTCGCTTTTTTCACTCACAAGCGAGTTGTAGAGCCAAGAAAAATCTAGTACAGGGATTACGGGATTCTGATGGGGCAGTGGCGAGAAGATGAGGAGAGTATGGGCCAAAAAATCAGCAATTATTTTACTGAAATTTTCACATCCAGACAGCCTCAACGGGAAGAAATTGATGCAGTTGTTCAGACTATAAAGAAGCGTGTGGATGATGGGGTTAATTGAGATCTTAGCCGGGTATTCACTCCAGACGAGGTAAAATGTGCACTTTTCGATATGTACCCCTTGAAATCCCCTGGACCAGATGGTTTACCTACTTTGTTTTACCAGCGGTTTTGGCATGTTACTAGCTCAAATGTTATTAACTTTGCTTTATCCTTGCTAAATGATCATGTGCTGGATCCCCAATTAAACTTTACCCATATTGTTCTTATTCCCAAGTGTCAAGCACCGGAAAGAATTAATCAGTTTAGACCCATCAGTCTAAGTAATTTCATGTTTAAGATAGCCTCTAAAGCTATTACAAATAGGCTGATTCCCCACATGAATAATATTATTTCTGAAACCCAATCTGCCTTTGTGCCTAATCGTCTTATTACTGATAATGTCCTGGTAGCTTATGAGATTAATCATTTTCTTAAACAAAAAAACCAAGGGCAAAGATTGTTTTATGGCTTTGAAACTTGACATGAGTAAAGCTTATGATAGAGTTGAGTGGCCTTTTCTTGAGAGTGTTCTGTTGAGATTAGGTTTTGAGCGGTCTTTTATTGACTTGATTATGCTTTATGTGGGTTATGTGAATTATGCTGTTTCTCTTAATGGCTTTATTCTCGACCCTATCCAGCCAAAGAGGGGATCCGGCAAGGGGATCCTCTTTCTCCATATCTTTTTTTGTTCTGTGCTGAAGCTTTCTCTGCTTTACTTGCTGATGCGGATGAGAGGGGTGTGCTAAAGGGGGTACCTGTATCTCCTTCGGCACCTCGCATCTCTCACCTTTTATTTGCTGATGATACCTTATTGTTCTGTCATGCTACTATGGATGCGGCTTCAGAAATTGGTCGTATTCTTCATAGCTATAGTCTGGCTTCTGGGGAGGAGATCAATCTTGATAAGTCCACTGTGGTTTTCAGCCGTAATACTCCTGTTGCGAGGGTGGAGGAGGTGAGGGGTTGCCTTGATGTTAGGGTCGTCGATAAACATGAGAAGTACTTGGGGTTACCTACTGAGATGGGTAGGTCTAAGCGGGAGGTGTTTAGTTGGCTTCGGGAGAGGGTTTGGAGTAAAACTCAAGGTTTTGGGGAGAAGTATCTTTCTAAGGGGGGTAAAGAGGTGCTTATAAAGTCTGTCCTTCAATCCATACCCACCTATGTCATGAGTTGTTTTAAGCTTCCCGACTACCTTCTTCGTGAGATTGAATCTCTTATTTCTAGGTTTTGGTGGGGGGATGGGGATAAGGATAAGATTCATTGGGTCAAATGGGATTCCTTATGTGAGAGTAAGAGAGATGGGCGGATGGGTTTTCGAGACCTCCGTTCTTTTAATCTTGCTATGTTGGGTAAACAACTTTGGCGAATTATTCACTACCCGAACTCTCTTTTGAGTAGAGTTTTGAAGGCTAAGTATTTTCCTAATCGTGATGTGTTGGAAGCTTTCGCTAAACCTAACTCTTCTTACACTTGGAAGAGTATTTGCGGGTCCTTAGAAATTGTGCGGAAGGGTGTTAGATGGAGAGTTGGAAATGGGGAAAACATAGATACTGGAGAGATAATTGGATCCCAAGGGATAATCTTTTACAGCCAATTATCCCTCATATCCAAAATTTAGGAGCTTTACCTGTGTCTGCTCTAATCTCTAATGGTTCTTGGGATGTTGAGTTGTTAGATTGGATTTTTTGGGAAGAGGATGTCGCTAAGATTCTGAAAATACCTTTGGCTGGTTCTCATATTTCGGACGTGCGCGTGTGGCATTATTCTAAGCATGGATTTTATTCGGTAAAATCCGCGTGCTATTTGGCTCGGACTCTGTGTAAGGCTGCGGCAACTATTGATACAGGGAATTCCAGTATTTATGTCCAGCAAAATTGGGATTTTTTGTGGAAATTGAAGTTGCCTAGTAAACTCAAAATTTTTGCTTGGAGACTCTTGAAAAATGCTCTACCTGTTTTGCAAATTCTGAAATCCAGACATATTGTTGAGAATGTGTTATGTCCAGTTTGCGGATGTGGGGAAGAATCCGTTCTTCATATTTTCCGTGACTGCCATTTTGCGTGAATTGTTTGGGCTGTTTCGCCACTCCCTAATTTTTTATTATCTACAGATGCTGATTGTTCTTGGAGTTGGTTTCAAGCTGTTCTGTCCAAAGCAAGCAAGGAGTTCGAAATATTTGTTTGCACTTGTTGGAGTGTATGGCACAATCGCAACACCGTTGTTCATGATGGAAGGAGCAAGGAACCGGAAGATACATCTATGTTTTCCACAAGCTATGTTCAACAATATAAGGAGGCGCAACATCCTTTCACCCACCGGAGACTGCACCCTCCTGGCAGCCACCTGAAGCTGAGATAATCAAAATTAATTTTGATGCTTCAGTGTACTCTTCACCCCCAGCAGTTGGTTTGGGTGCTGTGGCGCGCAATAAAAATGGAGGAGTCGTCAATTGGAGTCGAAGAAGAATACTACATGTACAAGAACCAGAAATTGCGGAGGCCATGGCGGCATCACTTGCTGTTGAGGTTGCACAGCGTATCCAGGCTAGAGAAGTCATCATTGAAGGTGATTGTGTCACAATCATCCGTGCCCTACAATCTGCCTCACCTTGTCTTTCTATGGCAGGTGTTTTTGTTGATGATATTCGTACTCGCTTGTCGGGTTTTGATTGTATTCTTTTTAACTATACTCCTAGACTTGGTAATTCTCTAGCTCATTCACTTTCTCGTAATATTAGTTTGGATGCGGACGGAGGAACCTGTTTACCTCCTGGAATTATCATGTAATTGCTGTTTGATTCTGTTTAGTTGAATGAAAGCTATCTGCTCTTTGATAAAAAAAAAAAAAAAAGTTTAGAAGTATCTCTATTATTCATGTTTTTGGCAGGATAACCTATGAATTTATCATCATAATGGGCAGATAATTAATTACTCGATCCCTTGAATTTTTTTATTCATAACTCTAGGTTTGATACTGTTACGAGCTACGAAGATTCTAGAAAGTAATTGCTACTGAATTATGCTAAAAGTATCTAAGTTCATTGATGATTGATGCAAATCGAGTACAAGGCTGATTTATAGTTAGTTACAAGACTAACTAACTAATACACAGGAACCGTCCGATCGTTCGAGCCAAGAAATGATCCCAGCCGTTGACTCAGCTTACAAAAAACGCAACTAAAAATGTAATACACAAAACACGCTTTTGACAAACATTTAACAAAAGCAGTTTAAAACTTCAAACTTCACATGTAACATTCCATCCTTCTTCCTCTCAAGCTTGTCCACAAGCTTCAATACTAGGATATACGGATTATCACAACATAATCCTCTCATGTGGCTTCTTCGGGACAAATGCTCCCATTGAATCGAATTTGTGGCACTGACATTGTTTCTCTTAACCATCCTCCTAGCCAATATTTTGTGAGCACAGTACTATTGCTCCATCATCACTCATCTCTGGCTATGTAGCAGTCACACTGTCAGATGCTCCTACATGTTTCTTCAGAAGAGACACATGAAACACTGGATGCAATTTACTCTCCAAAGGCAACATTAGCTTGTAGGCCACTTCTCCAACCCTCTCAATGACTTGAAATGGTCCGACAAACTTAGGACTCGGCTTCCAAACATGGTATTTTTGATAGAAAATTGCCTATAAGGCCTCATCTTCAAATATACCCAATCTCCCGGAAAAACTCCTTTCCTCCTGTTTCTATCGGCGGTTCCTTCATCCTCTACTTAGATAGCTCCAAGTTGGTTTTAATCTTACTCGATGCCTCATTTACGTATGCGAGCAACTCTTCTACACCAATCACATGAGAATTGCTCAAGTCTCCCATGATTAAGGATGGGGTGCATAACGAAATAATGCACGAAAGGGCTCATTTTAATAGCGAATGATATGCACTATTATACCACCATTGAGCAGTGAGAGCGGGAATGCCATTTTTTGGAGCTGTCCACACATACACATAAATAATTCTCAAGGCACTGATTAACCCTCTCAGTTTGCCCATCAGTTTGTGGGTGATATGCAGTGCTCATTAACTGTTTAACTCCCAACAATTTAAACAATTCCCTCCACAGTGCACTAGTGAATATCTTATCTCTATCACTGACTATGCTCAATGGCACTCCATGAAATTTGCATACAGAATTCAAGTATAGTTGAGCAATGTTCAATGCAGTAAAAGGATGAGTTAGTGGCACAAAATGTGCAAATTTAGTGAATCTATCCACCACTACCAGAATAGTATTCATACCTCCTGAAACAGGTAACTTCTCAATAAAATCCATGGACACATGTTGCCATGCTTGCTCAGGTACAGGTAAAGGCTGCAATAAACCAGGGGATTTGACATGCTCAGATTTGCATAGCTGACATGTCACACATTCACTCACCACCTTCTGCACACTCTCCTTCATGTTAGGCCAGTAAAAAATACTGCTAACTTTTTGAAGAGTAGCTAGTATTCCAGAATGCCCTCCATCTACACCTTCATGCATTGCCCTTACTAATAATTCTCTGCAATCATTGCCCTTCCCTACATACAATTTAGCTTTGCATCTCAATACTCCAGCCCTGTATGTTAACAAGCTCATACCAAATGGTTCTTGAATAGACAACACTATAGCCTCTTCAGCTAGTACATCACCCTCATAGCTCTTCTACAACTCATTCATGCACTGAGGCTGTGTGCTAGAGATAGCATAATACTCAGTATTAGCTTCATCAATACCCCTTCTTGACAGAGCATCTGCTACCTGATTTTCAGGACCTTTCTTGTATTCAATCACATACTCAAACCAATGACTTGGTCATGTATTTATGTTGCACTGGGGTAGTGATTTTTTGATCTACCAAAAATTTAAGACTTCTCTGATCTGTCCTTATAGTGAAAGGAGCATGCAGTAAATATGCTCTCCACGTCTCTACTGCCAGTAAAATAGCCAAGAACTCCTTTTTATATATAGATAGACCCAAATTTTTAGGCCCTAAAGCTTTACTCACATAAGCTAGGGGATGATTATCTTGCATGAGTACTGCACCCAAACCCCCATAGCAGGCATCTGTTTCCACTACAAACCTCTTGGAAAAGTCAGGCAACTGTAAAATAGGCACTGAGCACATCAACCTCTTAAGTAACTCAAAGGTCTGCTGATCTGCCTCACTCCACTTAAACATGCCCTTCCTAGTCAGATCAGTTAATGGCTTAGATAAAACTCCATAATTGGCTACAAATTTCCTGTAATAACCAATCATGCCCAGAAATCCTCTTAAAGCCTTAAGTGTACTAGGAACAGGCCAATCCATGATACACTTCACCTTATTTAGGTCAACAGCCCCCCCTTGAGCACTGATTATGTGTCCTAAGTACTCCACATGTAGCACACCAAAAGCACATTTGCTTCTCTTAGCAAACAAGGAATGCATCTGCAGTAACTCAAACACCTTCAACAAGTGAGACTTATGCACTTCCATGTCTTTGCTATAGACTAAAATCTCATCAAAAAACACCAACACAAATTCCCCTAAATGTGCTTTGAATACAAAATTCATCATATTCTGAAAGGTGGCAGGAGCATTAGTGAGCCCAAATGGCATCACTGTGAATTCATATAGCCCTGAACTGGTCACAAATGCCGTTTTTTCAACATCTTCAGGCCTCATCCTCACTTGATGGTAGCCAGCTCTCAGGTAAATCTTAGAAAACACTGTAGCTCCACTCAACTCATCCAAAAAATCATCTATTAAGGAATAGGATAATTATCCCTCACAGTCAATGAATTGAGCTTCCTGTAATCTACACAAAATCTCCAACTGCCACCTTTCTTTTTAACTAATAGCACAGGGCTAGAAAATGGGCTATGACTGGGTTGGATCACTCCCATTTCCAACATCTCTTTAACTTGACTTTTCAATTTCCTGCCTCTGCATGTAAGGATACCTATAAGCCTGCTGCTTAAAAGGTTCCACTCCCTCCTTCAATTTAATCTCATGATTACAATCTCTCATTGGTGGTAATGACTTTGGCACTGCAAATACAGACTCAAATTTCTCAATACTTCTGTAATTCTTCACTGTAGGTGGTTGCTCCTTTCCTCCATAGAGCTAACCATACGATGTGCAATTAAAACATGTCTGATTCTTCTTCTGCAGTAATTTATGCATCCCCTCAGTAGTCATCATTTGTATAGATGATTCTTTGTCTATGCCTGTCATTGTGAACTTGTCTCCTTTAGTGTTGAATGTGATGGTGTGCTCATCATAATCAAGCTCAATAGGACCCAACTTCCTCAACAGATCCACTGACACCATATCATACCCACCCAAGGTAAAATTCTCAAGGTAGCAGCAAAAGCGATTGCCACCATATCCCACTCCAACCTTGGACATTTTGAGTTACACTCGATGTTCCCTCCCACTCTGAGACACATTGGTGGATTGATGACCTCCACTTCACAACTAAGCCTTACGGTAGTGCGGGATCCAAAAACTATGTGTGCTACAGAATCCACCAAAATAATCAGCGATTATTATTAACCATCGACCGACTTAATTGTGCCTGTAGGAACCTGTCCTTTAAGAGCATGCAAAGATACTCCACAATTCGTATCATCAATGCCATCCAACAATGTGACTCTCCTGATAGAGCTTTCCTCCTCTCCATCATCATCCATCAAAATGACAAACAATTTTTTACATTGATGTCCAAATGAGTAGATCTCATCACAGTTGAAACATAAGCCCTGCTTTCTTCTTATGTCTAATTCCTCCTTACTCAGCCTCCGTACTGGCACATTTCTATCCTTAAACTCATTCGGAGGTTTGGCTCCATCAATTTTACTCTCATTGTGCCAAATAGGTGGCCTGAAACTAGCAGGTTTATTCAATTTCTGCATCGATTCCAACATAACCTCCTGTTTCCTCGCCACTAAGTAAGCCTGCTCGAGAGTATGAGGACATAAAAGCTCTACCATGTGCTTAATCTCCTCTCTTAAGCCACTGTAAAAACTTCTCATGAAATAGAACTCATCCAAGTGTCTATTCCTCTGCAACATAAACATCCTCAACTCGGCAAACTTCTCAATATACCGATCCACTGAACCTAGTTGTTTGAGCTTGTTAAACTCCCGATCCGTCATCACTCGAACCGGCGTAAATCGAGCTACAAACAACTCGAGAAACACCTTGACTCATATCAATACCTTGACATGATCTAAAAACCGATTACTGCCGATCCTTCCAAATACATGCCAACTAGTATTTTATCACTATCCTTCATAGGATTCAACATAAAATATTTAGCTTTTCTCACCCAACCTCTAGCATCAACACCGTCAAATTTTGGAAAATTGACACGAGGACCACGAATATCGAGCGCACACTAGCATTATCGACATTCTCAACTCGAGATTGGGAGGAGGATTACGAATGATTGACGAATCAGCGTCGAACCTCATCGAATCGACGATTCTGAGCAATATTTTGCTCCGATTGACTTGCCACCAGCTGCCGGAGCTCGGATTGCATTTCCGCCATCGTCTTTTCTAGCGATTCGATCACTTGCGTGTTACGTGGCATCACCATTACCTGATGGGAAAAACCGTGGATTGATACCACCTGTTACGAGCTACGAAGATTCTAGAAAGTAATTGCTACTGAATTATGCTAAAAGTATCTCAGTTCATTGATGATTGATGCAAATCGAGTACAAGGCTGATTTATAGTTAGTTACAAGACTAACTAACTAATACACATGAACCGTCCGATCGTTCGAGCCAAGAAATGATCCCAGCCGTTGACTCAGCTTACAAAAAACGCAACTAAAAATGTAATACACAAAACACGCTTTTCGGCTTATTTAACAAAAACAGTTTAAAACTTCAAACTTCCTGTGTAACAGATATCGATTAAGAACTGCGGCAAAAATTTATCTGTTTCAATATTTTACTCCGCTTTGTGGGATTTGAAGGTTTTAGTGAGGTAGAGACATGCAGTAGTAGCTAGTAATTGAAAATCATAACTGAAAATCATAGGACAAAAACTCATAGGAAGAAAGATACTGAAAATCAAAAAGGAAAAAAGAAGAAGAAAAACAAACCATTGGAAATTAAGGAAGAACAGTAGATCTGCCAAGAATATGATAATTGTAATAACCTGAAATTGACAAAATAAACAAATTAACACCAGAATCAATAATAAAAGGGCAGGCCATGAATAAATCAAGAAGCTAACTATGACATAATAGAAGAAGAATGGAGTAGTAGTTCTGTTTCCTTGTATGTCCTATTTGGGAAAGAAAAACGTTTTATTTTTAGGGAAAATTTATTTTGATACCCTTTAAATTTGGTCAAATTACAGATTCAACCTTCTATTTCAAAGATTCTGATTTCATCTAAAAAATGAACGAAGAATTTTTTCAAATTACAGATTAGTCCAAAAGTCAACAATCGTGCTGACATGGATTTGCTTTTTGCTTATGTGGAGGGAAAAGTTGGAGTTATTAACGAAAATACCATTAATTATTTTGGTTTTTCAATTTCTTTAATCCTTCTCCTTATTTTTCTTTTCTTTTCCCTTTTTCTTTATTAATATGTTTCGAAAATTTCAAATTCAAGTACCTAGAAAATATCTCCATCAGACTATATTCAAGTTGTACTCAAGCTCGATCAGACTATATTTGAAGAAGTGATGTAGGAGGAAGAAGAAGAAGTGGGTTTGTTTGTTCTATTTTATTTTATCTTTTCTTTATTAAAAGTTTTATTTTATTTTATTTTATCTTTTCTTTATTTATTTAACTTTAAAAATTCCAAGCGGAGAGAGAAATTGTGACATTTGAGTGTTGGTCAGCGGAAGAGGGTATTTGTAATTGTTTCAAATCAAGGGATGAATACATTTGAGGTCCAATTGCGAAGTCTTGTATGTAATTTTCCTTATTTTTATATTCTATATATCTTTGGAATCTGCGTGTCGTGATTTTCTTATTTTCTTTTATTGTGTAATCTTCATTTGGTTTGAGGAAAATGGGAAAAATAAAAACAACGGTGAAAAATATTTTCACCATTTGATAATTATCGAAATCCTAGAAAATTTATGAAAAACTATATAAAATACATTTATCTCCACAAATTAATTTATTTTTCCCTCACATTTTTCAGAAAAATCTTATTTTCCCCTATTTTTCTTCTTTTTCCCATTTTCACTCAAACCATAGGTTTTCTTATTTTCTTTTGTTGTGAAAACATGACATAAATTGTAACGACCCGACCACTAATGGGCCAAACCTCGACCCTTTGGGCCGCCGCGGTTATTAATAGACAACTCCCCTTTGTGATATACAGGCCCCACTATACCAACACCCCAGTTGGTCACCAATCATCGTGCACTTTGTCCTTACTCGTGCGCGATCACCCATCATAAGATTGCTCCAGAGCAAACACGCTTAACTCTGGAGTTCTTATAGATGGATTCCCAAAAAGAAAGGTGCACCTTGTTGGTATAAGTAGCGTTCTCGATCCCTTTAAACTCTTTGTACTTGACTTGAAATTTTTGGAGCGTTACATAAAAATTAAGTATAATAAAATTAAATAATATAGTACATTAAAATCTTTTTGATAGCTATAAATAACATTTGCCCATTTGGCATGCAAAGCAAACTAAATTTATTAATTATATGAAATGGCATCTTATTTTAATCTTTGAAAGGACAAGTAGAAATTTAACATGCTAGCCAGGCCAATAGAAAGATGATCAGAGAAAATAATCTATAGCATTGTGTAGTGAGGCAGCAAGTATTCACAAACAATGAACTAAACAGATCCTTCAAGAACATAATAATGAACCAGCTTGCAAGAGTCCGTGGTACAATATTTGATTGGAATCCATTGTTAAAGTGACCAAACCAGTCGGTGCAAGTGATATAGGGAATAGGGATTATTAGTCTTTGGGTTAGGTTATCCACAACACCCTAAAAATTCATGATCTGAGGTACATTAGAAGACTCAATTCAAATCTATCTCAAATAACTTTGACTCGCAATTCCCAGTTCAGTAGCAATTATGAATTGAATATGATATATACATATGAGTCCGCCTGCATCTCTTACCGAATCAAGACGACTTAATACGATCTATCTGGGTGCATCACTACAAGTCCGTCCACTAGAGCTTTGGTCCGACACTAAAACACTTCATGTTATCAAATTTCGAGTGAAATGGCCAGGCGGTCCGACCTCCCACATTCCTCACCACAGACGTTTCCATTCTCCGGAGAAAACTTACGGATCAAGACAAACTTAAAGGTGAGTCCGTCCATTCATTACGTCGTCCGTCTGGGCGCATGGGCGGACGGACTTGATTTTATCCTAAATATCAGTGTGTGTACAACGCACCACCTATCTCCGGGACCACGTGTCGACCTACCACTAAGCTGACCATTCTCCGGGATGTCAGAGGGTTTGTCCCCAGAGCTCAATACTATAAATAGAGGGCATTTATCCTCATTAAGGTGCATGACAAATTCACAATAATCCACTCTCTAAGTTTTGAGGTCCGAGCCCTAGCTTGATCCGCCTCTAACTAGTTGAATCTTAGCGAATTTGTCTAAGGCGGCGGGCCCAAAGACTAACCCTTCTATTCATCTTTCTGGACAAACATCTAAGTATCGATCGATGGACCATCATTGAAGCGGTCTTACTATAACAGCGGACCCATTGTTATTAGATAACTATACTGACTATCTCCTATCCCTTGCAGACCCTAACCTATGGACGGACTAAAGCTTACAAAAAGGATTCCGAACTAAAACTAGACGAATTAGGAAGCACCAGACCTACGCTCTGACGGACTCCCTACAACCTTGACCTTGACTTTTGACTAATCCGGATTTACTCCACATCATATTGTACATTGTCTGTAGGAATCCCTAAGTACAAAAGTCATGGCACCATCGAGAGGCAGATAAAAAGGCTACCTCTACCGTCCCGTCTCTGACCTCCACCATTGGACCCTCTTCCCAACAGGCCTCTGGTGGCAGCAGACATTCAGGGAGAATAGGGTTATTTATGAACCTGACGAGAGAGGCAGGAGCAGGCCTCCATCTCCAACTCCGAAGAATGGTAGGACAAGCCCCACCCCACCACTAGATTTTCCTCGAGGCACCGATCATACCAATCATGTAAGCGTAGCTCACATAACATGAGATGGAATACTAGTGGCTTCAGGCAAGTACAAATCCAACTCTTCTGACTACTCTGCAACTAAGAACCCGACCACCGATCCTATGGGCATACCCATGGCGAGGCCCCAGTATACCCCATCCGAATCAAATACAGGCGTGAGGCGAGCCACGTGGTAGAATCCAGAGGACCATCGTATTCACAAAATACTGATCGATCTGAAAACATCAGAGCACCAAGCAGGAGAGCCCCGGAGGATCTTAGGAATATGTTGAACAATCGGGCCCATATTAATCAGGGGAGTAGGGGGGAGAACAGGTGAGTCGAGGGTGGGAACCTTCGTGACCCCACTCCTTCCGGGCCTCTACAAGAGGCAGCGCCTGAAACTACGATAGGAGAGATCGATATCATGATGAACACACTGACCAGGAAACCCTCAGCGGATACCAAGGGGACACACCTCCACGCACCTATAGGCGAAACCACGGGGATAACAGATCACTTAGTCCGGTTGAAAGAAGGGAGGAGGCAGCTATAGGAGAAGAGGGAGAAGTTAGGAAAGACATAGAGAGAGAACCGGTCCGGATCGAGAGAGGTCATAGGCGGAATCACCCATGAAAGAAACAGAACGAATGAAAGAACAAGTCTGAATTCATGAAGCAGCCCTGGACCTAGAATGATCAAAATTAGAGTCACTCACTCAAGCCAGGGACATTATCAAATATGGGCGGAACGTAAATCCTCTGTGTTTAGCAATAAGAAGAACAGAATTACCTCTGGGATGAAACCCACTCGCATCTAAAGAAACGTTCGATGGAAATTCTTGTCCCATCAATCATAGAATTCGTTTTGAAGCCTCCCTAGGAGGTATGGGCGTACCCGACAATGTGAAGGCCCAATTATTCCCTAATACCTTCTTTGGACCAGCAATGACTTGGTGGAAACAACTCCGATCGGATTCCATCATGTCATGGGATAACTTACTAACGAAATTCACACTAAAATTCAAAATTTCTGAAAGCATGACCGTTAGCTATCTAGCGGAAATCATACAAAAAGAACACGAAAGTCTGAGATCCTTCGTGAAGAGATTCGAGCAAGCCTCGGCCATGGTAGAGCAACACCCCATTAAAGAACGAGTTATCCACATGGCCGAAAATACCAATAATGCTTCATTCCGTTAGGTTAATTTAATTATAGTAAGAAGTGAACATATAATACCAAAGTAAACACGTTAATCTAAGATAATAATAATATGAGAGTATATATTGGGATCTCTAACTACGCAGTCAGTGTCTTTCACTTAATGAATCATGCATTCTTCAAACAAACTTATTGATCTTTGGCATAACTATGACGAGAACTCAGACATGGTAAAAAATTCCTAAGCACAAGTGAGACTCTTGAAAAAATGGTTGTAAGGGACGAGGTCAAGAAAGCCAAATCTGTACAAGATAATCCTAGGTTAGGAAATCAGCACTTCGAGCAGAAAAGAAAGGGGGACAGAAGAGGACGTGTCGAGGAAAGAAGAAGATCTCAAGGAAGCTTTACATAAACTACTCGGACACGAAGGCTCCCGAGGAACAAATCCTCACCATCATGCAAAGTAAAGGTGTCCCTTTGAATGGCACGCGAAACACGGAGAAACAAGGTTTACGAAACTCGAATGAGTTTTGCCACTTTCATAGGCAATTGGGACACTCATTGGAAAATGCACACATCTCGGACAAGAAATCTAGCGGTGATCGAAATGGGCTACCTACAAGAATCGTCATAAAAGCGAGCGATGGGGGTGGCCGGAATCTGGAACATGGGAACACATCCCAAAATCAACAAAACACAAGAGGCGCAGGAATACCATTCCCCAGATCTGGTCCACATCGGGATAGGAGCGACCAATGACAAGGAGGGTGGCCTACATAGGAACATAGCCATCATCGTGAAGAGAACCACATCATTTATGGGAGAATACTTAGCATCGCATGAGGGGTAGCAGGAGGGATAAGCGAGCAGCTTCGTGAAGCGACAACCCGATCACTTGAAATCGGATGAAAGATCTGTGAACATGATAAAACACAGCACCAATGTCATTACCTTCGATGAATCTGAAGCCCCACCCCCATGCCAAGGCGAAGAATTAAACCACGACCCCGATGTCCCATTGGTAATAGAGGTAGACATTGCAGGATATGAGATGACCAAAGTACTCATCGATACAGGAGCTTCCTCAATATCCTCTTCTGAGCACGGTAAGTAAAGATGGAAATGAGCTTGAGAGGAATGATACTGTAATAGCGGACCTTGTAAGCCCGGATTGGATCAGCGTTAGACGAGAGGAGTTCTATATCTATCACTTTCCATTGGGAAGGCACCATTCGAATCACTGGCAGTCTTATTGCGTCATCACGAGGCCTTGTTGTGATTATAACATCATCTAGGAAGACCGGCACTAAATCAATTCAAAGTAGTGGTGTCGACCTTCTATCTAAAGATGAAGTTCCCAACCGAAGCAGGGATCGGAACCATTAAAGGAGATCGGCGACAAGGATGGGAATGTTACGCGCTCTCCACCCGAAGAGCTTCCCGACCCATTCGGAAGGAACATGATATTAGAAGAGAAGAGGCCAACATAAAGGCAAAGAGGCAATGTCTCTTCATACAAGAGAAGGTCCGCAATCGAAAGGAGAGACCCTTGGGAGAAGGGATAAATTGGCTAAAGATGGGCGTAGAAAATGAAAACCTTGCCATCTCGAAAAAGGGAGGACGGATCGAGAAATACAAGGTCATCCCACCAGAACCTCCAGGAGAAACCCCGAACAAAAGCTTCTTTCATGAAAACCGGATGGCACCCCGCGAAGAGGTCCTGGAAATCCCTATCGTAGAAGGAAGTCCAGAAAAAGCCGCAAAAATCGGCTCGAAGATGGATGCTGAGACAACCCTCAAAATGATGGCATTCCTTACGAAAAATGCGATGTCTTCGCATGGAGCACGGAGGATTAACGGAATTGATCCCGTGTCATGGTTCACGAACTCAACGTAGACCCCAATGTCAGGCCCATCCGTCAAAAGAAAAGAGACCATGGCCCCATCCACAACAAAAATATTGCAGAAGAAGTCGAACGGCTTCTCAAGGCAGGACATATCCAGGAAGTTCACTACTCAGACTGGATATGCAATGTGGTCCTAGTTGAAAAAAGTCCAGGGAAGTGGAGAATGTGTAACGACTTTACCAGCCTCAACCGATTCTGCCCAAAAGACCCGTATCCCCTCCCAAGGATCGATCAACTAGTAGACTCCACCGCAGGATGCGCATTGCTGAGCTTTATGGATGCCTTCCAAGGATTCTACGGATCAAGATGGCGAACATGACATAGGAAAACCGCCTTCATCACAGGCGGAGTTTATTGTTCAGTCATGCCATTCGGACTCATAGCATATGCAGAGCAACATATCAGCGAATAATGAATCACATGTTAGGAGAAGAAATTTGGGCAAGTCAATGGAGGTTTATGTGGATGACATTTTGGTAAAAATCAAAGAATCCACCGATCATATCCGACACCTGGAAAGATGTTTCACCGTAGTAAGAAAATATGGCATGAAGCTCAACCCGGCTAAATGCACGTTGATTATTCTGAAGGAAAATTCCTTGGGTACATGGTCACACAAGAGGAATCGAAATGACCGGAAAAGATAAAAGCCATACTCGAACTCCCTCATCCGGAAAAACTCAGAGACGTCCAGAGACTTGTAGGAAAAGTGATATCCCTTAGCCGATTCATTTCTAGGTCTGCTGACAAGAATCTGTCATTCTTCAAAATCCTGAGAATGTCCGACCATTTTGATTGGAACTCCGAGTGCTGAGAGGCTTTCGAAAACTTGAAACACTACCTATCCTCCCCGCCCCTCCTTTCCAAACCGAAGAAGGAGAACGTTGTACATTTACCTCGCCATTACTCGGAGGTAGTAAGTTCCGTCCTAATCGTATACAAAGAACGAGCACCTACGGGTATACTACCTAAGCAAAATCTTTGAGGAGCAGTGAAAAGAATTACGGAAATTGAGAAATACGCCTATTACCTAATGGAAGCTTCGAGAAAACTCAAGCCGTACTTCCGATCGCACAAAATAGTAGTCCTCACCAATCAGCCACTGAAGCAGGTCTTGGGGGATGCATCCAAATTCGGAAGGTTAGCCAAATGGACAATAGAACTCGGAGATCACACAATCGAGTATCTAGCTCCATTCGCGAAGGCACAAGTCTGGCGAATACCCGGGAAGCACGGAGGCACAAACAACAGGAGAGAACCAAACTCCAACCTCCACGGATGAACCACCCGCTAGTAAAGTTTTTACGTTCGCTACAACCATAATAAATACAGGGTCCGAAGAGAACCTCGATACCGACCCTGTGGTAAAATGATTTCTAGCGAAAAAACAAAATCTCAACCTGCCACCACCCCCCGAGGGAGAGCCGCCCGTGACCGCCCAAAAACATAAACCGACCGAACAAGTGGCCTTTACCCCAAGGGAGCTTGGTCCGAACGAGAAGGACATCTGGGAACTTTATGTGGACGGATCGTCGGCCGCTCATGCGGGTGGAATGGGACTCTTGTTCATCAGTCCTGAGAAAGCACAAATGGAATATGTCATACGCCTGACATTCCCAGTCACCAATAATGAAGCCGAATAGGAAGCATTGATAGCAGGGATGAGAATGGCTAAATCAGTAATGGCCAGAAAACTCCGCGCCTATTCAGACTCCCAACTAGTCACAGAACAATATTCGGGAAAATTCACAAACAAAAGCGCCTCAATGATAAAATACCTAAAGGTAGTGAAAGACTTGGAAAAAACATTTGACCTATTCTCTTTGGTCAAAATCGGGCGAACCAACAACATTATAGCAGATAGCCTGTCCAAATGGGCCACGGCCTCTAGGGCCATTGATACCCGTACGGTAGTCCTGATGACGATGAATCAGCCATCACCACTGTGAAAGAAATGACTAACATAAGCACCACAAACAAAACCAACAACTGGACGAGCGATATCATACGATATCTACAGGATGGAGTCTTACCCCCAGGACGAACCGAATCAAGAAGGGTACAACGAAGAGCACAGTGTTACTTCCTCTCCGGAACTGACCTCTATCGAAAGTCTTACGATGGAACTCACTTATGATGCCTGAACCCGTCTAAGGCTAACATGGTAATGAAAGAAATCCACTTAGGAAGTTGGGGGAATCATTCAGGAGGAAGAGCCATGGCTCAGAAAATCCAGAGGAATGGGTACTACTGGCCAGCAATGCAGAAGGAAGCCAGCAAATTCTCCAGGTCCTGTCCAGAATGACAAAAATTCGCACGAATCCCGCATAAGCCAACTATTCCTATGATCCCATCCACAATACCTTGCCCCATTTGATCAATGGGGTATCGACATAGTAGGACCCTTTCCTCAGGGACCAGGTGGGAAGAAGTTCCTGATTGTGGCAGTGGAATATTTTTCCAAATGGGTAGAAGCCGAGACCCTTTGCCTCGATCACGGAAAAGAAAGTCATGGACTTCTTATGGCGACTATCTTGCGATTCGGATTACGAAGAATCCTAATATCCGACAATGGGCGTCAATTTTAGACTACAAACTCGAATTGGTGCGAAGAAATGAAGATTGAGCAAAGGTTCATACATCCGGTACCCACAAGCGATGGACAAGCTGAAGTAACCAATCGAACCATAGTAGATAACCTCCAGAAAAGACTCGGGAATGCAAAGCAAGATTGGGTAGATGAGTTAGAAGGAGTGCTCGGGGCATACCGCACCACCGCCAGAACAGCAACACAAGAGACTCCTTTTTGTATGGTCTATGGTTCTGAAGCCATCATTCCAGCAGAAATAGCAGTTAACACTTTTCGCATTCAAGGATATAAACCCTCTGATAGTCACACCAAAAGAGTTTACTTAAACATGTTAGAAACCAAGAGAAGCACGGCATTGGCAAGAACCTTAGGATATCAAGCTACTATGGCAAGAGCATACAACAAACATGTAAAAGGAAGAGACATCCAAGTAGGAGACCTCGTGTTACGAAAGGCCGAGATTCTAAAACCTACTGGGAAACTCGAGCCAAATTAGGAGGGACCTTACAAGATCACCAGTTCTAGCATCAATGGAAGTTACGGCCTGGAAGATATGAACGGGAAGCCACTCAAGCGCACCTGGAATGCTAGGAATCTCCAGAAATTTTACCCTTGAAAAGGGGATTGTAATAAGTTCAAAACTATAAATATCTTTTGTAGAATGCTCAAATTACATAAAACTTGTGGTTGCAGGTCAGGGATTAGTGACAAGATTCAGTCAAGTAAAAGTGCCTCGGACCCAAAGTATCCGAGCCCACTTCCATTGAAACTATTGAAAGTAGTGTCTCGGATCCATAGAGTCCGACCCACCAGCTACGCTCAAAAGTGTCTTGGACTTACAAAGTCCGACACTCCGTCACTTCGACTGTCATTGAAGAAACTATTGAAAGCGGTGTCTCGGACCCATAGAGTCCGACCCACCAGCTATGCTCAAAAGTGACTTGGACTTACAAAGTCCGACACTCTGTCACCGACCATCATTGAAGAAACTATTGAAAGCGGTGTCTCGGACCCATAGAGTCCGACCCACCAGCTACGCTTACTTACAAAGTCCGACACTCCGTCACTTCGACTGTCATTGAAGATACTATGAAAAGCGGTGTCTCGGACCCATAGAGTCCGACCCACCAGCTATGCTCAAAAGTGTCTTGGACTTACAAAGTCCGACACTCCGTCACTTCGACTGTCATTGAAGAAACTATTAAAAGCGGTGTCTCGGACCCATAGAGTCCGACCCACCAGCTACGCTCAAAAGTGTCTTGGAATTACAAAGTCCGACACTCCGTCACTTCAACTGTTATTTGAGAAACTATTGAAAGTAGTGTCTCGGACCCATAGAGTCCGACCATGACTATGCTTAAAGTGTCTTGGACTTACAAAGTCCGACACTCCGTCGATCAACTATTATTAGAAACTATTGAAAGTAGTGTCTCGGACCCATAGAGACCGACCCACCAACCATGCTCAAAGTGTCTTGGACTTGCAAAGTCCGACACTCCATCACTTACAAATGTTATTGGAGAAACTATTGAAAGCAGTGTCTCGGACCCATAGAGTCCGACCCACCAGCTATGCTCAAAATGTCTTGGACTTGAAAGGTCCGACACTCTGTCACGAACTCATTTATTAAAGACGGTACCACGGAACTAAAAAGTTCGGCCCATCAATCAAATGCAAAAAAGGAGAAATGCAGGATAAAAGAGAAAGCCGTCGATATAGTAATGGGCGGTCGACGAGGATCTTCAAAAAAATACATTCTTCTATCTGTTAATAAGATCCTAAGTTGACCGATAGAAAATTACAAACTCTGACAAACCCTCACAGACCGAGGGGTAGTTAGTCCTACAGAAAGAAGTGCCGACAAAATTACACTTGGCACTTTCTTTCACAAAAAATCACAGGACATACCCCCGAGCTACTCTAGGTCGCTTGAGGACCGGGCCCGCCTTCGCCCTCTGCTTCCCCACATGGCTTGATCCCTCGGGTTGAGAAGAGGAGGCGGAGCGATAAGGGATCCTTTTCTTCTTCAAACCAAGCGGACGATCTTCTTCCGTCCACCTCCTCCTCCACTCGCTCGACTTATAGCCATGAATGGGCCGGAAGATTCATCCAATCATTGTTTGATTGGGAGCAGTTCAGACTCTCCAAGGTACCTACATGCATGACCACAGGAAACCAGGGGAAGGGAAGATGTAGCGGACTTCTTGGGGCCTCCTATCGGCGGAGCCACCAGCAGCAGAACTTCATCTTGACCGGCTCTTCAAAGACTTGACTTGTCATCCTCTAGTGGATCACCATCTTGGTCAGCCTCGGCGTTAATCAGAGTGCGATATCTTTGAGCGAGGGCTCGAGTCCGAGCCCACATGTGGCAATCTGAGCAAAAAGGCCTCCGTCCTAATGTCGACCTCCTCCATCTTCTTAGGATAGTAGAAGGAGTGGGACCTTAGGAAATCATGGGCCAGTCCGATCGGCAAATCCGGACGCATCTATAATGGCCTTTCAAGGCGAGCCGGGCCGAGGCCGTCGACAAGCCCTCGGTCCATAGGGCATAGGCCGCCTCCTTGTCCTCTAGCTTCTTGATCATCTCCGCCTTAAAAGCCCGGAGCTTATCAATTTTGGCCCGCTGCTCGGAGATCTTTGCGTCCGCCAACTCCAACTCCTTGGTCAGACGGACCTTATCGCCCTCGGACAAATCGCTGAAGGCCTCAGCATGAGCACTCACGTACAAAAGAAGAATAGCCAAAATTAAAACTTCAAATAGAGAAGACCGGCAGATGCAAAGATAAAAATTTACAAACTTACGGCATCTAAGTGAACCCGCATGGTATCAGATAGCGCCCTCAGGCTGTTCGCCAGGTCCTCTGGAGTGAGGGACTGTAGGGCAGAAGGATCCGCCGCCCTACTCACCTCGGCACCCCGACTCTTCTTAGTAGGGGGCCTATCCACCGGGACCTTGTCCTTCCTCTTAGCGGCCTCCGACCTCACCACCCTAGAGGCATTGTCCAGTACCTCCCGGCCCTGTTCCTGCACCTGACTCCTGGTTAGTTGAGTAGGGGAGGATACATGAACCCTCAATGGTGGCCGAGTATCCATGCCTTGCAAATTTCATGTGAGGGGGGAAGTTTGGACCAATTACATTCTGGGAACCACCTTTGAAGCCCCGGACTTATCGGTGGCGAAATTTCTGAGCTGTGGCCACGTTAGCCGGACCATCGGTATGGATCTTGGCGGCCCCCGGAGTAAATATCTTGGCTTTACCCTTACCCTCCCGCATCTTCTGCATATCGCGGATCTTATCCGCAGCCCTCTGCTCCAACATACTCTTGGAGGCCTCCATTATCCAATATCCTGCACAAGATAACAAAAAGAAGGCTCAAATAAAATAGACCGGTGATAATTGAAAGATCGACACTCATAAAATAAAGACTCACTCAAATCCTCCTTATTATTACAATAAACATGAGTATTTGTGAGACCGGCCAGCTAGAGTTGGGGTTGGACCGCTAGAGCACAGGGATAAAATAGCGTCGGGTCCCCCCCTCCCATCTACGCCTAAAACGGCCATCCTCTCCAACTCTAGCCCCAGATCAGGATCGTGATCCAGAGTAATGGTTGCCCTGGTTCCGATAGCATCAACCAGCACTTCCTCTTCAACCGATCCGTCCTCATCAGCGTTGGACATTGACAACAAGACCGTCATTGGTTTCAACGACTCCAACCATTCTGGCGGATTCTTCACCCTTACGCTTTGGAACTTGTCACGCCTAAAAAATTTAGGAAGTCCCCAATCCCCGAACGGATGTCTGATGTAAAAGTACTTCGGCCACCACTTGGAAGAATGAGACGTTTCAAACCCATCTAGGAACCTCAAGCCCCGGCGGTGGGTGAAAATATAGAACGCCGAGTGGGCTTGAGTAGATGGTGAAGGCGGACAGAAACTTCTTGTAAGAAAACTCCTCGCCCTTCAGTTTGAGGATGACCGCGAAGCACATTATCGTCCCCAAGGCATTGGGAAGGACCTGCGACGGACATAGCATGGTGTGACGGAAGAAGTCTACTATCTCGGGAAGCATGGGTATCCGCCACCCACACTTGAAAGCTTGCACATGGAAGGTAAGGCACCCTTCCGATGGATTGTACAGCGTCTCCGATGGCCCAGGGATAATGATCTCATACTCCCGCGGGATCTCGTACAAATAGTGCAAATCTTCAATATCCGATTCCTTCAGACTCGATGAACAAGTTGGAATTATACCGTCATCATTCTGCTCGGCGTCCGGTCTTAAAACTCCAATAGGGGTGGACCTGTCCGTTTTGTACTCCTGGGCAGTCTTTGCGACATTTTTGGAGTTGGACTTCTTGGAAGCCCTATCCGTTTGAACCCCCGAACTCTGCCCCACCTCGGATACCAGAATAAGAGCCCTCTCTGGATTTTCGGCACCAGCAGACGGATTACTAGTCCCTTCATCCACATGAGTCCTCATAACATCCATGTTGTCCTGCATGGACCCAATGTCTACTGCCTCATCGGATGACTCCTTTTCTGATGACGACCTATCTGAGTCCGACTCCCCAGAACTTGAAGAAGTGTCTACATTAATGGGTCTGTCTATATCCATGTCCACGGACCCATCATTATCACGGGTCCGCCTTATTGGAGGGTTGTCATCAAAGGAAAGAGGAGACGACTCATACCCATCCTTACCAGAATCCGTCTCCTCAATTCCAATCCCAGGAACGCTTGAAAAAGCGAGTTACGATGGACCGACTTCGGATCGTGCCGGCCATGGGAAGGTGGATACTGGTGAAGGTTCGAAACATAAACCCTACAGTTGTAACCTAAACTGGCAAAGGAGTTTGGGGGATAGGGGTTCCGAGGGTGAGAAGCGATGTCAACCAAGTTGTATCGTACCGGGGGATTGGAAGAAATGGGCTCAGAAGGTTGAGAAGTCCCCACAGTTTGGATGTTAGAGTGGGGAAGATTAACGATATTATAACGAGGGGAAGATCTTTGACGGACACCAACAATTTCAATATCGGAAGGAGACGCCAAAATTTTGTCGAGATCCGATCCCTGATCAGAGTCAGTCAAATTAATGATCTGGTTCGGCTATTGCACTTCCTCACCCTCACTCTCGTACGAGTCCCCTAAATGATCGTCCCCTACTGACATTCCTAGCTGTTCGAACTGGGGAATCTACAAAGACAAAAAGATAACGGAAAAATCTTAAGCCCCAAGCTCGGACAGGTCAAGCCTACCAAACTAAGACCGTCGATAAAAACTTCACATGCGTCTAAAGAAAAAAATTCAAAGGAAGCAAACTTACTTGTCGGAAAAGGAAGCCTACTCTTCGAAACTCCTTGAAAGTTAAGGGATTGTCCGCCTGCTAAAAATCCTCTCTCTAGCCTTTGCTCGGTCTCAACTTTCTCTCTCTAAAGATTCGGAATTTTCGTAAAGTGTTGAATATGACATGTTAAAGGCCTATTTATAGGCATATTGGGCTGGTCCAACCAAGCCCATGGGCAAAGGTCCGAACCAACACATCAATCCACGTGCAAAACGTAATTATTACGAATTAGACCGGTCTAAACCATCTTAAAACCATAGTAAACCGTCTAGGGGTGGGAGGAGGGTTCGGGTAATCCCGATCCCGTTCCGACCCTATACAAAAAAAATCCGATAGGGTCGTGTATTTAGGGATTGGATACCCGCAATATAAATTCCCGAAACTTATATTATATGTTCGGGACGGGATTGGAAATGAAAATTTAATACCCGAAACCCGACAGGGTACCCGAAGAAACTTATATTCTTATAAAAACTAGTTATGCAATTAGGTCCACCGAGAAGATGATCATATGAGGATAATTTTATCTAGTGTCTAACTGGATAATTTTATCTAGTTTTAACAGCAAGCTAATGTTCATTTAGCGAGTTAATTAGGAGAGCCTTTAGGTAGCTAACAGTAGCAAAACACATGGTTCATAGTTTGCCGTTATATTACAACGTTTACAAATAGTTTATTTTATTTATATGAAAATAAATACCCGATAGGGTAATCCGATCCCGATCCGATCTATTGCGGGTACCCGATCGCGGGTACCCGCAAAAGATAGGGTCGGAATTGGGATGAATAAATTTAAATCCGAATTACCGGGTACCCGATGTTCAATCCCGATCCCGTCCCGAACCCGTCCCGCGCCCACCCCTAAAACCGTGCGAACGGTGAATTGACTCCAAAAGTCAGAAATAGCCAAAGGCTCCTACCAACGGGCAAGGTGACCACCGGACATTAGCAATAAAAAAGTCCCGGCCTTGCTACTCATTGCTTGACATACCAAGACCGAAACTTGGGGGGACTTATAGTACCATTATGACGGACGATATATGATTGGCCAGATGGATTATTGGCTTAGCGGAATAGGGATCCGGCCAACTGCCCTTCGTCTCAAAAGAGCCCGAAATAGAACTTCTCGAGAACGAAAGGCAGCGGATCGGATCCTCATCACATCAAGGCCATCAACCCAGACCCGACGGAAAAAACCGGGAAGACAAACAGCCACTCAAATAATGCTCTCCCCACCAGCTGACGATCTTAAGGCCACTCCCCTTTGGCATGCTTGCGTATCTTCAAAGACTACAAAGCTGGAAACGGTCAGCCTTTAGCCTAGCTCACCCCGCCAGCTAACTATCTTTGAAGGACACAAACACGTCAAAAAAGAGGACCGACTCTACGACTACATTATGGAAGAAAAATGCTATTGAACTAAAAAATACATCGAGCTAAGAGAGTATATATAGATTTTCAGGTCCAATCAAGATCTGCCACGTGTTCATATGGGCTCTGACACATTTGGGCCTGGGCTTGGGCCAAACTTGGACTACCTTAGTGGATCAACTTATTCAGGCCCAAAAATACGTATGAACGGACGTAACCAAGAGCCTAGACGGACAACCACTTATAATTTCACAACCATCTCCTACTGAGATACTTGAAAACGGAAGGGGGGGGACTTATATACATATGAGTCGCCGCATCTCTTACCGAACGAAGGCGACTTAATCGATCTATCTGGTGCATCACTCTGAGTCCATCCACTAGAGCTTTGGTCCGGCACTAAAACACTTCATTTATCAAATTTCCAGAGTGAAATGAAGGGGCGGTCCGACCTCCCATATTCCTCACCACGGACGTTTCCATTCTCCAGGGGAAAACTCCTGGATCAAGACAAACTTAAAGGTGAGTCCGTCCATTCATTACGTCCGATGCAGGCGCATGGACGAACGACTTCTGGTTTTATCCTAAATATCAGCGTGTGTACAACGCGCCACCTATCTCTGGGACCACGTGTCGACCTACCACTAAGCCGACCATGCTCCGGGATGTCAGAGGGTTTGTCCCCAGAGCTCAATACTATAAATAGAGGGCATTAACTCCTCATTAAGGTACGCAACAAATTCACAATAATCCACTCTCTAAGTTTTGAGGTCCAAGCCCTAGCTTGATCCGCCTCTAACTAGTTGAATCTTAGTCCGAGCTGTCTAAGCGGGCGGCCTAAAAGGGTCTAACCCATTCTATTCATCTTCTGGAGACAAGCATCTAAGTATCGATCTGACGGACCATCATTCAGAAACGGTCTTACTAAACCGACGAACCCATTGCTATTAGATAACTATACTGACTATCTCCTATCCCTGGCGGACCCTAACCTATGGACGGACTAAAGCTTACACAAAGAATTCCGAACTAAAACTAGACGAATTAGGAAGCACCAGACCTACGCTCTGACGGACTCCCTACGACCTTAACCTTGACTTTTGATGAATCCGAATTTACCCCACATCGAATAACAAGCGGTACTATGTATAGTACGAAAGCAAACGATAGATAATTTGCAAGTTTAAAGAGCACAACAAAAAGCTGAAAGCGGTCGAGTAGTAAAACCCGATGTATATGATATTCAAGTAAAATGAAACAACAAAAATTAAGGTAACACATAGTAGGCACACTAAAATCAACCAATGCACACAATCAAAATCACAAAAAACACTTGCTTTCGAACCAGAGAAAAAGTCCCAATTGCTTAAACTTACACCTGTAAGAAAAAACCTATTTGACCTACCTCCATACACGTTCCAAATTAAGCAATACGGTGAGTAGTACTCTGATGAATCCATGATACCTGAAAAATAAGCACCACAATATAGTGCTGGAATATGGTTTAATTAATGGGAAATGTAATATAAGGACCACTTTGTGAGTTGGGCTTGCACAAAAGGACCATTCAAAAAGCGTCCGTCTTGCGAAATACCCCTATATATAGGAAATTTCCGAAAGTCCCCTTCAAATATTAAAACTAGACAATTATACATTTTTCTCGACTTGGTTTTTATGGTTTTCGCGGATCTTTTGACGGATTCATTAAAAGCGGTCAAGTATAATAAAAAAAACTAGACAATATAATGTAAAAACTAGATCACTGAGTAAATTTCTGGATAAGTAATAAAACTAGACAATTCATTTACAAAACTAGACAATTCAGTTACAAAACTAGACAATATCATCATCAATTCAAAACACTAATTTTTCTTCGATTGCTTTAGTTTCTTCAGAGCATTCTTCTTCAAATCATCCAATACACCATCTTCAAAATCCTCATCAGCATAAGGTCTCTTATATCAAGGAAAAGGAGTTCCTTGGAATAGCTCCATATGATTCATCATAAAAACACCACAGTCAAAATTCCAAGTTTACCAAGTCCAATCAAACTTCACAATTTATACAAAAAAAAAAAAAAAAAAAAAAAAAAAATTGAACATGTATACAAAAACTAGAAAATTCCTCTTATAAACTAGATAATATAATGTAAAAACTAGAGAATTCATCTCTTAAATTAAACAATATAGTGTAAAAACTAGACAATATAGACAATTATGTTCATATTTGATCATAAAACTAGACAATATACACTAAAAACTAGACAATATCTCGTAAAAACTAGACAAATTTGTTGAGCTCAGCTAGTAAATTTGATTTGCAGGTGAAGGTGAAAATGTAAAAACTAGAGAATTCCTAGATATAATGTAAAAACTGGAAAATTTCTCGCATAAACTATACAATATAATGTAAAAACTAAACAATATAATGTAAATTTAATATCATGTAAAAACTGAGAATTTCTTTCATAAACTAAACAATATAATGTAAAAACTAGACAATATAGACAATTATGTTCATGTTTGATAATAAAACTAGACAATATATACTAAAAATTAGACAAATATGTTGAGATCAGTTACTAAATATATTGAATAAACTTATTGCCACTCGATATAAGAAAAAAATAAATTTAATACCATGTAAAAACTAGATAATTCATTTTATAAACTAAACAATATAGTGTAAAAACTAGACAATATAGACAATTATGTTCATGTTTGATAATAAAACTAGACAATATTTCGTAAAAACTAAACAATATCCTCTAAAAACTAGACAAATATGTTGAGATCAGTTAGTAAATTTGATAGTTGAATGTGAAGGTGAAAATGTAAAAACTAAAGACTCCTAGACAATATAATGTAAAATCTAGAGAATTCCTCGCATAAACTAGACAATATGATGTAAAAACTAGACAATATAATGTAACAACTAGACAGACAACACGAAAACGATCCTCATGTACCAAATAACAGACAACACGAAACGGAAACAACCCACAAAAATCATTTCACCAGTGAAAAACTTTGAAACTCTAAAAGAGTAACCATTTATACTTCATAACTTGAGGATTAAACAAAAAGTCGATTGGAGATATTAATTTGGAGAATGTGGTACTAACCAAACAAGCGGCAAGCATGACGAACCCGATTTACAAACTAGAGGATTCTTCTCATAAACTAGACAATATAATGTATAAACTAAACAATATAGTGTAAAAACTAAATAATATAGCCAATTATATTCATGTTTGATAATAAAATTAGACAATATACACTAAAAACTAGACAATATCCCAAAAAAACTAGACAAATATGTTGAGCTCCGTTAGTAAATTTGATAGTTGAAGGTGAAGATGAAAATGTAAAAGTTAAAGAATTCCTAGATATAATTTAAAAACTAGAGAATTTCTAGCATAAATTAGACAATATAATGTAAAAACTAGACAATATAATGTAAATTTAATATCATGTAAAAACTAGAGAATTCTTTTCATAAACTAAACAATATAGTGTAAAAACTAGACAATATAGACGATTATGTTTATGTTTGACAATAAAACTAGACAATATATATTAAAAACTAGACAATATTCTCTAAAAACTAGACAAATATGTTGAGATCAGTTAGTAAATTTGATAGTTGAGAAAAGAATGCTAATGAAACCAAATCTTTGGGAGGCAACAACTACTGGAGAACACTACTAATTCCCTGTCCCAAAGCATTCCTAAATACATCTCTTTAAGTGTAATATCAGAACTTGAATGCGTGTAGGAGAAATTATTTTGGCAGCAGATTTTCCATATTCGATGAATGATTAACAAGCTCATAAGATTTATTAAAGCACTTTTGTATAAACAAACCACGTGCAGGATACATAGATAGAAAACTTGAGTTTCTCCTCTTAAACCAGGAGAGCTAGTAGTATCATAACAGCATTAAGAAGATAAAATCTTACAGAGAAACCTTACTGAACAATAAATGCTGCTAAACACCTACTCCGGCACTTCTATGGCCAAAACCCCTTAGAAACTTGCACATTGCACAAGAAACCTATTAGGCCGTAACTCGTAAGACACAACCCCATACATCAACATGACAAACTTCGATCAGTAATTCTTAAACAATGGGCAAATACACTAACACTGATATCGCTTCCCTTACATTATAAAGCCACAACGAAATGGACACATTGTTTCAGTATCCAAACAAACGCTAGACAAGAACCTAATACTTAGCAACTTGACTCCATTACTTAGCAAAGAGGAAACAATACATGCAAATTATCAACAAATTGACAAATAACAGTAAAACATGGGATAACTAGTTCAAGCAAAGAATAACATAACTTTAGAAACATATTTTAGGTTTCAGAGCAATACAAAACAAAACATTTGGCAGTAATATCTCATTGTAAAAAGCATAAAGTGTACGATATCAATTTCTGATAAATTTTACCAAATTTCAAAGAAGGCAGAGAAGAACGCCTCTTGGCGGAGTTAGATTGGCGATAATTTGATGACGGAGAGAGGAGATTGAGAGGCGATTGGAGTCAAAATTTTCGAAAACTACGAACATTGGCAATTCAGATCCATAAATCAACCTGAATCGATGAGCTTGATATACCAACACATATCCAGAAAACTACGTTCGATCTCCGATCTAATCGCAACTCCTCCACTCGTTCTCCAATCTCCGATCTCCGATCTCCGATCTCCGTTCGATCTGATCCGGAATCTCTGATAACCGACTCCTATTTTGCTCGATTTCAGAAGTGACAATTCAATTAGAAATGAAAACGAACAAAAATAACAATTGACTAGATCAAAATTCAAAAGTGCAAATACGTAGATGTTTGGCATTTGATCGAACAACTTTGCGGATTCCGAAACTTGACAACGCCGCCACCACTACAGATCCAGAACTTACACCTTTGCCAAAACCTCCGATCCTTCGACAACAGCAGCGCCATCGGATCCATATGCCAGCTTCACCACCGTCAGATTCATCCATTGAAGCAACTAACAAAGCAAAATCAACGCGAACAAAACTTCGAGAAAAAGATGAACAACAACTAAAACAACTTGAAACAACGAAGAGCGATAAAATGGAAGCAAACACGATAATCGGAGCAAAAACGTGAGAATTAGGGTTCTTCGCCAACAATCGAGAGAAACGGCTAAAATTTTGGGAGAAATCGTATGAATGAAATAGAAAAGGGAAAAAATGGGGGAAATAGGGTTTTATAGTGAATCCGGAACAGTTTAACTGCTTGATCCGCATCCAGATTCAAAGATCCGACCCGTAAAAAGGATCCGCGAAATATAAAACGGGTAGATATTAAATATAGGCAATTTTTCTTAAAAACTAGGTGGACTCTTGGACTTTTCAAAATAAAGAAGACTTTTATTAGACTTAGTAATTCAAAAAAGAACGCAAAAAAGTAATTCTATTTTTGGGCCTAATTACTTATGTTTTTCCCAATATACCCTTACTCTTTCTTCCAGATCCAGCGCCAGTACAATACGTATTCTTTCTGACAATACACTACGACCACACGAACTATAACAATAACAATACATATTTTTAGTTCAATCAGACAATACACTACGACCTGCGAACTATATGGTGAATTGAACTTTACATAACAATAACAATGTCCTACCAAAGGGATAACATAATAATGGGAGATCTTTAAAAGCACGACATTTCCTCGAAAGGGCAAAACAATTCATAGGCATATCGATGAGCATAAAACATATTTTCAATCCATGCTTTTGAACAAAACACTTTTTACAAATCAAAATCACGATAAAATATTTATAGGTACATATACTTAATTCTTTTCAAATAGACTATTATACAACATAAGTTATTTGTTAAATAATAAAACAATACATATATAATAACAATAAAATAGAAGCATAAGTTTCAAAGTAACACTTACATTAATCTGCATAACTCACAAGCTCGACTTTTGACTAATCCACAATCAATCCATATACTGTCCAATTCCATACATTTTTCCAAGTCCAGTAACGATCAGTAGGTCCCCTTGGGTGCAAAATATTAGAGCATCAATACCTATTAAATTGAACCAAGTCAGGGCCTATATCAATGCATTAATTAATCTCACTGTAATCACACCATGTGCTTGAAGATTCATGTCACGCACCAATGAGTAATGCTTTCCATCAACTGATTCACCATCCTCTAAATGTGTACATTCGAGTACTCCTTACATGATATACCTTCAAGAAAACTAGCGAGTGACATCTCTTGTTTCTGACGGCAAGAGTTGTAATTAACCTAAGAGTAATATATCCAAGCTCGGGCCCAATTTGTCCAATAACGCTTCGCTACACGTATTTGGAATTTTATTCTAGTCCAAACTCAATCCAATAAAATTATTATAGTCCGTCTCAATTTATCGACCCATAAAGTAATAACTTATAAAATCTCGTATAGCAACTTAGTTCCAAATAATTTCTCTTCTCCAAATTAAATTCAGATAGACGGTCCAAATTTTTTCGGGATTTTACAATTTTAAAGAATACTCATGAATGAATCATGGTCGTAAAGCTCAAATATAACGAGCCATCCCTACATGCACAATCCTCTTTAAAACAGCACTAAATGAGTAGCTTATCTTCATGAATGAATAATTGCATAATCATTCGGGTCCAACTTTATATTATCCCAACGGATAAACTTAAGTATGCACAAATATATCTCCAATATTAAACTTAAATTTAGACTTTATTCACCGTATGTCTATAGACCAAAAGAGCAACTTATTTATATGAATAATTATAAGTATACAAACATTTCATGACCGTAAAACTGAAGTACCGGTAAGAAACAGTCATGAGTTGTAGAAATATTTATTACTTTATGAATACCTCAATGCCTTAATGCTCTTATTAGCTATGAGGTTCCTTCTGTCGATATACACAATTCTACTATTGCATGATTGTTCTTGGAGAAAACAATTGAGGAAGCGATATACGAGAATTCTTTAGTGGTCTCCTTTAGAAAAGAACAAACTTGAGACCCTTAAGGGAAAAAAAAAATCCAAACTGAATGTCTGTATAATTGATCCATAACAAACATTTACCCAGAATGGTAGACTAGAAAATAAAGTACATACTATCATGTACTCGATTGGCAAATGAAGTTTCCATATGAATAACTCACTAAAAGTCGGTTCTACCTTGCAAGTCAACTATAGTTCTTGGTTCCCTAATACCATTAAGGTGACAACAAATTGTAGCATCAACATTACTTAATCAGCAGTTCTTATTATATCGACCTTGTATTCCCACTTACAAATGTATATGTAAATCACAAATAAAGCGGAAGTACAAATGTGTATAACTTCGATGCAAAAGCTAAAATAGTCATATATCTTTCACCTACACATGTTCCAATATATCTTAGTATCGTTAAGACATCGAAAAAAATTCAATTAGTGACAATTATATGAAGGCTTGGTCCTTCTCCGAAGATCATCAACTTCTCAACATTGGCCTTATGAGACAATTCTAAAGTGAAAATTCATTTGTTGCCTCTGTGAAACTCAAATTTGAATAAACATAAGAGGTTTCACCATAATCCATATTGAAAGAGTTGAGATCAATAAAAACTCAAGTCACTAGCATAATATATAAGATAAAATTTGCTCCCACTGTCTTTAAGATATACTACATTAATTAGAAGTCCTTAACAAAGGCCGAATGTATAAAGACTTTCAAAATTTTATCATACCATCAAAACGAAGACAAAATAATAAAACATGTATATAATTCAATAATTAATCTTCTACACATCAAAACTTTATATATAATAGTGTTGATAAGGATATGTGTCCAATCCGTTAAGGGCGCCATAGAGCGTGTCCTAGGCGCATTAGAAATTTGAAATAGCTAATTGATGCGGTCAGGCCTTGAAATGGTCCGACCCTACGAAACCATGCAGGTCGACTAATGCGTGCAAGTCGATACATCTGCTCAGCTAAGTCCGACTAAGCTAGGTGTAAGACTTCCGAACCTGACAAGAAGTCACTTGATCTCTCCAAGTATCCTGGCTATCGTCCCGGGATGCCCAAGCAGGACGGACGAGATAATCTCGGACGCCACCCTCACATTAAGACCAAACGTATATAACAGAACCACTGAGATACTTCCGTGGAACTCCAGGCTCGGACACCGTAAGTTACCTAAGGGAAGATCAACCAAGCATATAGATGCATGCGAAGGTGACCACGGACAACAGGCCAGGCAGTACCCTCAGAGGAAAAGGTCCAAACTACCCTCACAGGCCAATTAATCGGTATTGGACTACTGTTCTCTATTGGGCTGTGGGCCAAAGGTAGCATTGTTGTCCAAATCCTGAACATACACTTGGCATCATCTTATGAACCACTTCATAAGTATATGATAACTATAAATATAGCACAAGGTCACAAACATTGGGGTAAGTCATAAGTGATAAGTCTTACTTCATAAGTAATAACTACCAAGTTTACTCTATCATATCCTTCCTCATTACTACTACATTGGGAGCTTTCCGACTCTCTCTTGAGTAAAGTCTCTCACCGGATTGACATCATGCAATCCGGCTTTCCTATCTAACCCCAATTAGTCTTTTCGGTGTTAAGCGCGGACCAAGGCACCAGTCGGACTTCAAGTTGGAGGTGGACCATAGGATAGAGACTTGTAGTAATCTTGTTAGTGTTGAGGCTAAACCCCTCAACATTTTGGCGATACGTGGGAAAATTTACAAAAGGTTCCGTGCTTAAGTGCGGTGATGGCAAGAACAAGACGGACAACACGGACGATCTTTGCGGGCATCGGGACTCCACCCCATACGCGACGTCCGTAACCGAGGGGCGAAGGGCCAGCGGCTTAAAGGAATCTTTGGAGGGAGATATCCGAGCGATGGTCACACAGCGAGCCCATCCTCCGATGAGGGAAGAGACGTTCCGCCCAGGGGTATCCGTAATACTCCTGAGAATGTTGGGCCCGAAAATCATGGAGAAGAAGCCGCACAAGTTCATCTGGCCGGGACACCAGGTCCGCCACCCGGTCAACACTTTACCATACCGGATGGTCGTGTAGTCCGCACTAGTGACTTGGATTAAGTGAGAACCAATTGATCGATTACTCACGATAATCCGGGGTTGTTTGAGGTCTAACAATATCCATGACAAGCCACTCCGATGCTAATCGAAGGCAAGCGAGCCCGCTCTATCAAGGAGCGAGCAACGTCCGATCCGGAAAGGTTGGAATCGGCTACCACAAGAGGATTTGCGGAACCTCCTAGCGGAGAAGCTTACATTTCCCGGGCTCGACAAGAAGGAAGCCCACGGACAAAGAGCACATCAAGAAGAGAAGCAGGCGACCTAGAGTTCCATGAGATAGCACCACGGGCTAGAGACCATGTATGGCGGAAACTATTCTAGTGGTCCGCTAGATGAACTCCCGGATGTAGCAATTCATCCTAGAGCAGGAGATGATGACTGCGGAAGAAATATATGCTCAACAAAAAGCCTTGGAGGCCCAGATTCTAAATCTCGGACGCCTGGTAAAGGATCATGAGCAGATAGCTACTAGTGCACCAAACCCTTTGTGTGATGATATCATGAAAGAAAAGGAAAGAAACAAGAGCTTGGATCAAGTGATTCCGAACTTGGAATACTATTACGGAGACACACTGGGCCACTGACAAGGTACTGATAGTAAGATGGATTCCAAGGATGGCGATATCTGAAAGCTCTCACGTTCTCATCTACTCTCTTGAACGGCCGTGGATTGGTACCTGCTTTGCGAATAAGTCAATAAGGTCATATGCGGACCTCTCTTCCAAATTCCTGGGACGATTTGGAAAATTGAAAAGAAGAAAGCGAACTGCAGAGCACCTGGCCGAGGTTATACAAAGGGAACAGGAGGATCTTAGGACTTTCTTGGATCGCTTTAATATGGAAGTTCTTCGAGTTGAGCCTCACAGTATTAAAGAACGGGTCCATCACCTGTATGCTAATACTTACAACTCTGAGCTCCGCATGAAACTTTCTAGCGAGTAGGCGAAAGACATTTGGATGACATCTGTGAAGAGGTAATGTACGGAGAGGAGTACCGAAGGAATGTTCCAGTGAGAGCTGGTTCCAAGAAAGGAAAGGAGCCGATGAAACAAGAGCAACGCTAGGGGAAGTTTGATCCGAAGAAGGATTACAGGGATAAAGGTTTCAACAGGGAAAGGAGTCCGCCAAGACGATTCGCAGACTACACTCGTCTCAATAAACCAAGATCCGACATCTTGGCGACCATTGTTGAGAAAAATTTGGATATCGAATGGCAAAGCCCTCTCACAATGTCGGAAGAACAAGAATGCAAAATGGTATTGCAAGTTTCACAAGAGCCGTGGTCGAGGCCGAAGATTGCATTCAAGAAAGCAGAGGTTGAACATTTGATAAGAGAGGCAAGTTGAAGGAGCACATCTATCTGGACGAGCCTTCTAGACATGATAGGACGGAACGAAGGAGGGATGATAGAGCTACAGGGCCACAACCCCATCCGTTATCCTTGCCACCTCCGCCGGACAGTCATCCGGCCCGGACGGATCATCACCAATATAGGTATAATGATGATATTGAAATGGAGAACCCTCCATATAGTGGAGTGATTAACACCATAGCAGGCGGGACCAAGCGGGGCGATAGCGAAACTTGAAGGCGGACAACCCGAATCTTGAACAATGGCGGATCGTATCTTTGCTCCAGCAATTCGAGGGACAAACGCTATATCCTTTGATGATAGTGAGATCCCTCCTCCTACGGCAGGAGGGGAGGACATAGATGATCCGGATGTTCCACTGGTAGTTTCTTTGACCATAGCAACTTATCGGGTGAACAAGATCCTGGTGGATACAGGGAGTTCATCGAACATCATCTCCAAAAGGACAATAGACCAGATGGATCTGGAAAGAATCCGATATGAGAGAGTCAATACCTCCATATTAGGGTTTGGAGGAGGAACTGTCCGCCCCTTAGGAAGTGTCATGCTACATGTATCACTGGGGGACACATCCCGCTAGAGTGACGCAGCTAGTCCATTTTGTAGTTGTGGATCGAACTTTTGACTACAATGCCATCTTTGGTCGTCTGGGGCTCAATCAATTCCGAGCTATATCCTCCACCCTCCATAATAGGATGGAGTTTCCGACTCCATGCGGAGTTGGAGAGGAAGTGGGGAACATCCAAGAAGCTTGGGAGTGTTACATTATGTCCACGAGGAGAGCGTCACTTTTGTGTTGTGATTCTGATGACTCTGATCCATGAGTTGTGCTCCCACCAAAAAGGAGAATTCTAATGTTGAGATTGGGAGCCAGAAGGACAAGTTCCCTAAAACTGCACGGATCGAACCTCACGAAACTCTCAGAGAAGTTGAACTTGTTGTTGGGAGCCCGGATAAGAAGACTAGAATCGGAACGGAGATGAATACGGAAGTGGAAATGAAGCTCATTGCTTGTCTTCGAGACAACAGTGATGTCTTTGCTTGGAGTACTGACGACCTCAAGGGGATAGATCCGAGGGTTGTTGTTCACCGTATGAACATGGATCCCTCGATTAAATATATCCGCCAGAAGAGAAAGGATTTCGGTCCGATCAAGGATGCCATCATATCCGCCGAAATTGATCGACTCATAAAAGCCGGACATATCGAAGAGGTCCGTTATTCTGATTGGGTTTGCAACGTGGTTTTAGTAGAAAAGTCACCCGACAAATGGCGGATGTGCAATGATTTCACCAGGCTAAATAAATTTTGCCCAAAGGATCCATTCCCTTTGCCACGGATTGACCAATTGGTTGATTCCACAGCCGGATGCGCTTTACTGAGTTTCATGGACGCGTATCAAGGCTTTAATTTTACCAGATTCGGATGGCGAGGAGGATATTAAGAAAACTTTCTTTCTTTGCGGGAGGGTGTATTACTTTAAAGTGATGCCCTTGGTTGAAAAGCAGGAGCTACTTACCAATTTGGTAAATCAAATGTTCAAGGAAGAAATCGGCAAGACTATGGAGGTGTATGTGGATGACATGCTCGTTAAAAGCAAAACTGAGGAACAACATGTGGATCACTTGAACAAGTGCTTTGCTATCCTTAGGAAATACAGAATGAAACTCAATCCGGAGAAGTGCACCTTCGGAGTAAAGGGCGGGAAGTTCCTAGGATACATGGTCACAGAAAGGGGAATAAGTGCAAATCCTGAGAAGATAAAAGCCATCCTAGACCAGTCCCATCCGAAGAACCTCAATGAGGTACAAAAGCTTATCGGACGACTCATGTCCTTAAGTCGTTTTATTTCGCGATCCGCATAGAAGAATCTCCCATTCTTCAAAATCCTCCGGAAAGGAGAGAACTTTGAGTGGACTAAGGAATGTTCCGAGGCTTTTGAAAACTTGAAAAAGTTCCTCCATTCCCCTCCACTGCTCTCCAAACCCGTAGAAGGAGAACCACTCTACCTCTACCTAGCAATTACGGAAGAGGCAATGAGTTCCGTATTAGTACGGATTTAAGCTAATGACCACATGCCAATCTACTATCTTAGTAAAGCCCTTGCAGGGGCGGAGACAAGATACGTGAAGATTGAGAAATTTGCATATGCTTTGGTTTACACCGCAAGGCAATTAAAGCCATATTTTAAGTCTCATAAAATAGTAGTACTAACTACGGAACCTTTGAAACAGGTCTTGGGAAAGCCCGACCAATCCGGACGACTCTCTAAGTGGGCAATCGAGCTGAGCGAATACGACATTGGCTATCAGGCTCCGACAGCCAAGAAGGCTCAAGTTGTTGGTGACTTCCTAGCGGAATACCCTGAAGCGGATTCAAAGAAAGTCCCGGATAAACAGGCATTTGAATGTCTAATTACCAAGCAGATCAACCGGGCGATTCGCGAAGATCAACCCAGAAAACCTCGAGGATGCTTAGTTCATTAATCAGTCTCGGACTGCATCATGGGAGGAAACTCGGGTCAACCAAATGTTCCTTCTTGATGATATCACAAGGAAATCCGGTGCTAATAGCTCTGACCTGGGTGCTAAAGAGAAGGAGGAACAAAGGTTGGAAATTTGGGAGCTTACATAAGATCTCCAAACCAAGGAACATCCCTCTGATATTTGGACATTGGAGGTGGATGGTTTGTCCACTGGAAGAGAAGGAGGTATTGGAATCTATCTTAAAAGCCCTGATGGCGCGAAACTCGACTATGCGATATCCTTGGAATTCAAAGTCACCAATAATGAGGCTGAATATGAAGCCATTAGTCGGACTACGTCTAGCCAAGTCCTGCAGATTCGAAACTCAAAGCTTACGGATTGATTAGTTGAAGCCCAATTTTACAGTGCTTTTGCCATAAAGGCCCTTCAATGATCAAGTACCTTGGTGCTTAAGAAGTCAGTCTCTTTCATGAGTTTACCCTGGAGAAGTTTGATAGGGCACGGAACGAAAGAGAGGACGCTCTGGCAAAGTATGCGTCTGCAACAGCTGCTCTAGACACAAGGAGAGTTATTCTACTCACTATTACGGACTCATCCGTCATGAGTCCTACTCCAAATGTTATGATAATTGAAACAGGAAGAAACTGGATGACTGATATCTTTAGTTATCTCAAGGACGGATCATTACCAGCTGATCCGAATGAGTCAAGGAGTGTACAGCAATGAGCAAACAAATATTTTATACTCGGAGAAGATTTGTATAAGAAATCCTTCGCTGTGACTCATATGAGATGTTTGGGTCCGCAAGAAGCGAAGACAGTGCTTGAGGAAATTCATAGTGGAAGCTGCGGAAGCCATTCCGGAGGACGAACTCTTGCTCAAAAGATCATTCGACAAGGTTATTACTGGCCTACCATTGATAAAGATTCCGCGAGCTACGCCCGAGGTTGTCCTGATCGTCAATATTATGCGAATGTTCCCCATTGTCCGACACACCCTATGATTCCGTCAGTTATAGCATGTCCGTTTGATCAATGGGACATCGATATTGTCGGACCCTTCCCAAGAAGCACTCAACAGAAGGAATTCTTAATTGCAGATGTGGAATATTTCACTAAATGGGTAGAAGCAGAAGCAGTGGCCACTATCACGGAAAGCCGCGTGCGAACATTCATTTGGAAGAATATCATTTGTCACTTTGGCTTAGAAAGAGTTCATGTCTCGGATAATGGTGCTCAATTCTCGGGCAACAGACTCAAGGAATGGTTGGCGTCTTTCAAGATTGAACAACGCTTCACATCTGTCGGATACCCACAAGCTAATGGACAAGCTGAGTCCACGAACAAGACAATTGTTAAGATCCTGGAAAAGCGACTGAGAACTTCTCAGAAGAGTTGGTCGGATGACCTAGATGGCGTACTGTGGGCTCATCGCACCACTGTGCGGACCGGAACTAGAGAAACCCCATTTGCCCTGGTCTATGGCTCAGAAGCAGTCATACCAGCGAAAATTGCAGTTGAAACAATGAGGGTCCAAGAGTTTAATGATTTCGTCAATCATGAAGCTCGGATATCTGATCTAGACATGCTGGAGCAGAAAAGAACCGAAGCATTGGCTAATATCCACAGGTACCAAGCAACTGCAGCCCGGGCCTACAACAGAAATGTTCAAACGAAAGATTTATAGGTCGGAGACCTGGTGCTCCGCAGAGCTGATATCTTGAGCAATGTTGGGAAGCTCAAGCCTAAATGGGAAGGACCTTACAAGATTGTTGGTGCAAGAGTGAACGGAAGTTACGAATTGGAAGACGAGTACGGACACCACTCAAGCGTACTTGGAATGCCAGGAACCTTCAAAAGTTCTATGCGTAGGGATGGTTACACGGACCTCTGCCGATCATTTGGATATTTTAGGATTAAAACTGTTTGTTACGCGGAACTCCATCAGTTCTGTTTTTGTTATTCTTTTGTCATTGGCTTTACGAACCACAAGTTGTAATTGAATTTCCGTCAAATCAATGCAACTTTTATCTTTCAATTCGTACAAATAACGTTTAGTGGTCGAGTGACAAAAGAAACAAGCAAGGAATTTTATTCATATGCGAAACATAGTATACATAACACTGCCTTGCAGTCTACAACCTCGGATCCTTATCAGGATCTAATACTACAATACATTGACCATGCGGAAAGTCTTTAGGGATACATCGTCCTCCATTGAGCACATTCTTCCGACAGGAAAGTATTCCACTTAGTCATGACTTTCGGGAAAACCAAGAATCTGATGTGCCTCCACAATACAGAATGATTCAGTAGGTTGGATTTTACAGTATCACCATACCTTTGAATCCCTCTACGGATCCCATGCATAGTGTGTACGGACACCAATTCTCCGATGGACCTTGGAAGTCGAAACGACTAAATCTCAACCAATCCATCTTTAGAGGCTCTAACCCTCTTAAAAATCGAGGATTTTCAACCGATTCAAGAGAGATTTGAGCCACTAAGGGAGTATTGACAGAAAAGGCTCTCGTGTATTTTCTCAATCAACCCACCTTTAGGAATCAGAGCACGTTGTTGGCAGTTTCTTTTGAGCAGCCTATCCTTCAATACCCGCACCTTTCCTACATCTAGGGTTTGCACCAAACTAGGAAAGGATGGGAATATTGAAAGGCAGGCCAGTCAAAATGACAAAATAAGAAGAAGGAGAAGATGCAGAAGAAGAATCTGAAATCATTTCAATACAACTTTTGTACTTTGATCGTGGCTTGTTATAGAGAACCCTAACCAATCGGCGTCCGACACGTCATAAGTCGGTGTTGACGGTGGGCCTGGGACATCCGCTTGGGCCAGATAGCGTTGGGTCTTTTGGGCTTACCCATTTTGGATCACGCTAAGTCCGCGGAGGGACACTTTACAAATCACAGAAAATATTGTCCGAGTAGAGCCCTCAACGGACAAATTAAACTAGTGATTGTTGGCTCAGTCCGAGCCACCATGAGTCGATAATTTATCATGACCAGCCTATAAAAAGGCACTCGGAATCTCATACTCATAAGGAGATTGGATGGACACATCTATTATGTCCGACATCAAACCTCGGATCTCCGGATATAATAGATGTGTCTATTGAGGAGAAACAAGAGGTATTACCTCGGATCTATACAGCATCAAACCTCCTATCTCCGGACAGGGGGATTCTTCAAAGGTACCTATTTGTTTGAATCCAAGCACGGATCTGACGCATTGATCATATGGCGACCCACCCGCCAGCAGCTCCTCAGAAAGGAAAAGATCCTACCGGGGTGGATCGCACATACGACCGATAAGATCATCCGTTAGTCTACCCCCGGATCTGAACATTTTTCAAGATCTGTATTTTCTAACAACTGATCTTGAGTAATCATCCCCTCTAGAGCCACGCCACTCTCAAACTCAAGACAAGAGCCGATTTGAGAGTGGACGGGAGTCTCGAGGGGGAGACTAGCCAAGAAATCATCTTTTTATGGGTGCTACCGGGCTCAAACTGTAAGATCTATCCGAGTTTGAGAAAGAAGTTCGAAATTTTCAGTGAGAATGGAAATTGGAGTCGGATTTAGGCGATCAATGCAAAGGGGAACTCGGGTATTTATAGATAGGACGAACCAATAAGCGTCCGACACGTAAGAACCTTGACGTCGACAATGGGCTTGGGCCATCCGTAGGGCCGAACAGTACTGGATCGTTTGGACCTTCCTGTTTGATCATATTGAGCCCATGTTTGTATCCGAGTATTCACTCGTCAACAAGTCCAACAAACTCCATTTACGAAACAGTCGAAGATTAAGCCTATTGAGTAGTCCGAAGATCAGCAAGTTAATGGTTTGATTATCTTGAATCAGACGAGTAGTCCGAAGATCAGCAAGATAATGGTTTGATTATCTTGCATCAGATGTCATTCAAAGTGATCTGTGCTTGCAAGAGATATATACTTACAATAACTTAGCATATGAAGGACGGATCAAGGAAAATAAAGGAGAAAACAAGTGCTATATCAAAGCATGGATAACATTGTACCAAGGACTACAACAGACAAGAGAAATGATGAATATTGTACTCGGCAACGTTCCGTGCCGACAAATGATATAGAAATTCAAAAGGGTTACAAGTTTTTCACGGGGCATACCCCGGACTTCTTACTGAGGAGGAGGTTGGCTCGGACCAGCTTTTGCAACTCCAGGCGGATTAGTGGAGGACGGATTGGCAGTGGCAGCGGCCGCAAGGGATTCAGCAACAACATCGAAGCAGGCCTTGACACTCTCGAACAGATTGAAGTCCGTGTCATGCCCGATGATCCGGGAAGGCATGAAATACCAATCCTTTAGGTAGTTCATGTTATCATGGAAAGGCATGAAACATACCTTCCCTGTGGCTTCCGGGACACACTTTGGGAGGAAGGGTCCGCCGTTCTTGATATCAATCTCACCTTCCTCGGTGACCACCTCCGCAAACTCACACGCAGCCAATCGCTCATCGGGCACAGCTTCCACTGGGATCTCCACTCCACTAGCATCCGCGGACGGATCCAGTCCTTCCGCCTTCCAATCGAAGTTCTGCGAAATTAGCCCCTTAGCCTGCAACTGGCCAATGGCGGACGAAAACCCCTCCAAGCGGAAAGCATCGGACTTGTCCGCCATGAAGAACTTGAAGGAGTCGGACTTCATGAAATCCTTTGTTGCTTCAAGTCGGGCGAACTGAAGATCTTCAAGCAAGGCATCCTTGGATTCCAGGAACGCCTTCATTGACGAATCAATGAAGTTCTCCTGCCATTCTACATCCGCCTTGGCTCGCTCCCAATTTCCATTCAGCATGGCGAGGAGCGCATCCTTCTTGTTCAGTTGGGCCTCCGCCTGCTTCACCTTCTCAGCCTCCTCCGCGGATGCAGCCAAGGCCTTATGCAGGTCCTCCTCAATGGTGGCCCGCTCTCTGGCCTTCCACTGCATAGCCTTGATCATGCATCCGAGCTAAAGAAGTCCGTACAGACAAAAGTTATATTTCTATCATAAAAAGCTGAAAACATGGAAAGGAAAACATTGATAAGCTTCTTACCCTCTGATGCAACTCATGGAGCTCTCCAACCCGCTCAACCTCAGGGAGTCCGCGACTCCGTTCATATTCCGCATCGAGAGCAGATTGGTCGGACAATGGCAGAATAGCGAAAAAATGTTGCCTCTTGGCTACAAGAGAGGCATCCGAGGTTGCACCCCTCTTCCTCCCCGAGGTGATGGCATCCCGCATCAGCACATCCCGCGGAGGTGCGGATGCAGCAGAAGCTGGTGGCTTGGAGGTAGTGGAGCTGCGAGTCGCCGGACCTTTGCCTTTGTCGGGCACCACCAAGACTTGCGGATCTTCACCCGCCTTCTTCCGCCTCTCCTCCTCCGCAGCAAACACGGCCACATTTTTTGGGTCCGCCATAGGAAGACCCGCGGACGTATTAATTATCTTGGACCTTTGGCCAGTGGCGAGCTCAAGGGCTTGTTGCTCCCTCTGCTGCTTCTTCTTTTCACGGAGGCTCGATATGATGTAATCGAACCAATGAGCTACAAAACAAAATAAAAGTGTCAGATAAGGATGCATAAAGGGAGAATAACAGGAATCTCGGAAACGAAAATTCAAGGCAGGGCATTCAAAAGAAAAGAAAGCACAAATCCTAAGTTAAAGATCCTTACTGAAATCTGTCTTTCCCCTAACTTCCACGGCATCTGTCAGTCCGCACAAGTAGGGAAGCGGCTGACAAATCAATCCGTGGAACGGATACGTGGGTGGATCATTTATCTTGTGGATCTCCGCCACCCACGGAGCCACATTCTTCGGAAGTGGGCGTCAATCTGGGATACTCTCCCTCAGAAACTTTTTGGGCAGCCCCCACTGCTCTCGCCTCCTTGCGGACTCCCCAGGCTTCAAAGCCATCTGCACGAAAATATATTTACTCCACCATTTGGAGCCGAGTGAGGAGATGGAATCGAAAATAAAATTATAAACTTTTCTATTTACAAAGGTGTAGAAAAGGGGGTTCCCCGGACTGAAAGTAACATTGAAGAGTTGCCGGAAGTTCTCAAAGTTAACCGGCTGCCCCTTCTTTTTACAAAAGATGACAAAAAAGATAAGGTTACCCAAAGATTTTGGGATAACCTGGCTTGGACCAATCCCGATGTGATTCAGGATTTGCTTAAGCCCGGGCACAATAGGGATCCTCCACCCGCAAGCGAATGCCGCCTCATGCACACACATATATCCGGCTGGCGAATTGTAAAATGCGTGCCCGGGCTCTGGGACCATTATCTCCACAGTATCGGAAATCTCCCACTTCCGCCTCCACCCCGGGATATCCGCCAACTTCACTTTGGACGGACAAGTAGGGAGCAGCCCGTCAGTGTTGAGCTCTCCGTATTTGTCCGCTATCACAACGGCGGATGCGGGACGAGGAAATTTAGTCCGTGCTGCTTGCGCTCCACGACCAGCTACCAGTGGAGGAGTAGGGACCGCAGTTGCTCTGGGGTGGAGAATAATCTGACGATTGTTCCGTACTGAGCGCCTGCTGGGACGGACACTCTCGGAGGCGTCTTCCACTCCATCCTCTTCCTCTTCCTCATCTTCTTCTTCTTCCTCCTCTTCTCCTTCAACTACTAGAACCGCGGACGTATTAGGATTGGAAGGACCTGCTTCCGCCTCCACACGGTCCTCCTCCCCAGCCTCGAACATCTCCACGTCATCCGCATCCTGACCACTGTCGCCTCTGTAAAACCCCGTTTTATTTTCGTCTTTATTATTTATTATTATTTATAAAAATAAAAATAAACTTTATTTTTTATTTTTGTTATAGTTAATAATGTTCCTAGTGCTTAAATTAGTATTAACTTTTTTTTATATAGCTTAATTAGAGTCCAATTTGTTTTTAGGACTAAATTTGTATATATTCTCCATTATACCCTCACCCTATTCCACTCACTTCCAGTTCAATCAAACTCCTCCTTCCTCACGATTCTTTCTTCTTCGTTTCCTTCCTTAAATCGACTTCTTCTTCGTTCCTTCTCCTAATCGAATTCTTTTCCCAAATCGATCCCTACCTACGCCTTTCTCAGCCTCTCCAACACGAAACGACCTGAAGCCAGAAGAGCTCCACTAGCCACAACCTTCGCCTCCCTTCATCGTACTTCATCGAATCTCGGCCGTCTCGTCTCCGATTAAATCAGCTAGGAGGATTAGATGGCTTTGATTCGTTCGTTCGTGTTCTAGCTCGCTCGATCCGCCTTAGGTAAGCGTTGTTCTTTCTCGTGTTTTCGTTTGGGGTGGGTGTTTGTGTTTCTTATTCGTTTCTTGCTTAAATTCAGATCGAATTTCCTCTTCCCGTTTGAATTTCGTTATGCTCTATTTCCTGTCTGTATCGAATTAACAAGCTCATTCCGTTTGATTTACGCTGCGTGGTTATTTGATTGAATTGCTTGATTGTTCTTTTTAGTCTTGCTTTGAATGGGCTTGAGAAATCGAATTGTATTTGTTGGTTTACACTTGCCACGCCTGCTTTTCATTCTAAAGCTCGACACGCTTCCTTTCTTGTATCGAGTTCGGCAGCTATTTCTTCATTTCTCTTTATCGGTTTATTTGTTCTTGTTGTCGATTACATTTCTGTATGTAATCAATTTATACTTTCCATCTGCTTTGAGTTGCCGTTGCTGTACATTTCGTGCTCTGTTTTCATTACGCTTGTAGTCGAGGTTTGATATACTGTGTTGAATTGCATTTTGCTGTGTTCGACTTTATAATTGACTTGCCAGATTGTAGTTGTTCAGTCTGCGTGCATGTTGTTTGGTCATTTTCTCTATCTGGTGCAAGGCTGTTCGATTGGTTCTGGGTATTGGTGTTGGTAATTGTCGGATCGATTGCTGTGTGATTGTTATTGGAACTGTGTAGTTCCTATACTTGGTCTGTTCTTGTCGTTTCCACCTGCTCTTCATACCTATGCTTTGTTTTTGCTATTCCGTGGAGTGTTATGAATCTGTGTATGCCACGTATGTGGATATATGGGTGTTTAATTAGATGGTAATTTGAGGAGTTGATGTTGGAAATCTCTGTTATCTCTTTCACTTATTTGTTTTGACAGCCAATAATATACTAATATTACATGTACTGTACTTGATTTGTTTCCCTGCTAGTTTGATGTAGTCCTCTTGTTCTGATTAGTTATTTCTAAATGGTCTCATTAGACTTTAGCTGGGATTAGTATATTTATGTGTGTTTTGTGTATGAGGATTGTCACCTTGTTATCTAGTATTATAGCATACATGTGTTGATTAGTTAAATTTGGTACATGTGCTACTTTGTTGTCCATGCTGACATGATGCTACTGTGTGGTTTGGAATTGTTAGTTTTGTTAAAGAGGAAGTTTTTATGCTTTAGTTTATACTTTATGCTATTGCTGTTTTGCGTGACACCATAAACTTATATAATTGTTATTGATAAAAATTAATAATTTGTTAAGTAATTATATGCCTGGTTGATTCTGATTGTTTATGCTCGTCTGTGGGGGTTAAAGGGTATCGTTAAGTTATTTTTGCTTAAGTGTTAAGTAGTGTCACCTTTTATCAGGATTTGCGGATTTGCTAAGTTTACGAGGCCATCTGAGGTGAGTATTCTCCCCAAAAGTATATGTATAGTTTGCGAAACTACAAGAAGCTATTTTAATATATATATATATATATATATATATATATATATATATATATATATATATATATATATATATATATATATATATATATATATATATATTATTGCATCTCAAATATTGTGAAACTCATGAAATCATGTTCTGAAAACTGCATCAAATCTTTTTCTCATGCTTCCGCTCTAAAAAGATATATGTGTATATGATTTATTATGATCTTCGTTTAATTTGATTGATTGATTCGCTTCGACCGATATGTGCTTAATTGTGGTGGGGTTTACGAGTGGACATATTTGGGCGGTGTCCGCCGAGTTGTTCATGAAGTACCTTCGCTTACTATCCCTAGGCTGGCGTAAGTCGCCGAGGTCTTTGGGAGTAGTAGTGTTCCACCGCATCATGGCCGGTCTTCGTCTTCGTTTGGCTGGTAGCACCGCCTCGGAGTGATAAGGGCTTGATTGGGGTTATAAGGTTGTTGCACTAACGATAATTTATTAAACCGTTATATGTTTTTCTTCGATTATTGTTATATTATGATTCGTTTGATTTTGAAAATCATACTTCGTTATTCCATAATTCGTTGTTCACTTAGCATAGAACCTCACTGAGTTTTATCTCACACTTGATTTGTTACCTTCTTGTAGATTTCAGAGTCTAGTGGTGGACCGAGTCGGGTAGATGTTCAGCAACTTGAGTGAAAGTGGGTTATAAATGGGATTTGTTTTGTAACTTTTATCCGCTGCTTGTAAAAATAGTGCTTTCGCAAGTCAAATGTTCAAATTTTAGCTTATCAAAGCTTTTAGATTGTCTTCCTATTATTGGTTTAACGCCCTTGTCTTTTTAAAAGTTAGTGAAATTTTCAGGGCGTTACAGCCTCCCTGCTCAGTCTGAGGTTCGTTCAAACCAGCGGGCACACCACCACCACCACCTATGATCCGAGTTTGGACTTGTGACCTAGTCCTAGCGACACCTTCCTGGCCCACTTCTGCTTCAGGCCGAGTTTCCGCTACATCGCGGACCCTTTGCCCAGCATCAGAATCCCTCGAAGAAAGGAGTTCAACGACTAGGTAATCTGCCACGGATGCGGTTGCATCCACGGACTCAATTCCCCGGCTTATCCCGTCGTCGTAACCTTGAGCCTCATGATGGTTCTGACTATCACTCCCGGACATCCTAGGGCACAAGGAAACGGATCAGAAACGATGATTGTGATTGTCCGAGAGTTTGTTTAGGTATCTTATTAAGTCAAGTGGTCCGAGGAAGCCATACTTTATCAGATTTTCTACATGGAACACAATCTCATAACACTATGGGCGCTAAGCTTGGCACACAAAGACGTGCCATTGGCACTATTATCTACCCTACATACCACACTGACGAGAACAGCCTATACAAGCCCATGTGCCAATCGGCACCAAAATAGCACCATAGAGGCATGCATTGACGATTTTTGGTCACATTTGACATAATATACAAGACAGTTCAACAAGTTTCTATTGAAGGAAACTAGCACAATACAACATACGGGAGAGGTTATTCCAACTAAGCATAACGGGACTCTACCACGAGCAACATTTGACATCACGGAATCAACAAACAGATGTTCGAACAAGGGAAAAGCATACAGGCATGAAACGCGCATAATCATAGAAAGAAAATTCAGGAAGAATCAAGACATACTTACTTGATGAAGTTGTTTTGGTAAGTATGGACGGACGTCGAAGCCTTGCTAGCCCTCCGAGAGTACAGATCTCAGTTGAAAAGTGAAAGATTTTGCGAGTTTTGGTTGCTCGGATTGCTTGAGAATCGCTCTGAGTTTCGGTTTGGCTAAAGTGTGAAAATGACAAATGCGACAACTATTTATAGGGGGCAATTGGGGAAGGCGAAGCATCACATCACCTGGATTCAAATCCCAAACGTCGATCTTTTCAATCCAACGGTTGCGCCAATTCACAAGTGGTGAATTGACGTTACACCCCAATTAATTCTTAGCAGAAACGTCACATCACTTGGGTTTAAATCCCAACCGCTGATCTTCTCAATCCAAGGGTCGCATCGGTTCCCTCGGGATCTTTGCCGGTGGGCCCGACAGATGACCTATTGGGCCTTTTGGTTTACTATTCATTAGCCCAGGAAGGCCATCCCACATATATAACCCAGTAGATTGCTTCCAATACACTCTCCCACGGACGACTTCTTCGGATCCTAAAACCGTACTCGGATCTCAATATATCTCGGATACAAATACCTTTTCCTTCTACAGCCCGCGATTCTTCCTATCCCGGACTGTAGAACGAAAAGGGGAGGGGGGGGGGGGAGAGATATATTAATTTCTTGAAATGCGGATACGGATTTTTGCACATGAAAAGAAGGGATTTTTCTCCCTCACAATTAACGATTCGGACACGCTCCATAACACACCTGTCCTTTTCATAGTTACCAACTATCTTCTACTAAGATACTTGGAAACTAGGGTGACATATGTTGATACGGATATGTGTCAAATCCGTTAAGGGCGCCATAGAGCGTGTCATAGAGCGCATCAGGGCTGAAATAGCTAATTCAGTACCAGTCCGACCTTCAAATGGTTCGACCTACGGAAACCATTCTGGGTCAACTAGTACGTGCAAGTCGATACACCTGCTCAGCTAAGTCCGACTAAGCTAGGTGTAAGACTTTCGAACTTGACAAGAAGTTACTTGATCTCTCCAAGTATCACAAACTGTCAGTCCCAGGATGCCAAACGGACCGGACGAGATAATCTCGGACGCCACCCTCACATTAAGACCAAACGTATAATGTAACCATCGAGATACTTCCGCGGAACTCGTGCTGACACCGAGTTACCTAAGGGCAGATCAACCAAGCAGAGATCCGTCAACGACCGACATGCACAACAGCGGAACAGTACTCTCAGAGGGAAAGGTCCAAACTACCCTCCCAGGCCCATTAATCGGTATTGGACTACTGTTCACTATTGGGCTATGGGCCAAAGGTAGCATTGTTGTCCAAATCCTGAATATACACTTGGCATCATCTTATGAACCACTTCATAAGTATATGATAACTATAAATATAGCACAAGGTCACAAACATTGGGGTAAGTCATAAGTGATAAGTCTTACTTCATAAGTAACAACTACCAAGTTTACTCTATCATATCCTTCCTCATTACTACTACATGGGGAGCTTTTCGACTCTCTCTTGAGTAAAGTCTCTAACCGGATTGACAACATGCAATCCGGATTACCTATCTAATGCCCCCCCCCCCCAACTTAGTCTTTTCAGGTGTTCCGGCACGGATCAAGGCACCAGGTTGGACTTCAAGTTGGAGGCGGACCATAGGATAGAGAGTAGTAGTACTGTTAGTGTTCGAGGCTAAACCCTCAACAAATAGAACACTTAAGCAAACTTAAATATTTTCGGGAAATCTATATTATCACTCATCTTTGTGGCTACAAAACTAAATGAGCCACTTAGACCATGAATAGCTTAAGAGATATATTTCATGGTACAAAAACAAAAGGGTGATATGTTGTAAAGTTTTCTTCATGTCCATAATGAAATTTAGACCATAAAGCAAGCACTATGTATTGTTAATCAAAAATCATTTATCTTGAAGGCTACTATAGTCCTAACTATCCTATAAATAATGAATAGTAGTAGGATATACTTGAACCTTTATCCGAGAGCTATAAAATAAATATAAGCATTTATTTATACTTAAGGAAGAAATTCCATTATGTTCCAGTGTTTTCTCTTTTGTACTTATGGGAATAAACACTCCTACTAGGTTCAATGCCTTCAAGAAGTTCATAATATTCATAACAATTCTAGAAAGTCTTTACATGAACAAAACAAACTTGCGGAATTAATCGGAATGCTAGTGAAGAAACATTACTACTTCTGATGTCCAATTACTTCACGTGAAATTGTTAAATCTCACCTCAATAGGACAACAACTTAAATGTAGTAGTTCAAAATAGTACAGACATACACATATAAACAATAATCATGATGTTTCTCAAACTAACTCCGCGAACATTATGATTACTCAAAATGACCGATGTAGTCAAATTATATTGCAAAAAGTTTGTAACTCTTCCACCATAAAATTCTATTTTTTAACTTTATAGGCTTAAAGTTTTAAATCACGATAAACCTTAAAATAAATATACTGGAAATGTTATTGATCTACTGAAAGAGATGAATACATCATGACCATAACAAAAGTGTGGAAATGATACAAATTTATTGAACTTATAATTTACTTGAGCTCTATGTGACATCTCTATCGAATTCGTTGGTCTACTTTTCCTTATGTAGTCCAATGAACACGAAGGGTTAGTGTAATTTGAAATTTTAACTGGCAACTTAATTATACATTATGATATGTTTATTACAATATCACATGTCACAATATAGGAACTATGTGTCAACATGTCCTTATTACCTTTGAATAACAATATGCAAGGATAACTTAATTCTCAAACCCAAATAGTCATGCAAGTGAACTTATCAAATAAAAATGAGATAAAATTGATCACTTGATGTTGACCTCTATATTTCGAGAATACTTGCATATTATTAACATAATGGATTGGTAAAAACTCAAATCAATCCGTAATGTACCAAATGGACCTTTAACAAATATGACACAATAAAATGTAGTATCTGTATTGTCATCTAAATATGACAATGTCTACTTAATGTTAATTCCTACAGCTGAAGGAACACATACTTCATTGTCATATGTAATGACAATGTGTTCTTTTCACTTTAGCACGACTATTGCCATTCTTATAAATTTGTAATCTCTCTTGGTCCTCAACCACATATGGTTAGTTAATTTAACTTACCACAATTCCTCATGTGTTTCGTGAGAACTTTAAACATAATCAAGAGAGATAATAACATTTTCATGACTATAAAACTCCCCACAAGTAAACTAATCAAACAACTGAGCTATCTTGTCCTTTATTTCTATAGTATGCTATTACACACCTCCAGTGCTATTATATAATATAAATAACAGGCTTGCTTAAGAGTGCTTGCTAAAGTTCTAATTATACTTTATATAAGTATACATGCCATAGTGAGAATATAATAACCCTTAAGTATTGGAACATAAACTAAGCTAAATAATGAAGTGGTAAAAATCTATTGCTGCATAAACCAAGAAAACAACTTCATTGTTATGGAAAAAATCTAATCAACCAACATTAATATATCCATGGTAATTATGACTGAAACTGTATGATGAATTAAGTATAAAATTACCATATACCTTATAATAAGACTAGGATAATCTAGTAATAAGTATGCAACTCTCCTTACCTTTGGGCAAAGGAAAAAGGTACAAAACTCAAACCAAACTAAACCATCTTATTTTGATTGAACCATGAAACTGATGACTTCCCTTTGGGGCAAAGCCACCAATACCATGATTAATCACAATGCAAGACACTTATATATAACCATATGAAGCCACCGTAAAATAGGATGCTTGGCTCCGTCCTAAACTATGAGATAATTAACCTTATGTGACTTGTGTATTAATGTCCAGGATGCTTTGGCTCGTCTGAAACACCAACACACAATCACAACTTCAAGTATCTTGACTTCTTTATGAGTTAACCGTACATAACCAAAATAAAATATGCTTATAACTATATGAAGTTTAATAAAAAATTATCATTATTATCGAGATGCTTTGGCACACGCCGAAAACAAAGATAATCATTGTATGTGAAAACTTAAACCATATGGGATGCTTTGGATCGTCTCATAGGCATAAGCATCACAATTTCAAACATAGTTCTTTATTAGTAACTTAAAATTTATGTAACGGATACTCACATGATATGTACTAATAGATCATTTAAACTAAAGTATGACATAGAAGTCATGAAAATGATCACTTTATTTTTTTTTATAACTTCTCTGAAGTATCTAAACTCCGCATTCCCTCTTCTTAATCCATTAAGGTGATGCATATATAGAAGCAAACTAAAATAAAAGGGAATCATATTTGCATATCATACATTCATCTTAATCACCAAGTATAGAAATGATATAACTTTAATTACAGTATTAAAGTACTTAATCTCAACTCAAATTGCAATAGTAGTTATCATACTTGGTCAAAACAATACTGAAGTTAACTACTGTACCGATGAGAATGGAGTTTGGTATATAACTCACTCTTATAGATAACTAGAGTTAAAAGTACCGATAAAAGGGAATCATATTTGCATATCATACATTCATCTTAATCACCAAGTATAGAAATGATATAACTTTAATTACAATATTAAAGTACTTAATCTCAACTCAAATTACAATAGTAGTTATCATACTTGGTCAAAACAATACTGAAGTTAACTCGTAATCGATGAGAATGGAGTATGGTATATAAGTCACTCTTATAGATAACTAGAGTTAAAGCACCGTATGCACGTGCCCACGCTTTTATTGTACGTAATGGTATAACATATTAATCATAATGTAAAGAAAACAAATACTCCATCCGTCCATTAAAAGCTTTCCAAGCTCTTACTTTTCTTCAATTAAGGAATGATAATAAAAAATAGTTAGTACTAAGAGGTATTATATTGGTAAAGTTATAAGTGGGTGATTAGGTAAAAACTTTTCATTTATCGCTTATAAAAATTCTAACAAAATCCAAAATGAAAAGTTAGGAAATTATTAATGGAACGGAATGGAGGGAGTAATTATAGTTGTAGACTTCAACCTTAACCAGGGGTTCCCATTCACTTGGGTATCTAATGAAATACTTCATACAATCTCAAAAAATCACGTTCATATTCACTAACGTTTTACGTGTCACATAGGACTTCATAAATAATTGAATACACTTTTGAATTTGGAAAATGAAGAAAACATTAATCGATAGGAGTAAAAGTATATTCTACCTCCCAAGACCAAACAAAATACAAAATTCAAGAGCTACGGAATTGATCAATTTTAGTACTACTAATGTCATAGGTTTACCGCAGCTTTTCAGCTCCATGAGCTTTTTTTTATCATTAACTAATAAAAAGCTACGTGAACGCAACTAACTTCTCAAGTTAGCTACTCAAGTTAGCTTTTTTTGATTTATTAAGCTTCGAAGCTAGCTGATTTTAAAATGTAGGTGTTTAGCAAATTAGCTAATAAGCTTCGGTATTTTATAAAATGACATAAAAGAGCATTACTCTTATTTTATTTTCTTTAACCTTTCTCATCGTATTATTAGTCTATAGTTTTTAAATAATAGTACATCACATTTTGTCCAATTATTCTAATATATATTCAATGTATTTTACATTGTCATTTTAATAACATTATCAAAATTATCAAGTTGAAAGAAATATTTGAGCATTTTAACTTAGTAATGAAAAAAATCAAGAATTGATGTACTACATGTATGCATTTTAAAGACGCGATCGATTAATCCTTACGCTACTGAAACAAGTAAACATTTAATATGTGACAAGCTTTCAAAATCAAACGTAGTATAATACACAAAGAAAGTCATGCAATGGATTAGAAAACATTAGCCATCTCAACAGAGGTGAAACCAAGAATCAAAATCTAATTATTAACAAGCTAATTAGAGTAATTTCACCAGTCTTAAGCAAGAATTCATACCAAGAAGTATGCAGAGTAGACATTGACCGAGATAATTGAAGTGAAAATCCCCAACCTCACGCGTCTTCCACCTCCAGCACAACCGCTCTACACACAGAAACACCCTCCTTCACCGAATTCCCCGCCACCCTCTTCTAGATGGATTTGGTCGTGGTGGAATTGAGGATATTAGGGTTCGTGGTGGAATGTGAAGCTTAGAGTAAGGTGAATTCGAGTTCATGGCTCTTTTGTCTTGAAATTTGAATGTTTGAGACTAAATTTGACATAAAAGTGTGACTATCGTTTTGAGGAATATACTTTTTGTGTAACATTTCTTGAATCCATAGCGTGGATGTGTTGTTTCTACATTGTACTACACATTTTCAGTTTATCTTGGTAACAAATTAATACTATTAGAAACTTTAGTAGTTCAGTAACTAGGATGATTAACTGTTAACAGATTTCACAAGCTTTATTTCGTAAACTTTAGTAGTTCAGTAACTAGGATGATTAACTGTTAACAGATTTCACAAGGTAATGAATGATATGTAGAGCTTATCATCTTGCTGCTCCTAAGTATTGGGGGGGGGGGGGGTCTACTCACATAAACTTCTTGCCTTCTTAAATGGTACACATAGCTGGTCAACTTCGAATGTTATTGTGGAAACCGTAATCATGTTGTTGATCATTGCAAATTAAAATCATTACAACATTGATGTAATGAGGACCGTGCATGAGCCCATGCAGAATGTTCAATCGCATAGGACTCTGCAGTTTAAAGATGCCTCAAACTCGATATCTTACCCTAAAAAGTTAATTTATGATTTTGGTTCGAATACACCAGAAGTGTTATACACTAGAAGTGTCTTGCGGTGTTTTGAATGGTATTCTGGACTAAAGATCAATTTCCATAAAAGTTGTCTGTTCACAATTGGTGTAGAGAAAGCCTGTGCATCTGGGTGGGCTGAGATTCTTAACTGTAAGTTTGCGGAGTTGCCTTTTTAATATATGGGCTTGCCAGTGGGAGCAAAATCTTGTGACAAAAATATCCGCAAAAGTTGAAGACAAATGAGAAATCGATCGCGATGGGAAAATAATTATCTCTCTTTTGGAGGTCGTCTGGTGCTTCTGAACTCAGTGCTTTCTTCTCTTCCTACCTATTTTCTTTCTTTTTTTCAAATTACCAAACCACGTCCTGAACCTGTTGATTAGCCTTCAGAGGAACTTTTTGTTGGGGGGGGGGGGGAATTTGGAGGATAAGCGGAAAAAATGGGTTAAATGGGAGGTTGTGTCGGTCTAAGAGTGAAGGTGGGCTGGGGTCAAGGATTTGAAATGTTTCAATTTATCGATGTTGTGTAAATGGGCTTGGAAGCTGTTTTCCGGGGGTGGGGAGTTTTTGTGGGTACAAGTGTTGGAATCAAAGTATGGGAGTTTCAGTCTTTGTGTTGATGAAATGGTCAATGGAAGTCTAGAGATAAGTTGTGGTCGTCTTGGTGGCGGGATCTAGTCAGTCTAGTAGGGCGGGAGAGGTGGTTTATGGATGGTTTGGTGAGAAGAATAGGGGATGGTTTGGGGACTAGGTTTTGGAATGATGAATGGGTGAGTGTTGGTGTGAAGCTGCTGGATCTTTTTCCGCGTCTGTATAGTTTGGAGACGGAGAAAAATTGTTGGGGTAGGTCAGAGGTTGTTTAGGGTGAATGAGTCTACTGTTTTTAAGGGGTCTTGGAGAAGGTCTCTTTTTGTGTGGGAGGAAAGTTTAGTTGATGACTTAAAGTGTTTAATTCTTAAACTAAATTTTCTTTCAAAGGTACCGGATAAGTGGTTGTGGAAGTTGTCTGTGGATCACCAATACTCGGTGAAATCTGGTTATGATAATTTGTGCTTGCTCAAGCTAGGTAGACAAGAGGATCAACCAAAATGGACAATTGTTGTTTGGAATAATCTTGTGCCATTGAAGATAAATGCCTTTTGCTGGAGAATTATGCTGGACCGTGCGCCGACTTTACTTAACTTGCGAAAAAGGAACGTGATTTGGCAAGACGCTGATGCTTGGTGTCGCCTATGTAAAGAAGAACTTTCAGAAACTGTAGTACACTTGTTCTGTAAATGTAAGGTGAGTTTGGAGGTGTGGAGACTTCTGGGAATCTGGCTGGGGACTAATATCACTTTGGGTGGGAGTCTTGGAGACAATATGCTTTCATATGAGTTGCTGGTTCCGGCAAAATGGCGGAAAGTTTGGCAAATATTTTGGAATGGAACTATTTGATTATTTGGATTATGCGCAATGAGATGTATTTTAAAGGTGCAAAGTTTGAACCTTTGGATGTTGTGGACAAGGTTAAACGCAATTCTTGGGCCTGGTTGAGAAGCCATAATCAGGTGTGTGATAGCTACACTTTAACCGATTGGGAACTTTGCCCGAAAGGAGTGCTAAACTTGTTGGATGTTTAGGCCTGTGCACAGCTTTTGGTTCGATGAGTTTTGAAGTTGTAGTGGTGCTCCCTAGCGTTGTTTAAGGTTTGTACAGTGAATTTCTATGGAAGTTTAGTTGGATCCACCCCTCTATTTTTGTTGTTTCGGTTGACCTTGATGGACATCACCACCCTTTTCTTTCTTCCTAGCTTGGGTGGTATTCCTCCATCTTGGTGCACATTTTTATTTCCTAAATCTTGGTGTGGCATCTGGATGCCACGACATACTAGACCACTGAGGTATTGTGTGTGCAGTTGGAATGGGTTAAAATAGGGGTTCCGGTTGGGTTTGATTTGATATGTGATGGGTGTTTTGCTGTACTTTTTGCTGCTTGCTTGGTGGAGTTTTGGGGTGTTTTAGCTGATGGTCTGTGTTATTTTGAGTGTATGTATTTTTTCGATGTAATTTTCAGAACATTCCTGATGTTCTTGTTAAGTGATATAAAAATTTTACTTCAAAAAAAAAAAAAAAAAAAAACTAGAAATGTTATACTTTCAAATGATATGTTTCGTATATCTATTTTATTAGCAAAATAATTTCAATATATATTATATATATGAAACTTAATCTTTTTATGATTCTCAGGTTCATTAAAAGCTAAGCTATTACTTTATCTTCAATTATGACAATAAAAAAGAATAGTTTGTAATATGTATTATATTGATAAAGTTGTAAGTGGTGATAAATTAAGAGAGTGATTGAATATAGTGATGATAAAATAGAAAAGAAAATAATAAAGAAATAATTAGTGGGGTAAAAACTTATGAAGTTTCTAATAGAAAAAAAAAAAAGTTTAACAATGTAAGGAAGGGAGTAATTGAAATACCTGGCGAAACAATTATATCGAAACAACTATGCGCTTGTGACTCCAATGACAACTTTTCGCGACATTGGATCAAATAATTTTGATACATATAATATTTTACAATACTCTACAAACGGACCTTGTCTAAGCATAACATTGGAACAACTGTACGTTATCAATATGTTTTTTTCACTGGTTCACGCATCTGTCTGTGAAGACCCATCGCTTTGTTCTCTGTCTCTACCATTAGAAACCTCTATGACTTGCTTGAGTTGTTGAATGACTATTGGGCCATTCTTTATCACGTTGATCATTTCGTCACTGATGGCTTCTAGGTGGAGCATCATGTTGTTCTTCCATTCATAATTCTCCGGCTTGAGAATTGGGCGCCACTTAAAGACATCCTGCAAACACACTAAACAAACGAATCAAGTGTAGGTGAAAAGCGTTAGTGGGCACTTATTCGATCTAGGTTCAAGGTGGAAGGCTTGGGAACCTCGCTCGATACCATTTGTCGGTCCAGATAATGGCTAAGTAAAAGACCTGGGGGAGGTGAATAGTCTTTAAAACTTTTGTCGATAAACAGCTTTCAGATATCTGAAGATATCTCGATACTTAATTTCGAGAGCGGAAGACTTTTTCGTGATAAGTGCACGTTTCAAGAAGATAAGTGTAAATACTTTTCAAGATAAATAAAGCAAGTAATAAATCAGAAAGTAAATAACAAGTTCTTTTATAGTGGTATCAAGGTGGCATAATCCTTCAACTAATCCACTTCGTCCTTGCTCAGACCTAGAATCCACTAAGACAGATAATTGAGGTAACCTTACAAGTATCTTCTCTAGATTCCTAAATACACTAGGTTCCAACCAAGTGTTCCCCCTGAGTTATTCTCCGACTTTCACAGCCAAGTACTTCCTGTATTCAGAAACCTTTTGAGCTATTCCTTAGTTTTCCAAAATAAGTACTTCCAATGCTCAAGAACTCTGAGTTATTCCTTAGTTTCCCAAACTAAGTACTTCACATCTCCACCGATTAACGTGTTGGTTAAGGTAGTTTGTCAGGTGAGCTTCTTTAATAACTTGTTCAGTTATTTAGATAGCTCTATGAATCAAGTATACTTAATAAACTTTGCAATGTATGGTATCTTGTTCTTTACTGATCCAAGTCTATGATAAGTGTTTAAGAGATTGAATCTCAGATATGAAATCTTAGTTCAACTCTTTCACAAATAACAATGCTTGTTAAGGATCAGGACACTTAGAACTTTTGTGCTACTTAGAATCACGAGCTTTGGTTGCAACAGAAAGCTTGAAGGTAAGTAGTGTGCTTTGAGAGAGCTTGTGAGAGTATTCAATATAAGTTCAGTAATCTAAGGTGTGTTCTCAAGCAGTCTAAGTGTTGATATTTATAGATGAATTTGAGTGTCGTTTGAATAGTATCCGTTAGGCTTAACTCAATTTCAAACTATTGATATCTGAGTATAGTACGTAGTAGTTTGTCTTCTTCTTCTTCGGTTACCGCTTTTGTTCGTACATTTCGCCTCGCATTTAATGCATCAGATTTACTTTGTCCTGTAGTGCCAACAGAACTATGCATGCTTTCTGAAGCCTTGCACGTCCTTTTCCAGAGACTATCATAACTCCAGATACCACTTGTTAAAAATATATTGTTTCCCGGAAACATAATCTTTATCCAAGGTGTCTGAGTGTAGATATCTCAGGCACTTTTCCTCGGTTCAGAAACCTTTTATTCTCAGATATCTTTTGCAACACTTGTGTTTCGAAACACTTGTTTCTTCAAGATATCTGGACATAAGTATCTGAAAAACCTTTGTCTTCAGCAATCTTGTGCAGTCTTCAGATCTTCAAATTTATTGAACTTCTCCTGCTGGATGCTTTCTTCGTCTTCTTCAAGAAAATAAAAATTACATTCAGAGACCTAACATCCTATACAAGATTTGCTAGACTATCATACTTAGTGAGTTTCCTCTTTTACAGTGTTCAAGTGAACCAAGTACTAACCATCTTTCTGAGCTAAGATAAGTCATTAGGTTGCTGATTAAAATCTAAACAGATATTCCTAACAAATTTCCCCCATTTTGATCAGTCAATGATGACTATCTGACCTATTACAAATCTGGATGAGGAAACAATCCATCACTTAATCATTTCTTATGATTTTTCAATTCAGATAATTATGCATAAAGTAAACATCAACCAAATCACAAGGTGTGATCTTTCTCGACAAGTTATCTTTTATAGAAATTGATCTCGAGAGTGTGTTCATCGATATGTTACAATGAAAGTTCAGATAACTTTTACAGGATAAAACAACAATAAGGTGCAGTCAGCAAGATACAAAACATTACATAGTAAATTAGGACAACAGGAGTAACCAAGCTCCAAGTAGACATCCTAATAAACTAGTCTTCAAGTCTTCAAATCTTCAGCAGCTCCAAGGATCAATTTGCATACTCCTTATCTCCAAATCTTTTGATATCATCTGAGTAGTCATAGAGCAAGGTTCTGACCAACATCTCAATGTCTCTGTCATAACCACATACTTCTTTGTATGATTTGGTAGGATTCTTCTTGGCAAAGTGTTTGACCCATAAATACTTTCCCCATTTCCAGGCATGCTCAATTCTGATATCTGATAGCTTGAAGTAATCATATATGATCCTCAGATATCTGATGTCACCCTTGTATTGATCTTCAGTCATGTAGAATAACTCAAAGGGTTCCACAACAAGTCTTGGCCTTGTGCCTGTTCCAGTGATGTTTGGGACTCTATGCACATCATCAGGTTTTCCATAAGGACATTCATCATTAAGGTCCTTCCTCATGGCTTCAACTGTCTTGACAACGTCAAAATCCAACCAAGCTTTGACATGATTGGTGTTGATCAAGATTGGCTTATCTTTTCTCCATGCCATAAGTTGTTGATGGATGGCAATCGAAATCCTTTTTCATTTACAAGCAAGTGCTTGAGTTCCAGTATCCAATATCCATTCCTCTGATGAATACACCTGTAGGAGGAGGAAGAGTTGTTGTCAGTCTTCACATACTCAATTCTGGCTTCTTCTGGCCTGAGTGGAAGTTGGCCTTTTCTTCTTTCAGCTCTCAATCTATTCCTCCTTTGCCTTGAGTTTTCCCTTGGATTGCTTGAAGAACCACCCTGGATTGACTTGGTATTTCCAGAGGGTGTTTTAGCTGCCAAAGGCTTTGCAGCTATGGGCTCGCTTAGTTATCAATTTTTCTTTTTACGTGAAGAGGAGCTTCATCTTCATCAGTCTCTTCATCATCATCAATATCAATTCTTGTGAGACTTTTGCAGCCTTCTTCATTGCCCAGGGATTTGATTTGGCCTTCTTCTTCTTCTTCTTCTTCTTCTTCTTCTTCTTCTTCTTCTTCTTCTTCTTCTTCTTCTTCAGAAGACTCATCAATCCCTCTTACTTGCCTTCTCCTCGGAGCCTTGGTACTCCTTGGAGGTTTCTGTGCTCTGGCCCTTGTTGTCATTCCTTTTTCAGGAAGTTGCAGAGTGGTGGCCACTATCTGTAGAGCAGTCTAACTGGAGGAGGGCTCATTAATTCTGAGAGGTGGTTGTTCAGATTTTCTTTTGTTTCCTTTTCCTCTTCCTCTTCCTCTCTGAGCATCTTGAAATCCTTCCCCCTTAGTCATTGTTGACTGACTAAGAATTACAAAGGATTCTGAAAGGGAGTCAAAGTTGCCTTGCAGATAGTTGTAAGCAGCAACCAACTGTTCTAGATTGGTCTTGAGCTCCTGATTTTGTTTGATGAGACCAGTATCCTTATCAGTGAGCTCTGCCAGTGGGCCTTGAATAGCATCTGCTTTTCCAGCAGCATAGCTAGCCTCTTCAAAGGCTTTTGCAGCCAAGTTTTGGTCATCATCCCTAACCATGCCTAGATCTTTCTGAGCAACGACCAGACTGGTTGTTCTCTGAATGATGAGCTCAATGAATGTCTTCATTTCTGTAGGGACTGATGCAATGGCGTCTTTATCTTGAGAAGACAACTCCTTTTTCAATTTAGCCAATACTTGATATCTGTTCAAGTATTCATTTGAGTTGACATTTGGCAGCTTGTTGAAAATTTCAGGAGCAATTAGCTTCCTTTTCAAATGAGAAACCGCTAAATGTTCATTGCGGTGTTCTGCCAATGCCTTGTCTTCTTCATCATCTGAGTCATCAGCCCAGTGATCTTCATCCTCTTGTACATTTTTGTTGGTCCAGATAACGGCAAAGTAAAAGACTAGAGGGGGGGGGGGGTGAATAGTCTTTTAAAACTTTTGTCGATAAAAACTATTTCTCAGATATCTGAATAGATATCTGATACTTAGAATCAGAGCGCGGAAGACTTAATAAAAATAAGTGCAGAAACAGTTAAAGTGTGTGTGTGTGTTGCTGAAATGTAAATACAGAAAGGTAAATAACACAACAAGTATAGTGGTATCTGGAGGTGGCGTAATCCTCCAACTAATCCACTTCGGTCTACTAGAGACCTAGAATTCACTAGAACAGATAATTGAGTTCACCTTACAATAATCCCATTCTAAGATTTTTAAACAATTGGTTCCCAACCAAATGTTCCCCCTGAGTTGTTCCCCGGCTTTCACAGCCAAGTACTTCCTGTACTCAGAAACCTTTGAGTTATTCCCTAGCTTCCCAAGCTAAGTACTTCCTATACTCAATAACCTTGGAGTTATTCCTTAGTTTCCCAAATCAAGTACTTCCTATACTCCGGTAACCTTGGAGTTATTCCCTGATTTTTCAAACTAAGTACTTCCTGTACTCCACGCCAGTTATGGTGTTCGTTTTGGTTTGAGTTGTCAGATGAGCTTCTTTAATAACTTATTCAGTTATTCAGATAGCTCTGTGAATCAAGTATACTTAATACACTTTTCAATGTATGGTATCTTGTTCTTTTTACTGACCCAAGTCTTAGATAAATGTTCAAGAGAATGAATCTCAGATACTTGATCTTTCGTTTCAACTCTTTCACAGATAGCTGTACTTGTTTAGGATCAGGACACTTAGAACTTCAGTGTTACTCAAGATCAAAAGCTTTGGTCGCAACAGAAAGCTTTGAGGATAAGTAAGTTGCTTTTAGAGAGTAAGATGTTCAGTTCAGCGTAGTGTAGTGTATCTCTTCAAGCAGTCTAAGTGTTGATATTTATAGATGAATTTGAGTACCGTTTGAATAGTATCCGTTAGGCTCAAATTCAAACTATTGATATCTGTGTATAATCAGATGTGTGTTTTGTCTTCTTCTTGAAGCCGTTGCTTTTATTCAGACATCTGTCCGTGCATTAAATGCATTGTACTATACTTTTGTCCTCAGTGTCAACGGAACTAACTATGCTTTGTATCAGAGACTAGTGTTATCTGAATCTTTGCACGTCCTTATCTTTAATCTTCAGATACCACTATTTATTGAAAAAACTTTGTTTGCAATATATATTTCTTTTTCAGAAGTGTGGTTAATGCTCAAGGTATCTGAGAATAGATATCTGTGGACACTTTCCTTATTTTCAGATAGGCCTCTTATTTCTCAGATATCTCTTGTGACACAGTTTGTTTAAAGCTATTCGTGTCTTCAAGATATCTGGCTAAGGTATCTGAAAAAAAGTTTCAGTAATCTTGTGCAGTTTCTTCAAGTCTTCAATGTCGTTGAGCTTGTTCTGCTTGGATGTCGTCTTCTTGGTCTTCTCTTCATAAAATAAAAATTACATTTCGAGACCTAACATCCTATACAAGATTAGCTAGACTATCATACTTAGTGGATTTCCTCTTTTACAATGTTCAAGTGAACCAAGAGTACTAATCACCTTTCTGAGACTAAGATAAGTCATCATGTTGCTGATCAAAATTTAAACAGATATTTCTATCAAAATATCTAACAAATTTCCCAAGAAATTTCCCAAGAAATTTCCCCCTTTTTGATCAGTCAACGATGACTATCTTACCTATTACAAATCTGGATGAGTGAACAATCCAACACTTAATCTTTTCTTAAGATCTTCAATTTATTTAATTAAGTGCAGAAAGTAAACATCAACCAAATCACAAGGTGTGATCTTTGCTGACAAGTTATCTTTTATATAATACTATCTGAGAGTAAGTTCTTCAGATAAGTTGTAAAGAGAGATTACAGATAACTTCAATACATAGAACAAGTTTGGCTCGATCGGAAAAATACAAAACTACATAGTAAATTAGGACAACAGGAGTAACCAAGCTCCAAGTAAACATCCTAATAAACTAGTCTTCAAGTCTTCAATTTCTTCAAGTCTTCAACAGTATTTCTGTGGATCAATCTGCAAATTTCCTATCTCCAAACCTTTTGATGTCATCAGAATAATCATAGAGAAGTGTTCTGACGAGCATCTCAGTGTCTCTGGCAAATCCACATACCTCTTTATAGGTTTTGGTAGGATTTTTCTTGACAAAATGTTTGACCCATAGGTACTTTCCCCACTTCCAGGCATGCTCTATTCTGATATCTGAAAGCTTGAAGTATTCGTAGATAATCCTCAGATATCTGATGTCACCCTTGTATTGATCTTCAGTTAGATAGAACGATTCATAGGGTTCTACAGCGAGTCTTGCTCTTGTGCTTGTTCCTGTGATATTCAGAATTCTGTGCACATCATCTGGCTTTCCATATGGACATTCATCAGAGAGGTCCTTTCTCATGGCTTCAGCTCTCTTGACAACTTCAAAATCCAACCAGGCTTTAATGTGATTGGTGTTGATCAAGGTTGGCTTATCCTTTCTCCATGCCATAAGTTGTTTATGGATTGGTTCTGGAAATCTTGAATTTACCAATAGATGCTTAAGTTCCAGAATCCAATAGCCACTTTTCTGATTGATGCACCTGTAGACAGAGGAATCATTGTAATACTTCACATACTCTATTTTGGCTTCTTCTTGCCTGAGTGGAAGTTGACTTTGTCTTTGCTCAGCTCTTAGTCTGTTCCTTCTCTGTCTTGAATTCTCTTTGGGGTTGTTGCTTGAAGAACCACCCTGGATAGACTTGGTATTTCCAGAGGGTGTTTTAGCTGCTAGGGGCTTTGCAGCTATGGGCTCAGTTAGGCTTTCAATTTTCCTTTTTCTGTGAAGAGGAGCTTCATCTTCATCGCTTCTCATCATCATCAAGATTAGATCTTGTGAGAGTTTTATAGCCTTCTTCATTGCCCAGGTACTTGATTTGACCTTCTTCTTCTTCTTCAGAAGATTCATCAATCCCTTTAACTTGTCTTCTCCTTGGAGCCTGGTACTCCTTGGAGGTTTCTATGTCATGGCCCTTGTTATCATTTTAGTTCCTTCAGTAGGTTTCTGGGAAGCAGCTACTATTTGCAAAGCAGCTTGGCTTGAGGAGGGTTCATTGATTCTGAGTGGTGGCTGGGAAGTTTTCATGTTTCTTCTTCCTTTCTGAGCCGCACCAGCTCCAGATTTCTTCTTGTTTTCTTCTCCTTCTTCCCATTCCCCCTGACTTTGAGGTCCAGATTTGTACTTTCTTTCCCCCTTAGTCATTGTCATCGACTACCCTCATAAAGGAACTGAGAGAGAGTTAAAGTGCCCTTGTAAATAATTATAGGCAGTGACCAACTTCTGAAGTTCGGCTTTGAGCTCCTGATTTTGCATGATAAGTCCATTGTCCTTATCAGTGAGCTCTGCCAATGGGCCTAGGATGGCATCCGCTTCCAAAGATGTAACTTGCCTCTTGGAAAGCTTTTTCAGCTAAAGACGCATCATCGTCCCTTATCATTCCCAGATCTTTCTGAGAAATGACTATGCTAGTTGTTCTCTGAGTGATGAGCTCAGTGAACTTTCTCATTTCAGAGGGGACGGGGGCAATTACTTCCTTGTTCTGTGAAGACATCTCCTTGTTCAGATGAGCCAGTACTTGGTACCTGTTCATGTATTCATTGGAGTGGACATTTGGCAGTTTGTTGAATATGGTAGGAGCAATCAGCTTCCTTTTTAAGTGAGAGACCGCTAAATCTTCATCCTCTTGGACATTTTCATCGATTGTATCGAATTCAGCAACCATCTCAGAGATTGGTTTCTTTCCTTTCTGGGAGGAGGATGGTACTTTCTTTCCTTTCTCTCCTTGTCTTCAGATACTTCTTCAGTATCGAGTTCTTTGGTGATATCATGCACAGCATCCCGTAGCTCTTTAACCTCAGAGTAAGCAATCATTTCTTGTAAGTATTGATCTTGTAATTGATCAAGCTTGTCTCTGGATTTAGCTATTTGATCTTCTAGTTGAAGATGGAGCTGTTGTTCTTCTTCCAACAGTTGTCTGAGTTGAGCAGATCTGGTTTGAGTGTTTAAGATTTTCTGATTAGTTTCTTTAGAAAGCTCAACTACTTGTTCAGTAGTAACTGGGTGTTGGTTAGAGGATGGATGAGTAGATTTCTGTGGAGATGGAGATGGAGATTTCTGTGAAGTCTTCTCAGTGTGCTTTTCAGCAGCTGAGGCATCATTTCTTAGCGAAATTCCTCCGGTCCCTGGTGCAGGGGCATCATCATCATCCTTTTTATCTGTGTCATCCTTTTGGTGATGGTCGAGGAGGTTCATCAAGTCATTTTCGCTTATTTCTTCCTCCTCATCATCTTCGATACAAGATTGATCGGCCAGAATAGTGATCTTACGCCCATTAACCTCTTCTTGTTCGTAAGGTATAAATTGCGAGTTTGGGTGGATCGCTTAAATGCCATTTGTAATCTTGTATGACCATCCGCTGCTCAAAGGCTTGTATCAAATCAGGCGCCACTTCTCCGGAGAAATCCTTATGCAATAGAGTCGAATCAGATAATCGCTCGTAGGGAACATTGCATGGATGTATGTCTCCAAGTCAAGAGCTCGCTTTCGTCTGCTTGGTTGATCTGTGATTCTCAATATTTCAGAGAGATCGAGCACCTTAACCTTTGCCATTTCTTGAAGCATTTAATGTGCTTTGGCAGGTGTGAGCTTTGAAGAAGGGAAGTAGGTCCTTGTCTCAACATTGGGAGCCTCGGCACTTGTTTGAGCCTGAGTAAATACTTCAGGCTCAGAGACTTGTTCTACTGAGACAATTGGTGTCTCAGATATCTTGTTGTGAGGCGGAGATTTGGAAGTCTGGTCTTCATCAACCTTTCTTTCTTGAACCTGAGAATTAACATTATCACAATACTTAGGAAATTTTATCAAGAAAACTTTAAGTGACAAGTCAGATATCTGAGAGGTCAATTACCTCCATGGGAGGCTCAGATACTTGTCTCTCAGAGACTTGTGCAGTCTCTGGAATCTTTTCTTGTGATGAAGGCCTTGATGCCTCATCAATTTCCATAGGTGCAGGGGATGTCGCAACTTTGTCCCCTTGCACTTCTACTTCTGAGTGAGCCTGTGAGTAGAAAGCATTGAATAATTTAGAGAAGATTTTAGTTAACCCAAGGTGAAGAATATTTATCATTGATTTTCATATACCTTCATACTGGAAGGCTCAATGATTCGTTTCTTAAACCTTGTCGGTTCGGTTTTCTTCGCATTTCGCTTTATCTTCCTCTTTCTTAGTTGAGCTCGTTAGAAACATTCATTTTAATGATTAAGCGCATAAACTTATAATCGAAGAAGTGTTATCTTAAGAATCAATTATTACCGTGGCATGTGCTCGATATCTTAAGAGGCGAGGAGGAAACCTCCTTCTCGCTTCGAGGTAAGCTTTTCACTTCCTCTTGTTTTGTGTTTCTAACTCACTCAGAATAAAGAAATTTTATGAGTAACAAGATGTATAAGCATAAATATTTTCACAAGATAAGAGTTAAACCGTCACCACCGAGCAATTTCAGTCGATTGGTCTCGGAACTTGACCTTTCTATACTTTGGTCTTCTTGTCCCATGTAGTTTCTTTGCTTGAAGTTTCGGTACTTCACACCTTTCCGAGTATGCAACTCGCTTGCTCCCCGGTTGATCATTCCGAGGAAATGTCTCGCTTTGATCCTCTCATTGAGTTGGGAACCCGCTTTTGCAGGATTTTCTTCAAAGATATCAGTATTCGGTAATTCGAAATGGAGTTCATTTACCATTTCATCAACCACTTGTGGCTGTTGTGGTTGTTGTGTTTGTGGTTGTGGTTGTCTGGAAGCAGAGGATTGGTCAGTAGAATGTTCTTCCAGATTTTTAGATGTGGCATTTTCATCAGCATCTGCCAGCACTAAATTACCACTCATCAGGGCTTCTTGGAGTTGTGCGTAAGAAACGTTCCCTGATGATGTGTTTGCACCAACAACCTTTGCTATAGTTCAAGAACTTTGTGGTGTAGTTCTTCTTCGATACCTTATCACCGCCATCACATAAGAACCTTAGCCCTCTTTGTTCTTTCTAGGACTTGAGAGATGACTAGTTCATCATCTTCATCGTCGAGCTCTCATCAAAGATTAGGAACCGATTGGTCCATTATTCCTGCGGTTTCGCAGAGGGCTTGGTGTTTTTCACCACATTTGGCAGCATTTATGAGTTCATCAGCAAGGCTTTCTGTAATAGTCTTCACATTTCTCGAAGCACTTTCTCTTGCTGAGTCTACTTGTTCAGTAGTTGATAACTCTTTTGCAGCATTGATGATTTCATCTGCCTTTATAAGTTCATCGGCAATGCCTGTAGATATCTGAGAATCGACAACCTCTTTGGGTGTGTCTTCTATTTTGCCAGCAGACTTCTTTCTTGAAGTTCTGGGCTTCTTGGTCGCAACCTTTTCTTCAGATACCTTTTCAGACCTTCGCTTTTTAGAACCTTTCTGAGACCCAGTAACCTTTTTCATCAAGTTTGTATACTCATATTTGTAGAGTAGGTTATCGCTATTATTTCAAATTCTCTCTCGAGCTCAATGCCAAGCTTCTCCAAAGAAGTAGCATATCTTCGCACCATATCCCATCGTGGCCTTTGGCTCATTAGTCCTTTTGGTAATTTTAGGCTCAAGCCTTGAATTTTCTTCACAAACTTCATGAAGGCGTACTTTCCCGCTTAAAAGGGTTTTCCAATTTTTGTCTTGTTGATTCAAGAACATCATGATCCATCGTTCTTGGCTTATCTGGTCAGCACCTCCTTGTAGACCATCAAAGCATATGTGAAGAATGCAAGCCAGTACATCCCAGTGAACCATCAGATGTCTGGTTCGGATGTCAGCAAGCTTGAACTCAGTGGGTGTATCTGATTTTTCAAGATCACACACGTCACTGTACAGTTCTTTAACACCTTCAAGGAGTTCATCATCCTTGGTTTTTATTTCAAAATCCTTTCCAAGATTTTGAAACTCAAACAACTTACAGAAAGTTGTTAAGTCCAGAAGGATTTCCTTTCCTTGGACTGAGGTTTTGACAGACACTATTTCAAAGGTTTCGTAAACACAGGAAATAATCCTGGAGTTGTTGTAGAATTCCTACACATCGAGTGATGAAATTCCACTAGGGCGAGCAGATAGAAAGCCCTTGATTTGTGCCTTTTCAAGCATGTCAAGAATTAGCTTTCTGTCGGCTTGGTTCTCTATTCCAGCCGTGAGGTATTCCTCAATCATGGCACCACCCCAAATCATCCTGTGATTTGAAGTCCAATGACCGGGATTAAAGTCTCCTACCAATCGATTGTTCACAATAACCAACTCTGGTGCTTGCTTTTCAGCAGTACCAGTGGAGGATTGAGATTTCAGGGTAGACGAACGTTTAGGAGCCATCTCTTTATATGGTGCAAGTGTTTGAAAGTCTGAAAGAGATTTGGATGAGAGATTAGTGATTCTTTGCAGAAAAACTAACAGAGATTTGTAGAGGTTGAAGAATGGTTATTGCTATTCTTGTGCAAGTCTGAATGTTGGATTAGGCGAAAGTGATTTCTTTTGCCAAAATCCTATATATATAGCAACGTAATTCTAACAAACATATACACACAAATTGGTTTTGTATGTACGTATCTGTGAATTGCAGTAAGGCGCGGGTAAAAGTTTGTTCGGCATTAAATGCATAGTGGGCCACGTCTGAATTTCAACAGTCCACTATTTACAGAGAATTAATCTCGTCCGTTAAGATCAAACGCCCATTTCATCAAGGGTCAATATTGCTTCTTCAGCAATGATCACAATCAGCAATTGTGATTGTGCCCAATTAATGAATTTTGGCTATTTGCTATCTGAATCAAAATTCTGTATGACTAAGAACACTATTTGTATCTGAGTCTATCTCATACTCAATATTTGTCCAAGTTTTACACAAAGATAGAAATAATACAAATTTCAAGAGAGTAGTTGACTGCAGACAGTTGTACTATTCTCTTTTGTGTTCCCCCCTCACTGAGTGATCTAGATATCTGAGTACCCGTCTCAGAAATCCTCAAATAGTCATTCTACCCTTTAGCCTTTGGTTTCTGGATACCCGTTCCAGATTCCTCTTCTCTGGATACCCATTCCAGATACCTCTTCTCTGGATACCCGTTCCAGATACCTCTTCTCTGGATACCCGTTCCAGATTCCTTTTCTCTCTCCTTTGATATCTTCTTCAGATATCTGAACTTTTTCAGTTCTTTGGTAGCTCCATTAGTCCAAGACTGTGTCTTAAGGCTAAGAATCTACTTTCTTGTAGTGGCTTAGTGAAGATATCTGCAAGTTGGTCTTCAGTGCCAATCTTGAATATCTATATATTGCCTTTTTCAACATGGTCTCTGATGAAGTGGTGTCTAACATCAATGTGCTTTGTTCTTTCATGAAACTTAGGATTCTGAGTTATGGCAATGGCACTTGTGTTGTCACAGAAAATGGGAGTTGCAATGGCACTTGTGTTGTCACTGAAAATGGGAGTTTTCTCTTTATTGAGTTCGTAGTATCTGAGTTGTTGTTGTATCCACAATATCTATGAAGCACAACACCCTTTTCCATCTGCCTTTGGTTGAAATGTTCTCAAGTATTCTTTTCCATTGTTAAGAACGAAACATCTGCAACCAAACACCCTTAGATGTTTGATACTAGGGGTTCTACCAATGAAAATCTCATAAGGAGTTTTGTCATGGTGTTTGTTAATCAGACATCTATTTTGAGTGTAGCATGTTGTGTTTACAGCTTCAACCCAATAGATTTCACTTATTTCAGTGTCAGCAAGCATTGTTCTTGCTGCTTCTTTCAGGGTCCTATTCTTTTTTTTAGCAACACCATTTTGTTGTGGTGTCCTTACAGAAGATAGTTGATGCTATATACCTTTGCAGGTATAAAACTCTTTTATGTACTGGTTCACAAACTAAGTACCATGGTCTGTTCTGATTACAGATACATTGTCATTTTTCATGACTTCGAGCTTATTCAACAAGTTGGGTATCTCAACCCTTGCATCAGATTTGTGTTTGAGAAAGGCAACCCAAGTAAATCTTGAGTAATCATCAACAACAACCAGACCATACTTCTTTCCTGCATAACTAGTTACAAAGGATTCAAAAAGATCCATATGTAACATTTGCAGTGGCCTTTCATTGGAATGTCTAGTTTTAGACTTGAAAGATGTTTTGGATTGTTTTCCCATTTGCCAAGCTGAGCATACATCTTCTTTTCTATATGCCATTTTGGGTAAACCAACCACCATCTCTTTCTTGGCTAGCTTATTCAGAGTTTTGAAATTCGAGTGACTCATTCTTTTATGCCATAGCCAATTTTCTTCAGTGTGGCCAGATTGACTCACCATGAGACATTATTCAGTTGTGGCGGATGCCCAATCAGCAACATAAAGATTTACGCCTTGCAACCAAGACTGTCTGCTTTGACTCATTGTCAATCACTTTACATAGTTTTGACTTGATCTTGACAGTGTACCCTTTGTCTACTAGTTAACTCATGCTTAGGAGATTATATTTCAATCCCTTTACATGAAGTACTTCAGAAATTGTAAGGGCTCCAAACTTCAAATTTCCAAAACCTATGGTTGGATTTTCATCTCCTCCAGCAAACCTGATAATTGGTCCATCATTGCACTTTCTGTAGTCAATCAGATTGACCCGCCTGTCATGTGCTTCCCACATCCACTATCAAAATGCCACTTTGAATTAGTCTTTAGAGTGTTCTGCACAAAATAGGAAACAGGAGATTAGGTTCTCATACCAACAATGGAACCATCTGGGCTAAAGAATCTTCCAGTAGGAATCCATTTTTGAATGAATTTCTTAGGAACATTCTTTTGTCTAACAGGAACATAAGGAGGAATTTTAGTTAAATGATTAGTATCATTGTTATTAAGAACTATTTTCTTCCTTAGTGTGTTCCTTGGTGCTCCATTTGGTTCTTTTAGATACCTGTCAGGTTTTTGAGTCTGCTTCTCAGCAAACATAGCTTTCCTAGCCAGATTTCTTCTAGCCCTGGCATTCAGATTTTTCAGTGGCTTGATTCATTTTCCAATTCTGATAATTGTTGTAAGCAATTCTAGCCTTTAACCATCATTCTTGCTCTTGTTTGTACTCATGAGCAAGTTGTTTCCCGATGGCTTTATAGCCAATACCATTCCGAGCACCTGGTGCTATCTGAGATCTTTTCTCAGCAGCTTTGCTAGTCTTTGGATAATCTATTTTCTTTCCAGAAAACGTGACATAGGAGAATTTGTCAACTCCTGCAATTTTTCTTTTCTGAGAGACATAGCACTGTGGGTGATTAAACTTTTCAGTGTTATGTTTCTTTTTAGAAACATTCCCAACAGTTTTCCTTGGGACTTGTTTTTCCCACAAAGACTTGGTCGCAACTGCCTTTCCTTTGTCAACAACCTTAGCTTTCTGACCGATACAGTAGATTGTTTGGGAATCACCTTGCTGAGCACTGACAAATGTTCGTCTTTCATCACTCTTATTCAGAGTGGTAGAACTATCTGTGTGTGTGTCCAACCCAAGTCCTCTCTTTTCTGAAGGATCTCTTAAATAAGATTGTACTTTAATAAGAGTGTCACTAGCTTTGGCGTAAGATTGAAAAGATAATTCTTTCTTTTTGAGTTCTTCATTCTCAGAAAGAATATCTTCACATTTCTTTTGACGATTGGCAAATGCTTCTTTATGTGACTTTTCGGTCTCAGATATCTGAGCCTTGAGAAATGCATTTTCAAAGATCCTTTTCTCGGATATCTTGAGTATTTGTGAATTTTCCTTTACAAGAGAATTCTTTTCTTCTTCAAGAATTTCGCTCTAGCTCGACCATTAGAAATTCTCTTCAGAGAGATCAAGTTCTCTTATGAGATTTTCCAGATCTTTGATTCCTTCTTCATCACTTTCATAAGTATAACAGGAAGTATGTGTTACCTCATCAGCCATTAGACAAGGTTCAATGTTGGAGATATCTGGAAAGATCTCTTCAGCCATTCCACACGCTTCTTTCTTCTTTTGTCCAAAGTCAATTACTTCATGAGAAACACTGCACATTTCTGGAGAAGGTAGTGTGGAATCATCTGAGTCTTCATCCTCAGAATCAGACACAATGTCTAGAGCATCCAGTTGAAGTTGGATCTTTTTCCTTTCTTCAGTGAGCATAGCTCTTTGACTTCTTTTGAAGATTCTTCTATCTTTCTTGTCACCTGTCTTAAGTTTGTTGAAGGCAGGACAATCCTTCTTGAAATGACCAGGTTTCTGACAATAGAAACAGATATCATTTCCGATTTCTGCTTCCTCAGTACTTGATGCTTTCTGAGCCGGCTTGTTCAGCGAGCTTTGCATATTTTTGTACTGGTGATAGTTTGAGCCTAGATGCTTTTTCAGCTTCTCTTTGGCTTTTCTTCTCTCAATTTCTCGACTGACATATTTTTCCATTTGCTTTACAGCAAGAGCATCCTCAGTCATCTCCTTGCCTTTCTTCTTTTCAGAAGTTCCTTGAGCAACTAGAGCAACATTCTGCAACTTTTCAGTTGTTTGTTCTCTTTGAGTTGTCTCATAGTCAACAGTGGCAAGGTGAGAGAAAAGTTCCACTGGAGTGATATCTGGCATTCCTTGGTTAAAGTAGAAAAACTTTGTGTGCTCCCAGTTATGATTTAGACTTCTCACAATAGTCTTAATCTTTTCTGACTGGGTATATCTATTACTTTCACCAAGTGCAGCCATGTCACTCATAAGTGTTGTAAACTGGAAATCTAGTTCTTCAAGAGTCTCTATGGGACCTTGTTTAAAGTTTTGGAATTTGAGCTTCAAAACTTCGAACTTATTTTCCTTCGTTTTCTCGGTCGCATGATTTCTTCAATCAGTGTTGTGCCACTTTCATTGCTTTTTGCACCCAGTTTAATCGTATGTGCTCTGGAGTAGAACGTATGATGATATTAAGAGCCTGACCATCCAATTGATTTATCTTGACATCTTCCGATGTCCAGAGCTCTCTGGGCTTTGGTTTGTAAATAACTTAACTGGCAGGTCTCCCACTGGTTGACGCATCTGTCTGTGAAGACCCATCGCTTTGTTCTCTGTCACGTTGTTGAATGACTATTGGGCTATTCTTTATCACGTTGATCATTTCATCACTGATGGCTTCTAGGTGGAGCATCATGTTGTTCTTCCATTTCTCATAATTCTCTGGCTTGAGAATTGGGGCTTCACTTAAAGACATCCTGCAGCAAACACACTAAACAAACGAATCAAGTGTAGGTGAAAAGTAGTTAGTGGGCACTTATCTGGGATCTAGGTTCAGTGCAGAAGGCTTGGGAACCTCCTGCTCTGATACCACTTGTTGGTCCAGATAACGGCAAAGTAAGAGACTGGAGGGGAGGTGGGGTGAATAGTCTTTTAAAACTTTTGTCGATAAACAGTTTCTCAGATATCTGTGAAGATATCTGATACTTAATTTCAGAGAGCGGAAGACTTTTCTGTGATAAGTGCACGTGCTCATCAAGATAAGTGTAAATACTTTGCAAGATAAATAAAGCAAGTAATAAACTGCAGAAAGTAAATAACATAAGTTCTTTTATAGTGATATCTGAAGGTGGCGTAATCCTTCAACTAATCTACTTCGGCCTTTCTCAGAACTAGAATCCACTAAGACAGATAATTGAGGTAACCTTACAAGTATCTTCTCTAGATTCCTAAATACACTAGGTTCCAACCAAGTGTTCCCCCTGAGTTATTCCCCGGCTTTCACAGCCAAGTACTTCCTGTACTCAGAAACCTTTTGAGCTATTCCTTAGTTTCCCAAACTAAGTACTTCCTATGCTCAGTAACCTCGGAGTTATTCCTTAGTTTCCCAAACTAAGTACTTCCTGTACTCCACGCCGATTAAGGTGTTGGTTAAGGTAGTTTGTCAGGTGAGCTTCTTTAATAACTTGTTCAGTTATTCAGATAGCACTATGAATCAAGTATACTTAATACACTTTGCAATGTATGGTATCTTGTTCTTTACTGACCCAAGTCTATGATAAGTGTTCAAGAGAATGAATCTCAGATATGAAATCTTAGTTCAACTCTTTCACAAATAACAATGCTTGTTAAGGATCAGGACACTTAGAACTTTTGTGCTACTTAGAATCAGGAGCTTTGGTCGCAACACAAAGCTTGAAGGTAAGTAGTGTGCTCTGAGAGAGCTTGTGAGAGTATTCAATATAAGTTCAGTAATCTAAGGTGTGTTCTCAAGCAGTCTAAGTGTTGATATTTATAGATGAATTTGAGTGTCGTTTGAATAGTATCCGTTAGGCTTAACTCAATTTCAAACTATTGATATCTGAGTATAGTACTGTAGTAGGTTTGTCTTCTTCTTCAGAAGCTACCGTTTTTGTTCAGACATTTCTGTCCTCGCATTTAATGCACTGTACTTTACTTTGTCCTGTAGTTCCAACGGAACTATGCATGCTTTCTGAAGCCTTGCACGTCCTTTTCCAGAGACTATCACAACTCCAGATACCACTTGTTAAAAATATATTGTTTCCCGGAAACATAATCTTTATCCAAGGTGTCTGAGTGAAGATATCTGTGGGCACTTTTCCTCGGTTCAGAAACCTTTTATTCTCAGATATCTTTTGCAACACTTGTGTTTCGAAACACTTGTTTCTTCAAGATATCTGGACATAGGTATCTGAAAAACCTTTGTCTTCAGCAATCTTGTGCGGTCTTGGATCTTTAAATTTGTTGAACTTCTCTGCTGGATGCCTTCTTCTTGGTCTTCTTCAAGAAAATAAAAATTACATTCAGAGAGCTAACATCCTATACAAGATTTGCTAGACTATCATACTTAGTGAGTTTCATCTTTTACAGTGTTCAAGTGAACCAAGAGTACTAACCACCTTTCTGAGCTAAGATAAGTCATTAGGTTGCTGATCAAAATCTAAACAGATATTCCTAACATGGTCTTATTTCTTTCTTTGTTGCACACCTATTCTTTTTGTTTCTTCAACTGTTACCTATTCTTTTTGTTTCTTCAATTGTTTCATGATGCTGTTTTATTTTTATTTTGGTTTAGTTCTTTTGTTGTTTTGTTATTTCTTTTTTATCTTGTTTTCTTGTTTCAATTTTCTCATTTTTTTTATATAATTTTAATTTAATAATAATATTTGAAACAATCGAAACACACTTATATGTAAAATATCACCCTAAAGTCTAATGAGTCGCGGTCTCTACATAACTTATCTAAAGACGGCATATGTTATCAATAAAACTATTCATATTATTAATCAAAACGTCTATAGTATTATTGAAATGGTTTTTTTTCTAACATGAAAAAATAACAATGTTGAGATCATAGACTTTTGATTAATGTGTTGTTATTATAAGATGAAAAGTTGGATTTGATGTGAAAATAAAATAAATTTGACCCTCTGGTATGATAACTAGGATTTGAACGTAGTAGCTTAATTGTTGTAATTTTCAATTTCAATTATTGTAGCTTGAGTAAGTCTCCTGAGAGACGGTCTCTAGATAATTTATCTAGAGACGAACCTATATTGTCAAGAAAAAAATAATCGATGTTATTAATCAAAACACCTATGATCTCAAGACTTATTCCGTTAACAACATAGACGTTTTTATCAATAACATGGATGGTTTTATTGATAACATAGACCGTCTGTAGATAAGTTATTCAGAGACCGTCTCTTATGAGACTTTGTGTTGTAACTTTCAATTTCAAGTATTGTAGTTTTTTTCAAGTAATGTATTTAAAAAATAGTAATGTGATTTTTTTTAAAACCAAGAGCGTACTTTCTTATTCCAAAACAGTGTCAAAACAAAGTCGATCCCAACCGGATCCAGACTATACAATCGCTTACAAAGGCAAGCCTATCTAATCAAAAGAGAATCAAGCATAGCGAACCCTAATCTTATTAATCAAAACCGAATCAAAACGACTTCTGATAAGCACAATCTGTAAAGTATCTTGCGCACTCCCTACTCGACTGGTGGCACTACCAAACACCTTCTCATTTCGGAGCATCCATATATAGTACAGTGTTTTCGAAACACACAATCTCAGCAGTTTTGAGTCCAACCTTTGCAACTTCCAGCTTGTTGTAGCCAAACCAATTCTCTGCTCCATTTCAAAGGCACATCATTACACCCAAACCATTGGAGAACGGTTGTCCAAATCTGGGCAGTTACAGAACATTCAAAGAATAGGTGGTCAATACTCTCTTCCAAACCACAAAAGCAACATAATCCATCCGTAGCAATACCCCACTTCAAGATTCTATCCTTCGTAGTAACTTTACCATGACAAATCATCCACATGAGGAACTGAGTTCTAGGCCTAGCTAAGTTGTTATTAAATAGCTTCATCCATACCATATCAGCCCCAGCATCGCGAAGATCACTATATACAAAGAACAATTCTATACTTGCCACCAAGTGAGCATCTCTCCATTCGTTAGTCGTGACACAACAATCCTATGCTTGAACATAGCTTTTACAATCCAAGAAAAACTTGTGGATGGGTGATACTCCATGACATCAACTAGCTTCAAGTAATAACTATGAATCCATCGACCCACATCTTATACGCTTGTCTTGAAGGTCCCAAAGCAATTTCCCTTGGTTCACATATAGTATTCCATGCTATAGGCGCCTTTCTGGTGATCTCCTCACTTCCACTCCAAAGGAAGCTCCTACAGCGTGCCTCAATATGTCTCAGAACCTATTTAGGCATAGGAAATACCGAGCCAATAAGAAGTCATGGAAAAAACAACACTCCTAATCAGCTGCAGCCTCCCAGAGTAGCTCAGTAATCTAGAAGACCAATGCTTCATTCGAGCAACAACCCTTTCAATAAGAGGGAGACATCTCTGTATAGTGAGCTTCATATTGTCCAATGGAGCTCCTAAATATTTGAAAGGCAGTTCCCCTTGTACAAAACCAGTCCTTGCCAAAATTAATTGTTTGGTAATCAAATCCACCCCTCCAAAGTAAACTTGACACTTAGCTTTGTTAGCCATCAAGCCAGTGGAATCGCTAAACACTTGAAATTGCTTCATTAAAATGTCTACAAAATCTGCATCTCCTCTAGCAAAAAGAAGCAGATCATCTGCAAAACAGAGATTGATAATCCCCAGTCTCTCACATTGAGGTGAAAATTAAAATCGAGGACAAATATAAGTTTTGGAGACATCTGTGCAGATATTCCATAACGAAGACAAAGAGTAGAGGTGAAACAGGATCACCCTATCGTATTCCTCTTCTTGCTTTCAGAATGTCAGATGGACACCCATTAATGGAGTATCGATAGGAAACGGAAGTAACACATAACATTATCCATCCAACAAACCGTGCAGGAAAACCTAGACCTTGCAAGATATGTTCTAGAGCAAACCATTCAACAATGTCATAAGCTTTCTGCAAATCCATCTGGATATACACCTTGGTGAAACTCCTTTCCTGCCATAACCCTTAATCAATTCAGAAGCCATCAAAATGTTTTCATCAATAACTTTTCCAGGTAGGAAAGCCGACTGGCTATCATCCACAACACTATTGAAAACCCGACCCAATCTAGGAGTAAGGATCTTAGAAATTATCTTGTACACCGTGGTACAACAAGAAATAGGTCGCATATCCTTCATAGTCTTAGCATTTGGAGACTTTGGGATCAAAGTAACTAAAGTACAATTAAGAGCTGGATACAGCCAGCCACATCCAAAGAACTCCCTCACTACGCGTTATACATCCCATTTGACAATATGCCAGGCAGCTTTAAAGAAGCAGGAGTTATACGCATCTACCCCCGGTGCCTTAGAATCACCAATACCCTGGACAACTTCCCATATTTCCTGATCAGTAATCCGAGCAACTAAAAATCTGCAATCTGATAAACTTAGCAAAAGACCAGACCTAATAGCATCAATATCAATCCCCTTTAATCTAGCAGTAGAGTGTCCCACCAAGTTATGATAAAACTCAATACCTCAGAAGAAATCTCTTGGTGTGACGTGAGCAGAGTACCTGTACTAGTCTCCAGTCTGTATAGTCCAGAATGTTGGTTCTTAGTGCTTATAGAAGCATGAAAGTATGCGTTGTTGCCGTCTCCTAACTGCAGCCATTTTATTTTTGCTCTTTGAGACATAATCTTTCCATCAATTTCAATCAATTTCACCAACTCTGTAGTACAAAGCTTCTCCTCATCCAGCAAAATCCAAATTGAACTTATCCAAACATACCCTCTTCTAGATATCCTCCAAATTAGCACGAGCAACTTTTTATCTTCTGAGGCACATTAGAAAACTTCCTATTAATTTTTCTCAAAAGAGGTTGCAGTAGAATCAACTTACGCCACAGAACAAACATAGGCCTGCCAGGGAGATATTGAAACCAATGAAGCTGCACAATTGTAAGGAAATCCTCTGAATCAACTATACAATTTAAGAACTTGAAAAGATGCCCTTTGGGAGGACTTGCACACTGCATATGTATCCTCAAAGGGGCATGATCTGAAATGTGTGGCTCAAGCACCTCAACCTTACATCTTGTAAACTGTTGAAACCAATATATCTACATTACCTATCAAAAGATCAATCTTTGAATAAATCACATCAGCTCTATGTTTGTTAGACCATGTAAACTGGTTACCCACAGAAGGTACAACAAACAAACCGACTCTATTCATGAACAACTCCAAGTCCTGATACTCATGTAACATTACCATATGCCCACCAATTCTATCACCAACTGACATAACATTATTAAAATCGCCCGTATAAAGCCAATATTAGTCCAAAGTAATCTTCTATTTTCTGGCTGATTATGTCCATAAATAACAGTGATCCATAGCATAAAAATACCATCTACGCCATGTACACTACAATGAATCAACTGGTCAGTAGCCCACACAAACCTCACATCAATCCTAGTATGATCCCAAAGAAGCCAAATTCGACCATTTTCATGATAACTATAATTATCAACAACAGACTAGTGTGTACCCAACTTCTTTCTTATTCGACTAGCATTAACCTTTTTAACTCCAGTTTCAAACAAAGCAACACATGCAACATTTAGAGACTTGAGATGGGAGCCAATCTTTGTATGCCTGACTATTTTATTAAGCCCCCGCACATTCCATGTAAGGATCATGGAACATTGTCAGGACCTCTATCCAGACCATTCCTTGTCAGTAGAGGTTGAAAAGCATTACGACGTAGTACTTCACCAATTCACACTGAATCCGCAGTAGACCCACTAGGTACAGGAGCAGTAGGCTCACTCTGCATAGGAGCTTTTCCCTTGTCTAAAATTCTAGATGAACCAGCATGAGTAGACACAAGACTGGAGATGGCAGTCGCTGTACCATCATGTTGCATTTTCCTGTGATCCTCCACGGCTGCAAATTGCTTTCTTTGTTTTATTTGGTGGTTTATGATAGCCACAGAGTCCGGTTGTGTAGAACAATCATGGCCTCTTGCTTGACATTTTCAACAAAAAAGAGGTTTCTTCCACTCATAAGCAATCTTCTGCACCAATTTCCTGACCTTAGCATCCTTAATAGTAATATATTATTTACATTGTTGAGTAATGTCAACTTCAATAAGCACTCGATCATAAGACACTCTCAATTTCTGGGGCAGTGCATTCATCCGTAACAATAGGCTTCCCTATATAGCTATCTATCTTACACTCTTCTCTCCCCACAAATAAAGTGGCAGATGAGAAAACGTTACCCATATCTGCATAACTCTAAGCAAGTCCTCCTTTAACTCAAAATCCTCCTTCCATTTGCAAAGAAACATGGGCATGTTGTAGATAGTATACAGACCCTTGGTATAAATCAACATCCCTGTCCCCTGCTGATTTGATACAAATCAAATGATGAAGTTGCCTTCATCCCTATAGTATAGCTCCGGCAACGTTACAAAATCCCATACCTTCAACATAAATTGCTTGACAGCATTCATCGAGAGATCCGCACCCAACGCAAACATAATGAGAGAGTTAGCCCAAAACTTAACCTCATCTTTCGCATCCTCCTCAACCAATTCCACTTCAATATATATCACCATCCAACACAGAAGGAGCAGTGAAAAACATACTAGTACCTTTTGTCGGAAGTCGGTTGCCGCAGATAACATCAACCCAAGGTTGTCATTCCTACACAACAACATCAGGCCCTTGTTCCTCGCCAACTACACCAGCTGGGAGAAGCTCTGCTCCCTGCTATTCACAATCCACATTAGTAGGCAGCATCCCAGTCAAATCCATGTCTTGTATAGCAGTCTGAAGCACTAAAGAAATCTCCGCCGCGGGCGAATCAAAGCTAGGGCTACCCACAAATGAATTTCCCAAATTTCGAGCCGCACCATGCCCACCACTATTACTCCGTATCGAACCTGAAGCCCTACCCAACGTCAATTGAGGAGTTGCAACCTTCGTCTTTGGTTAAATAACGTGATTTTGTTATAATTAATTAATGACATTCAAAATAAATTCAAAAATAAAGTTTAAAATGAAATGAGAAAAGAAAATGAAATGAAAAATTAAGTTTAAAAGAAATGTGAAAATAAAATAATTTTAAGTCTCAACTGTTGGAGTAGAGAATTGCAGAGAGTTGCAATGAGTGACATGTTGACGTGGCATAGAAAGTTGGTTGAAGAGAGTTGCAACATGACGTTAGCTTAAGCGAATTTTGCAACTCTTCAGTGTCCGAAATCTTTGTTTCCTCACTATAGAAGGCCAACAATTCATCAACCATGCCATATCACCGATTGTACCTCACCACGTTTTTTCTTCTCCATGATCATCGAGTATACAATCAACGAACCCATCTAGGTCCGCCCTAGCTAGCATTGGCCAGCCTTGTACTTATTCATCTCAAGGTATACAATGGTCTTGAAATCATTAATGTGCATCCTAGTCGATTCTTGAATCCAATGAAATCTCGTCTGTTGACTTGGCGATTATACTTGTAACAACACAATCATGATCTAACATCTACGTTGTCATAATATTCGGCGAAGCCTAGAAATTAAAGCAATGCTTTTATCGAAAGTCTAGTGTTAAATGAATTGAGACAAGGAAACTTCCATTATCTGTGCGACAGCAGTATCTGCTCTAGTTTACACAAATCACATACATGATTTACCTCTAGCAATTTTTATACACCATATTTAGAGAGTGGAAGACTAAATTTGTATTTTTATGGAAGCTTCTAGTTGTCTACTTGTCCTGTCTCTATTTGCCAGGCCAAAATAAGGGTCTAGTTGCCTTCTCCAATTGAAACAGTCCAGGAAAGTCTGTAATTGAGGTGCCTAATTAGAAATTGCAGTTCATTTTCTAGTGTAATTACTATGGCCGCATGTTTTGTATATATTAAAGAATTAGTATGGGGATTACCATTTCATCATGTTTCTCTTGGACGGGTATTAGAGGTCATCTCAGTGGAAGAAGAACTTAACAAGGAAAAATGGAGCGTGCCAGATGAAGAGGAAGATCATGAAGAGTTTTGGGGATTTGAGGATCTTGAAAATTGAAATTGAAATGATTTTGCACTATGTTTTAAGAAACTGGTACGTGATGATTATGTCAGTTCGAACACTGTATAAGACATTAAGTTACAGTCCAGCTTTTCAATTAACTTTATTCACGTATGAATCATGTTACACGGTTATAGTTAACTTATAATAAATAGGACACGCCCTTGAAGTGTGATAAAACTAAAAGGCTTGATTTGGAGAATGTATAAAGGTAGAAGATTCACTTGAAAAAGTTTTAGAAGATAAAAGACAATATGATATCTTACATAATGCATCAGCAACATGGGCTCTACCTTATGCACGAAATTACACCTTATATATGGAGGTGGAGCTCATCAAGAAACAACACGAAGAATACGAGTAGCAAGCCAAAAAGTTAGAATAGATAATCTCATCTTTCTCATGTGTTTCGCAATCTTTTCTAGGTTTTGTCTACTTACTTTCTCTAGAGGGATTCTTGAGATAGGCTAGCTAGATTAGAAAAGTTGATTATTTTCATTCAACTAGTTGATTTGTTGATTCAAGCAAGCTACATTGTTTATTAACAGCTTGAACAACGTTTTTTTGTAAATTCATTGTTTTCAAATAGGGAATATTTTGCCCTGAGGCTCGGTAGATATAGAAATATATCTGCTAGAAAACAACACATGTGTCGTTTAATTTCCGCTGCATATTATGTTTTGTTTGATAGGTGTTTATTTAGGTGTCTTAGAAACATCGATCAAGACATCAGTGTTCTATAACTGTTTTCATACCAAATCCTGATCATATAAACTTTCAATTTGTATCAGAGCAAGAAATCTAATTTATAGGTATTTGGATTTGGTATTTTATGGATCAAGCTCATCCGTATACTTGTAGTCTTTATGTGTTAGATTTTTATGATTTTTCTAATTATGATATTTGGAAAATCATACATCGTGCATATATCAAACCAATTGATATTTGCATGTGTAGATCTATTATATATGTCTAGTATTTTGTTTTTGCTCTTTCAGATGGAGATAGTGATATACTTCTAGATGAGGACGAATGAACGAAGGATGAGTTGATGGAAGAACAAATATCTATATTGATTATTGGTGTTGGGATTATGTAGCACTAATAAATATAAAATTTTCGGGATGACACTAATTTGTAATTGTCCCTTGTAATAAAGTTTACTCTTCACGAAATAACAAAGAGTAAGTATTATGAGAGACGGCCTCTAAATAATTTATCTAGAGACATACATATATTGTCAAGAAAATCAACGATATTATTAATCATGGATGGAGCCTATTGAAAATGGTGTGATTACAACACAGGACAAGGAGTATACAGAAGTTGGTGTGATACTGACACCAAACTTACATCACACAGATCTTGGTGTTATGTCAACACTAAACAGAACATCTCCTGAAAATGCAGATCAACATGCTTAGGATGAACATGTATTACCTAATCGGTGGAGAGGCACGAGATTAGAAGAAGAGCAGGTATTGAAGTTGCTAATCCGGTGATGTCGGGATTACCAACATACAAGGATGATCAAAACTTGTGTATTTTGCTCTAAATGTTCTTGAAGAAATTGATTGCTATGCGCCTGATAATTATCAGAGAGCTATAAGTTGCTCAGAGAAGGATAATTGGTGCATAGCTATACAACAAGAACTTATGTCTCTTGAAAAGAATCATACATGGGATATTGTAGCAATACCAAATGGAAAGAAATTGGTTAGCTGCAAATGGACTTTAATTCAAGAAGAAACTTGGAGCTGAAGGTGAACAAAAGGTGAGATATAAAGACAGATTAGTGGCTAGAGGATTCACACAGAGAGAGGGCATATACTACAATGAAATCTTCTCACTTATTGTTAAGCACAGTTCAATAAGAATATTGGTGGCTATGGTAGCTCAGTACAAGTTGGAGTTACATCAGATGGATGTTATTACTGCATTTCTACATGGGAAGTTGGAGGAGGAGATATACATGAGAATACCAGAAGGAGTTGAAACAGCTGACAGAGAAAACAAAGCTTGTTTGCTCTTGAGATCACTCTATGGACTTAAACAAAGTCCAAGGCATTTGTATTGAAGATTTGATAAATTCATACTCAGTCATGATTTCAGAAGGTGTGACTATGACACTTGTGTCTACTTCAGAGGAAATAACATAGATGATATGATCTATCTGCTCATTTATGTGGATGACATGCTTATAGCTTGCAAGCATATGAGTGGTGTAACAACTGTAAAGAATCTCTTCAAGTCAGAGTTTAAGATGAAAGATTTGGGAGTAGCTAAGAGAATACTGGGGATTGATATCATTCATGGAGGTGATGGTAAGATCATTTTGAATCAGAGTGCATACTTGGAGAAGGTATTGAGGAGATTTTATAAGAATCAATATAAGCATGCTGCAACACCTTTAGGAACTTAGTTTAAGCTATTTGGTAGATCTTGTCCTACATCTGATGAAGAGAAGAAAAGCATGGAGAATATTCCTTATGCCAGTGCAGTTGGTTCTATCATGTACTCAATGGTGTGTTGCAGACCAGATTTGGCACATGCAATGAGCTCAGTTAGTAGATACATGGAAAATCCAGGCAAGGATCATTGGGAAGCTGTGAAATGGTTGCTCAGGTATATTGGTGGATCTATAAAGCTGGGATTGATGTTTGAGCAACACCAGTCGGAGATGGATTCACTTGTGGGGTATGTAGATTCAGATTATGCTGCATACTTGGATACAAGGAAATCTTTAACAGGTTATGTATTCATTCTTTATGGTACAACAGTGAGTTGGAAATCTACTCATCAACCTTTGGTTGCTTTATCAACAACAGAAGCATACTTTATCGGAGATCACAAGCTCCAAGACTCCAACTAGTGGTTACGGAAGTTCACGGGATGCTAAACGGGTCAAGGAATCGACTAGATGGCGAAATGGGAACTCGGAAGGACCGGACGATCGCCCAGTGTAAGCATGGCGGAGAGCCACTTGCACACAGACAAGGAGCGATCGCCGTTGTGTGACGATCGCCCAGTCCAACATGCTGCTGCGTTTCATGTTATCGGCGTTACTTTTTCTTCCAATTTTAGTTTTAAATGTTAGATATTTGTAATTTGAATTCACTTCTCACTTTACACACATTTTAAAATACTTTATTTTTAATAGTTTGCATGCTTCATATTTTTTTCTTTGATACCTGATTTTTGCTTTCATACTTTATTTCACAATTTTGTTCAATACTGTGAGTATGTTTAGATATCTTAGGGTTCTATAATCATCACCATAAATGCTCCCCTTTGATTCTATGTGCTCTAGCCACATCTAGTGCTTTAACTCACATAATGCGTGTAAGAAGTTTGTTCCAGCTTTGTGAACATAGTTACCGATAATGTATATTGCCACTCGTCTCTTATTCTTGCATTTAATTATCTCCCATCTTACTACGTTTTCAGCTATGTCTAACCGGTTCGAGCTCTCGTGTGAGGAGGTAAAATTTTGAATTTGGAGAATGCTTAATTCTACTAAAAATTACTTCCCTCGGCGTACATAAATGCCAATTCCCTTTTACTGAGGAAGCAAGCTAAGCTGCATTGGCGAGAAAAAATGGCGGTGGAAAATCATTCCATCGAGTTGAGGAAAGACATCGCTGCTCTAGGAGAGGAGATGTCTACCGAATTCACAAAATTCCAAAGGAGTCCCATATTACGATGCTAGCACAATTGAAATTGGCTCGCCTTTGGAATGGAAAGATTACGGTTAATCCCACTCTTTCGAGTACGATCAAGGCATTTTATACTTCTGTAATCTACCAGTACAAACGGCAAGGGGCCCTTTGACCGGTGATGACTTCTACTCCCCTTGTTCTATATTTTCGCTTTGGAAAATTGAACTTTTTGTAGAGTATTCCTACTGAGAGTACACTGTTATATTAGACTAGTAATAATGCTCCGCGCCTTGCGCGGTGCCAAGTGCTTGAATTTTATGATAGATTAACTCGTAGGATTCCTATTGTTATTAGAACTTATGATACTAAATTTGGCTGAAAATCGCCTCCCTACGAGATGAGTTCAACCTGGTCAATCCGGATCAACACATTAGGTTGACACGGATAACATCATTGTAACGCCCCCGAAAATTACACTAATTTTTAAAAGAACAAGGGCGTTAAAACAATAACAGAAAGACATTCTAAAAACTTTGAGAAGCTAAAACTCTAACAGTTGACTCGCAAAAGATACCATTTTCAAAGAGCAGTGGCTAAATATACAAGTTTTTGCAAGCTAAAAGTTACAAAACACCATTTATAACCCACTCTCTCTGTTGCTGAACGTCTAGGACTCCAAGGCGTTAAAATCTACAAGAAGGTAACAAATCAAGTGTGAGATAAAACTCAGTGAGGTTTTGTGCTAAGTGAACAACGAACTATGTAATAACGAAGTATGGTTTTTTTTTAATCAAACGAATATTAATATAAAAATAGTCGAAGAAAGGCATATAACGAAGCGAATAAATTATCGTTGGTGCAGTCAACCTTATAACCCCAATCCAATTAAGCCCTTATCACTCCAGACAGGGTGCTACCACTGTCAAACGAAGACGAAGACCCTGCCATGGTACAGGGGTGAAACACTACTACTCCCAAAGACCTCGGCGACTTCTGCCTCGCGTCTAGGGATAGTAAGCAGAGGTACTTATGAACAACTCGACAGACACAACTGCCCAAGTATGTCCAATCAGAAACCCCCACCACAATTGCGCACATACCGGTCGAAGCGAATCAATCAATTAAATCAAACGAAGATCATAATAAATCATATACATATATATCTTTTTAGAGCGGAATCATGAGAAAAAGATTTGATGCAGTTTTCAGAACTTGATTTCATGAGTTTCACAATGTTTGAGAGGCAATACTATATATATTATATTAAAATAACTTCTTGTAGTTTTGCAAATATACATATACTTTTTTGGTAGAATACTCACATTAAATTGAGTTGCACGGCAAAATCCGAACAATCTATCCACGAAAGAAATGAGCAACTTCGAACAATTAATTATGTGCACTATGAACGAGTAGGTTGTTGGTCCAGATAACGGCAAAGTAAAAGACTAGAGGGGGGGGGGGGTGAATAGTCTTTTAAAACTTTTGTCGATAAAAACTATTTCTCAGATATCTGAATAGATATCTGATACTTAGAATCAAAGTGCAGAAGACTTAATAAAGATAAGTGCAGAAACAGTTAATATGTGTGTGTGTTCTTTGAAATGTAAATCTGAAGCGTAAATAACACAGCAAGTATAGTGGTATCCGGAGGTGGTGTAATCCTCTAACTAATCCACTTCGGTCTATCAGAGACCTAGAATTCACTAGAACAGATAATTGAGTTCTCCTTACAATAATCCTATTCTAAGATTCTTAACAATTGGTTCCCAACCAAATGTTCCCCCTGAGTTGTTCCCCGGCTTTCACAGCCAAGTACTTCCTATACTCAGAAACCTTTGAGTTATTCCCTAGCTACCCAAGCTAAGTACTTCCTATACTCAAAAACCTTGGAGTTATTCCCTAGTTTCCCAAATCAAGTACTTCCTATACTCCGGTAACCTTGGAATTATTCCCTGATTTTTCAAACTAAGTACTTTCTGTACTCCACGCCAGTTATGGTGTTGGTTTTTTATTTGAGTTGTCAGATGAGCGTCTTAATAACTTTTCAGTTAATCAGATAGCTCTGTGAACCAAGTTACTTAATACACTTTACAGCGTATGGTATCTTGTTCGATTTTACTGACCCAAGTCTTATGATATCTATTCAAGAGAATGAATCTCAGATAGTTGATCTTTTGATTCAACTCCTTCACAGATAGCTTTGCTTGTTTAGGATCAGGACACTTAGAACTTCAGTGTTTACTCAAGATCAAAAGCTTTGGTCGCAACAAAAAGCTTTGAGAGTAAGTAAGTTGCTTTGAGAGAGTAAGATGTTCAGCGTTTGTATGCAGTTCAAGGTGTGTCTAAGGTATCTTCTCAAGCAGTATAAGTGTTGATATTTATAGATGAATTTGAGTGCCGTTTGAATAGTATCCGTTAGGCTCAAATTCAAACTATTGATATCTGTGTATAGTACTGTAGCAGGTTTTGTCTTCTTCTTCAGAAGCTGCCGTTGCTTTTATTCAGACATCTCTGTCCGTGCATTAAATGCATTGTACTATACTTTTTGTCCTGTAGTGCCAACGGAACTATGCTTTGTATCAGAGACTAGTGTTATCTGATTCTTTGCATGTCCTTATCTTCAATCTTCAGATACCACTTGTATTTATTGAAACAACTTTGTTTGCAATATATATGTTTCTTTTTCAGAAACGTGGTTAATGCTCATGGTATCTGAGAATAGATATCTGTGGACACTTTCCTTGTTTTCAGATATGTCTCTTATTTCTCAAATATCTCTTGTGACACAGTTTGTTTGAAACTATTCGTGTCTTCATGATATCACAGCTAAGATGTACGAAAGCAGATTTCGATAATCTTGTGCAGTTTTCTTCAAGTCTTCAATGTCGTTGAGCTTTCTGCCTGGATGTCTTCTTCTTGGTCTTCTCTTCATAAAATAAAAATTACATTTTGAGACCTAACATCCTATACAAGATTAGCTAGACTATCATACTTAGTGAGTTTCCTCTTTTACAATGTTCAAGTGAACCAAGAGTACTAATCACCTTTCTGAGACTAAGATAAGTCATCATCTTTTGATCAAAACTAAGCAGATATTCTTTCAAAATATCTAACAAAATTCCTAACAAATTTCTCAAGAAATTTCCCAGCGAATTTCCCAACAAATTTCCCCCTTTTTGATCAGTCAACGATGACTATCTTTCCTATTACAAATCTGGATGAGGAAACAATCCACCACTTAATCATTTCTTATGATCTTTCAATTCATATAATTAAGTGCAGAAAGTAAACATCAACCAAATCACAAGGTGTGATCTTTGCTGACAAGTTATCTTTCATAGAATACTTTCTGAGAGTAAGTTCTTGGATAAGTTACAAATAAAGATTATAGATAACTTCAATACAAGATCTGATTAAGCTCGATCGGCAAAAATACAAAACTACATAGTAAATTAGGACAACAGGGTAACCAAGCTCCAAGTAAACATCTAATAGACTAGTCTTCAAGTCTTCAATCTTGAGTCTTCAACGGTATTTCTATGGATCAGTCTGCAAATTTCCTCCAAACCTTTTGATGTCATCAGAATAATCATAGAGAAGAGTTCTGACGAGCATCTCTGTGTCTCTGGCAAATCCACAGACCTCTTTGTAGGTTTTGGTAGGATTTTTCTTGACAAAATGTTTGACCCATAGGTACTTTCCCCACTTCCAGGCATGCTCTATTCTGATATCTGAAAGCTTGAAGTATTCGTAGATAATCTTCAGATATCCGATGTCACCCTTGTATTGATCTTCTGTCAGATAGAACGACTCATAGGGTTCCACAGCAAGTCTTGGTCTTGTGCCTGTTCCTGTGATATTCAGAATTTTGTGCACATCATCTGGCTTTCCATATGGACAATCATCAGAGAGGTCCTTCTTCATGGCTTCAGTTCTCTTGACAACTTCAAAATCCAACCATGCTTTGATGTGATTGGTGTTGATCAAGGTAGGTTTATCCTTTCTCCATGCCATAAGTTGTTTATGGATTGGTTCTGAAAATCTTGAATTTACCAATAGATGCTTAAGTTCGAATCGAATAGCCATTTTTACGATTGATGCACACAGAGCGGAGGAATCATTGTGATACTTCACATACTCTATTTTGGCTTCTTCTGGCCTGAGTGGAAGTTGACTTTGTCTTTGCTCAGCTCTCAGTCTGTTCCTTCCCTGTCTTGAATTCTCTTTGGGGTTGTTGCTTGAAGAACCACCACCCTGGATAGACTTGGTATTTCCAGAGGGTGTTTTAGCTGCTAGTGGCTTTGCAGCTATGGGCTCAGTTAGGCTTTCAATTTTCCTTTTTCTGTGAAGAGGAGCTTCATCTTCATCAGTTTCCTCATCATCATCAAGATTAGATCTTGTGAGAGTTTTACAGCCTTCTTCATTGCCCAGGGACTTGATTTGACCTTCTTCTTCTTCTTCTTCAGAAGATTCATCAATCCCTCTAACTTGTCTTCTCCTTGGAACCTTGGTACTCCTTGGAGGTTTCTGTGCCATGGCCCTTGTCACCATTTTGGTTCCTTCAGTGGGTTTACGGGCGGCTACTATTTGCCTGACTTGGCTTGAGGAGGGTTCATTGATTACGAGTGGTGGTGGAAGTTTTTCTTCTTCCTTTCTGAGCCGCACCAGCTCCAGATTTCTTCTTGTTTTCATCTCCTTCTTCCCATTCCCCCTGATTTTGAGGTCCAGATTTGTACTTTCTTTCCCCCTTAGTCATTGTTGGCTGACTCAGTCTCATAAAGGAATCTGAGAGAGAGTTGAAGTGCCCTTTTAGATATTTATAGGCACTAACCAACCACGAAGTTGACTTTGAGCTCTGATTTTGCTTGATAAGTCCATTGTCCTTATCGGTGAGCTACTTGATGGGCTAGGATGGCATCTGCTTTTCCAGCAGTGTAACTTGCCTCTTGAAAAGCTTTTTCAGCTAAAGACATATCATCGTCCCTTATCATTCCAAGATCTTTCTGAGCAATGACTATGCTAGTTGTTCTCTGAGTGATGAGCTCAGTGAACTTTCTCATTTCAGAGGGGACGGAGGCAATTACTTCCTTGTTCTGTGAAGACATCTCCTTGTTCAGAGTAGCCAGTACTTGGTACCTGTTCATGTATTCATGGGAGTGGACGTTTGGCAGTTTGTTGAATATTGTAGGAGCAATCAACTTCCTTTTCAAGTGAGAAACCGCTAAATGTTCATGGCGGTGCTCTGCCAAAGTCTTGTCTTCTTCATCATCTGAGTGATTAGCCCAGTGATCTTCATCCTCTTGGACATTTTCATCGATCGTATCGAGTCCAGCAACCATCTCAGAGATTGGTTTCTTTCCTTTCTGGGAGGAGGATGGTACTTCTTTCGAAGATGATGCAGCCTTAGCATCATGCTTGACTTCAGATACTTCTTCAGTATCGAGTTCTTTGGTGATCTCTTGCACAGCATCCCGTAGCTCTTTAACCTCAGAGTAAGCAATCATTTCTTCTAAGTATAGATCTTGTAGTTGATCAATCTTATCTCTGGATTTAGCTATTTGATCTTCCAATTGAAGATGGAGCTTGTTCTTCTTCAACGGTTATGCGAGTTGGCGATCTGGTTTGAGTGTTTAGTATTTTCTGATTTGTTTCTTCAGAAAGCTCAACTACTTGTTCAGTAGTAACTGCGTGTTGGTTAGAAGATGGATGAGTAGATTTCTGAGGTGATGAAGACGGAGATTTCTGTGAAGTCTTCTCAGTTTGCTTTTCAGCAGCTGAGGCATTGTTTCTCTGTGAAATTCCTCCGGTCCACAGTGCGGGCATCATCATCATCCTTTTGTCATTATCATCCTTTTGGTGATGGTCGGTGGGAGGTTCATCAAAGTAATTTTCATTCATTTCTTCCTCCTCATCATCTTGATACAAGATTGATCACTTAGGATAGTGATCTTACGCCTTTAACTTCTTCTTGTTAGGAAGGTATAAGCTGCGAGGTCTAGGGCGGGCGGCTTGAATGCCATCTGTAATCTTGTCGACCATCTGCCATTCAAAGGCATGTATCAAACTATGCGCCACTTCTCTGGAAAAGTCCTTATGTAGTAGAGTCACAACTGTATATTGTTCTGTAGGGAACATTGCATGGATGTAAGTCTCCGAGTCAAGAGCTCGTGCTCGTCTGATTGGTTGATCTGTGATTCTCAATATTTCGAGAGATCGAGCACCTTAACCGCCATTTCTTGAAGCGTTGAATATGCTTTGGCAGGGTGTGAGCTTTGAAGAAGTGAAGTAGGTCCCTTGTCTCTTCAATGGGAACCTGCTTTGCATCTGTTTGAGCCTGAAAGAAGGAGTTTTGAGTGAGTTTCAAAACTTTTGTAGATATCTGAGTATAAGTGTAGTTTTAGTTTATGAGTTACACAGTATGAACATCAGGCTCAGATACTTGTTCTACTGAGACAATTGGTGTCTCAGATATCTTGTTGTGAGGTGGAGACTTTGAAGTCTGGTCCTTAGCAACCTTTCTTTCTTGATCCTGAGAGAAATACAATACTTAGGAAATAGTTTGAAAGAATCTATGCATAAATATGCTTTTAATGAATTCTGATTTGTGCTACTTACTTCCTCAAAAGGAAGCTGATTCATTTTCTCGAAATTTATGCGATTCGGTGTTCTTTGAGTGATGTTGCCTTGGGGCTTCATCAATTTCCATTGATCGAGGGGATGTCGCAACTTTATCCCTTGCATTTCTACTTACGAAATAACTTTGTAAGTAGAAAGTATTGAATATTAGAAGAGATAAGAGATAACCCAAGATGAAGAATACTTGTCACTTGATTTTCATATACCTTCAAGTTTGAAGGCTCAGTGATGTGTTCTTCAGAAACCTTGTTGGTTTCTGGGTTTGTCTCTGGCATTTCTGCCTTATCTTCTTCCATCTCAGTTGGAGCCTGTTAGAAACATTTAACATGAATGAGCACATAAACATTTTTACAGAAAAATTAGTTCTCTTTAAGAATCATTTACCTGTGGCACAGGCTCAGATTTCTCAAGAGTTGAGGTTGAAGGGACCTCTTTTTCAGTATCTGAGGCAAGCTTCTCAGCTTCCTCTTGTTTCTGCGTTTCTAACTCAGCCTGTAACAAAGAAATTCTTATGAGGAAACAAGATTTATAAGTATAAAAATTTTCACAAGGTAAGAGTTAAACCAGTCATTTACGGCGGTTTGGTGATTGGTCTCTGGAACTTGTGACCTTTCTATACATTGGTCGTCTTGTCCCAGTGCAGTTTCTTTGTTTGAAGTTTCTGGTACTTCACACCTTTCCTGAGTATGCAACTCAGTTGCCTCCCCTGGTTGATCATATTGAGTAGATGTCTCAGTTTGATCTCTCTCATTGAGTTGGGGAACCTGCTCATTTACAGGATTTTCTTCAGCATACTGTATTGCTGGTAATTCGAAATGGAGTTCATTTACCATTTCATCAACCACTTGTGGCTGTTGTGGTTGTTGTGTTTGTGGTTGTTGTGGTTATGCAGGCGGAAGATTGATCGGTAGAATGTTCTTCCATTTTTAGATGTGGCATTTCCATCGACATCTGACACTAAAATACCACTCATCGGGGCTTTTTGAAGTTGTGCAAGAGAGACATTCCACGATGATGTGTTTGCACCAACAACCTTTGCTATAGGTTGACAACTTTGTGGTGTAGGTTCTTCTTGATACCTTATCACGGTTACTTTTGATAACCTTAGCCCTCTTTGTTCTTTCTAGGACTTGAGAGATGACTAGTTCATCATCTTCATCGTCGAGCTCTCATCAACATTGGGGCTGATTGGTCCATTATTCCTGCGGTTTACTGAGATGGGGCTTAGTGTTTTCACCACTCTTGGCGGCATTTATGAGTTCATACGCCATGCTTGTAGATAGCGAGAATTGACAACCTCTTTGGGTGTGTCTTACGATTGGCCAGACTTCTTTCTTGAAGTTACGGGCTTCTTAGTATAACCTTTTCTTGAGATATCTTTTAGGACTTTCGCTTCTTAGGACCTTTACGAGACCCGGTAACCTTTTCATCGATTTGTATACTCATATTTGTAGAGTAGAGTTCTTGTTGGCTATTTCGTAGTCTCTCTGAGCTCGATGCCAAGCTTTTCTAGCAAGTAGCATATCTTGGACCATAACCTCTGTGGCCTTTGGCTCGGCTAGTCCTTTGACAATTTTAGGCTCGAAGCCTTGAATCTTCTTCACGAATTTCATGAAGGCGTACTTTCCCGATTAAAAGGGTTTTCCGGCCTTTTGTCTTGTTGATTCGGCAAGAACATCATGATCCATCGTTCTTGGCTTATCTGGTGACACCTCCTTGTAGACCATCAAAGCATCTGTGAAGAATGCAAGCCGGTACATCGGTGAACAGCGGATATACGGTTGGGATGTCGACAAGCTTGAACTTCGGTGGGTGTATCGATTTTTCAAGATCACACGTCGTCCTTGTAAAGTTCTTTAACACTTTCAAGGAGTTCCTCATCCTTGGTGTTTATTTCAAAATCCTTTCCAAGATTTTGAACCTCGAACAACTTCTGAAAGTTGTTAAGTCGGAAGGATTTCCTTTCCTTGGGTGAGGTTTTGATAGACACTATTTGGTGCCTTCGGATACCAGGAAATAATCACGGGTTGTTGTAAAATTCCAACACATCGGTGATGAAATTCCACTTGGGCGGCGGATAGAAAACCCTTGATTTGTGCCTTTTCAAGCATGTCGAGAATCAATTTTACTGTCGGTTTGGTTTTCTATTGCAGAGAGGTATTCCTCAACCATGGCACCACCCAAATCATTACGTGACTTGAAGTCAATGGTCGGGATTAAAAACTCCTACCGGTCGATTGTTTACAATAACTTGACTCTGGTGCTTGCTTTTCGTGATACCGGTGGAGGTTTGGGATTTCTGTGTTGAAGTGTTCTTGGAGGCCATCTCTTTATATAGTGTAGGGAATTGAAATTGGTGTTTGAAAGAGATTTGATTCAGTAATTCTTTGCAGAAAAACTTAATCTTGATTTGCAGAGATTGTAGAGGGTTTGCAGAGAATCAAGAGAAGGATTTGATATTTTTGTGCAAGATGAAATTTCAGATTAGGCAAAAGTGATTTCATTTGCCAAAATCCTATATATATAGCAGTTGAATCCCAACAGACAAATACATACAAATTGATTTTGTGTGTACGTATCTGTGATTTGCAAACAGGCGTGAGCAAAAGCTAGTTCGGCATTAAATGCTTAGTGGGCCATGTCTGAATTTCAACAGTCCACTATTTACTGTGAATTAATTTCCACCGTACAGATCAATCGCTTAACTTCATCAAGGGTCACCATTGCTTCTTCAGCAATGATCACAATCAACAAGTGTAATTGTGCCCATTTAATGAATTTTGCTACTTGCTATCTGAAACACAATTCTGTATGACCAAGGACACTGTTCGCATCTTATTCTGTCTTATACTTAGGATTTTTCCAAGTTTTTCATCAAGATAGAAATAATGCGAGTTTCAAGAGAGTAGTTGACTGCAGATAGTTATACTATTCTCTTTTGTGTTCCCCGTTTATAGAGTGATTCAGATATCTGAGTTCCCGTCTCAGAGATCTTAAGCTATCTTTTTGCTCTTTAGCCTTTTTGACTTCTGGATACCCGTTCCAGATTTCTCTTTTCTCTTTTCTGGATACCCGTTCCAGATACCTCTTCTCTGGATGCCCGTTCCAGATACCTCTTCTCTGGATGCCCGTTCCAGATACCTCTTCTCTGGATGCCCGTTCCAGATATCTGAACTTTTTCAGTTCATTGGTAGTTCCATTAGTCCAAGACTATGTCTTAAGGCTAAGAATCTAATTTCTTGTAGTGGCTTAGTGAAGATATCTGCAAGTTGGTCTTCAGTGCCAATCTTGAGTATCTCTATATTGCCCTTTTCAACATGGTCTCTGATGAAGTGATGTCTAACATCAATGTGCTTTGTTCTGGCATGAAATTTAGGATTCTGTGTAATCGCAATAGCACTTGTGTTATCACAGAAAATGGGAGTTTTCTTCTCATCGAGTCCATAGTCTTTGAGTTGTTGTTGTATCCACAGAATTTGTGTTGCACAACAACCAGCAGCAATATATTCAGCCTCTGTGGTAGAAGTTGCAATTGAGTTTTGCTTCTTGCTAAACCATGAGATAAGTCTAGTACCCAGAAACTGACAAGTTCCTGAGGTGCTTTTCCTATCAAGTAATGATCCAGCATAATCAGTGTCTAAGTACCCAGCTAAACTCAATCCACTTTCTTTAGGATACCACAATCCTACATCTACTGTACCTTTTACATACCTTAATATTTTCATAGCAATGTTGTAGTGTGTTTGCATTGGATTTGTCTGAAATCTAGCACATACTCCAACGGCATATTGAATATCAGGTCTACTTGCAGTGAGGTAAAGTAGTGAACCTATCAATTTCCTATACTTATGTTCTTCAACACTCTTATCTGATTCAGTATAGGTCATTTTGGTTCCAATGCTCATAGGTATCTTAGCATTCTTTTCAGAAGGCTTAAGATTGAATTTTGTGAGCATATCTTTTGCATACTTTGTTTGACTAATGAATATTCCATCATTGAGTTGCTTGACTTGCAATCCTAGGAAATAATTCATTTCTCCCATCATGCTCATCTCAAACTTGCTTTTCATGAGATTTGCAAAGTCATTACAAAGTTGCTTGTCCTTAGATCCAAATATGATGTCATCAACATATACTTGAACTAAGAGTAGTTTCCTGTCATGATTTAAGGTAAATAAAGTTTTATCAACTTCACCTTTCTTGAAACCATTTTCCAGAAGGTACTTGGCCAAAGTGTCATACCATGCTCTTGGAGCTTGTTTGATCCATCTGAGCTTTACATGGTTTATAGATCATTCTACTTTCTGAGGAAACTTCAAAGCCAGGTGGTTGCTCAACATAAACTTCTTCTGCAAGTTCTCCGTTTAAGAATGCACTTTTGACATCCATCTGATAAACTTTGAAATCTTTATGAGCTGCAAAGGCGAGAAAGAGTCTTATTGCATCCAATCTGGCAACTGGTGCATATGACTCGTCAAAATCTAAGCCTTGATGCAGGTAAATCCTTGCAACCAATCTTGCTTAATTTACGTTATTTCACGATTCATTCATCTTGTTTACGAAAACCCATTTAGTTCCAATCACGATATTCCTTCTATAAATGGAACTAGTTTCGGACTTTTTCTCTCAAATTGATCGACTCTTCTTGCATTGCGGAGATCCGGTCTTGGTCTTCTAATGCTTCTTCTATATTCTTAGGTTCAATATTGAGATGAAACATCCAAAGAGAGATTTAGCATTTTGACTCTTGCTCTCTTAGTCCTAACACCTGATTAATTGGTCGATTATATCCTTTGTAGGATGATCTTTGATCCATCTCATCATAGGTTTAGTGCTAGTAGGATCAATATCCAAGTGATGCGAATGTGAATCTCTAAGATTTTGATTTGATACCTTTTCGATGTCGAGATATCGACATATGGGAAATGTCATTGATATCGACACTTTTCGATGTTAGAGATATCGAAACATGCATTTGACATTCTTATTTTGAGATACCTCTTCATGATGAAGGTTCTCTAACTTTGTTCCATTTACGGAAAACTCATAGGAAATTCCTCATCATGTCATGAGTCATCTTGTTGTTACTAGGCTTTTCAAGCTTTTCTCGTCGAGTCATCCTCACTTTCCATAATGATGTTTCTCCTTTACGAGGATTCTTCTTTAGAATCCCTCGGTAATAGTTCTTTGAACCTTTACGAGTTCATCAATAGGAGGTGTTTTCTTATTTCCTTCATAGAATCTGACAACATGGGCTGATTCTTCAATTTTCTTTGTTCTTTTGTTGTAAACTACGTAAGCTTTCTTTGTTTGTGGAATAGCGAAAAACACCTTCATACGCCTTTGGTTGAAATGTTCTCGATAATCTTTCCCATTGTTTAGAACAAAACATCTACAACCAAATACTCTCGGATGTTTGATATTAGGGGTCTACCAACCAAGATTTCATAGGGAGTCTGTCATGGTGTTTGTTTATCAAACATACATTACGAGTGTAACAATTGTGTTTGACTTCAACCCAATAAATTTCACTTATTTGATGTCATTAGCATTGTCCTTGCGGCTTCTTTAAGGGTTCTGTTTTCCTTTACGCAACACCATTTTGTTGAGGTGTTCTTCGAGAGGAAAGTTGGTGTTGTATACCTTTGCGGTACAAAACTCCTTTATGTCTTGGTTGACAAACTTCGATTACCATAGTGCATTACGATTGCGATACATTGTCATTTTCATGACTTCAAGCTTTTTGACAAGTTTGGTATCTCCACCACGGCATTATATTTGTGTTTGGAAAGACAACCCAGTGAATCTTGAGAAGTCATCTACAACAACTAGACCATACTTCTTTCTGCATAACTAATTCTGAGATGATTCAAATAGATCCATGTGTAAAAGTTGCGTTGGTCTAACACTAGAGTGTCGATTTTGGACTTTAAAGAGATCTTAGATTGTTTCCCCATCGGTGAGCAGATACCATCCTTTACGAAAGATGTTAGGAAGACCAACCACTAACTCTTTCTTAGCAAGTCTATTGAGTTTTGAAGTTCAAGTGACTCATTCTTTTGTGCCATAACGGTGATCTTACGTGTGACAGATTGACTCACCATGAGACATTCTTGATTGTGGCGGATGCCCAATCGGCAACATAAAGGCGCCTTTCGCCGACCAACTAAGGTATGCTTTGACTCATTGTCAATTAGTTTGCGATGTTAGCTTTGAATTTTATAGTAAAACCGCATGCATAAGCTGGCTCATGCTAAATAGATTATATTTCAAATCCTTAACATATGTCGTCGGTGATTGTTAAAGTCCCCAATTTAGCGTTACCAAATCGGAGAGGATTTAATTCTCCTCAACAAATCGATGCTCGGTCACGTGTTGCAAGCTTTGTAATCAACCATATTTGCTTTGTCTCTGTCATGTGCTTTCGCATCCACTATCAAATAGCCATTGTGCTTTGGTCCGAGGCATTACACCTGACGGAAGCAGGAGATTAGGTTCTCACATCTTTGATGGGCAAGTCGAATTAAAAGTTCTTCGGTAGGAATCCATTTTGAATGAATTTCTTTGAAATATGCTTTTTGCAGCGAGGAGCGTAAGGAGAATTCTTTTGAATGAATGTTATCATTAGTAAAATTATTTTCTTCCTTGGTGTGTTCCTAGGTGCTCCATATGATGCTTTCGGATACTGTCGGGGTTTACGAGTTTGCTTTCGACAAACTTAGCCTTCCTTGATTTCTTCTAGCCACGGCATTGATTTTCGGTGGCTTGATTTAACTTCCGCCGATAATTGCTTGAGCAATTCTAGCTTTCGACCATCGTTCTTGCTCTGCTTGTACTCATGAGCAAGTTGTTTTCCGATGCCTTTGTAGCAATACCGTTTGAGCACTTGAAGCTATATGAGATCTTTTCTCGGCGACTTTGCTAGTCTCTGGTTGATCAATTTCTTTCGAGAAAAAGTGACATGGGAGAATTTGCGGCTCACCAATTCTACCTTTTGAAGACATAACCTTGTGGGTGTTTACACTTTTCGGTGTTGTGTTTCTTTTCGAGCGATACCAACAGTTTTGTTTTGACTTGTTTTTCCCACAAAGGTTTAGTCATAAATGCCTTTCCTTTGTCAACAATCTTTGTCTTTTCACCGATACTATAGATTGCATGGGAACCGTCTTCTTTGAGTACTTACAAATGTTCTTTTCTCCTTACTCTTATTGAGTTATAGAACAATGCATGTATGTATTGGTCCAAGTCCTTTCTTTTCTGAAGGATCTCTTAAGTAAGATTGTACTTCAGTAAGAGTGTCACTAGCTTTGGCATAAGATTGAAAAGATAATTCTTTCTTCTTGAGTTCCTTGTTTTCAGAAAGAAGATCTTCATAATTCTTTCGTAACTCAGCCATTGCTTCTTCATGTGACTTTTCAGTCTCAGATATCTGAGCTTTGAGAGATGCATTTTCAGCATCCTTTCTCTCAGATTCTTTAACTAATTGAGAATTTTCCTTTTCAAGAGAATTCTTTTCTTGTTTAAGGTTTTCGGCTCTAGCTCGGATCATTAGAAATTCTCTTTCATAGATGTCAAGTTCTTTCCTGAGATTTTCTAGATTTTTTATTTCCTCTTCATCACTTTCATAAGTGTAGCAAGAAGTATGTGTTACCTCATCAGCCATAAGACAGTTTTCTATGTTGGAGATGTCTGGTCCGTCAATTTCAGCAACTCCATACATTTCATTCTTCTTGAGGCCGAAGTCGATTATATCATGAGTAACTCCACAAAATTCTGGTGATGGTAAGGTTGAGTAATCTGAATTGTCATCTTCAGAATCCGTCTCAACGTCTAGAGCATCCAGTTGAATTTGGATTTTCTTTCTTTCTTCAGTTAACAAAGCTTTCTGGCTTCTTCTGAAGATTCTTCTATCTTTCTTGTCGCCTGTCCTTAGTTTGTCACTACAAAAAACCTGGCCTGTAGCGACGGATAGATCCGTCGCTACAGGCCAGCTATCCGTCGCCCCAGCTCTGGCGACGGATCGGGCGACGGATAGAAAATCCGTCGCCCCCCTGGAGCTGTGGCGACGGATAACAATCCGTCGTCCAATTAGCAGTTGAATGACGGATTGACCAATTTTTTTTTTTTAATTCCGAAATATAGCGACGGATAGATTCTATCCGTCACTATATTTAGCGACGGATAGAATCTATCCGTCGCTAAATATTTTAATTGGACTAGTGACGGAATTTGAAATTCCGTCACTGTGAATTCCGTCACTAATTCCGTCACTATTTATTTCATATTAATCCCTATTTTTCGTAGTTCACCTATTTAATCAATATAATGTTCGATAATAAATCAATAATACGGAAAATGTTTCAATGAATAAAAAGTAATATTGAATGGAGAAATTATCCAAACAAGTGTAAATATGAAAAAAATCCGAACATACGGATACATAACTAGCTATCGACGGGGTGGGTGTGGGTGATGGCGGGCGGGACATGATTTGCTCCATACATGGCAAGGCGCTCGTTCTCCTCCTTCGTTCTCTGTCATGGCGCTCCATCTCGTCCCTTTGTTGCTCCATCTCTTGAGTTAGCCGAGCAACTTTGTTCCGGACTTCTTGTTGCACCATTTCGAAACACAGTCACATGTGTAAACCGGACGTCTGGTACTAGGATGATGATGAGGAGCACCGGACTAGCCGGATGCAAACCGAGGCTCCGAGTCCATATATTCGTCCTTTCTTGTCCGGTTTGTTGACCTCTAGGAAGATGTTGTCAACTTGTTGATTGACAACACATCACCGTCTCGTCCTCTGCCTCGCCACTGAGCATCAACCTCGGCTGAAATCGTAAATAGCGAGATATCATGATCGACTCTTGTTTTAAAAAGTAACTTGTAATAGTGTACAAATATGAACTTTAAGCAACATAAACATACCGCAATAGGCGAGGCCGTGATCGGTCCATACCCATATACAGCAGCCTTCTTGAAGATGGTATACTTGGATGTCACCTCCCGTGCCACTGAATCAAACCGGATCTAGTCGACAATTTATCATCTACAAGTAATAGAGCAGAGACTTCATACATACGTAATGCTAGATTGCAAAAACACATATATCGCACGATTGATAATAATCGATGTGATGATCGCCTCCCAAGGTGGTGACGACCCTTCTGCCGTGTCGGTAGGATGCGGTTACGCTTGGTCAAGCAACGTCTGGACATCGATTCGGCGCGATGAAGCATCCCAAAGGGCCACTCCGTTGCATCAACTTTGTGGAGGATTGGGCCCCGATCGAATGGCCTTCCACGTCTGAGACCATATCCTGTGCAGTTTGGATCCCACAGTCTAAATGCAGCGCCGGATCTGTGGGATCAACTCTTGAGAATGAAGTACTCCTTCTACATTCCCAATTTCATACAACATCAAAGTCGATACATGTCCTAACAACATAACAGATATGGTGACTAACATATCACCCAAATAAAGTGGCTAACATACCACTCACATATAGTGGCTAACATACCACTCACATTGTCCTAAAATTTACTAACACAATGGTGACTAACATATGACCCAAATAAAGTGGCTAACATACCACTCACATACAGTGGCTAACATACCACTCACATTGTCCTAAAATTTACTAACACAATGGTGACTAACATATCACCCAAATAAAGTGGCTAACATACCACTCACATACAGTGGCTAACATACCACTCACATTGTCCTAAAATTTACTAACACAATGGTGACTAACATATCACCCAAATAATAAGGTGGCTAACATACCACTCACATACAGTGGCTAACATACCACTCATATTAAAACGATTATAATTACAAACAAATGAATGTCATATTTTAACTTACCCTCAGCTCATCGAAGTACTCGGCCCTCATGCGCTCCGAGATGTGGCTCCAACACTCACCACCACCTTGGGTGGCTCTCTCCTGCTCGGAAGATGTCACCTAGTTTGTTGTGCACCTCCAGGGCCATAGTACATTGTCAATGTATAAGATACAAAAGCGAATATGCATTACTTTAGTACAGCAATTTATACTTGTCGACTATCATTATTAGTTATGTTTTACATATTTAAGAAGAATGTATAATACTTACTTGGCGGGACCAATAGGAAAATCACGAGCAATAGTCCACGTGGCGTTGGGATTGTTTGGATCGAACACGAGGTAGGGACAATCGTCGTGGTCGTCCTCCGACATGTGTTTGGGTATTTGGTAGAGCCATTTGCTCTCTCTGCCGGGGGTCTCGAATCCGAGACCTCTTGTCACGATCTTGAGCCCTCCACATGCGGCGGTGTCCCGACCCACCACTATCATGCGGTGGCTGCGTGGGGGGACGATAGGTGGGCTGACCTCTGTCATGACATCTGCAAAAAATGTAATAAATCTGATAAAAATGTGTTAGTCGAGTTATAATACATATGATTATAATAACACATATAATTACTCATAATACACATAATATACCGTTATCGCCGTCCTCTAAGACTACATATTGGTCCTCGTGCAGATCAAACAACTCATCATACCTTCTATGGGATCTTACGCTTGTTTATCGACATCCTCTTGTTGAGTACGAGTTGGTAATTGAGTCGTCTTTCTCAATGTACTCCACTTTCGGCGAAACACGAATAGGTACATGACTAACCATTCCCCTTATCGCGTTTTACGCTTGGATATTCAAGAAACACCACTTGTCGTGCTTGAGTCGCGAATAAATGGTTCATACTTGGTTCGGTACCTCTTCTTTTGGTTCACATCAACCATTTCATACGCTCGTTCTTCCTCGTACCTCTGGATTAGGATCATACCACTCGGCGTCAAACAAGAAGGTTCGTTTAAATGGCGATCGAATATTCAATCCTCACAATTCGTTTTAGCTTGCCGTGGAAATCAAACAAAGTAGCGACTCCATACTCTTACGCACCATTAACACACACCGGGTTGCTTGTCGCCATGGCGTGTTACATTCGGTCGTGTGGAACCTAAGGCCATTGACTATATAACACAGGAATGTGTAGACCTTTTGAATGGACCCTCTGCGAGAGCCTTTAAGTATATGCATGTGGCGTTGTTAATAGGATTCGGACATACTCTCGGAACCAATCTGGAAATGCAGAGGAATTTTTGAGTCAATATTTCCTCTAGTGTATCCTCATCATCGAGGATTTTCTTCCAAACAACGCTTTTGAAAAAAGCTGCGAACATTGATTCGATGATAAGTCTATAATTGAAGTAGAGACTTGCGTAGCTATATTAAAATTTAAATAAATGGTTGCTCACCTATAAATAGTACCATATCTTTGGTCGACCTCGGCCTGATCGTGAGGACATAATATTGACTGCTTTCAACTCTTTATCCGTAAGATATTCTTTCGTAGCTGCACCAAGAGGTCTCCACGATACCACGAAGGCGGATAGGAAAACTCATCATCCGCTTGAACTACGAATGTATACTGCGTTTGAGCCTTCTTGTCTTCGTAGGGCGTGTTCATCAAAGTAATAAAGCGAGAAGGTTGCGTTTCCTCTCGAATGTAGGCATTGGCAATCAAACCTTGAGGTTTACCTTTGTTGTTGACATACTTCTTCAATTTCCCCAAGTACCTCTCGAATGGATACATCCATCGATCTTGAACCGGACCGACAAGTCTCGCTTCATGAGGAAGGTGAACCGACAAGTGCTCCATAGAATCAAACCATTTCGGTGGAAAGATCGCTCGAGCTTGCATAGAATCAATGGTATGTTCCTTTCAAGATTTTCCAACACTTTATCATGAACCACCCTTGTGCCTAAATTTTTGAAAAATAAGCTCAACTCGGTGATAGCGTCCATCGTGTTTGCGTGAAGCTCTCGAAATGCTAGGGATAAGCCTCTCCATGAACACATGGCGTCGTGGCTCTTCATCCCATAAACCTTTGTCTTCTTCAAATCCACACACCTCTCTAAATTTGAGGCGTAATTATCGGGAAACTCGATGCCCTCACCCAATCAAACAAAATTGACCTAGAAGCGTTGTCGATTGTGTATGCGCTTTCGACCACTTACCATTCTCATCCTTCTTTGTCGACTCGGGCCTTTTTACACCATGCGACAACTCGGATCTAGACTTAGCATGGTCCTTTGTTTTCCCTCAATGTTGCAAAGTGTATTGAATAAGTTCTCGAACACGTTCTTCTCAATGTGCATGAAATCTAAGTTGTGACGGATAAGAAGGCTGCTCGGTAAAGCGAGTCGAAAATGCTTCTCTTCCTCCAACCACATTTTTACCAATTTTCTCGTTATGCTTCATCCACCCAAGCTCGATCACCTTCATAAGATCCAATCTATCAATCTCATAAGAATTTGTGCTCGATAAGTCTTGTCGGGGCTTTTTATTGAGCGACTTTATTTTTCAAGAATTGATCCTTGTTCTTCTGAGCGGATGGTCACTTTCTAGCAACCTCGATGACAATCAAACCAACAAAATTTTCCACTACCCTTCGGTCTAAATGCATCTGTATCCTCCAAGCAATGTGGACATGCATATTTCCTGCAGTTTTCCTTCCGGATAGCATAGATGCAGGAAGTCACTCACGGTCGAAAGAAGCTGCTCTCAAGGTGAAGTTCTTTTTGTCGACACATCATATCTTGAGGATACCATCCGTCCACAACTCGATCGGCTCCTTGATTAGGGGTTGCAAGAAAACATCAACGTCGATCCGGGATCTTCGGCCCGAGCACCAATGCGATCGAAACATGAATGGCTCCTTCATGCACTCACCGAGTGATTATGCAGTGTGAGCATAAGCGGCCAACAAGAGTATTCGTTCACTACGAGCAGGTTAAAACCATCCGTACAAAGTCCCAAGCGTACATTTCTAGATTAATTTGCAAACTCTGGATATGTCTTGTCAAGCGATTTCCATGCGGGTGAGTCTGTGGATGGTCCATTCTACCACCTACGCATTATCCGAGATTACTCGCTCCTTGTGCCACCGCATTTTATCCATGAAGCACTTGAAGCATACAATCTTTTCAAGCGAGGTGCTAGAGGAAGTACCACATTTTCTTATGTGAGATTTTTCTTTTGTCGTTTCTTTGCGGCCCCCTCCTTGTAGCGCTTGTACGTTCCTTACCACAGAACTTGCATTCTATTAGATGCATCCTCCTCCCGATATATCATGCACATTTTGGACAATAGTCTATGGTTACCATGGCCCTAATCCGCATCTTTTCTTGGCTTGGTAAAGTTGGTGGGAACTAGGTTTTCTTCGGACAAAGGTCCGACATTCGTCAACCCATTCATTGAAGCTCGTTTGATTCTTGGCCATTAGTCTTACAACTCATTAGCCGAGCTAACAAAACAACTTCGGTGAGCTTACACCGGGTAAACCGGCTTCCTTGATGATTCTAACAAGTCGAAGAACAAGCGATCCTCGGGATTGGTGGTTCCTCCACCTCCACCTCGGTTTCGGTGTTGGTTGTGTCCACGAACTCCGCCCTGCGCCATCGTACACCATTTGTTCGACTCGAGCTCGAATAGCATCGCCTTGGATGTACTTTGTTCCCGACTTGTTCATTTTTCTCTTCCTTCCACGCATACGTATTGGTCATATGTATTGGGCGGTCTGCTTCCTCACCATGATGATTCCATACGTCTGTGACGGGAATCCATTTTCCTCAAGTCTTTGGACTACCACTTTAGGAGTCACGTATTGCTTGTTTCGCCTTTGTTTCATTGCACAAGGACACTTTATTAACCCATCCTTTACACAAGCGGATTTGACATTGCAAATGCAATGAAACCTTGAACCCTTCGAAAACTCCATTGAACTACGCCATTGAAATGCGACAATACATCCATGAGCGATCAGTATTCATTGAATAATTAGATAATAACCTGACACGTTTGAATTCATTAGATCGAGGTCTTTCATTTACGATAATAAATCAATTTCACAATAATTCAATCAATTGCTACGTAATATAAGTTATATTAGCTCCAGTCAATTGTTACGGCATTACATAATATAAGTTATGTCAGCTTCAATTTTACCATAATGTTTGGTTTCATATATATATATCAACTAATGATTACTAGTTATACAAGCCTAGAGACAAAACGGATGAAACTCCTCATTCTCATGCACCCCCCTCCTCATCACTTGTGACGCTCCCTACCACAGAACTTGCATTCCAACAGATCTACATCCTCCTCCCAATACACCATGCACATGTTCCGACAAGCAGAAAGGCACTCGATAGGCGGCCCCAAACCCCGCCTCTCCCTCCATTGGAGGTATGCCATACATGATACTCAGGCATGAATCCATAACGTCGCAAGTGCTCGAATACTACTGTAGGCGTCATAAATTGCTTGTTTCTGCAGGTTTCCAATGTGCAAGGACACTTTATCAACCCCCCAATTGCACAAACCGGACGTCCCATGGCAAACGAGATGAAACCTTTAACCCCTTCTACAAAACTCCTAGAAACTCTTATTTTTAAATATTGGATTTTCCGTTATTTGCCATTTACCGCCGTACGATCGTACATCCATGAACGGTCGGAATTCATTGTATATATACTTTATTTTTAACCTGAGACGTTCCAATTGATTAGATCGTATTTAATTTATTAGATCGATTCCAATTCGGATAAGAAGATTGTAGAGGTTAATTGTTAATTATTATATGTTGCTTATAAATTAATTATTAATTAAGTGTTCGATATTTACAAAATTGGGCATATAATTTAACCATTTCAACCTCTTAGTACATATATTATATACTTAACATACATATCAAATTAACTAATTACTCTATACATATCGAATTACTACATATATTCATATCAAATTACATACTTAACATACAAATTTATCAAATCAAAACTACATACTTCTATACTTAACAAACATATCAAATTAACTAAACTAACTATATATACTTAACACACAAATCAAACTAACTACATACATTCATACATACCAAACTTAACATACTACATACATTCATATCATTAATTAAACTAACTATCAAATTGAACAAATTACATATAATTGATCAAATTAACTAAACTAACTACTACATACTTATCATATATACATATAATTGCTCAAATTAATCAAAATAAACAAAATCCCCAAATTTTAAAAACTAGGGTTTTAGCGAAAATACCTTGATTAATCGGTAGAAATAAAATTGATCAAAGAAACAAACTCCTTGTCCCACTAGCGATTAGGCACCAAGATTGGCGGAATAACGAACAATTCACGGAAAGCAAGAGAGGAGAGAAGAAGAATGAGGAAGAAGAAGAAGGAGAAGAGAAAAATGAGGCACTCTGCCTCTACATCAAAGGTAAATTAGGAAGTGCAGGCGGCGGACACGTGTCGAAATCGATCCGTCGCCATTTTTGGCGGATAGATATCCGTCGCTCTAAAATGACGGATAATCTATCCGTCGCCGATTTTCAAAAAAAATTTCTTTTTTTTTAATAAAAATCAAACTTAGGCGGATAAATATTTATCCGTCGCCCAAGTTAGCGACGGATAAGTTATCCGTCGCTTATTAGCGACGGATAACTAATATCCGTCATGGCTAGGCGGATAGATTCCGTCGCCCGATTACCGATCCGTCGTTATGGGCGACGGATAAAATCCGCCCCATAACGTCGTTTTCTGGTTTTCTTGTAGTGTGTTGAGGCGACAATCCTTCTTGAAGTGGCGGGTTTACGACAATAGAAAGCAGATATAGTTTCAATTTACGCTTCCTCGATACATGATGCTTTACGAAATGGCTTGTTGACAAGCTTTGCATATTTTATCTTGGTGATAGTTTGAGCTAGATGCTTTTGACTTCTCTTTGGCTTTTCTTCTCTCAATTTCTCGTGACAAATTTGCTCATTTGCTTTGCGGCAAGAGCATCCTCGATCTCCTCCTTGCTTTTCTTCTTTTGAAGTTCCTTGAGTAACTAGAGCAACATTACGCAACTTTTAGGTTGTTTGTTCTCTACGAGTTGTCTCATAGTCAGCGATAGCAAGATGAGAGAAAAGTTCCTTTGGAGTGATATTTGGCATACCTTGGTTAAAATAAAAGAATTTAGTATGCTCCGGTTGTGGTTAAGACTTGACAATAGTCTTAATCTTCTACATTGAGTATCTATTGATTTCCCAAGTCTTTGCCATATCACTCATGAGAGTAGTAAACACGAAATCAAGTTCTTCGAGTTTCGTGGGACCTTGTTTGAAATTTTGAAATTTCAACTTTAGAACTTCGAACTTGTTTTCCTTGGTTTTCTCGGTTCGCCTGATTTCTTCAATCGGTTGCGGCAACTTTCGCCGTTTAGCACCCACAGTTTACTTGTATGTGCTCTGCAGTGTCGATCGATGATGATGATGTTACGAGCTTGACCATCCAGACGATTCCTCTTGGCATCTTAGATGTCGAGTTCTCTGAGCTTTGGTTCGTAAATAACTTGACGATAGATCTTCCACTAGTTGGCGCATCATTGTTTGTGAAGATCCTTCGCTTTGATCTCTGTCTCTTCCACTCGAAACCTCCATGACTTGCTTACGTGGTTGAATGACTCTTGGGCCATTCTTTATTACTTGATCATCTCGTCACTCATGGCTTCAAGGTGGAGCATCATGTTATTTTCCATTTCTCGTAGTTCTCTGGTTTGAGAGCGGGTGCATCACTCGAGACATACTGCACACTTAACACACAAATTAAATAGTCCTCAATAGTGGACAAAGTTCCTTCACCTATCTCGGGGATCTAGGTTGGTCTTGAAAAGGTGGTGAACCTCTGCTCTGATACCACTTGTTGGTCGGATAACGGCAAAGTAAAAAGACTAGGGGGGTGGGGGTGAATACTCTTTTAAACCTTTTGTCGATAAAAACTATTTCTCAGATATGAATAGATATCGATACTTAAAATCGAGTCACGGAAGACTTAATAAAGATAAGTGCGAAGCAGTTAATATGTGTGTGTGTGTTCTTTGAAATGTAAATCTGAAGCGTAAATAACACGGCAAGTATAGTGGTATCGGAGGTGGCGTAATCCTCCAACTAATCCACTTCGGTCTATCAGAGACCTAGAATTCACTAGAACAGATAATTGAGTTCTCCTTACAATAATCCTATTCTAAGATTCTTAACAATTGGTTCCCAACCAAATGTTCCCCCTGAGTTGTTCCCCGGCTTTCACAGCCAAGTACTTCCTATACTCAGAAACCTTTGAGTTATTCCCTAGCTTCCCAAGCTAAGTACTTCCTATACTCAAAAACCTTGGAGTTATTCCCTAGTTTCCCAAATCAAGTACTTCCTATACTCCGGTAACCTTGGAGTTATTCACGATTTTCAAACTAAGTACTTTACGTACTCCGCTTGATTATGGTGTTGGTTTTGGTTTGAGTTGTCAGATGAGCGTCTTAATAACTTTTCAGTTAATCAGATAGCTCTGTGAACCAAGTTACTTAATACACTTTACAGCGTATGGTATCTTGTTCGATTTTACTGACCCAAGTCTTATGATATCTGTTCAAGAGAATGAATCTCAGATAGTTGATCTTTTGATTCAACTCCTTCACAGATAGCTTTGCTTGTTTAGGATCAGGACACTTAGAACTTCAGTGTTTACTCAAGATCAAAAGCTTTGGTCGCAACAGAAAGCTTTGAGAGTAAGTAAGTTGCTTTGAGAGAGTAAGATGTTCAGCGTTTGTATGCAGTTCAAGGTGTGTCTAAGGTATCTTCTCAAGCAGTCTAAGTGTTGATATTTATGGATGAATTTGAGTGCCGTTTGAATAGTATCCGTTAGGCTCAAATTCAAACTATTGATATCAGTGTATAGTACTGTAGCAGGTTTTGTCTTCTTCTTCAGAAGCTGCCGTTGCTTTTATTCAGACATCTCTGTCCGTGCATTAAATGCATTGTACTATACTTTTTGTCTTGTAGTGCCAACGGAACTATGCTTTGTATCAGAGACTAGTGTTATCTGATTCTTTGCACGTCCTTATCTTCAATCTTCAGATACCACTTGTATTTATTGAAACAATTTTGTTTGCAATATATATGTTTCTTTTTGAAAGCGTGGTTAATGCTCAAGGTATCGAGAATAAATATCATGGACACTTTCCTTGTTTTCGGATATGTCTCTTATTTCTCAAATATCTCTTGTGACCAGTTTGTTTGAAACTATTCGTGTCTTCAAGATGTCAGCTAAGATATACGAAAAGCAGTTTGATAATCTTGTGCAGTTTTCTTCAAGTCTTCAATGTCGTTGAGCTTTCTGCCTGGATGTCTTCTTCTTGGTCTTCTCTTCATAAAATAAAAATTACATTTTGAGACCTAACATCCTATACAAGATTAGCTAGACTATCATACTTAGTGAGTTTCCTCTTTTACAATGTTCAAGTGAACCAAGAGTACTAATCACCTTTCTGAGACTAAGATAAGTCATCATGCTGCTGATCATAACTAAACAGATATTCTTTGCAAAATATCTAACAAAAATTCCTAACAAATTTCTCAAGAAATTTCCCAACAAATTTCCCAACATAGGTGAGTGTGTAAAGTAGGGTTGAAAAGTGTAATCGGATCGGGAAAGTACGAAAATGAGGTTGAGAGTCGAATATCCCATCAAATCGAACTCCGAACCTCAACTATTTATAGGCAAAATGAAGCCCTGCATGTGTGACAAGTGTCACACATGCAAAGAGCTTGCTTGCATGTGTGACACTTGCCACACATGCAAAATTTGCTTGCATGTGTGACAAGTGTCACACATGCAAGTTGTTTGCTTACATGTGTGACAAATGTCACACATGCAAGCGGGTTACGCACATGTGTGACAACATGTGTGGCTTGCCATGCATGTTCGACACTTGTCGCACATGCATGGTGGCATTCTACATGTACCGAAAATTTCAGTTTTCAGTCAAATTTGTTCATTTGTTCGGGATAAAAAAAATAGGACATATATAATTAGTTTCAAAAGCCCCCGTTACTAATGAAAAGAAAATACGGGTCGTGACACTGCAGGTCTCAAGTGTTCCGCTTTCACCTGCGGAAGGCGAATCGAAACCGAGCTAAAAGCCGATCGAAACGGACGGCGATCCTTGGCCTCGAACCCACTCGAACGAATTCAAAATGGGGCGAATTGGGAAAGGATAAATGTCTAGTCCCAAATTCAATTTGGACTCTAAACCAAACTATAATTAATTAGGTTATCCCCAATCAAACACTAAGAAAATTATTCACTACTAAATAAGGAACTAAAAAAAATAAAAAAATAAAACGATTTAATGAAAAGTCGGGGTTTTACAATCTCCCCTCCTTAAGGGCATTTGGTCCCCAAATTCTCACCTTAAGAAACAAAGAGCTCGGGATACTGACTCCGTATAAAATGTTGGTTCGCAAACTTACCAATAACATACTTGAAGGCTAGTTAACAAGTGAACACACCGAAATAGACTAGACAAGCCTCCTTTCAAGTTGAATGCGGGAGGCAAAATCAAGAGGTTTTTAGAGTGCAAAGGAGAAGGAAGAAGACAAACTTTAATAAGAGGCCAAGAGGCTTATTGATAGTGGTGAGGAGAAATGGTTAAGTAATCAAGATCGGGGGCTTAGCGAAGAAGATGAAAAGAAGCATGAAGGTTTGCTAAAGAGTGCGAAATTTTGCATTTTACAAGAAGTTATAACGTGAGTTACTAAATTCGACTAGAGAAGAAAGAGAGAAGGTCGATCAAAGTTGAAGGCTAACAAGGTGGATTTTATCGAACGAGAAAATATAAACTACCACATAACCCCACAAATAAGTGACTAACAAATAAGCACAAGCTAATAAGTTACGGAACTAATGCATAAATATCAAATTTACATAATATGATCAATTTTCAAGTATGTTCACATAATTAAACACGGACATGTGATCTAATTAATCCCTTTTCTAGACTAGAGTTTGGGTGCTTCATGTTTGAGAACCAAGTTGTCAAATTTCCAATCATATGAGACATATTAATGTACAAAACAAACAAATATTTATGCAGATTGATGAAAACTATCTCAAATATTTTCCCATAAACTCAATTAACATCCGAAAATATAAATATCTGAATGATGATTGCATACTAGGTGCATGGAGTAAAATAGAGGGAGACTAAAACATTTTTTTTTTAAAGCAACGTAGGACTAGCTCACTTAGCAATTAACACTTGCAAGTTACTCAACACAATAAGCTCACCCACACTTTAATTAATTTAGAGACATATTAAAACATATGCCTTATTATTTCAAAATACCTAAGCAAAGGTTCGGTGATCAAGTTCACAACAATTAAGTCTCACGATAAGTATTAAGTAAGAACACATGTGTACATGTAGTAATATCACACTAACACTGATTAAGCAATGTTTGTACAACATTACATATACGCATCTAACGTAGTAAAATAAAAGTATACAAATCACAATATGAGACTCAATCAAATTCATGCAAACGGGGCAAGGACATGTCGAGGTATAAGAAAATAAACAGCCCATACTCTCAAGACATTCGAATCAGAACCAAACATCATGTAAGAAAAGTAACTTTTTTTTTTTTTTTAGGAATGCTAGTATAGTAAGTAATGACACAAATAACCTATCACTTACAGGAGATAAACCATTTAAAGCACATTCTAAGAATTTAATAAAAATCAAATGTTCAAAGCGTCAAACTTAGCTCGGATTTATAAGTAAATGTGTTCTAGAAATAAGCCACTAAGTTCTTACTCGCTAAGTCATCTAGCTCGACAACAAAATTAATTAAGAACACCATCTATCAAGGTACAAAATAATCAACCATAAAACATTTTTCAAAAGTTTCCTTAGTAATGTCGTTCAAAAATTCTTAGATTTGCATGTAGTCACTTAAAAGTATTGCAAAACCAGGAAGAATAATTACGCCTATCATCATCTCATCAAACGACCTAATAGGAAAGAAGAAGCACACCACATGAAACACTCCAGCAACTTGAAGGAACTAACGCAAACATACAAATTTTAACTCAATTTACAAATAGCAAAGGAGACAATGACTAAATCAAATTAGCAAGTGTTTTCAAACGATTGTTAGGAATATCTGTTTAGATTTTGATCAGCAACCTAATGACTTATCTTAGATCAGAAAGGTGGTAGTCTAGCAAATCTTGTATAGGATGTTAGGTCTCTGAATGTAATTTTTATTTTCTTGAAGAAGACCAAGAAGAAGGCATCCAGCAGGAGAAGTTCAACAAATTTGAAGATCTGAAGGCGCACAAGATTCTTTGAAGACAAAGGTTTTTGAGATACCTATGTCGAGATATCTTGAAGAAACAAATGTTTGAAACACAAGTGTTGCAAAAGATATATGAGAATAAAGGTTTACGAGCAGGAAAAGTGCCCACAGATATCTACACTCAAACACCTTGGATAAAGATTATGTTTCCGGGAAACAATATATTTTTAACAAGTGGTATCTGGAGTTGTGATAGTCTCTGGAAAAGGACGTGCAAGGCTTCAGAAAGCATGCATAGTTCCGTTGTATCTGAGGACAAAGTATAATGCATTAAATGCGAGGGCGAAATATACGAACAAAAGCGGTAACCGAAGAAGAAGACAAACCTACTACGATTATACTCAGATATCAATAGTTTGAAATTGAGTTAAGCCTAACGGATACTATTCAAACGGCACTCAAATTCATCTATAAATATCAATACTTAGACTGCTTGAGAACACACCTTAGATCACTGAACTTATATTGAATACTCTCACAAGCTCTCTCAAAGCACACTACTTACCTTCAAGCTTTCTGTTGCGACCAAAGCTCTTGATTCTAAGTAGCACAAAAGTTCTAAGTGTCCTGATCCTTAACAAGCATTGTTATTTGGGAAAGAGTTGAACTAAGATTTCATATATGAGATTCATTCTCTTGAACACTTATCATAGACTTGGGTCAGTAAAGAACAAGATACCATACATTGCAAAGTGTATTAAGTATACTTGATTCATAGAGCTATCTGAATAACTGAACAAGTTATTAAAGAAGCTCACCTGACAAACTACCTTAACCAACACCTTAATTGACGTGGAGTATAGGAAGTACTTAGTTTCGAAAACTAAGGAATAACTCCGAGGTTACTGAGCATAGGAAGTACTTAGTTTGGGAAACTAAGGAAAAGCTCAAAAAGTTTCTGAGTACAGGAAGTACTTGGCTGTGAAAGCCGGGGAATAACTCAGGGGGAACACTTGGTTGGAACCTAGTGTATTTAGGAATCTAGAGAAGATACTTGTAAGGTTACCTCAATTATCTGTCTTAGTGGATTCTAGGTCTGAGAAAGGCCGAAGTGGATTAGTTGAAGGATTACGCCACCTTCAGATACCACTATAAAAGAACTTGTGTTATTTACTTTCTGCAGTTTATTACTTGCTTTATTTATCTTGCAAAGTATTTACACTTATCTTGCTGAGCACGTGCACTTATCACAGAAAAGTCTTCCGCTCTCTGAAATTAAGTATCAGATATCTTCACAGATATCTGAGAAACTGTGTTTGTCGATAAAAGTTTTAAAAGACTATTCACCCCAGGTCTTTTACTTTGCCGTTATCTAGACCAACAAGTGATATCGAGCGAGGAGGTTCCCAAGCCTTACATCTTGAACCTAGATCGAGATAAGTGCCCACTAGCGCTTTTCACCTACACTTGATTCGTTTGTTTAGTGTGTTTCTTTGCGGGATGTCTTTAAGTGGCCCCAATTCTCAAGCGGAGAAGTATGAGAACTGTAAGAACAACAGGCTGCTCCACCTTGAAGCCATCAGTGACAAACTGATCAACGTGATAAAGATTGGCCCAATCGTCATTCAACAACTCAAGCAAGTCATAGAGGTTTCTAATGGTAGAGCGGATAACAAAGCGATGGGTCTTCACAGACGGATCGTCGACGATTGGGAGACACGCGATCGAGTTATTCTGACGAAAGCCCAGAGAGCTCTAGACATTGGAAGATGCCAAGAGAAATCGATTGGATGGTCAGGCTCGTAATACCATCATACGTTCTACTCCAGAGCACATACAGTGTAAACTGTGGGGTGAAAAAACGACGAAAGTGGCCTGGCAATTGATTGAAGAAATCTGTGCCGGCACTGAGAAAACAAAGGAAAATAAGTTCGAAGTTTTGAATCTCAAATTCTAAAACTTTAAACAAGGTCCCACAGAGACTCTTGAAGAACTAGATTTCCGGTTTACAACACTTATGAGTGACATGGCTGCACTTGGTGAAAGTAATAGATATACCTAGTCAAAAAAGATTAACACTATTGTAAGAAGTCTAAATCATAACTGGGAGCACACAAAGTTTTTGTACTTTAACCAAGGAATGCCAGATATCACTGCAGTGGAATTTTTCTCTCACCTTGCCACCGTTGACTATGAGACAACTCAAAGAGAACAAACAACTGAAAAGTTGCAGAATGTTGCTCTAGTTGCTCAAGGAACTTGTGAAAAGAAGAAAGGCAAGGAGTTGACTGAGGATGCTCTTGCTGTAAAGCAAATGGGAAAATATGTCAGTCGAGAAATTGAGAGAAGAAAAGCCGAAGAGAAGCTGAAAAAGCATCTAGGCTCAAACTATCACCAGTACAAAAATATGCAAAGCTCGCTGAACAAGCCGGCTCAGAAAGCATCAAGTACTGAGGAAGCAGAAATCGGAAATGATATATGTTTCTATTGTCAGAAACCTGGTCATTTCAAGAAGGATTGTCCTGCCTTCAACAAACTTAAGACAGGTGACAAGAAAGATAGAAGAATCTTCAAAAGAAGTCAAAGAGCTATGCTCACTGAAGAAAGGAAAAAGATCCAACTTCAACTGGATGCTCTAGACATTGAGTCTGATTTTGAGGATGAAGACTCAGATGATTCCACACTGCCTTCTCCAAAAATGTGCAGTGCTTCTCATGAAGTAATTGACTTTGGAAAAAATAAGAAAGAAGTGTGTGGAATGGCTGAAGAGATCTTTCCAGATATCTCCAACATTGAACCTTGTCTAATGGCTGATGAGGTAACACATACTTCTTGTTATACTTATGAAAGTGATGAAGAAGGAATCAAAGATCTGGAAAAACTCAGAACTTGATCTCTCTGAAGAGAATTTCTAATGGTCGAGCTAGAGCGAAATTCTTGAAGAAAAAAGAATTCTCTTGTAAAGGAAAATTCACAAATACTCAAGATATCGAGAAAAGGATCTTTGAAAATGCATTTCTCAAGGCTCAGATATCTGAGACCGAAAAGTCACATCAAGAAGCATTGGCCAATCTTCAAAAGAAATGTGAAGATCTTCTTTCTGAGAATGGAGAACTCAAAAAGAAAGAATTATCTTTTCAATCTTATGCCAAAGCTAGTGACACTCTTACTGAAGTACAATCTTATTTAAGAGATCCTTCAGAAAAGAGAGGACTTGGGCTGGACACGCACACAAATAGTTCTACCACTCTGAATAAGAGTGATGAAAGACGAACATTTGTCAGTGCTCAGCAAGGTGATTCCCAAACAATCTACTGTATCGGTCAGAAAGATAAGGTTGTTGACAAAGGAAAGGCAGTTGCGACCAAGTCTTTGTGGGAAAAACAAGTCCCAAGGAAAACTGTTGAGAATGTTTCTAAAAAGAAACATAACACTGAAAAGTGTAATCACCCACAGTGCTATGTCTCTCAGAAAAGAAAAATTGCAGGAGCTGACGAATTCTCCTATGTCACATTTTCTGGAAAGAAAATAGATTATCCAGAGACTAGCAAAGCTGCTGAGAAAAGATCTCAGATAGCACCAGGTGCTCGGAATGGTATTGGCTATAAAGCCATCGGGAAACAACTTGCTCATGAGTACAAATAAGAGTAAGAACGATGGTTAAAGGCTAGAATTGCTCACAGAAATTATCATAAGTGGAAAATGAATCAAGCCACTGAAAATCTGAATGCCAGGGCTAGAAAAAATCTGGCTAGGAAGGCTAAGTTTGCTGAGAAGCAGACTCAGAAACCTGAAAGGTATCTAAAAGCACCAAATGGAGCACCAAGGAACACACCAAGGAAGAAAATAGTTCTTAATAACAATGATACTAATCATTTAACTAAAATTCGTCCTTATGTTCCTGTTAGACAAAAGAATGTTCCTAAGAAATTCATTCAAAAATGGATTCCTACTGGAAGATTCTTTAGCCCAGATTGTTCCATTGTTGGTATGAGAACCTAATCTCCTGTTTCCTGTTTTGTGCATAACACTCTAAAGACTAATTCAAAGTGGCATTTTGATAGTGGATGTGGGAAGCACATGACAGGAGACAAAGCAAATCTGATTGACTATAGAAAATGCAATGATGGACCAATTATCAGGTTTGCTGGAGGAGATGAAAATCCAACCATAGGTTTTGGCAATTTGAAGTTTGGAGCCCTTACAATTTCTGAAGTACTTCATGTAAAGGGTTGAAATATAATCTCCTAAGCATGAGTCGACTAGTAGACAAAGGGTACCTTGTCGAGATCAAGTCAAAACTATGTAAAGTGATTGACAATGAGTCAGCAGATAGTCTTGGTTGCAAGGCGTAAAGGAAATCTTTATGTTCTTGATTGGGCATCCATACTGTTGAAGGATGTCTCATGGTGAGTCAATCTGGCCTTTGAAGAAAATTGGCTATGGCATAAAAGAATGAGTCACTTGAATTTCAAAACTACGAATAAGCTAGCGAAAGAGATGGTGGTTGGTTTACCCAAAATGGCATATAGAAAAGAAGGTGTATGCTCAGCTTGTCAAATGGAAAAACAATCCAAAACATCTTTCAAGTCTAAAACTAGACATTCCAATGAAAGGCCACTGCAAATGTTACATATGGATCTTTTTGAATCCTCTGTAACTAGTTATGCAAGAAAGAAGTATGGTCTGGTTGTTGTTGATGATTACTCAAGATTTACTTGGGTTGTCTTTCTCAAACACAAATCTGATGCAAGGGTTGAGATACCCAACTTCCTGAATAAGCTCGAAGTCAAGAAAAATGACAAGGTATACATGTCGAGCAGACCATGGTATTGAGTTTGTGAACGATTACATAAAGAGTTTTGTACCTACAAAGGTATCTGACATCAACTATCTTACGTAAGGACACCACAACAAAATGGTGTTCTTTGAAAGAAAAAATAGGACCCTGAAAGAAGCAGCAAGAACAATGCTTGCTGACACTGAAATAAGTGAAATCTATTGGGTTGAAGCTGTAAACACAGGTATGCTACACTCAAAATAGATGTCTGATTAACAAACACCATGACAAAACTCCTTACGAGCTTTTCATTGGTAGACCCCCTAGTATCAAACATCTAAGGGTGTTTGGTTGCAGATGTTTCGTTCTTAACAATAGAAAATAATACTTGAGAACATTTCAACCAAAGGCAGATGAAGGAGTATTTCTTGGTTATTCTTTGAATAGCAAAGCCTACAGAATCTGCAACAAAAGAACGCAAAAGATTGAGGAATCTGTTCATGTAGTATTCTATGAAGAAAACAAGAAAGTACTCTTGAATGATGATCTCTCAGATAGGTTCAAAGAACTGATGATTAAAGATTCTGAAAAAGGATCCTCAGAAGGAAACAATTCTATCATTCAAATAGAGGATGAGTCTGACGATGAAAAGCAACCTATGCTTAGTAACAACCAGATGACTCTAAGACATGATGAAGAATTTCCTATGAGAATTCCAGAAATGGAGCGACTCTTGAGAACCTTCATCATGAAAAGGTATCTGAAAATGAGATTGCTGAAATACAAGATTCAGATATCTCTAACACTGAAAGAGTGTCAGATATCCATGGCATTTCCCATGTGTCAGATATCTCAGATACTGCACAAGTATCTCATCAAGACAATATTGATTCACATTCAAATCAAAATGATATTGATCCTACTAGTTCAAAATCCATTATGAAATGGATAAGAAATCATCCTGCAAAGGATGTGATTGGTCCCATAGACGAGGAATTATAACTAGAAGAGAAATCATGAAAATGCAAGTTGTCTCTATGGATGTTTCATCTCAAAAATTGAACCAAAGACTATAGAAGAAGCATTAAAAGATCAAGATTGGATCTCTGCAATGCAAGAAGAGTTGGATCAATTTGAGCGAAACAATGTCTGGAAACTGGTTCCATTTGTTGACGGAATCTGTAATCGGAACCAAGTGGGTTTTCAGAAACAAGATGAATGAGTCTGGTGAAATAACCAGAAACAAAGCTAGGTTAGTTGCCAAGGGATTCACTCAGACTGAAGGACTAGATTTTGATGAATCTTATGCACCAGTTGCAAGATTGGATGCAATAAGACTCTTTCTAGCCTTTGTAGCTCATAAAGACTTTACAGTTTATCAGATGGATGTCAAGAGTGCATTTCTAAATGGTGAACTTGCTGAGGAAGTCTATGTTGAGCAACCACCGGTTTTGAAGTTTCCTCGAGAAAGTAGGATGGTCTATAAGCGAGAAAGCTACTGTATGGGCTGAAACAATCTCCAAGAGCATGGTATGATACATTGGCCAGATACCTACTAGAAAGTGGTTTCAAGAAAGGAGATGTTGATAAAACACTCTTCACATTGAACCATGATGGGAAACTACTTTTAGTTCAAGTATATGTTGATGACATTATATTTGGATCTAAAGACAAGCAACTTTGTGAAGACTTTGCTGAACTCATGAAATGTAAATTTGAGATGAGCATGATGGGAGAATTGAATTACTTCCTAGGCGACAAGTCAAGCAACTCGATGATGGAATATTCATTAGTCAAACAAAGTATGCAAAGGACATGCTCAATAAGTTTAATCTAAGCCTACGAAAGAATGCTAAGATATCGATGAGCATTGGAACGAAAATGACCTATCTTGAATACAAGAGTGTTGAAGAACACAAGTATAGGAAATTGATTGGATCTCTCTTGTAACTCACTGCAAGTAGACCTGATATTCAATATGCAGTTGGAGTGTGTGCTAGATTTCAGACAAATCCAATGCAATCACACTACAACATTGCTATGAAAATATTGAGGTATGTAAAAGGTACTGTAGAAGTTGGATTGTGGTATCCAAAAGATAGTGGATTGAGTTTGGTTGGCTATTCAGATACCGACTATGTTGGATCATTGCTTGATAGAAAAAGCACCTCAGGAACTTATCAATTTCTTGGTGCTAGATTGATATCATGGTTCAGCAAGAAACAAAATTCAATTGCCACATCTACCACAGGATTTGAATATATTCTGCTTTGGGTGTTGTGCTTCCACAGATATTGTGGATACAACAACAACTCAGAGACTATGGACTCAATGAAGAGAAAACTCCCATTTTTTGTGACAACACAAATGCCATTGCCATAACTCAGAATCCTAAGTTTCATGCAAGAACAAAGCACATTGATGTTAGACACCACTTCATCAGAGACCATGTTGAAAAAGGCAATATAGAGATATTCAAGATTGGCACTGAAGACCAACTTGCAGCTATCTTCACTAAGCCACTACAAGAAAGTAGATTCTTAGCCTTAAGACACAGTCTTGGACTAATGGAGCTACCAAAGAACTGAAAAAGTTCAGATATCTGAAGAAGATATCAAAGGAGAGAGAAAAGGAATCTGGAACGGGTATCTAGAAAAGAGGTATCAGGAACGGGTATCCAGAAAAGAGGAATTTGGAATGGGTATCCAGAGAAGAGGTATCTGGAACGGGTATCCAGAAAAGAGGAATCTGGAACGGGTATCCAGAAACCAAAGGCTAAAGGGTAAAATGACTATTTGAAGATTTCTGAGACGGGTACTTAGATATCTAGATCACTCAGTGAGGGGGAACACAAAAGAGAATAGTACAACTGTCTGCAGTCAACTACTCTCTTGAAATTTGTATTATTTCTATCTTTGTGTAAAACTTGGACAGATATTGAGTATGAGATAGACTCAGATACAAACAGTGTTCTTAGTCGCACAGAATTGTAATTCAGATAGCAAATCGCCAAAATTCATTAATTGGGCACAATCACAATTGCTGATTGTGATCATTGCTGAAGAAGAAATATTGACCCTTGATGAAATGGGCGTTTGATCTTAACGGACGAGATTAATTCTCTGTAAATAGTGGGTATTGAAATTAGGGCGTGGCCCACTATGCATTTAATGCCGAACAAACTTTTACCCATGCCTTACTGCAATTCACAGATACGTACATACAAAACCAATTTGTGTGTATATGTTTGTTAGAATTATGTTGCTATATATATATAGGATTTTGGCAAAAGAAATCACTTTCGCCTAATCCAACATTCAGACTTGCACAAGAATAGCAAAAACCATTCTTCAACCTCTGCAAATCTCTGTTAGTTTTTCTGCAAAGAATCACTAATCTCTTTCAGACATTCAAACACTTGCACTATATAAAGAGATGGCTCCTAAACGTTCGTCTACCCAGAAATCCCAATCTTCTACTGATGCTTTGAAAAGCAAGCACCAGAGTTGGTTATAGTGAACAATCGATTGGTAGGAGACTTTAATCCAGATCATTGGACTTCAAATCACAGGATGATTTGGGGTGGTGCCATGATTGAGGAGTACCTCACGGTTGCTGTTGAAAACCAAGCCGATAGAAAACTGATTTTGTCATGCTTGAAAAGGCACAAATCAAGGGATTTCTATTTGCTCTTCCCAGTGGAGTTTCTTCACTAGATGTGTTAGAATTCTACAAAAACTCCAGGATTATATCCTGTGTTTACGAAAACCTTTGCAATAGTGTCTATAAAAACTTGATCGAGGAAGGAAATCCTTTTGGACTTAACAACTTTCTGCAAGTGTTTTGATCTTCAAAATCTTGGAAATGATTTTGAAATAGACACCAAGGATGATGATCTCCTTGAAGGTGTAAAACAACTGTACAATGATGTGTGTGATCTTGAAAAATCAGATACACCCACTAATTTCAAGCTTGCTGACATCAGAACCAGACATCTGCTGGTTCACTGGGATGTGTTGGCATGCATTCTTCACAGATGCTTTGATGGTCTACAAGGAGGTGTTGACGGATAAGCGAAACATTGGATGATGATGTTCTTGTTGCAACAACAAGACAATGGCGGAAAACCCTTTCAATTGGGGAAAGTAGGCCTTTATGAAGTTTGTGAATAAGATTGAGGCTTTGAGCCTAAAATCGCTAAGGGACTTCTTGGTAGAAGGCCACGGTAAGCTATGGTCTAAAGATATGCTACTTCTTTGGAGAAGCTTGGCATTGAGCTCGAGAGAGAAGGTGACATAATAGACGGTAACCTACTCTACAAATATGAGTATACGAACTTGATGAAAAAGGTTACTGGATCTCAGAAAGGTTCCAAGAAGCGAAAGAATGAAGAGGTATCTGAGGGAAAGGTTGCGACCAAGAAGCCCAGAACTTCACGAAAGAAGTCTGCTGGCAAATCAGAAGGCACACCCATTGAGGTTGTCAATTCCCAGATACCTGCCGTCGCTGCAGATGAACTCATCAATGAAGATGAACTCATCAATGCTGCAAAAGAGGTATCGACTACTGAACAAGTAGACTCGTAAGAGAAAGTGCTTTCGAAATGTTAAGACTATTGCGAAAGCCTGGCGATGAACTCATCAATGCTGCTAAAGAAAGTAGTGACAGATACCAAGCCCTATCTGTAGAAATCGTAGGAATTATGGACCAATCAGTTCCTAATGCTGATGAGAGCTCTGACGATGAAGATGATGAATTAGTCATCTCTCAAGTCCTAGAAAAATCAAAAAGGGCTAAGGTTACTGAAAAAGTAACTGGTGTAGAGGTATCTGAAGAAGAACCTACACCACTGGTTGCTGAACAAGCACCTGTTTCAAAGGTTGCTGAGCAAGCACCTATAGCAAAGGTTGTTGGTGCCAACACACCATCAGGGAAAGTCACGTATAAACAACTTCAAGAAGCCCTGATGAGTGGTGACCTATTGTTGTGAGATGATGTCGACACCACTTAAAAATCTGGAAGAGCTCTCAAATGCTCAAACTTCTGCTTCCAGACAACCACAACCACAACCACAACAGCCACAAGTGGTTGATGAAATGGTCAATGAACTCCATTTTGACATACCAGCAATGCAATATGCTGAAGAAAATCCTGCAAATGAGCAGGTTCCCCAACTCCTAGAGAGGGATCAAACTGAGACATCTACTCAGAATGATCAACCAGGGGAGGCAACTGAGTTGCATACTCAGGAAAGGTCTGAAGTACCTCAAACTTCCAACAAAGTAGTCCAAGAACAACAAGACCAGCATGGAAACTTCACAAGTTCGAGACCAATCGACTGACATTGCTCGGTGGTGAATGGTTTAACTCCTTACTTGTGATATTTTTGTGTCTGATAAATCCTGTTATTTAATGAAATTTCTTTGTTACAGGCTGATTTAGAAACACAACAACAAGAGGAAGCTGAAAAGCTTACCTCAGAATTTGAGAAGGAGGCTTCCATAGCCTCACCACTTAAGGAGCACTGTCTCACATGTAGAAAATAGTTCCTTAAGATATAACTCAGGATATGTGCTTTATACACTTGACTAATAAGTGTTTGTTTCTAATAGGCTCCAACGAGAAGAAAAATGAAAGGTGAAAAGTCTATCTCTTGAGAGGAATCCGAGACTTCGAGGTCTACGAAGAGCAATATCTGAACATACGTAGAAGGTATTTCATTCAGATATCTATATTCTTCAAAGAACAAATCTACGATCATTTTACAAACTAACACATTCTATATGAGTTAAAAAGAAGTAGAAGTTGTTGAGGTTGCCCTCAATCCTCTAGCGTATGGAAATTGATGATGTTAGGAATATATGTTAGTATTTTGATCACTCATCACATGTTCTTATCTTAGCCAGAAAGGTGATTAAGTACTCTTGGTTCACTTGAACATTGTAAAAGAGGAAATCACTGAGTATGATTAGTCTAGTAAATCTTGTATTAGGATTATAGGTCTCTGAGTGTAATTTTGTATTTCCAGAAGATCATGAAGATCAATCCTAGAAATGGAGCTTTTCTGAAGATTAGAAGCCTGAAGATTGCACAAGATTTATGAAGACATCAAGGTTTAGTCTAACTCAGAAAGACTATGTCCTTAATCCTTTCTTAAGTGTATTTAGTTACTTTTGAAATATGATTCTGGACATATGACATCATGAGTATGGTGCATGCAAGCCATCGAAGGCTCATGTATCCGTTGAAGACTACAGGACAAGAAATAGTACAAGTGCATTAATTGCATCGGCAGAAAAGCCACTGAAGCACAGTCCTCTCTGAGACATGAGACAAGGACTTTTGAGTACTCATTTCAAGATAAGTATGGACTGAATTTGAATTGTGTCTAACGGATATCATTCCAACAACTCTCAAATTCATCTATATATATCACACACTTAGATGCTGAGAAACACACACCTTAGAACGCTCTATCTTGCAAACTTACCATCAAGCAAAGTATTCTCTCAAGCACTCTGCTACCCTTTCTGAAAGCTTTTTGTTGCTCGAAGAATCACTAGTAGTTCTAAGTTGTCCTGAACCTTAACAAGAGATTGTTACTCGTGAAAGAGTTGAACTATCAGATACCCTTTCTGAAGCTCATTCTCCAGAACGGATATCAATTACTTGGGTCAGTAAAGAGCTGACTGCCATCCACTGAACAAGTGTATTAAGTATTCTTGTTCTATTAGGCTCTTTGAAAACATAACTGAAAAGTTATACGAGAAGCCTCTCTGACAAACCGTATAACCAACACCAACAAGGCGTGGAGTAGAGGAAGTACTTGACTTGGGAAATCAAGGAATAACTCCAAGGTTATCTGAGTAGAGGAAGTACTTAGCTCTAGGAGCTGGGGAATAACTCAGGGGGAACAATTGGTTGGGAACCATTTGTTTAAGAATCTTAGAATAGGATTATTGTAAGGTGAACTCAATTATCTGTTCTAGTAAATTCTAGGTCTCAGAAAGACCGAAGTGGATTAGTTGGAGGATTACGCCACCTCCAGATACCACTATACATGCTGTGTCATTTACCTTTCTGTATTTACATTTCAGCAAAGCACACACACTTACTTATTGTTTCTGCACTTACCTATCTAAAAGTCTTCCGCGCTCTGAATTTAAGTATCAGAAACCCCCAGGTTTCTGAGAAACTGTATTTATCGACAAAAGTTTTAAAAGACTATTCACCCCCCCCCCCCTCTAGTCTTTTACTTTGCCGTTATCTGGACCAACAAGTGGTGTCAGAGCAGGAGGTTCACAAGCCTTCTGCACTGAACCTAGATCCCCAGATAGGTGAAGGAACTTTGTCCCTTTCTGAGGACTATATAATTTGTGTGTTAAGTGTGCAGGTATGTCTCTGAGTGATGCACCCGTTCTAAAGCCAGAAAACTACGAGAAATGGAAGAACAACATGATGCTCCATCTGGAGGCCATTAGTGATGAGATGATATATGTCATCAATGAAGAACCTATCAAAATCAGACAACTCAAACAAGTTACTGAGGTGTCTAATGGAAGAAAAGCCTCAGACAAAGAAGATGGAAGCGAGGATGCGGCTGCTAGTGATAGTGGTCGTGTTTCTCATGGAAGCATTATGTATGAAGACAAGCCAAGAGAGCTCTGGACATCTGAAGATGCCAAGAGACACAGATTGGATGGTCAAGCTCGTAATATCATCATCAGATCAACACCTGAGCACATATAATGTAAACTGTGGGGTGCTAAAACGGCGAAAGTTGCCTGGCAATTGATTGAAGAAATGCATGCGGGCCAGAAAACCAAGGAAAACAAGTTCGAAGTTCTTAAATTGAAATTCCAAAACTTCAAACAAGGTCCCACTGAAACTCTGGAAGAACTTGATTTCAGGTTTGCTACCCTCATGAGTGATATGGCTGCACTTGGTGAAAGCAACAGATACTCCCAGCCAGAAAAGATTAAGACTATTGTCAGAAGTCTCAATAACAACTGGGCGCACACAAAGTTCTTTTATTTCAACCAAGGGATGCCAAATATTACTCCAGTAGAGCTCTTCTCTCATCTTTCTACTGTAGACTATGAGACAACTCAGAGAGAACAAACAGCTAAAAAGTTGCAAAGTGTTGCTCTAGTTTCTCAAGGTACTACGAAAGAAGGATACCAAAGATGCATCTGAAGAAAATGCTCTTGCAGTAAGACACATGAAGAAATTTGTGAGTCAAGAGATTGAGAGAAGAAAAGCTAAGGAAAAGCTGAAAAAGCATCTTGGCCCAAACTATCATCAGTACAAGAATATACAAATGAACAACTCTCTGAACACCCCCATTCAGAAAGGTGTTAGTACTGAAGCTGCAGAAATAGGAAATGATATCTGCTTCTATTATCAAAAGCCTGGTTACTTCAAAAGAGATTGTCCTGCTTTAAACAAGCTCAAGACAGGTGACAAGAAGGACAGAAGAAATTTCAGGAGAAATCAAAGGTCCTTACTGACTGAAGAAAGGAAGAAGATTCAAATTCAACTTGATGCTCTAGACATTGAAATAGATTCTGAAGATGAAGATTCAGATGACTCAAACCTACCATCACCAGAATTGTGTGGAATCACCCACGATGTAATCGACTTTGGCCTTAAGAAGAATGAAATGTGTGGAGTTCTTTGAGATTCTTTGGTCGGACATCTCAACATTGAAATATGTCGATGGTGATGAGGTAACTAACAATTCACAATTTACGTACTATGAGAGTGATGATGGAATTGAGGATGGAGTTGGTCGAGTGAATTGGATTGTTATGAGAAAGAATTTACGGAAGCACAATCAAAACCGAATTCTAGAGGAAAGCAAAGAAACTCTTGAAAAGAGGTTTACGAGCTAACGAATATCTGAGAACAAACTATTTGAAATAACAGATTTAAAGCTCAGATATCTGAGAATGAAAATTCTCACAAACTAGCCTTGGATGAACTTAATAAGAAAATGATGAAGCTGCTTTCTGAAAATGAAGAACTCAGAAAGAAAGAGCTATCCTTCCAATCTTATGCAAAGGCTAGTGACACTCTCACTGAGGTTCAATCCTATCTGAGAGACCCCTCTGAGAAAGGTGGACTTGGACTTGATGGACAATCAAGTAATTCATCTCCTCTGAAGAAGAGTGATGAAAGGTTGATCTTTGTAAAAAGTCAACAGAATGATTCTTCAACCACCTATAGCATTGGTCAAAAAGCTAGGGTAGTTGACAAAGGAAAAGGAGTGGCAACCCAGCCTTTGAAAGAACAATGAGTTCACAAGAAACATGTGGATAAAGTTTCTGAAAAGAAACACAACCCTCAGACATGCAACCATCCATATTGCTACTTTACTAGGAAGGGAAGAATTGCTGGAATAGGCAAATTCTCTACTATACCATTTTATGAAAATAAAGATGGTGCACAAACTAGTAAGGCTTACGAAGGCGCATTGAGAAAGAAAGGTGTTGAAATGGCATTGGCTATCGTGCTATTGGAAAGGTCCTTCTGCAACAATATAAGGAAGGACAAGAACAATGGCGCAAGGCTAATATTGCACGTAGCAATAGACAAAAGTGGAAGAAATCTCAAGCCACTGAAAAAGGCTAAGTTTCTTTGGAAAGTTGAAGAAATCTCAAGGAACACGGCGGAAAGGCTAAGTTTGCTGGAAAGCAACTCCAGAAACCCAGGCTCCAGAAAGCACCAAAGGGAACACCTAGAAACACCCCAAGAAGGAAGATTGAGATCAAAATCACTGATCTCATTGTATCTCCCTCTGATCAAGTTAGACAAAAACAAACTCCCAAGAAATTCACTAAAATGTGGATTCCCACTGGAAGAATGTTTAGTCTAAGTGGTTCTATCTCTTAAGCAAGAACCTAACTCCTGTTTCCTGTTTTGTGCAGAACGCCTCTTGGACTAAGGCTCAATGGCTATTTGATAGTGGATGCGGAAAGCACATGACAGGAGACAAGGCAAATCTAGTCAACTACAAAGCTTGCAATACTGGACCAGACATCAGATTTGCTGGAGGAGAATTAAATCCCTCTCTGGGATATGGCAACGTCAAATTGGGATCATTAACAATCACTGACGTATTACATGTTAAAGGTTTGAAATATAATCTACTTAGCATGAGCCAGTTTACAGACAAGGGATTCACTGTGAAATTCAAAGCAAATATTGCAAACTTATTGACAATGAGTCAAAGTAGACAGTCTTGGTTGCTCGGCGGAAAGGTAGTATTTATGTTGCCGATTGGGCATCTGCCACAACTGAAGAATGTCTCATGGTGAGTCAATCAGTCACTGGAAGAACCTTGGTTATGGCACAAAAGAATGAGTCACTTGAATTTCAAAACTACGAACAAACTTGCGAAAGAGTTAGTGGTTGGTCTTCCCAAAACATCTTCGAGAAAGGATGGTATACATTACACTTTGTCGGATGGAAACAATCCAAGATCTCTTTCAAGTCCAAAACTAGACACTCTAGTGTTATACCACTACAACTATTACACATGGATCTTTTTGAATCATCTATAACTAGTTATGCAGGAAAGAAGTATGGTCTAGTTGCTGTAGACGACTTCTCAAGATTCACTTGGGTTGTCTTTCTGAAGCAAAAATCTGAAGCTAGGGTGGAGATACCTAACTTGCTGAATAAGCTTGAAGTCATTAAAAATGACAAGGTATCTGCAATTAGAATAGACCATGGTACTGAGTTTGTCAACCAGTACATAAAGGAGTTTTGTACCAGCAAAGGTATACAACACCAACTCTCCTCTGTGAGAACACCACAACAAAATGGTGTTGCAGAAAGGAAAAATAGAACCCTTAAAGAAGCAGCAAGGACAATGCTAGCTGACACTGAAATAAGTGAAGTTTATTGGGTTGAAGCTGTAAACACAGAATGCTACACTCAGAACAGATGTTTGATGAACAAACACCATGACAAGATGCCATATGAACTCTTGGTTGGTAGACCCCCTAATATCAAACATCTGAAAGTATTTGGTTGTATATGTTTTGTTCTTAACAATGGAAAAGAGTATCTAAGAACATTTCAACCAAAGGCAGATGAAGGTGTGTTTCTTGGTTATTCTATGAATAGCAAAGCATACAGAGTTTACAACAAAAGAACAAAGAAGATTGAAGAATCAGTTCATGTTGTATTCTATGAAGGAAGCAAGAAAACACCTCTTGCTGATGAACTCTCAGAAAGGTTCAAGGAACTAATGATAAAGGATTCTGAAGAAGAACCCTCAGAAAGGAAAAACATCATTGTGGAAAGAGAGGATGACTACGTGAAGAAAAGCATGAAATGCCTAGTAACAACGGATGATTCTCAAACATGATGAAGAATTTCCTATGAGAATTCGAAATGGAAGCGAAGATGTTCATCGAGAGCCGACTCTGGAAATGACCTCTCGGCAGGCATGTCGAGCTCTCTGGCTTGAGCAAGTGTGAGACATTCACCGCCATACGAGGTGCAAAATGTCACGAGAATCTTGAAGAAGTATCAAGTCATAATCATAGTGATTCACATTCGGATCACATAGATGTTGACCTACTAGCCTAAACCCGTGATGAGATGGATCAAGGATCATCTGCAAAAGATGTGATTGGACCAATCAATCAAGGTGTTAGGACTAGATGAGAATGCTAATTCTCTCTTTGGATGTTTCATCTCAAACATTGAACCTAAAACTATAGAAGAAGCATTAAGAGACCAAGACTGGATCTCTGCAATGCAAGAAGAATTAGATCAGTTTGAGAGAAACAAAGTGGAAACTAGTTCCATTTGTAGAAGGAATATACGTGATTGGAACTAAGTGGGTTTTCAAAAACAAGATGAATGAATTAGGTGAAATAACGGAAGCGAGCAAGGTTGGTTGTCGAGGATTCACCCAGTTGAAGGCTTAGATTTTGATGAGTCATATGCAGGTTGCAGATTGGATGCAATAAGACTCTTTACGGCATTCTTGACTCATAAAGACTTTAAAGTTTATCAGATGGATGTCAAGAGTGCATTCTTGAATGGTGAACTTGCTGAGGAAGTCTATGTTGAACAACCACCTAGCTTTGAAGTTTCCTCAGAAAGTAGAATGGTCTATAAACTACAGAAAGCTCTATATGGGCTGAAACAGGCTCCAAGAGCATGGTATGACACTTTGGCCAAATACCTTCTGGAAAGTGGTTTCAAGAAAGGTGAAGTTGATAAATCTTTATTTACTTTAAATCATGATAGGAAATTACTCTTAGTTCAAGTATATGTTGATGATATTATATTTGGATCTAAGGACAAGCAACTTTGTGATGACTTTGCAAATCTTATGAAAAGTAAGTTTGGGATGAGCATGATGGGAGAATTGAACTATTTCCTAGGATTGCAAGTCAAGCAACTCAATGATAGAATATTCATTAGTCAGACAAAGTATGCAAAAGACATGCTCACAAAGTTCAATCTTAAGCCTTCTGAAAAGAATGCTAAGATACCTATGATCATAGGAACCAAGATGACCTATACTGAATCAGATAAGAGTGTTGATGAACACAAGTATAGGAAATTGATAGGTTCACAACTTTACCTTACTGCAAGCAGACCTGATATTCAATATGCAGTTGGAGTGTGCGCTAGGTTTCAAACAAATCCAATGCAATCACACTACAACATTGCTATGAAAATATTAAGGTATGTGAAAGGTACGATAGATGTAGGTTTGTGGTATCCTAAAGAAAGTGGATTGAGTTTGGCTAGTTACTCGGATCTTTGATTATCTTTGAATCAATGCTTGATAGGAAAAGTACCTCGGGAACTTGGGTTTAAGAACTAGACTTATCTCATGGTTTAGCAAAAAGCAAAACTGTTGGGAAATTTGTTGGGAAATTTCTTGAGAAATTTGTTAGGAATTTTGTTAGATATTTTGTTAAGAATATACATTTAGTTTTGATCGACAACATGATGACTTATCTTAGTCTTAGAAAGGTGATTAGTACTCTTGGTTCACTTGAACATTGTAAAGAGGAAACTCACTAAATGCGATAGTCTAGCTAATCTTGTATAGGATGTTAGGTCTCAAAATGTAATTTTATTTTATGAAGAAGACCAAGAAGAAGACATCCGAAAGCTCAATGACATTGAAGACTTGAAGAAAGCGCACAAGATTCTGAAAGCATTTTCGGATACCTTAGCGGATATCTTGAAGACACGAATAGTTTTAAACAAAGCGTGTCAAGAGATATCGAGAAATAAGAGACATATCTGAAAACAAGGAAAGTGTCCATAGATATCTATTCTCAGATACCTTGAGCTTTAACCATGTTTCTGAAAAAGAAACATATATATTGCAAACAAAGTTGTTTCAATAAATACAAGTGGTATCTGAAGATTGAAGATAAGGACGTGCAAGAATCGATAACACTAGTCTACGATATAAACCATAGTTCCATTGACACTGAGGACAAAGAGTATAGTACAATGCATTTAATGCGCAGACGGAGATATGCGAATAAAAGCAAGCGAAGAAGAAGACAAAACACCTTTCTGATACTATACACGGATATCGATAGTTAATTTGAGCCTAACGGATACCATTCAAACGGCACTCAAATTCATCTATAAATATCAACACTTAGACTGCTGGAGAAGATACCTTAGACACACCTTGAACTGCATACAAACGCTGAACATCTTACTCTCTCAAAGCAACTTACTTACTCTCAAAGCTTTACATTGCGACCAAAGCTTTTGATCTTGAGTAAACCTTTGAAGTTCTAAGTGTCACGATCCTAAACAAGCAAAGCTATCGTGAAGGAGTTGAATCAAAAGATCAACTATAAGATTCATTCTCTTGAATAGATATCATAAGACTTAGTCGATAAATCGAACAAGATACCATCTGTTTGTAAAGTGTATTAAGTAACTTAGTTCTGAGCTATCGATTAAGCGAAAAGTTATTAAGGCGCTCATCGACAACTCGAACCAAAACCAACACCATAAGCTGGCGTGGAGTAGGGAAGTACTTAGTTTGAAAAATGGGGAATAACTCCAAGGTTAGGGTATAGGAAGTACTTGATTTGGGAAACTAGGAATAACTCCATGGTTTTTGAGTATAGGAAGTACTTAGCTTGGGAAGCTAGGAATAACTCAAAGGTTTACGAGTATAGGAAGTACTTGTTGTGAAAACAGGGAACAACTCGGGGAACATTTGGTTGTGAACGATTGTTAAGAATCTTAGAATAGGATTATTGTAAGGAGAACTCAATTATCTGTTCTAGTGAATTCTAGGTCTCGATAGACGAAGTGGATTAGTTGGAGGATTCATACCTCCAGATACCACTATACTTCATTGTGTCATTTACGTTTACGTATTTACATTTGACACACACACACATATTAAGCATTTACGCACTTATCTTTATTAAGTCTTCGCACTACGATTCTAAGTATCGGATATCTATTGGATATCGAGAAATAGTTATTATCGACAAAAGTTTTAAAAGACTATTCACCCCCCTCTAGTCTTTTACTTTGCGTTATCTGGACCAACAAGTGGTATCGAGGCGGAGGTTCCTGACCTTGACCTTGAACCTAGATCCCAGATAGGTGAAGGAACTTTGTCCACTATTGAGGACTATTTAATTTGTGTGTTAAGTGTACAGGTATGTCTCTGAGTGATGCACCCGTTCTCAAACCAGAGAACTACGAGAAATGGAAAAATAACATGATGCTCCACCTTGAAGCCATAAGTGACGAAATGATCGAAGTAATAAAGAATGGCCCAATAGTCATTCAACAACTTAAGCAAGTCATGGAGGTTTGAGTGGAAGAGCAGAGATCAGCGAAGGATCTTCACAAGCAGATCGTCGACTAGTGGAAGATCTCTTGGTCGAGTTATTTACGAACCAAAGCCGAGAACTACGGACATCGGAAGATGCCAAGAGGAATCGTCTGGATGGTCAAGCTCGTAACATCATCATCGGATCGACACGAGCACATCTGATGTAAAGCGTGGGGTGCTAAAAGCAAAAGTTGCACTGGCGGTGATTGAAGAAAGAAATGCATGTCGGGCAGAAAACCAAGGAAAACAAGTTCGAAGTTCTAAAGTTGAAATTTCAAAATTTCAAACAAGGTCCCCTGAAACTCTGGAAGAACTTGATTTCGGGTTTACCACTCTCATGAGTGATATGGCGACGCAGGGAAAGCAATAGATACTCTCGATCGGAGAAGATTAAGACTATTGTCGAAGTCTTAACCATTTGGGAGCATACTAAATTCTTTTATTTTAACCAAGGTATGCGAAATATCACTCGATGGAACTTTCTCTCATCTTACTCTTTGTTGACTATGAGACAACTCGGAGAACAAACAAGCTGAAAAGTTGCGAATGTTTCTCTAGTTACTCGAGGAACTTACGAAAGAAGAAAAGCAAGGAGGAGGCGAGGATGCTCTTCTTGCCAAAGCAAATGAGTAAATTTGTCAATCGAGAAATTGAGAGAAGAAAAGCGAAGAAGCTGAAAAAGCATCTAGGCTCAAACTATCACGATACAAAAATATGCAAAGCTTCATTGAACAAACCATTTCGAGAAAGCATCATGTCTTGAGGAAGCGAAATTGGAAGCGATATCATTTCTATTATCGGAAACACAGCCACTTCAAGAAGGATTGTCACCTCGACAAACTAAGGACGGTGACAAGAAAGATAGAAGAATCTTGGAAGAAGCGAGCTTTGTTAGCGAAGAAAGAAAATCAAATTCATTTGGATGCTCTAGGCGTTGAGGCAGTTACGAAGATGACAATTCGGATGACTCAACCTTACCATCACCGAATTATGTGGAGTTACTCATGATATAATCGACTTGACCTCAAGAAGAATGAAATGTGTGGAGTTCTTTGAAATTGTGGACGGACATCTCAACATAGAAAACTATCTTATGGTGATGAGGTAACACATACTTCTTGCTACACTTATGAAAGTGATGAAGAGGAAATAAAAATCTAGAAAATCTCGGGAAAGAACTTGACATCTATGAAGAGAATTTCTAATGATCCGAGCTAAAGCGAAAACCTTGAAGAAGAAAGAATTCTCTTGAAAAGGAAAATTCTCAATTAGTTAAAGAATCGAGAGAAAGGATCTTTGAAAATGCATCTCTCAAAGCTCGAATATCGAGGCTGAAAAGTCACATGAAGAAGCGATGGTTTGAGTTCTGAAAGAATTATGAAGATCTTCTTTACGAAACAAGGAACTCGAAGAAAGAATTATCTTTTCAATCTTATGCCAAAGCTAGTGACACTCTTCTTGAAGTACAATCTTACTTAAGAGATCCTTGAGAAAAGAAAGGACTTGAAATTTGAATACAGAATGATTGTTCTATCACTCTGAATAAGAGTAAGGAGAAAAGAACATTTCTAAGTACTCAGCAAGACGGTTCCCATGTAATCTATAGTATCGGTGAAAAGACAAAGATTGTTGACAAAGGAAAGGCGATTCGACTAAACCTTTGTGGGAAAAACAAGTCAAAAACAAAAGCTGTTGGGTATGTCTACGAAAAGAAACTGACAACTTTGAAAAGTGTAAACACCAGTGCTATGTCTCTCAAAAGGTAGAATTGCGAGGCAAATTCTCCCATGTCACTTTTACGGAAAGAAATTGGATCAACGAGAGACTAGCAAAGGCTGAGAAAAGATCTCGAGATAGCTTCAAGTTCTCGAAAGCAGTATTAGCTACAAAGGCATCGGAAAACAACTTGCTCATGAGTACAAGCGGAGCAAGAACGATGGTGAAAGCTAAATTGCTTGAAGCAATTATCGAAGTGGAAGTTAAATCAAGCCCTTTGAAAATCTGAATGCAGGGCTAGAAGAAATCGCAAGGAAGGCTAAGTTCTTTGAAAAGCAAACTCGAACTGACAGTGTCTGAAAGCATCATATGGAGCACTAGGAACACACGAGGAAGAAAATAATTCTTATTAATGATAACATTAATTAAAAAAGAATTCCTCCTTACGTTACTGTCAGACAAAAGCAAATTTCAAAGTAATTCATTAAATATTTTATTCATAGTGGAAGAACTTTTAATTCTGACGGTTCCATCAAAGATGTGAGAACTAATCTCTGTTTCTGTTGTGTGCAGAATGCCTCTGGACGAAAGCACAATGGGTATTTGATAGTGGATCGGAAAGCACATAACGGAGACAAAGCAAATCTGTTGATTACAAAGCTTGCAACACGGACCGGATATCAGTTCTTTGGAGGAGAATTAAATCCCTCTCGCAGGATTTGTAGCGTCAAATTGGGGACTTTAACAATCAGCGGCGTATTACCTGTGAAGGATTTGAAATATAATCTATTTAGCCTGATCAAGTTTGCAGACAAGGTTTTTACTATAAAATTCAAATCTAAATACTGCAAACTAATTGACAATGAGTCAAGCGGTCTTAGTTGGTGGCGGAAAGGCGATCTTTATGTTGTCGATTGGGCATACGCTGTTGAAGAATGTCTTATGGTGAGTCAATCTGGTCACCTGAGAAGATCCTTTGGTTATGGCACAAAAGAATGAGTCACTTGAACTTCAAAACTACGAATAGACTTGCGAAAGAGTTAGTGGTTGGTCTTCGAACATCTTCGAGAAAGGATGGTATACATTACACTTTGTCGGATGGGGTAACAATCTAAGATCTCTTTCAAGTCAAAATCAAACACTCTAGTGTTAGACCACGCAACTTTTACACATGGATCTATTTGAATCATACGTAACTAGTTATGCGGAAAGAAGTATGAATGCAGTTGTTGTAGATGACTTCTCAAGATTCACTTGGGTTGTCTTTCTGAAACACAAATCTAATGCCAGGGTGGAGATACCAAACTTGTTGAAAAAGCTTGAAGTCATGAAAAATGACAAGGTATCTGCAATCAGAACAGACCATAGTCTTGAGTTTGTCAACGATTACATAAAGGAGTTTTGTACTGCAAAGGTATACAACACCAACTTTCCTCTGTAAGAACACCTCAACAAAATGGTGTTGCGAGAAAAAGCAGAACCCTTAAAGAAGCTGCAAGGACAATGCTAGTGACCTTTGAAATAAGTGAAATTTATTGGGTTGAAGTTGTAAACACAGCTTGCTACACTCAGAACAGATGTTTGATAAACAAACACCATGACAGGACTCCCTATGAAATCTTGGTTGGTAGACCCCCTAATATCAAACATCTGAGAGTATTTGGTTGTAGATGTTTTGTTCTAAACAATGGAAAAGATTATCTGAGAACATTTCAACCAAAGGCAGATGAAGGTGTTTTTCTTGGCTATTCCACAAGCAACCAAAGCTTACGAGTTTACAAAAGCAGAACAAAGAAAATTGAAGAATCGGTTCATGTTGTATTCTATGAAGGAAATAAGAAAACCTCCTATTGATAAACTCTCAAAAGGTTCAAGAACTATTCTTGAGGATTCTAAAGAAGAATCCTCGGAAAGGAGAAACATCATTATGGAAAGTGAGGATGACTACGATGTAGAAAAGCTTGAAAAGCCTAGTAACAACAAGATGACTCACGGACATGATGAGAATTTCCTATGAGTTTTCGAGAAATGGAGCAGATTCTTGAGAACCTTCATCATGAAGAGGTATCGAAAATAAGAATCTTTGAAATGCATGTTTGAGATATCTCTAACAACTGAAAAAGTGTCGATATCAATGACATTTCGCATATATCGGATATCTCGAGATCTTGAAAAGGTATCAAATCAAAATCTTAGTGATTCACATTAGGATCACTTGGATATTGATCCTACTAGCACTAAACCTATGATGAGATGGATCAAAGATCATCCTACAAAGGATATAATTGGACGATTAATCGAGGTGTTAGGACTAGGAAGCGATGGTGAAAATGCTAAATCTCTCTTTGGATGTTTCATCTCGAATATTGAACCTAAAAATATAGAAGAAGCATTAGAAGACCAAGGTGGATCTACGCAATGCAAGAAGAGTTGGATCAATTTGAGAGAAACAAAGTGGAAACTAGTTCCATTTATAGAAGGAATATACGTGATTGGAACTAAATGGGTTTCGAAACAAGATGAATGAATCTGGTGAAATAACGAAACAAAGTAAGATTGGTTGCGAGGATTTACCGAATGAAGGCTTAGATTTTGTGAGTCATATGCAGGTTGCAGATTGGATGCAATAAGACTCTTTCTAGCCTTCTGACTCATAAAGATTTCAAAGTTTATCAGATGGATGTCAAAAGTGCATTCTTAAACGGAGAACTTGCAGAAGAAGTTTATGTTGAGCAACCACCTGGCTTTGAAGTTTCCTCAGAAAGTAGAATGGTCTATAAACTCTGAAGCTCTGTATGGTGAAGCAGGCTCAAGAGCATGGTATGACACTTTGGCCAAGTACCTTCGGAAAATGGTTTCAAGAAAGGTGAAGTTGATAAAACTTTATTTACCTTAAATCATGACGGGAAACTACTCTTAGTTCAAGTATATGTTGATGACATCATATTTGGATCTAAGGACAAGCAACTTTGTAGTGACTTTGCAAATCTCATGAAAAGCTAGTTTGAGATGAGCATGATGGGAGAAATGAATTATTTCCTAGGATTGCAAGTCAAGCAACTCGATGATGGAATATTCATTAGTCGAACAAAGTATGCAAAAGATATGCTCACAAAATTCAATCTTAAGCCTACGAAAGAATGCTAAGATACCTATGAGCATTGGAACCAAAATGACCTATCTTGAATCGGATAAGAGTGTTGAAGAACATAAGTATAGGAAATTGATAGGTTCACTACTTTACCTCCTTGCAAGTAGACCTGAGATTCAATATGCCGTTGGAGTATGTGCTAGATTTCAGACAAATCCAATCCAAACACACTGCAACATTGCTATGAAAATATTAAGGTATGTAAAAGGTACAGTAGATTTAGGATTGTGGTATCCTAAAGAAAGTGGATTGAGTTTAGCTGGGTACTCAAACGCTGATTATGCTGGATCATTACTTGATAGGAAAAGCACCTCGGAACTTGGGGTTTACGGGTACTAGACTTATCTCATGGTTTAGCAAGAAGCAAAACTCAATTGGAACTTCTACCACAGGATTTGAATATATTCTTTGGTTGTTGCAACACAAATTACGTGGATACAACAACTCAAAGACTATGGACTCGATGAGAAGAAAACTCCCATTTTACATTTATAACACAAGTGCTATTGCGATTACGAATCCTAAATTTCATGCGAACAAAGCACATTGATGTTAGACATCACTTCATCGAGACCATGTTGAAAAGGGCAATATAGAGATACTCAAGATTGTACTGAAGAACTTGCAGATATCTTCACTAAGCCACTACAAGAAAGTAGATTCTTAGCCTTACGACATAGTCTTGGACTAATGGAACTACCAATGGTGAAAAAGTTCGAATTATCTGAGCAGGCATCCAGAGAAGGGTATCTGGAATGGGCATCCGGAGAAGAGGTATCTGAGCAGGCATCCAGAGAAGAGGTATCTGAGCAGGTATCCGAAGTCAAAAGGCTAAAGAGCAAAAAGATACCTTAAGATCTACGAGGCGGAACTCAGATATCTGAATCACTCTATAAACAGGGAACACAAAAGGGAATAGTATAACTATCTGCAGTCAACTACTCTCTTGAAACTCGCATTATTTCTATCTTGATGAAAAACTTGGAAAATCCTAAGTATAAAAGATTAAGATCACGAGCAGTGTCCTTGGTCATCTGAAATTGTGTTTGAGATAGCAAGTGGCAAAATTCATTAAATGGGCACAATTACACTTGTTGATTGTGATCATTGCTAAAAAGCAATGGTGACCCTTGATGAAGTTAGCGATTGATGCATGCGGTGGAAATTAATTCCACGATAAATAGTGGAATTGTTGAAATTGACATGGCCCACTAAGCATTTAATGCGAACTAGCTTTTGCTCACGCTGTTTGCAAATCACGAATATGTACACAAAATCAATTTGTATGTATTTATCTGTTGGGATTCAATTGCTATATATATGGGATTTTGGCAAATGAAATCACTTTTGCCTAATCCGAAATTTCATCTTGCACAAAAATAGCAAATCCTTCTCTTGATTCTCTGCAAACCCTCTACAATCTCTGCAAATCAAGATTAAGTTTTTACAAGAAAATTCTTGAATCAAATCTCTTTCAAACACCAATTTCAATTCCTACACTATATAAAGAGATGGCCTCCAAGAACACTTCAACACATAAATCCCAAACCTCCTTTGATGCTGGCTGAAAGCACGAGTTGGTTAATGTAAACAATCATTGGTAGGAGTTTTTAATCGACCATTGGACTTCAAGTCACGAGAATGATTTGGGGTGGTGCCATGGTTGAGAATACCTCTCTGCAATAGAAAACCAATGACGAAAATTGATTCTTGACATGCTTGAAAAGGCACGAATCAAGGGTTTTCTATCTGCTCGTCCAAGTGGAATTTCATCACTCGATGTGTTGGAATTTTACAACAACTCTAGGATTATTTCCTGTGTATCTGAAAACCTTTGAAATAGTGTCTATCAAAACCTCGATCGAGGAAAGGAAATCATACGGACTTAACAACTACGTAAGTTGTTTGAGGTTCAAAATCTTGGAAAGGACTTTGAAATAAACACGAGGATGAGGAACTCCTTGAAGGTGTTAAAGAACTTTCTGATGGCGTGTGTGATCTTGAAAATCAGATACACCTTTGAGCTCAAGCTTGCGACATCGAACCGGACATCTCTTTGGTTCCTTTGGGATATCTTGGCTTGCATTCTTCACAGATGCTTTGATGTTCTACAAGGAGGTGCTAACGGATAAGCGAAACGATGGATCATGATGTTCTTCTTTGAATCAACAAGACAAAAAATTTGAAAAACCCTTTTAAGCTGGGAAAATGCGCCTTCATGAAATTCGTGAAGAAGATTGAAGGCTTGAGCCTAAAATTGTCAAAGGACTAGCTGAGCGAAAGGCCACGATGGGTTATAGTGCGAAGATATGCTACTTGCTGGAAAAGCTTGGCATTGAGCTCAGAGAGACGGCTGAAATAGCCAGTAACCTACTCTACAAATATGAGTATACAAATCTGATGAAAAAGGTTATTGGGTCTCAGAAAGGTCCTAGCGAAAGTCTGAAAAGATATCTGAAGAAAAGGTTGCGACCAAGAAGCCCAGAACTTCAAGAAAGAAGTCTGCTGGCAAATCAGAAGACACACCCAAAGAGGTTGTCAATTCTCAGTTATCTACAAGCATGGCAGATGAACTCATAAATGCTGCCAAGAGTGGTGAAAAACACCAAGCCCCATCTGCAGAAACCGCAGGAATAATGGACCAATCAGTTCCCAATGCTGATGAGAGCTCTGACGATGAAGATGATGAACTAGTCATCTCTCAAGTCCTAGAAAGAACAAAGAGGGCTAAGGTTACTGAAAAAATAACTGGTGATAAGGTATCTGAAGAAGAACCTACACCACAGGTTGCTGAACCTATAGCAAAGGTTGTTGGTGCAAACACATCATCAGGGAATGTCTCTCTTGCACAACTTCAAAAAGCCCTGATGAGTGGTATTTTAGTCTTTGGCGGAATCTTGATGGAAATGCCACATCTAAAAATCTGGAAGAACATTCTCTTGATCAATCTTCTACTTCGGACAACCACAACAACCACAACAACCACAAAAGCCACAAGTGGTTGATGAAATGGTAAATGAACTCCATTTGAATTACCGACAATCTGATATCTTTGAAGAAAATCCTGTAAATGGCGGGTTCTGACTCGATGAGAGAGGATCAAGCTGAGACATCTACTCGAATGATCAACCGGGAGGCAAGCTGAGTTGCATACTCGGAAAGGTGTGAAGTACGAAACTTCAAATAAAGAAAGCTGCCTTTGGGACAAGGCGACCAATGTATAGAAAGGTCACAAGTTCGAGAGACCAATCGACTGAAGCGCTTTCGGGTAAATGGTGGTTTAACTCTTACCTTGTGAAAATTTTTATACTTATAAAACTTGTTTCCTCATAAAATTTCTTTATTACGAAATTTGAGTTAGAAACGCAGAAACAAGAGGAAGCTGAGAAGCTTGCCTCAGATAGTGAAAAAGAGGTCCCTTCAACCTCAACTCTTGAGAAATCTGAGCATGTGCCACAGGTAAATGATTCTTAAAGAGAACTAATTTTTCAGTAAAAATGTTTATGTGCTCATTCATGTTAAATATTTCTAACAGGCTCCAACTGAGATGGAAGAAGATAAGGCAGAAATGCCAGAGACAAACCCAGAAACCAACAAGGTTTCTAAAGAACACATCACTGAGCCTTCAAACTTGAAGGTATATGACAATCAAGTGACAAGTATTCTTCATCTTGGGTTATCTTTTATCTCTTCTAATATTCAATACTTTCTACTTACAGGCTATTTCAGAAGTAGAAATGCAAGGGGATAAAGTTGCGACATCCCCTGCATCAATGGAAATTGATGAAGCCCCCAAGGCAACATCACTCGAAAGAACACCAGAAACTGCACAAATTTCTGAGAAAAATGAATCTGAGCTTCCTTTTGAGGAAGTAAGTAGCACAAATCAGAATTCATTAAAAGCATATTTATGCATAGATTCTTTCAAACTATTTCCTAAGTATTGTATTTCTCTCAGGATCAAGAAAGAAAGGTTGCTGAGGACCAGACTTCAAAGTCTCCACCTCACAACAAGATATCTGAGACACCAATTGTCTCAGTAGAACAAGTATCTGAGCCTGATGTTCATACTCAGGTAACTCAGAAACTAAAACTACACTTATACTCAGATATCTACAAAAGTTTTGAAACTCACTCAAAACTCCTTCTTTCAGGCTCAAACAGATGCAAAGCAGGTTCCCATTAAAGAAACAAGGGACCTACTTCACTTCTTCAAAGCTCACACCACTGAAAGCATATTGAATGCTTGAGAAATGGCGAAGTTAAGGTGCTCTGATCTCTACGAAATATTGAGAATCACAGATCAACCAATCGAGGGCACGAGCTCTTGACACGAAACATATGTCGAAGCAATGTTCCCTACGAACAATATCTGATTGCGACTCTACTACATATGGACTTTTCCAAAGATGTTGCGCATAGTTTGATACTTGCCTTTGAGCAGGCGATGGTGAGACAAGATTACGAGATGGCATTCAAGCCGTCTGCCCCTTGAACCTGCGGTTTATACCTTGAACAAGAAGAAGTTAATGGCGGAAGATCACTATCCGGAAGTGATCAATCTTGTATCTGAAGATGATGAGGAGGAAGAAATGAATGAAAATTACTTTGATGAACCTCCGACCATCACCAAAAGGATGATAATGACAAAAGGATGATGATGATGCCCTGCACGGGGGACGGAGGAATTTCACGGAGAAACAATGCCTCAATTTCTTTGAAAAGCAAGCGAGAAGACTTCACGAAATCTCCGTCTTCATCACCTCGAAATCTACTCATCCATCTTCTAACCAACACGCATTACTCTTGAACAAGTAGTTGAGCTTTACGAAGAAACAAATCGGAAAATACTAAACACTCGAACCGGATCTGCTCAACTCGGACAAGCTGTTGGAAGAAGAACAACGACTCCATCTTCAAGCTGGAAGATCAAATAGCTAAATCCGGAGATAAGATTGATCAACTACAAGATCTATACTTAGAAGAAATGATTGCTTACTACGAGGTTAAAGAGCTACGGGATCTTTGTGCGAGATCACGAAAGAACTTCGATCTTGAAGAAGTATCGAAGTCAAGCATGATGCTAAGGCTGCATCATCTTGAAAGAAGTACCATCCTCCTCCCGAAAGGAAAGAAACCAATCTACGAGATGGTTCTTTGGACTCGTCGATCGATGAAAATGTCGAGAGGATGAAGATCCTTTGGGCTAATCACTCGGATGATGAAGAAGACAAGACTTTGGCGAACACCGCCATGAACATTTAGCGGTTTCTCACTTGAAAAGGAAGTTGATTGCTTCTACAATATTCAACAAAGCCAAGCGTCCACTCCATGAATACATGAGCAGTGCAATCTTGGCTACTACGAACAAGGAGATGTCTTCACAGAACAAGGAAGTAATTGCCTCCGTCCCTACGAAATGAGAAAGTTCTTGAGCTCATCACTCGAGAACAACTAGCATAGTCATTGCTCGAAGATCTGGGAATGATAAGGGGCGATGATATGTCTTTAGTGAAAGCTTTCCAAGAGGCAAGTTACTGCTTTGGAGCGGATGCCATCCTAGGCCCGTTAAGCGGAGCTCAGCGATAAGGACAATGGACTTGTCAAGCAAAATCGAGGAGCTCAAGCGAACTTGAGAAGTTGGTCACTTGCCTATAATTATTTAGAAGGGCACTTCAACTCTCTCAGATTCCTTTATGAGTGAGTCGATGACAATGACTAAGGGGAAAGAAAGTACAAATCTGGACCTCAAAGTCGGGGAATGGGAAGAAGGAGATGAAAACAAGAAGAAATCTGGAGGTAGTGCGGCTCGAGAAGGAAGAAGAAAAACTTCCACCACTCGAATCAATGAACCCTCCTCGAAGCCAGCATTTGTGCAAATAGTAGTACTTCGAGAAACCATTTGAAGGAACCAAAATGGTAACAAGGGCCATAGCACGAAACCTCCAAAGTACCAAGGCTCGAGGAGAAGACAAGTTAGAGGATTGATGAATCTTACGAAGAAGAAGAAGAAGGTCAAATCAAGTCCACAGGCAATGAAGAAGGCGTAAAACTCTCACAAGACCTAATCTTGATGATGATGAGAAGCTGATGAAGATGAAGCTCCTCTTCACGAGAAAAGGAAAATTGAAAGCCCATAGCCCAAAGCCACTAGCGACTAAAACACCCTCTGGAAATACCAAGTCTATCCGGTGGTGGTTCTTCAACAACAACCCAAAGAGAATTCAAGGCAGAGAAGGAGCAGTGAGAAGTGAGCAAAGACAAAGTCGACTTCCACTCGGGCCGGAAGAAGCGAAAATAGAGTATGTGAAGTATGACAATGATTCCTCTGTCTCTGGTGCATCAATCGGAAAAATGGCTATTGGATTACGGAACTTAAGCATCTATTGGTAAATTCAAGATTTCGAACCAATCCATAAACAACTTATGGCATGGAGAAAGGATAAACCTACCTTTATCAACACCAATCACATCAAAGCATGGTTGGATTTTGAAGTTGTCAAGAGAAGCTGAAGCCGTGAAGAAGGACCTCTCGATGATTGTCCATATGGAAAGCAGGATGATGTGCACAAAATTACGAATATCACGAGGAGCAGGCAAGACCAAGACTTGTTGTGGAACTCTATGAGTCGTTCTATTTGTGAAGATCAATACAAGGTGACATCGGATATCTGAAGATTATCTCTGAATACTTCAAGCTTTGGATATCGAATAGAGCATGCACGGAAGTGGGGAAAGTAACTATGGGTCAAACATTTTGTCGAAAAATCCTGCAAAACCTACAAAGTGCACGTGGATTTGCGAGAGACAGAGATGCTCGTCGAACTCTTCTCTATGATTATACGATGACATCAAAGGTTTGGAGATAGGAAATTTGCGGTGATCCATAGAAATCTTGTTGAAGACTTGAAGATTGAAGACTTGAAGACTAGTCTATTAGGATGTTTACTTGGAGCTTGGTTACTCTGTTGTCCTAATTTACTATGTAGTTTTGTATTTTCTTGTTGAGCTTAAGCGTATCATGTATTGAAGTTATCGTAATCTTTATTTGTAACTTATCTGAAGAACTTACTCTCGGATAGTATTCTATAAAAGATAACTTGTCGCCAAAGATCACACCTTGTGATTTGGTTGATGTTTACTACGCATAATTATATGAATTGAAAGATCATAAGAAATATTAAGTGGTGGATTGTTTCCTCATCAGTTGTAATAGGAAAGATAGTCATCGTTGGTGATCAAAAGGGGAAATTTGTTGGGAAATTTCTTGAGAAATTTGTTAGGAATTTTGTTAGATATTTTGTTAAGAATATACATTTAGTTTTGATCGACAACATGATGACTTATCTTAATCTCGAAAGGTGATTAGTACTCTTGGTTCACTTGAACATTGTAAAGAGGAAACTCACTAAGTATGATAGTCTAGCTAATCTTGTATAGGATGTTAGGTCTCAAAATGTAATTTTATTTTATGAAGAAGACGAAGAAGACATCCGTGAGCTCAGCGACATTGAAGACTTGAAGAAAAGCGCACAAGATTCTGGCTGTTTTTCGGATACCTAGCGAGATATCTTGAAGACACGAATAGTTTTAAACAAAGCTATGTCACAAGAGATATCGAGAAATAAAGACATATCGAAAACAAGTAAAGTGTCCACAGATATCTATTCTCGGATACCTTGAGCTTTAACCACGTTTACGAAAAGAAACATATATATTACAAACAAAGTTGTTTCAATAAATACAAGTGGTATCGAAGATTGAAGATAAGGGCGTGCAAAGAATCGAGATAACACTAGTCTACGATATAAAGCATAGTTAAGATTGACACTCTGAGGACAAAGAGTATAGTACAATGCATTTAATGCAGACGAGATATGCGAATAAAAGCGGCGACACGAAGAAGAAGACAAAACACCTTTCTGATTACTATACGAGATATCGATAGTTAATTTGAGCTAACGGATACCATTCAAGCGGCACTCAAATTCATCTATAAATATCAACACTTAGGCTTGAGAAGATACCTTAGACACACCTTGAACTGCATACAAACGCTGAACATCTTACTCTCTCAAAGCAACTTACTTACTCTCAAAGCTTTCTGTTGCGACCAAAGCTTTTGATCTTGAGTAAACACTTAAGTTCTAAGTGTCCTGATCCTAAACAAACAAAGCTATCTGTGAAGGAGTTGAATCAAAGATCAACTATAAAGATTCATTCTCTTGAGCAGATATAATAAGACTTAGGTCGATAAAATCGAACAAGATACCATCTGTTTGTAAAGTGTATTAAGTAACAGTTCACGAGCTATCGATTAAGCGAAAAGTTATTAAGGCGCTCATCGACAACTCGAACCAAAAACCGACACCATAAGCTGGCGTGGAGTCTGGGAAGTACTTAGTTTGAAAAATGGGAATAACTCCAAGGTTCTAGGAATTAGGAAGTACTTGATTTGGGAAACTAGGAATAACTCAAGGTTTTTGAGTATAGGAAGTAGCTTGGGAAGCTAGGAATAACTCAAAGGTTTGAGTATAGGAAGTACTTGGTTGTGAAAGGGGAACAACTCGGGGAACATTTGATTGGGAACCAATTGTTAAGAATCTTAGAATAGGATTATTGTAAGGAGAACTCAATTATACATTCTAGTGAATTCTAGGTCTCGATAGACGAAGTGGATTAGTTGGAGGATTCGCCACCTCAGGATACCACTATACTTCTTTGCATGTCATTTACGTTTACGTATTTACATTTGACCAACACACACACATATATTTACGCACTTATCTTTATTAAGTCTTCCTTTTCGATTCTAAGTATCGGATATCTATTGAGATATCGAGAAATAGTTATTATCGACAAAAGTTTTAAAAGACTATTCACCCCCTCTAGTCTTTTACTTTGCGTTATCTGGACGACAAAAACTCAATTGCAACTTCTACCACGGAGTTTGAATATTCTTCTTTGGTTGTTTTGCAACACAATTACGTGGATTCAACAACAACTCGAGACTATGGACTCGATGAAGAAAACTCCCATCTTACGTGATAACCGAACAAGTGCTATTGTGCAATCACCACGAACCCCAAGTTCCATGCGAACAAAGCACATTGATGTTAGACACCACTTCGCGAGAGACCATGTTGAGAAAAGCGATATAGAGATACTCAAGATTGTACAGAAGACCAACTTGCGAGATATCTTCACCACGCCCCTACAAGACAGCCGGTTCTTGACCTTAAGACATAGTCTTGGGTTAATGGAGATGCCTAAGGACTGAAAAATGTCCTGAAACTCTATACCCTGAGTAAGTGAGGTAGAAAACAAGTAGGCCTCTGAGAATAGGTTATCAAAAAGCGAGTTGATAAGAAGTGATGCAAAGGTTTACGGTAGCAACACTCGGAAAATAAAACATTCTGGAGCAGGTATCCGGAAGGCAAAGGTTAGTACACACTCGATAAGTAAATAAGACTAGAACTTACTTACGGAGTAGGTCAAATACATTCAAACAATGAAGCTCGACACTTGAATTAGAAAGCTATTTAGTCATAAAGAAAAGACACACAAGCCGAAAAGTATAAGTTACGAAAGTCAAACATGTCGAATGTCTTGTATTTTGCCATTTTATGATAAACAATATAAAGATAAGGACTTGACACTCGAATGATAAGTTCAAACGATTGAGTGCTCTTACTCTTTAATAAGTGACATAATGAGTGTAACTTGTTAAAAATCCATCAAGTCGGCACAATACCATTTGTTGATTGATATCATTACAAGATATTCAATATAAGCCCTTGATGAATAAACGTTTGATCTCAACGGTTGAGATTAAAACAAAGCAAGTAATGTACATTGAGAAATGGACATGGCCCACTATGCATTTAATGAAATGCGAATGTGATACCGCCTATGTAGATACAAAGACGCATTCATTCATATTGGTTGTATCTATGTACATTTTATGCACTATATATATAGGACTTGGACAAAAGACAAACACTTTTACCAAATTGAAATTTCATACTTGCATCAAAGCAAAATCTCTCAAGATTTCTGCAAAAACCCTTCTGCAAACTCAACTTCTTGTGTTTAGTCTTCTGAAAAGATAGACTAATCCCAATTAATCTTGCAAAATCCCTCTGAAAACACTCACTCAAGACTCTATATAAGAAATGGCACCCAAGAAGATGACCACGAAGAACCTAAGAGGCGCATCATACACTCCTATTTGAAGCAAGGAGGAAAGGAACTCAAGGTGTTGAATAAGCATATACAGGAAAATTCACACCATCATTTGGAACCCGAACCACAAAATGAATTGGGAGCTTTTCTAGTGAAGAAGTATGTACCGTGATCATACCTTCAAGACCGGATAGGAAGCGATATTGGGGATCTTTGAAAAGTTCCCATATCTTCAAGTTTACATCTGCTTGCCGATGGACTTTCCACCTTTGGATGTCTTTGGAGTTCTATAACAACTCAAAATCTTCACAAAGGTTGTGAATGATGAAGAAGAAATTCATGCGGTGAAGTTCAAGGACAAGAAATTGTCCTGGCGCAAGACTTTACGCAAGATATTCGATTGAAAAATCGAGAGCGATTGAAGACATCAACATCGAGGATGCTCCCATGATCGAGGTGTTAAAGAGCTATTTGAAGCAATCGATTAGAAAATGCAAAGGGTTGCCGGAGAATTTGTTACGAAATCCATCGAACTAGTCATCTCGAGCTCTTTGGAGTACTTTAGCTCTCATTCTGGTCCGTTGCTTTGATGGCAACAAAGGTGGAGTGGACCAGATAAGCATGGAGAGATGGATGATGATGCATCTTCTGAACAAGAAGCATGAAGGCGAAACCCACTTCAATTGGAAATGCATGACAAATTCCTTGGGCATATTGAAGAATTTGAGCCCAAGATCATCATGAGCCTTCTTGAGCAAAGGCGAGATATGCACTGGTCTTGAATTTGTCACATTACGGAAACAATGGGAATCACTCTCGAGAGAGGCGAAATCGATCACCAACTCCTTTTGACACGCCTTTGAAGAAAAGGAGACTTCTCTTTGAAAGCACTCGAGAAGCGAGAAGAGCTTGAAGGCACTTGACAAGGTGAAGAGCTCTCTGAGCAAGCTCCAGCTCAACCTCAAACTGCTAAGAGAAAAAGGACTCAACACAAAAGAGTACCTAAGCCCCAAAAAAAAGAAATAGAGGCACAACCTTCTGGAGACAAGGTATCAGAAGATGTTGGACGCCAGAAAACAATTCAGAATGCCCCAAGAATCTGAACAAGCTGCTCTAGAACTCTCCGGAGATGATAGAAATATCATAGATGGAGTGCACTGACAACTTTGCATAGTGATTTTGAGGATGATGAAGTACTTGCAAAAGTACTCAAAAGGTTCAATATGAAACCCATGGAGGAGCATCAAGCTCGGCTCCTTAGAGAGATAGGAGCCCCTACTTGTTGAGGAAGAAGGCACAGGTGAGGAAGATAAAATCTTTGGAAGATCGACATTGCTTCCACATTCACTATGCGGCTAAAATATTCTTTGAAGAAAACCACATCCTTACGGGTTCCTCAATATACGAGAGGCTCGACTCTCATAAAGGGATCAAGCGAGATGGAGACTCGGAATGATCTTGTGAGGAAAACAACAATGAGCCGGAGAGGCATGGAATCACCACAAGTCGAGATCAATGATCGGCTGACTCTATTCGGTAGCAAAAGTAGTTGTATCTAACATCGACATTAAAATGTTAACTTCTTACTCATAAGCTTCATTTATTCTGAATGACATGGAGACACACTTTCGGGGGAAGTATAATTTGTCCACTCCTCTGAATGAAGAAGAGGTTCCTCGACCTCGAACAACAAGAAGAGCACATCCTATAGGTAGTTAAGTTATCTACGGATAAGAAATAACTTGCTTGAAATATTCATATCTTGCGTTCTAACTTCTTTTTGTCTCTTATTAGGCTCTGGCGAGGAAGTAGTGGTGGTGGAACCAACACCCCAAAACGAAGAGATTCGGAATTTGAAAAGCTTTACGAGGAAGTATTCTTGAGCCTTGCTGAGAAGGTAAGTAATCGATAATAGTCTCCTTCAAGAATGCTCTGGAAAACACTACTAAATCTCTTATGTTTTGTTCTTACAGCTCGGTCGGAAGAACAATTGGATGGAGAAAGTAGTGTTATCTCTTCGAAAAGAAACTAAAGCTATTTGAACAAGCGGTATCCATGAAAAAGTGCGAAACCCCCAAGGCTTTTGAGGAACATGCTCTTGAGCTTCCTCACTTGGAAGTAAGTGAAGCTTGAAGCATATTTCTATCTATCTTTCTCTGATAAACAAGTTTCTGAAACCATAATTGATTTTGATTCTCAGGTTCAAACAGAAAGAAAGGTTGATGAGGATCAGACTTCTCCTCACAACAAGGTATCTGAGGCCTCTGTGCCCAAACAGCGAAATCTGAGGATAATGAGCTAGTGTTTCTACGGTATGCTTAGAAACTATTTTAGCCTGAGATACTAATTAGTGGTTTGAGCAAAACTAACTTGAACACTTTCTTTCAGGCTCAAAGTCTAGAGCCAGTTGATTTACTCAAGGCTTTTCAGAAGCACACTTTAAAGAAACATCTCAAGTGCTTGAACAATGGCGAAACTTCGGAAAGGTGACCTTTACAGATTAGCGAAATGTCGACATCGGAGAAGAGAGCAATCGCCTTCAATCTGGAGGATCACATCCATGCATTATTCCCAACAGTCCTACTCATTTGCCACTCGATGCATGAAGACTTCATTCATGAAGTAGCACAAAGACTTATAGCGATTTCAAGTCTGCGGATGCTCAAACCAAGGCGGATGGTTACCCATCACGCCTTGCCCAGCAAGCTCACCACTTATCCAGCTGAGAAAGAAGAAGTTAATGGGAGGATGATTACATTCCCAAATGTGATCAACCTGGTTTCTGAAGATGAGGAAGAGACGGACGAAAATGACTATCAAGAACCTCCCTCTGAGCATCGAACCAAGAAACAAAGAACAAGAGTGATGATGATGATGATGATGATGACGAATGATGATCCCCAACTGGACAAGGCGGGATTGAGCTAGCAAAGGAAGTGGAGAAAAGGCTACTCCTTCAAATGCTCGAGAGCCCATCATCATCACCTCCCAAGTCTCATCAAGATACCCAACAGGCTGAGCACAATGATGCTCTAGAAGAAATTTCAGCCGCTGAGTTTAGGATTGAACAACTCAGAAAGGTGTTGGAAGAAGAAAAGAGAATCAGCATTGAGTGTCAAGCTCTTGTTGATGGAAAGGAAGCCAAAATCAAGAAGCTCACAGAAGCAAATGCCAGGGAATTGGCACTACTAGATGAACAAAGAAATCTGAAGAATGCCATTGTTGTCACAGCTGCTGAGATAGATGCCATGGATGACAATGATGATGAAGAAGCGGGATCTTTGAGGCGCATCAAAAGACCTTCTACATCTTCTCGGAAGGCGGCACACTTGATGGAAAAGAAGAAGGCGCGATCGCAAACAATCGAAAAGGATTATAGCGGTGATCTTGAAGAAACCCGAAACTTGATCACCCCAGAAGAAGATGAGAGACTTATCACTAAGGAAAAGTTAGCCCTTCTGGCTCATCAACTATTTTCTGCTCCAGGTGCATCAAGAAGTGATGAGCACAGGTCTAGAACAAGTATTTTCTTAGAACTAAAAGCAGACTTGTTGCTCAAGACACTAAAGTCCTCTGATCAGTCCGGAAGAGATGAAAGATTTGTTTGCCGCTTTCTTTGAGCAGAGCATAGCCCTCTCTCGAGAAAGATCTAGCTTTGATCGGGGAAGATGGCGCAACAATGCCAACCTAGCACTAATAGAAGCCATCCATGCTACTCGACAAGCATATGCTATTCTAAGGCCTCTTGAAGAGCTCAGCGAGAAAGAGCAAGAATTGGTTAGGCAAAACAAGGACTTGAAGAAAGAAATCCAAGAAGCTGGTCGGGGTACCTGACAACCTCGGAAAAACTTTGAATCACTCTCTGAAGCTTATGCTATCATGAGTCGGTCATTCATGACTAAGGGAAGAAGAGATGCCTCGAGAAAGCGAGGAAGAAAAGAAAACAATCAATTCCTCCCTCCTCAAGTCGACTAGTCATCAAGGACCTTTGGAGATGCCCTATTTGAAGAAGTTGTTCGGATCAACCATCAACCCCGAAAGGCTCGGAAGTATGGTTACTAGGGAACCAAGTCCTTAGGACCTCGGATGGGAACAACAAGAATAATCACGAAGAAGGAAGACGAAGAAGAAGGAGAAGTTAGAGGCGAAAGGCTGCGAGTCTCCAATTTTGGACTTCAATGATGATGAGGATGATTCGATGAACATCCACTTCATAAGAAAAGGAGACGAAACTACTTCACAACCTCCTCTGGCGTGAAAGCCCTTGACCGAGAACTCTGACGAAGGCCACTAACGAGAAGGCGAAGGATTCGGTTTGGCGAGTAAGCGAGAAACTCATCAAGAAAGGCCAGTGATGCCCACATTGAGTATGTGAAGACTAGTAATGAAGAGTCTTCATATAGGTGCATTACGAACAAGAGAGGGTATTGGATTACGGAACTACAACATCTACTTGTCAATGATAAGTTTCAACTCCATCCTCGACGGATCACAGAAATGGAGAGAAAGCGAATTGCTAAAACACGAGCACCTTCATGCACAGCTAAACTTTGAAGTAGAAAAGAGGAATGAAGCGAGGAAAGATGGATCTTTCTTTTGCATGTCCTTACCAAGCGATGATGTACACAAGGTAAGAAAATTGGATGGTAGCTACAGCAGGAAGAATAAACTAGGTGTTTCAACCTATGAGTCATTCTCTATGACATTGGATGAATAGCTAGATGATTTGCACTATCTGGAAGTATTTCAACCTATCTCAGCTGCAAGTAGACCATGCACAGTGCAGGAAAAGTATACAGGTCAAACACTTTCTTTGGAAGAATCACAAGCTTGGCAAGAGTTACCATGAAATATGTGACTTATCCGGAAAACGAGAGATCTCTGTCGGAAGGATTCTTATGACTATGTCGAGAATGCGAGAAAAGTGGATGATCATGCCAACTGATCCAGAAAGGGTGCTGAAGAACTTGAGGTATCTGAACCCAAGTTCCATTTCTGAAGACTTGAAGACTAGTAACATTAGAATACTCTCTTGGAGCTTGGATTCTCCTTTGTTCTAATTTACTTAGTATGTTTTGTTACTTTTTGTAATCTGCTGATTGTTTTTGAATTTCTCTATCTGTAAAAGTTGCATCTTATTCTGTAAGCTGTACCTATCTGAAGATCATACTCTCAGATACATTCTAATAGATGACAACTTATCAGCAAAGATCACTTCTTGTGATTTGGTTGATGTTTACTACGCATAATTGACTAAAATTGAATATCATTTGAAATGATTAAAGTGGTGGATTGTTTTCTCTTCGGGATTACAAATTTGTAATAGGACTTAAAAGATAGTCATGGATGGTGATCAAAAGGGGAAATTTGTTAGGAATATCATTAGTATTTTGATCACTCATCACATGTTCTTATCTTAGCGGAAAGGTGATTAAGTACTCTTGGTTCACTTGAACATTGTAAAGAAAATCCTTGAGTATGATTAGTCTAGTAAATCTTGTATTAGGATTATAGGTCTCGAGTGTAATTTTGTATTTCCACAAGATCATGAAGATCAATCCTAGCAATGGAGCTTTTACGAAGATTAGAAGGCCGAAGATTGCACAAGATTTATGAAGACATCAAGGTTTAGTCTAACTCAGAAAGACTATGTCCTTAATCCTTTCTTAAGTGTATTTACTTACTTTTGAAATACGATTCTGGACATATGACATCATGAGTATGGATCATGCAAGCCATCAGAAGGCTCATGTATCCATTGAAGACTACTGAGACGAAATAATACAAGTGCATTAATTGCATCGGCATAAAAGCATTTGAAACCGATCCTCTACGAGACATGAGACAAGGACTTACAGTACTCATTTCAAGATAAATATGGTGAATTTGAATTGTTTCTAACGGATATCATTCAACAACTCTCAAATTCATCTATATATATCACACACTTAGATGCTGAGAAACACACACCTTAGAACGCTCTATCTTGCAAACTTGCCATCAAGCAAAGTCTTCTCTCAAGCACTCTACTACCCTTTACGAAAGCTTTACATTGCTCGAAGAATCACTAGTAGTTCTAAGTTGTCTGAACCTTAACAAGAGATTGTTATTAAGTGAAAGAGTTGAACTATCGGATACCCTACGAAGCTCATTCTCGAGCGGACATCAATTACATGGGTCGATAAAAGCGGTGCCATCCTTTGAACAAGTGTATTAAGTAGTCTTGTTCTATTAGGCTCTCTGAAAACATAACTGAAAAGTTATACGAGAAGCCTCTCTGACAAACCGTATAACCAACACCAACAAGGCGTGGAGTAGAGGAAGAACTTGATTTGGGAAATCAAGGAATAACTCCAAGGTTATCTGAGAAGAGGAAGTACTTAGCTCTAGGGTGAGGAATAACTTCGGGAGAACAATTGGTTGGGAACCATTTGTTTAAGAATCTTAGAATAGGATTATTGTAAGGTGAACTCGATTATACATTCTAGTGAATTCTAGGTCTCGGAAAGACCGAAGTGGATTAGTTGGAGGATTCGCCACCTCAGGATACCACTATACTTCATGTCATTTACCTTCTGTATTTACATTTGATAAAGCACACACAATTACTTATTGTTTACGCTTACCTATCTTAAAGTCTTCCGCTCTGAATTTAAGTATCGAAACCCCAGTTTACGAAGCTATGTTATCGACAAAAGTTTTAAAGACTATTCACCCCCCTAGTCTTTTACTTTGCGTTATCTGGACCAGCAGATGAGGCATCAAGGCCTTCATCACAAGAAAAGATTCGGAGCGCACAAGTCTACGAGAGACAATATCTGAGCCTCCAACGGAGGTAATTGACCTCTCAGGTATCTAATTTGTCACTAAAACTTTTCTTAATAAAATTTCCTAAGTGTTATGTTTCTAATCTCAGGTTCAAACAGAAAGAAAGACAACTGAGGATCAGACTTCCCAGTCTCCTCCTCATATCCAGATATCTGAGACACCTGGAACCTCAATAGTCAAGTCATCTGAGCCTGTCACACAGTGCTTTCGGATACCTTTCTACTCTAAAGCCAGATATCTACTAAAGTTTTGAAATTAATTGAACACTTTCTTTGAGACTCGAACAAGTGCCACTAATGTCCTGTTGATGAGAAGAGGACACCTTCCTTTCTTCAAGGAACACACTTTGCCAAAGCATCTGAAATGCTTCAAGAAATGGCAAAAGCTCCGATGCTCCGATCTTTCTGAAATCTTAAAGGTGACTGATCACCACACAAGGAGAGCATGAGCCCTTGACTTGGAAAACTACGTCCATGCAATGTTCCCCACTGGACAATATTCTTTCGGAACATTGATGGATAAGGATTTTGTCAAGGAAGTGGCCAGAAAGCTGATCCAAGCTTTCAATCAAGCTGATGGTCGGACAGTTAGGATGGCATTCAAGCTACTTTGCCCCATACTCTACGGTATATACCCTCGAACAAGAGGAAGTTAATGAGCAAGCGGTCACTATTCGAAGTGATCAACTGGTCTCTGAAGATGAGGAAGAAAAGGAAAGTGAAAACAATTATGAAGATCCTCCTTGACCATCACAAGGATGAAGATAAGAAGGATGATGATGATGCCCTGCACCGAGGGCGGGAGGGATTCCACAAGGAAACATTGCCTCAATCTTTGAAAAGCACCTTTGAGAGGACATCACAACAATCCCTCCTCCATCTCCTCGAAATCTACTCATCGACTCCACAACACAAAGATACTCTTGAACAAGTAGTTGAGCACTCTGAGGAACAACTACGAAAATATCGGATGCACAAGCGAGTTGCTCAGCGTAAACAAATGTTGGAGGAAGAACAACGACTACATCTTCAAGCTGGAAGAAAAGATAGTTGAATCGAGCAAAGCTCCAAAAGATTGAAGATCAAACAATCGAGGAAATGGAAGCTTATCTTTGAAATGAAAGAACTCGACTTCTGTTAGGCAATTCTTGAGGAATTGAATCTTAGCAAGTATCTAGTGACAAGCATGATGCTAAGGCTGCATTCCCAAAAGATGTACCATCCTCCTCACTGAAAGGAAAGAAGCCCATCTCTGAGATGGTTGCTGGACTAGAAAACATTGATGAAAATGTACAAGAGGATGAAGATCACTGGGCTGATGACTCAGATGATGAAGAAGATAAGGCATTGGCAGAACACCACAATGAACATTTAGCGGTTTCTCATTTGAAAAGGAAGCTAATTGCTCCTGAAATTTTCAACAAGCTGCCAAATGTCAACTCAAATGAATACTTGAACATATATCAAGTATTGGCTAAATTGAAAAAGGAGTTGTCTTCTCAAGATAAAGCCGCCATTGCATCAGTCCCTACAGAAATGAAGACATTGACTGAGCTCATCACTCAGAGAACAACCATTCTGGTCGTTGCTCAGAAAGATCTAGGCATGGTTAGGGATGATGACCAAAACTTGGCTGCAAAAGCCTTTGAAGAGGCTAGCTATGCTGCTGGAAAAGCAGATGCTATTCAAGGCCCAAGCGAGCTCAGATAAGGATACTGGTCTTATCAAACAAAATCAGGAGCTCAAGGCCAATCTGGAACAGTTGATTGCTGCTTACAACTATCTGCAAGGCAACTTTGACTCCCTTTCAGAATCCTTTGTGATTCTTAGTCAGTCAACAATGACTAAGGGGGGAAGGATTTCAAGTTGCTCAGATAGGAAGAGTAAGAGGAAGAGGAAGAGGAAAAGGAAACAAAAGAAAATCTGAACAACCACCTCTCAGAATTAATGAGCCCTCCTCCAGTCAGACTGCTCTACATATAGTGGCCACCACTCAACAACTTCCTGGAAAAGGAATGACAACAAGGGCGAACACGAAAACTACAAGTAGTACCAAGGCTCCAAGGAGAAGACAAGTAAGAGGGATTGATGAATCTTCTGATGAAGAAGAAGAAGAAGAAGAAGAAGAAGAAGAAGAAGAAGAAGAAGAAGAAGAAGAAGAAGAAGAAGAAGAAGAAGAAGAGAAGGAGGAGGAGGAGGAGGAGGAGGAGGAGGAGGAGGAGGAGGAGAAGAAGAAGAAGAAGAAGAAGGCCAAATCAAATCCCTGGGCAATGAAGAAGGCTGCAAAAGTCTCACAAGAATTGATATTGATGATGATGAAGAGACTGATGAAGATGAAGCTCCTCTTCTGAGAAAAAGAAAAATTGATAGCCTAAGCGGGCCCATTCTTTGCCAAAGCCTTTGGCGGCTAAAACACCCTCTGGAAATACCAAGTCAATCCGGTGGTTCTTCAAGCAATCGAGGAAAACTTCAAGGCAAAGGAGGAATAGATTGAGGCTGAAAGAAGAAAAGGTCAACTTCCACTCGGGCGGAAGAAGCGAATTGAGTATGTGAAGACTGACAACAACTCCTCCTCCTACAGGTGTATTCATCAGAGGAATGGATACTGGATACTGGAACTCAAGCACTTGCTTGTAAATGAAAAAGGATTTCCAGTACCCATCCATCAACAACTTATGGCATGGAGAAAAGATAAGCCAATCTTGATCAACACCAATCATGTCAAAGCTTGGTTGGATTTTGAAGTTGTCAAGAGAGTTGAAGCCATGAGGAAGGACCTTAATGATGAATGTCCTTATGGAAAACACGATGATGTGCGAGCATCCTTTGGAATGAGCACAAGGCGAAGACTTCATTTGTGGAACCCTTTGAGTCATTCAACATGACTGAAGATCAATACAAGGGTGACATCAGATATCTAAGGATCATATATGATTACTTCAAGCTATCAGATATCAGAATTGAGCATGCCTGGAAATGGGGAAAGTATTTATGGGTCAAACACTTTGCGAAGAATCTACCAAATCATACAAAGAAGTATGTGGTTATGCGGAGACAACTTTGAGATGTTGGTGAACCTTGCTCTATGACTACTCGGATGATATCAAAAGATTTGGAGATAGGAGTATGCAAATTGATCCTTGGAGGCTGAAGATTTGAAAACTTGAAGACTAGTTTATTAGGATGTTTACTTGGAGCTTGGTTACTCTGTTGTCCTAATTTACTATGTAATGTTTTGTATCTTCTTGTTGCACCTTATTGTTGTTTTATCTGTAAAGTTATTTGAACTTTCATTGTAACAAATCGATGAACCTACTCTCACATATCAATTTCTATAAAAGATAACTTGTCGACAAAGATCACACCTTGTGATTTGGTTGATGTTTACTACGCATAATTATCTGAATTGAAAAATCATAAGAAATGATTAAGTGATGGATTGTTTCCTCATCAGTTGTAATAGGTCGAGATAGTCATCGTTGGTGATCAAAATGGGGAAATTTGTTAGGAATATCTGTTTAGATTTTGATTAGCAACCTAATGACTTATCTTAACTTCGAGAAAGGTGGTTAGTACTCTTGGTTCACTTGAACCTTTGTAAAGATGAAACTCACTAAGTATGATAGTCTAGCAAATCTTGTATAGGATGTTAGGTCTCTGAATGTAATTTTATTTTCTTGAAGAAGACGAAAGAAGGCATCCGGGGAGAAGTTCAACAAATTTGAAGATCTAAAGACTACACAAGATTCTTTGAAGACAAAGGTTTTTGGATACCTATGTCCGGATATCTTGAAGAAACAAGTGTTTGAAACACAAGTATTACAAAAGATATACGAGAATAAAGGTTTACGAGGAAAAGTGCTTACAGATATCTACACTCGGACACCTTGGATAAAGATTATGTTTCAGGAAACAATATATTTTAACAAGTGGTATACGGAGTTGTGATAGTCTCTAGAAAAGGGCGTGCAAGGCTTGAAAGCATGCATAGTTCCGTTGGCACTCTGAGGACAAAGTATAATGCGATTACATTAAATGTGCGGACAGAAATGTCTAAACAAAAAACGGTAGCTTCTGAAGAAGAAGACAAACCTACTACACTACTATACTTAGATATCAATAGTTTCAAATTGAGTTAAGCCTAACGGATACTATTCAAACGGCACTCAAATTCATCTATAAATATCAACACTTAGACTGCTTGAGTAAACACCTTAGATCACTGAACTTATATTGAATACTCTCACAAGCTCTCTCAAAGCACACTACTTACCTTCAAGCTTTCTGTTGCGACCAAAGCTCTTGATTCTAAGTAGCACAAAAGTTCTAAGTGTTCTGATCCTTAACAAGCATTGTTATTTGTGAAAGAGTTGAACTAAGATTTCATATAAAGATTCATTCTCTTGAACACTTATCATAGACTTGGGTCAGTAAAGAACAAGATACCATATATTGCAAAGTGTATTAAGTATACTTGATTCATAGAGCTATCTGAATATCTGAACAAGTTATTAAAGAAGCTCACTTGACAAACTACCTTAACCAACACCTTAATCGGCGTGGAGTACAGGAAGTACTTAGTTTGGGAAACTAAGGAATAACTCAGGATTCTTGAGCATAGGAAGTACTTAGTTTGGGAAACTAAGGAATAGCTCAAAAGGTTTCTGAGTACAGGAAGTACTTGGCTGTGAAAGCCGGGGAATAACTCAGGGGGAACACTTGGTTGGAACCTAGTGTATTTAGGAATCTAGAGAAGATACTTGTAAGGTTACCTCAATTATACATGTCTTAGTGGATTCTAGAGTGCGAGAAAGGCGAAGTGGATTAGTTGAAGGATTATGCCACCTTCAGATACCACTATAAAAGAACTTGTGTTATTTACTTTCTGCAGTTTATTACTTGCTTTATTTATCTTGCAAAGTATTTACACTTATCTTGCTGAGCACGTGCACTTATCACAGAAAAGTTTTTCGCTCTCTGAAATTAAGTATCAGATATCTTCACAGATATCTGAGAAACTGTGTTTATCGACAAAAGTTTTAAAATACTATTCACCCCCCCCCCCCTAGTCTTTTACTTTGCCTTTATCTGGACCAACAACGATCAAAACACGGAAGATTTATACCACGAGTCCATAAATCACTTTTAGCACCTACATAATAGCCTATTTGTAACTTGAATTAAGAAAATGCCCAAATACCTAAGCATACAATCAAATAGTAATCCTTTATTAACTCTGGTTAATACGAATCATTATGTAATTGACGCCTTACAAGTGATTTATACTAACTCTGGTAAAATATTGGGCCACTAAATGATAACACAAGACATGCAAGAATATGCTACACAACACCAGCATGTAACATTTTGATCATAAGACACAAGAAAATTAGAATCACATACGTCAAGCAAATCAAATTGAGCACTCATCGTCGATCACTTTCATATCACGATGTAACAAGACAACTCGAGGACCATTTAACACGAAAGACACAATCCTAGGTTGACAACTTAGACACCTCACTCGCCTGACCAAGGTCCGAAAATCATATCCCGGTACAGCCCGAGTAAAAACTCAGGCTCTGATACCAACTATAACGCCCCGAAAATTACACTAATTTTTAAAAGAACAAGGGCGTTAAAACAATAACAGAAAGACATCCTAAAAACTTTGAGAAGCTAAAACTCTAACAGTTGACTCGCAAAGATACCATTTTCAAAGAGCAGCGGCTAAATATACAAGTTTTTGCAAGCTAAAAGTTACAAAACCCCATTTATAACCCACTCTCTCTGTTGCTGAACGTCTAGCACTCCAAGGCGCCAAAATCTACAAGAAGGTAACAAATCAAGTGTGAGATAAAACTCAGTGAGGTTCTGTGCTAAGTGAACAACGAATTATGTAATAACGAAGTATGGTTTATTTTTAATCAAACAAATCTTAATATAAACATAGTCGAAGAAAGACATATAACGAAGCGAATAAATTATCGTGGGTGCAGTCAACCTTATAACCCCAATCCAATTAAGCCCTTATCACTCCAGACAGGGTGCTACCAGCATGTCGAAGCGAAGGCGAGCGAAGACCCTGCCATGGTACAGGGGTGAAACACTACTACTCCCAAAGACCTCGGCGACTTCTGCCTCGCGTCTAGGGATAGTAAGCAGAGGTACTTCATGAACAACTCGACAGACACAACTGCCCAAGTATGTCCAATCAGAAACCCCCACCACAATTGCGCAAATATCGATCGAAGCGAATCAATCAATCAAATCAAACGAAGATCATAATAAATCATATACATATATATCTTTTTAGAGCGGAATCATGAGAAAAAGATTTGATGCAGTTTTCAGAACTTGATTTCATGAGTTTTACAATGTTTGAGATGCAATACTATATATATTATATTAAAATAGCTTCTTGTAGTTTCGCAAATATACATATACTTTTTGGGTAGAACACTCACATTAAATTGAGTTGCACGGCAAAATCCGAACAAGCTATCCACGAAAGAAATGAGCAACTTCGAACAATTAATTATGTGCACTGTGAACGAGTAGGTGAGTGTGTAAAGTCGGGTTCAAAAGTGTAATCGGATCGGGAAAGTACGAAAATGAGGTTGAGAGTCGAATATCCCATCAAATCGAACTCCGAACCTCAACTATTTATAGGCAAAATGAAGCTCTGCATGTGTGACATGCAAGCTTGCATGTGTGACAAATGTCACACATGTGTGGCTTGCCATGCATGTTCGACACTTGTCGCACATGCAGGGTGGCATTCTACATGTACCGAAAATTTCAGTTTTCAGTCGAATTTGTTCATTTGTTCGGGATAAAAAAAATAGGACATATATAATCAGTTTCAAAACCCCCCGTTACTAATGAAAAGAAAATACGGGTCGTGACACTGCAGGTCTCAAGTGTTCTGCTTTCACCTGCGGAAGGCGAATCGAAACCGAGCTAAAAGCCGATCGAAACGGACGGCGATCCTTGGCCTCGAACCCACTCGAACGAATTCAAAATGGGGCGAATTGGGAAAGGATAAATGTCTAGTCCCAAATTCAATTTAGACTCTAAACCAAACTATAATTAATTAGTTATCCCCAATCAAACACTAAGAAAATTATTCACTCCTAAATAAGGAACTAAAAAAATAAAAAAAATAAAACGATTTAATGAAAAGTCGGGGTTTTACAATCATTGAATGCAATATTATAATAATATTTTAAAGAAAAACTGTATGATACATTTAAAAATCAAAATATACATTTTTCACCTCAACCAACAATCTAGATAAATTTTTATATCTAAGTTATTAATTAAAAAACGCCATAACATTTGAACAGTAAATCCCAAGAAAAACATTATTGCGGTTGGAATTGTGATGTTTGTTAATTTCATCAAGAATTGTGCATCTGCTAGAAAGAGGAAATATGTATAGACAACAACATTGAACGCTGAAAGCTTTTGAAATTTATATTTTGGAGGTAAATTTGTCCATTCACTTGGTACCAAACTCTAAGCATTACTCTCTTATACTTCCTCCGTCACGTTTATTTTTTGGGTGGAGAAAATTGAGCAAGTCTCCTAAGGGACGGTCTCTAGATAAGTTTTTTAAAGAAGAACCTATATTGTCAACAAAATCATTGATGTTATTAATGAAAATATATATGGTGTTTTTTCATATTACAAAAGGACTAATTTCATTAACAACATAGACGTTTTAATTAATAACATTAATGCTTTTTTTATAACATAGCCCGTCTCTAGATAAATTATCTGAGGCAAGTCTATATGAGACTTTGTGGAGAAAATAAAGTATATATTAATTTTGGATAAAATAGTACTTGTGAATCCCTCAAATTGATTTTTTAAGTTGTAAGTATGATAAAATAATGTTAGTAGGTTTAATTTTGAGTATATTTAATGATAAAGTTGGATGATCCAAAAAAAAAATGATACTCCTCATAAAATTAGAAGCTTACATTTGTCGTTTTAGTAGTTCATAACTTCATACATTACCAAAAAAAGCTACCGCGACAAATAATAAACAATCTTAGCTTTCAAAAATCTGGCTTTAGCTGAAAGTACACTTTTTCCACCATTTCTATATTATCATTCTTTAACTTTTCGTAAAGCTGTATTAGCTTAATGTATGAAGTTATAAGACGGAAGGAGTAAGTTTTGTTTGATGCAAAAATGGTAAAATGAGAAGTTATACCGGACGGACGGAGGAAGTAATAGATATACTTATAATAATATCCAGAATTTTTTTTATTGAGAACTACTTCGATGATGCCAGATGTCTATAATCATCCTTCGTTTGTCTTCACTCTTTGGAAGTTGAAATATTCCAAATAACGTAGATAACTGTAATTCTCAACATTAATTAAAGAAGTTAGATTACTGTAGAAAATTGAGAGATCATATAACCTAGACTGGTTGAATAAACATGCATGAGCATACGCGACAAATACAAACTCACAATAAATAATGCTTCGAAAATGTAAGAGTTTGAGAAGTTTTACGAAAAAAGAATAAAAATGGAACTAATTGTATATTTACATTATTTGAAGGGACTTTTGTAAAAAAAAATGTCATGCGTTTAACATACCCGTAAAATAAATTAACTGGAATACAATTAACATGATAACCTAATAAGTGCAAAAGTCTACTAGTATTGATAATGATAAACAAGACAAGACCAGAGGAGGCAGCCCGCAGAATCTCAAATAATCCATCCTTTTATCTTTCTGTATACAGTATACTCCTACATGACATGATTATATTAAGGGTCCATTGTATTAGTAGGGAGATAGATAGATACCCATGCAATGCATAAAACATAAAAACAAATAAATAGTAGTAGTGGGGTAACGTGATCTGATATCTGAATTGTACCAAAATGCAAAAGCGAATTTAATGACATGACTTATCTCTCCTCCAAATCCAAAAACATTCCAATCCAATCTTATAAAAGTCAGAACCAAAACATTCAATCATATCTTTATAAAGAGTCAGGATGGTACCACACATATATAAAATTTCTTCATTTCTCAAGCAATTAAGTCATCCTTTCACCTTTCACTTGTTCTTCTTTCTTTGTTTACCAAAGTATTTTCAAAAGAAATACTACAACAGTTGGTCGGAATCTTTAGAAAAATTTAAGCAGCACTAGTGACGATTTTGAATGTTTGTCATTGTTCGATAAATCGGGTTTCATAGTCAGCTTCAGCACCAAGGAGTTTAATTAAGTGGGATACAGTTCTCTTCTCTTCTCCCGCCAGTCAACGAAAAGTCAACGGTGGCGGTCAAGTTTGGTCAATTCATATCCGGTCCCGTTTGAGTTTCACAAGGTAATAACTCTCACTGGACAATGTTAAAATTAACGAGGCTTTTTAGTATTCATTTATAATAGGGGTTATTACATATCACATTAGATAGGGCATTCGTCTAGCGGATTAGTTCAGCAATTACATCCCCAAGTTAAGCAATGATTTTTGTTGACCAGCTTATAAGTTGAAATTCATTAGTGGGCAAACAAACAGGTCCTTAGTTTATTTTACCCCTTTCGATTTTAATACAAAATAATGTCCAAAAAATAAATAAATAATGGAAAAATGATTTAGGGTGAATAAAAAATTATGAACAATAAATAAAAAACAAAAAAAAATATTTTAAAAATATTTTTTTGAAAAATAAATAAAAATTAGAAAAGTTATTTAAAAATATGAAAATAAATAAATAATATAAAAATAATTTTTTTGGATAAAAATGAAAAATAGAAAAATGATTTTACGAAATAAAAAAGAAATTACGAAATAAAAATTGAAAAATAAATAATGACATAAAAATGTTTATAAAATAAAAAATTATAAAAAATAAAATACAAATATAAACAAATGTGAAAAACAATATAACATTAATTAACACATGTTTCCTTTCAATTTCATGGAAGCTCCATCCATTGCAGGAAGGTGAAAGTGATTTGTTAGAGATATGTGAGTGAAAAATAATAAATATAAACTAATTAATAATTTAAAATTTTTATCAATTATGAAAAATAAATAAAAAACATAAAAATAATTTAAAAAATAAAAAATTACGAAAACTAAATAAATAACAGAAAAAATATTTAAAAAAAGGTATTGAAAAATAATTGATAACTGAAAAAGCATTGAAAATTAAAAATTACAAAAAAAACATAAATTTGTTTAAAAAATAATGAAAAAAATAAAAATACAAACAAATACAGTATCAATTAACCCATATTTTCAATTTTAAAATTTTAAATTTTTTTTATCCCTTTCACGTTCATGGAAGCTCAAGCCAGACTTAGGTGCTTCTACCATGGAAGTTCATCCATGGAGTTTCAATAAAGTTAAATAAAATTAATAAATTAATAAATATTATTATTTAAAATAGGAAGAATAGGAAGAGCAATCATGATTGGGTGATCTCTCTCCATGCCCTCTAATCGTGTAAGAATGATTTTATTTTGGAATTTTACAAAGTTTTTAAAAATTTTGGGATTGTCTGAGGGACTTAATTGAGGGTTTTAAAAAATTAAAGGGCTATCCTTTAAAATTAGATGAGCCATGTGGATCACTCTTGTAATTTAGAAGTTCTCATTATTTAAATAGATGCCATTAAGTCTTAAAAACAAGTATGAAGTTCTAGAAATTGTAAATTGTCCTTCAACCTTTTTATATTTATATGTTTGGCGGTGAATATTGAAATTAAACCTCCAAAATGTTTAAAAATCAAAATGGGACCCTCCTGAACATTTACATACAACCACTAATTAAGGTATCTTAAAATACAAGTTAATTAATAATAGGTTTAAATATAAATTATATGTAAAAAAATCAATTACATCGAGTCCACGTCATCGATAAGTTAAGCTGTTTGGCTAAAACTAAAAGCGATATTTAAGCGAGGTAAAAATGTCTTTTCTGGTTTTAATTAGCGAAAAGTCAAATTGTGGACCTACATATAATTGATTTATATCGATCGAGACTTGCATGTTATTGTTGATCTGGCGATGCATGTGTAATTAGAACATCTAAAAGGGGTAGTGAATGAAATTCACACTTTATAATACTATATTATATGTTGTTAAAAATGTTTCAGTTAACTCAATTTTTCTTCCACTAACCAATTATCATTATATTTATACCCTACTCTTACTCTCATACATTTACCACTAGCTTTTTCCATTTCATGAGCTTTTTTACCATTGACTAATAAAAGCTGAATTACATGAACATGACTTCTTTAACATTGATTTGGAAAAGAAGCTAGTCGATCAGTTTTTTTAAAGAAGGAGCTTCTTATATTTTTCATTCGAAAATATCCTAATCTATATTAACCTAAATTAGAATAAAGAAAATAAGAAACCATCATTTGTCGAAGAAGCCATGTGACATAAGGATTAATGTATCCGCATCTTTAAAATGCATACATGTAGTACACATCAAATCTTGATTTTTTCATTACTAAGTTAAAATGCTCAACGATTATTTCTTTCAACTTCTGATAATTTTGATGATGTTATTAAAGTGGCGATGTAAAGTACATTAAATATATATTATAATATGATATATTATTATTTAAAAAACTATAGACTAATAATACGATAAGAAAGGTTAAAGACAAGAAAAATAAGAGTAATGCCCTTTTATGTCATTTTACAAAATACTGAGTTAGCTTTTAATTAATTTGCTAAACACTGCATTTAAAACCACTACCTAACATTCTGACTAGCTTTCCATTAGTTTTGCTAAATAGAGCCTTACTTACTCTTTACTTTTTCTATTAAACTAACAATTATAAACCAATTAAATAACCTTAATTAAAAATATCAAACACACGTCACTTTATTCTTTTTTTGAAGAAATAAAATTTTATTCATAATGGTTAAAGCACAAGATGTACTGACCCCTTGTATACCAAAAAACAGGGTAACAATGCACCTCAACATAGAAAAGAAATACTGTAGCAGCACAATTCTAAATCAGAATAGAGACACTTCAAAACAAGCCAGCCTACTGCACCAGTAAATTATGTGTCTTCAATCTTGAGAATATCCTTAGGAAATCTTTCCCAATCCGCGAAAGTGTAACCCAAATTCAGCAAATTTCTTTCTCTCACACACACGTCACTTTATTCTTACACATCTATAAACCTATAATATAAATTTTTAACTCTATTTCAAGCGTCATTTTTTTTAACTCATTTAACTTAGTTACTATTCATCAACTAAAATTTTTCTTGACTCACTTTTTTAACTCTATACCAAACATTAAGAATCACCCTTATATACTCATAAAATATTTGACATTGTTTACCTAATCTGCACCTAGCTCGTCATTAAATCTTGTATTTTGTATGATTACGTCTTAGTTTCTTGAATAACTTTGTCAGAAAGAATTTATCCATCCATCCATATATATTATTTAAAGCACAATGGTCTAAACTTCACCAGATTCATTCAGTCCTATGTGGAATTTTGTGGAATTAGTTATATTTTAGCCAGTATATATTTCATTGTTAATTTTGGTATGTTGACTACATATATAGTTTTTATTCAATCTCATATAACTTTATCTACAAAAATTCAAAAAATATTTTGAACATATATTTGAATTAAATGCGTGACAAAGGCGAATCCATGACACCAATCTTGAATACTATTATTTATTAAATAAATTATGATATATATTAAAATAAAATATAAATTTATTAAATAAGATAAAATGAAATACTAAAATTTTAAAATTAGAGCATTTATTAAATTAATTCAATTCTCGTGGAATTAGTTGCATTTTTAACCGGTATATACATATTTGATAGTTTATTTTTGGTACGTTGGCTGCATATATAATTTTTATTAAATCTCATATAACATTATCTACAAAAATTTGAAAAATATATTAAACATATATTTGAATTCCCCGTGACAAGACGAATCCATAGGCACCAATCTTGAATACTATTATTCATTAAATAAATTATATTATTTATTAAAGTAAATATAAATTTATTAAATAAGATAAAATGAAATAATTAAATTTAAAAAATAGATCATTTATTAAATTAATTCAATCCTACGTGGAATTTTGTGGAATTAATTGCATTTTCAACCAGTATATATTTCACTGTTTATTTTTTGTATGTTGGCTGCATATATAGTTTTGATTAAGTCTCATATAAATTTATCTACAAAACTTCGAAAAAAAATTATGTTTATCTTAATAGATATTTATATTTTCAATTAATACATAATAGATATTTATGTTTTCAATTAAAATATAATAGATATTTATGTTTTCAATTATACATTTTGATTCAAACGGTTGAGCAGATTCCGAATAGGGGGAGAGAATTTTTGTTGCATAAAGTTTTTTCAGGTTAAACGTGAGGAACTGAGGCTAATGTTTTTAGCGCTTAGATTATGAGTTGGGTGTCTTATATAATAAAAATATAATATAATATAATATATAAAGTTAATGAGTAAACCCACCAGATTCATTCAAATTCCATCCATCATACGTGAAAATTTGATTCTACGGTTAAGTAGAGTCTAAATAAGGGAACGTAGTAGTGTTGTTGCTAAGATCATGTGATCAATGTTATTGCTTGGTGATAAAATTTTATGTCTTATGGTTGCTGGAAATGCGGAAGGTTTGCCAGCCAAATTAAGAACTAAATTTGTTCGAAATTTTGAGTGGCAACATGTAATGGCGATAGGGATTTTTCTTTGGTGATTAAATTTCTTAAATCGATAAATTTTAGCTTTGCCCCTTTGTTTCACTTTTCAAAGAAATTCAGGTATTTGATGGAAAATTTTGTTCCATATCTTTCACTATTAAACCTACCTATATACAAATCATTCATCATTTATCTGCATCTTCATGCCCGATATTGATTATCTGTTTGTATTAATAAAGAAAAATCAGTTTGTCGTATTTTTTCTGATTTATTTTTTTACGTTTCAATTGGTGTTTCTCCAATTATGGAGGATGGTTCAAGCATAAAAGAAGTGGAAAAGTATTAAATAATATACTTATTTAAGTCATAATTATCATGAGAATAATTAAGTTTGAGTGTACATATTCAACAAAATTAAAACATTTCGATATAATAGATAGATGTTGATGAAGTGGATTATATACTCTAAGGACAATACTAAGCTAATCCAAGCTTACAAGAATGGAACTTATACAATCTTAGACCATTTCCAATGGTCATGGTGATGGCTGTGAATAGGGGCATCCATGAGCCACGACTGAAACGACGATAAAATCTGAAAAAATCATGTCCAATGGGTCGTAGCCACGACCATGAATAGTGTTTTTAATAGATTATTATTATTATTATTATTATTATTATTATTATTATTATATATATTTTTTAATTAAATAAATCATTTCATTCACTAAAATAAAAATATTAATCTCATATAACTTTATCTACAAAAATTCAAAAAATATTTTTAACATATATTTGAATTCGCCGTAACAAGACGAACCTATAGACACCAATATCTTGAATACTATTATTAATTAAATAAATTATTTTATTAATTAAAATAAAATATAAATTTATTGAATAAGATAAAATAAAATAATGGAATTTTAAAAATAAAAAATGACTCATTAAAACACATTATAAATAATTAACGTAGTATCAAGCATTCAAAAAGATACTCATTTTAAATAGTTTAGCATCGACATTACGGACAAACTAAAATATCGATTATTTTGATTAGTCTCATATATATATATATATATATATATATATATATCCATGACCATACCATTTGTGCACTTTCGATTATTACATGCACTTTATATTTTCTACCATATTCTAAAGTTGATGGTTTACTTTGAAGCACATGATCGCATGTGCATAAATGATATTTGGGCGCTTTCTAATTACTTGGACATTTTCAAATACAAAATTAATGTAAAAGAAATTCATTTTAAGTTGTATTAACTCTCTACGTTTCTTTTTTATTTTTGAATTTAGGTTTCGACTTTTCTCTAAATACTTATGTATGAAAGATAGTGAATAATCGTAGGAGATAGTGAATAAAGTAGAAGAGGTGAGAAGGTAAAGAATAAAGTAATAAATTAATTTTCAATTTTTAGGCATGTGAAGATGAGATCTATCTATATATTATAAAGACCAATTTTTATTATCAATTCTAGCTATAGTACTTTGGCCCCAAATCAATGTGAAAAATTCTTTCATTTTTTTAGATTATAAAATTACAAAATAATATATAATCAGGGTAAATTTATTTTTTGATGCCAAGTTAATGAGTATTTGGTTCTGTTACCTGTACAATTTTAATCTAATTTTGGTTACATAATTACGCGATGATATTCAACCTTTGTAACTATTTATAAATGTGATCAATCAAATCTTCTAAATCCCATATTTTCATCATAATCGCCACCCACACTAATTTTCTTAATGGGCATGAATCGGATAGGAGGACCTTTGGATCTATGCTTAACATAGTCCCTTCAATGATCTTCTAAGAATGTTCTATGAATCGTGTACTAGGCGTGCTCTTTTAGGTTCAGGAGATAGAAGAGACACCGTGAGCTAATTGGTGGTGTGTTGATCTTTACATGTCTATCAACAACATTTGACATCTGAATACTTTCGGTTTCATTTTCTTTATGTATAAGATTGATCGGTATGATGAGGTGTAAGGTTTCTCTTCTCTATGATCTAAATAATGATGTTCAAGTCCGGTCTGGTATATACTCGAACCCGTTCCATACATTTGTTACAAGATCCGACCGCAACATTTTATGATTAAGTTAGTAAAAATTACATTTTTTCCGAAGAATTGGTTTGCATAAGGAAACTCTCTTGATCTTCTCTCTACTTTCTTGATACATAGCAGACTGGGGATCGATACTCTCTAGGTGGGGAACTCTCTTAGATCTTCTCTCTACTTTCCTGATCTCAATAACGAGCCAGGGGGATCAGCTGATACTTTCTAGGCGGGGAAAATGTCTTCAATCTTCTTTGTACTTTCTTGATCTCCATGACGGGCCCGGGGGGGGGGGGGGGGCGGTTTAATCAATAGGCGGGAAAAATCGCATATATCTTCTCTTTACTTAATCCATAAAGGGTAATTTTTGTGTGGTTGGGAGGTTGATGCATACCACATGAGTTCTTTGAGGCCGTGGGTTGGAAAAAACAACCGTAACATGTGAAATTACGTTTGTATAATATTTTTGTGTGTGTGTGGTGGGGTGAACACATATTACTGCGTGATTGTTGGGAACAACCCTATTGATTGTGTTGTATACTTTTGTATTTTACTTTTATTCCGTTTGAGGGATAGATTTTTTTGTAAAAAAAAAATGTACCTGTTACTAATTAACAAGTCGGGTACGGTAGGACCCTATTTTTACATTCTCTATAGTTAACATAAATAAACACTCAATGATATAATATTGGATGAAGAATGACTACCAACCGACACCACGACCAACGTTGTCTACAAGGAATTTTGACTATCTTAGTTTCTCGATTAAATTATTTAATCATCACATTTTTATTTATTATTAAATGTAAACTATAGTATGGAATACATGCGAGTTAGTACTAGTAATTAGTATACATTGCCAAGAATAATTATGTGTATCAGTGTACGAGAAATCCATTTAGCTAGCTAGCACTATAGAATAAATCACCCAAATCAACACTAGTCAAGTAACAAATCAACATTTACAACATGGATATAAATTGGGTTAGATATAAAATACCCTTAGTTAATGAATTAATTAGTACAAAACCACTATGATATAATTCCAGCTATTAATGTAGTAAAAATCTGCTTTATTTCCCTAGTTAAATCAATAATAGGACTCAACCACACATATCTATGAATTTCACACCTTTTCTTCTATTCCAAAACTAATAAATGACCCGTCGATTAGGGGGAATTGATATAAATTCTAAAATTTTACGATAATGTATCTCAATTTATAAACATATTAATTTTACAGTGAGTTAGAACTCGTGATCCAAAGGTATCACCATTTCCTATAAATTCATCCTACGTAAGGTTTATAAAAATTAAAAAAGTATTTATAATGAGAGCGAACACTACTAAATACTCCTATATCATATTTAAAATATAATATTATTTTATAATTTGTATAATGCTACTTTATACACCAAGTTTTATTGTCATATACCATATGTATCACTCTATTTGTTGCATCAATAGTTGTAGTAGAGACCTGCCTGTACCAATTTATATTAGGCGGGTCCAGTTCGACGGGTACAGTTCGAGATCCCACCCTTTTAAAATTAGACCATACCATTTGAAATACTAATTTATATTTGGTACGAATAAAGTAGAACCCGTCCCGATTGAAATACTAAGATACTATGTGTGTTTGTCTTTAGGATTTTGTAATATGTTTCATATTAATTTGTACATCCAAGAAAGAAGTATGATTCTATTAAAAAAATCTGACAACGGGTCTCGATTCGACCTAAAATCTTGGTCCAAGTCTGGTTTTACATTTTCGAATCCAGTACGGATGCGGACCATGTTCAACTAAAAGGTTCAAGGTAGGGTCGGGGTGCCCATTATGATCAGTAAGTTTAAGTCAATTCATGCTAGTGAATCTAGAAAATACAACATATAACTAACATTGGTTGAATACGGGTGAGGAGGGTGGATGTCGACGTGAAAGTGAGATACTGTCACTGGCTCTTCTTTATCGTCATAGCAAATTAGACTGATATATGGGTGGTCTTGTAACGCTTCATTATATTATTGGCTAGAGCGGTTACCCATGTACTGCTCTTCGGGTGATATACTGGCCCTACAAATTCACACATTTCATTTTCTGCACACCGGAAGAATATATGAGTGCCTCAACCAAGATTTCTAATATTGTTTCAAAGAAAGCATGCTTTTATAGAGTTCTTATGTATGAATTCTCAAAAAGAAAAATGCACCGTACAACCAAGAAAAGTAGTTGATTAAAGCTCAACTTTAATCTTTAACCAAACAACCACCTGAACATTATGAATAGCGACACGTACCCACTCAAATATTAAGCACATTGTTGCAAGTGGTAGGAAGCAATCCCTAATCTGTATCCTTCTAACATTTTGGTTGCAATTTTATATGGCGAAAAACTTTTAATAATAAATAAAATAGGATGGGCATATAATAAATTAATCAAAGTCAAACTTTTGTGTAAGAGTAAACAATGTTGGTTATAATTTGATTGGTACTCCTTCATACAATACTAATCATTAATTATTTTTTATAGTACAAAACTATATATAAAATGTAAAATCGATTCACCATAGTGATATGCTTTTAAAGGGATAGGATCGAACCGAACACTTACAGGATCAGAAGGGTTGATAACACATACTGATACATGTGTAAGTATTTTATATCGGGTCCTTTAACGGCACACAACCCGTTAATTAGTAAGTTATACATGTTCAAAAAACACTTTATCCTCAAAACACGAATCAAAATAAAATACAAAAGTATAACGCAATTAACAGAGTAAGTTCCCAACAACTGTGAGATAACAAAAATTACTATTTTACAAACATAATTTCACAATATGCTTTTTTTTTTTTTTACCCACACCCCATCATACCCAAAAATAAAAATAAAACATGTACTTTTCCTTTTGCATTCCTTAACATAAATATATTTGGTACATATTAAACATTTTTCACTAAAGCTAATATTGAAAATAAAAACTGAAAAACCGTCCAATCCTGAACATTCATCATATTTCTGAATAAAATTTAGGAATAATTACAAAATAATGTTAATTTCAAAAACTTATTACACATTAGTGATACATTAAAAAAAACTTCTTAAAAATTATTGATTTTTTTTTTTACAAATTAGTAATTTTAGTAATTTTAAATATTATTACAATTCTTGATGTAATAATCACTCCCTTAATTACATATCTAATCAAATATCTATTTTGGAAACCAATATACTTTCAAAATTTCAAAAATCAATCAATCATCAACACATAATCTCCCACACAATTTGAGCATCTTCAACGACATTACTACAAAATCAAGTACGATAAACATCATGACGTTATCGTATAAGCATTTTAACAAGCAAGCATCATAAAAAAAACAAGCATCATACTAGTAAACAAGCACCATATCATACATTGTCTTTCAAAACTGGTCAAACATCACAGTATACCAAGCAACACACTTCAAATTCAAACAAGAATCATAAAAAAACAAATATCATAGAAAACAAGCATCAATAAGTGGATGCTATTTTCAATTAGATATTTGGAGTCAATCAACAAAACTCAATATTACAGGATTGCATTTGTTCTAATTATAGATATATAGGCATTTAATGTAAAAGATATTTTATAATTATAAATTTAGACACCAATATGTAGGAAGAATTGTATGTATTATTTATTTGTAAGAAAGATTTGTGATAAACACTAATTTGTAATTTATCCTAAAACTTAATGATTTCTAGCAATATTAGGATTGCATTTGTTCTAATTATAGATGGTATTTAATGTAAAAGATATTTTATAATTATAAATTTAGACACCAATATTGTAGGAAGAATTCTATGTATTATTTATTTGTAAGAAAGATTTGTGATAAACACTAATTTGTAATTTATCCTAAAACTTTGATTTCTAGTGAAACCACAATCGATTGTGGATTCGATCTCAAATATGCCTTGAAATTGTAAATACACCCTATTTTTTTATCAGAATATCAACCAACATACTTCATACTTTTCAAATTTAACCAAGTTAACCCCACAAACAGTTGAGAGTTTCTTGTCTCAGGAGAAGAGCTCAACTACATTAACTTTTTTTTTTTTGCGTATCAGGAGATAAAATATGCAAGCATTTGCTAAAATCAAGCTGTTTTACTTGATGAGAAATAATAACATCTTGGCTCTCCATCAATCTCTCCTCTGACTGTACGTAACAATGTACAGGATTACTTCGGAGACAATATATGGCGGCTCATGCAGCTGCAACATCTCTCATTAACTTTGTTGGAGCAAGTTGATTCGTATCATGATCGAAATCGGTTCTTCTTGACGAACAATGAAGCGACTTGCATCGATCCGGAGAAGGTTAGTTCCTTTCAAAATTATCTTGAAGGTTATCCGTGCACATACGAAAGATGCGAAGATTTGGAATGTCGAATTGCGAATACATGTTATGAAATTTGAAGGCGTGTCGAGTCATACATAGTAGGTTATATACATTCAAAAAATCATGAAGGCGGGTTCTTTACAAAATTATCTAGAAAGTTATCTAGACTCGGAGAAGGTTAGTTCCAAGCTGAGATTGCGAAAAGGGTAAATAACTTCTCTCAAGGATTACAAAAGGTGATTAATGAGATGGATTCTCTGCGGGAAGAAATACTTGGTGATTAAGGCGAAATGTGCCCATTCAACAATCACCATTGCTTACTCACTAGATTCAATCAGGCCTCTTCCTCCTCGAATGATACTTTTGTTGGACATGAGGGCATATTCGTTAGTGTAATTGACAAGTTCGTTGGTGGACAATCAAATCGTGAAATCATTTCGATTCTTTGGAATGGGTGGCATTAGTAAGACTAGTCTTGCTAGAAAAGTTTATGACAGTCCACATGCTAAGCAACACTTTGATAAATGTGGTTGGGTTACGGTATCTCAAGTATATGATATTAAGAAATTGTTGTTGCACCTTCTATATGATCTTGGGGTTCTAGCAAAAGGGCAAGGTGAAAATCTTGAGGTTCATGTATTGGGTCAATCTTTATACCAATTTTTCTTTGGAAGGAGGTATTTGGTAGTTCTAGATGACATGTGGAGCAGTGAGGCATGGGATGCAATACAACGGTTTCTTCGGATAACTCAATGGAAGTCGAGTCATGGTTACCAGTAGGTTGCGAGATGTTACCAATTGTATTGACTCTTCAAATCAATTTGAGATGAATCTTCTAGACGAGAATGAAAGTTGGAAACTATTTTGTGAAAAGGCATTTTGCAAAGAAAATTGTCCTGCGGAGTTCATGGAAGTTGGAAAAAGGATTGCAAGAAATTGCAAAGGGCTCCCTCTGTCTTTGATAGTTATTGGTGGACTTCTTGCAAAGTCTAAAATGATACTACGAGATTGGGAGCAAATTTCTGCAAATATAAGTGAAATGGTGAATTCGGTGGACAATGAGAGTCACCTGATGCTATTGTCTTTGAGCTATAACCAGTTACCAATGCATTTAAAACCATGCTTTCTCTACATGGGAGTTTTTCCTGAAGATGAAGAGATTCATGTCTCTAGGCTTATCAATTTATTGGTTCTTTGAGGTTTTGTCAAACCAATCCAAGGTAGAAGCATGGAAGAGGTTCTTTGAGTTATATTTGGAGATCTCATGAAATCTCATATTTGTTATAAGCGAAAACTGATAGGATTTTAAGAGATTGCAAAATCCACGATCTTTTAAGAGATTTGTGCTTGAGAAGCTCGAAATGTAGATTTCTTTCCTTCATCGGAAGAGCATGACCTATCACGAGGACATAAAACATGACGTATTGGTTTTCAAGCTACGAAGCGTGGCTTCATTAAATGGAATTCCTCGAAACTTCCTCAAATTTGTCATGCATTGAAATCAGCTCCATTTCTTAGATTACATTGTAGAGTATTCCCGGATTCTGATCCACTAGATGTGGTGTTGTTTGATTCGAGTGTCATCTTCCATTCTTTGCAACTCAAGTATTTCAAGTTGTTGAGGATCTTGGATGTGGCGAAGTGTACCGCCTACATGTTATTTTCCAATTGGTTAATTCTCGGTACATTAGTTTTGAATTTGGTGGAATACCTTGGAGTTTATCTTCTCTAAATTTGTTGTGGAATATACAAACCTTGGTTATGGCTACCACATTATTACATGGCGAGATTATTGTTCCATCGCAATATGGGAGATGCCACAACTTAAGCGGTAAAGATTTATCAATTTGTAATGCACGAGCCTCCAATTCGGAAGGGTGGTGATATTGTTGTGCGAAGAACCTTCAAACACTCCACAGGTAAAGGATTTGAGTTGACGGAAGATATCCTCAATGGAAGACCGAATATCAAGAAGCTTAAAATTTATCAAGGTTGGGACAAGGCGCATTGAGGTTCTCGGATTACTTACTCAACAATCTTGTTTTTGGATAATCTCCGATCATTTTATTCTTTGGTTTGGGGAATATTCATTTGAAGTTCTAGAGGGCATCAAATTCCACATCACTCAAAAATTGACTCTAACAAAGTGTCCTTTAAATTGGGATGATCTTGCAACAACTATTGGAGATCTACCCCAATTGGAAGTCCTCGAACTTGAGGCTGTCATGGGGAAGAGTGGAACCCACTAGATGGTCAATTCCTTAACTGAAAATGCTCAAAATTAACAATCATGGTCATGACAATGGAATCTTTGACATCGCATTTTGTCCTTGAACAACTACATCTTGGCTACACTCTGAATATGAGAGAGATCCCTTTGGCATTGGAGAAATAGAAACACTTCGCTCCATTCATGTTTCTGGTCCCCATTGTGCTTCTCTAGTGGCCTCAGCAAAGAAAATATTAGAGGGACAAAAGAGCTGGGTAATGATGATTTGAACTCGATGTATTCAACTTGGAAATCGATGAAGAGAACTAGTGGATGTTAAAGAAAGAAGGTGAGAAAGCAATTATTAACTTTGTTATTATCTGTCTTCAATTTGATTGCGATAACATGTCAAGTTAATTGGATGGATCAGCAAAAGGTAAGCATAGTTGTGATTTGTGCAGATTGGTTTCAGCAATTGATCTCATTTTACTTTTGTTGATATTTGTGTATCTTTATTTTCAGCATGCATAATTTAGTTCTGGCATGTGAAGTACTATTAGTTTTGTTTTTACAGGCAGGACGACTGCTATATGGATCGCTGTGCTGCACTTTGAAGGTTTTATTCGGGAAAGTTTCTAATTGGTTTGAGCATCTTTTGTAGGCTACTGCTTCTTGGAGTTAGTTCAAGTCAAATTGGTTGTGAGCTTTGGTTACTGTTTTTCTTTAATTGGTTAGATTACTTCTTAGGAGGAGGAGTAACAATCGTACCAACCAGAAATCAGACCTTGTACAACACGGTACATGTCATGTTTGGTTGAATTCTTTTCTCATTGGTTGTTACTGTAACTTATGTTTGGTTGAATTCTTGCAAATGCTTTGTGGAGTTTATTCTTAACCTTGGATCATTCAACAGCACGAGGCGCAGTGCCTATATATGTTTTATAATTTGTGGAAATAATAATTATTGACATAATTTAGTTTTAGTATAATTTGTATGAGATCCTGCTGTATCTGGGGGATTACAAAGCCTCCTGCCCCAATCCTTTCTTCTTCTTTTTTTTTTTTATTTTTTTTTGTCTCAATTGTTTTCGATCATTCCTATTCTTCTCTCTTCCATTACTCACGATCGACGCCGATTCCTGTGAATCATTCAAACATCGAAATCAGTTCTTCTTAGAAGCTCAGAACGCCTAATTCTATAGCCTGTAACTAATTCCCTTCCCAGCAAACAACAGTTGAGTGGTTTTCTACTTTTTTGTGCAACAGTTTCTTGAATACAGGGCCTGGATGTGTTGTTTCTACATTGTACTACACACTTTCAGTTTAACTTGGTAAGAAATTAATACTATTAGAAACTCATTCACAAGCTTTATTTCGTAAACTCAGGCCCGGCCCTGAGCATTCTGAGTATTGTCCATTCGAGTACTTGTATTTTGAAGGTCATTTTAAATTTGAGATTATGTATATATCCATTTTAATACGATAATTAAGCATTAAAATTCGTATACCGATTGGTTAAGTCATATTCTTTCTACAAAAGGTCTTTGGTTCAATTAATGAAGGTGTAAATATTTTTATTTTATTTATCTTGAATATTTTTTCTTTAATTATATTATTTTTAGATGGATATTATTCACATACGGACCTTGGCGAAACAATAAATATCGAATCAACCATGCACTTGTGACTCCGGTAACAACGTTTAGTGATGTTGGATCAACTTGATATAAGATACATCTGTACATTTTTACTAGTTATAGCTAGATATTATCCACATTCAGACCTTGGTGAAACAATTAATATCGAAACAACCATGCATTTGTGACTCTAATGATAACTTTTGGTTCTGTACATCCTACACTAGAAGTAATATATTTTCACTTTCTAAAAAAAAAAAATCATAACTTTTGGTGACATTGGATCAAATAATTTTGATACATAAAATATTTTGCAATACACTACAAACGGACCTTGGCTAAACATAAAATCGGAATAACGTATACGTTATTGATATTTTTAAGCATGAATTTTATAATATTATATTATTATGTATTAAAGTATTACTATATTTTAAATGTACTTCGTGGGCCATTAATTGTAGATACATAAATGGAGAATTCACATGTACTTTTGTTTAACGCGAGCACGGAATAAAAAAATTCAGCTATCGTTGTGACTAAGCATTAAAAAAAAAAAAACAAAACAAAACAAATACCAACTAAACTAATAGAGATCAGCCATTGCAGATATGGTTGATGTAGGAGAAACCTGTCACCTACAATAAATTCCTATTAGAGTCCGTTTGGTTTGAAGGGTTTTTAAAATCTTGATAATCAGGTTAGTTACTTTTGTCGATCATAAAAATGGATTATTTGAAATAATCCAATTTCTCCAGCCTCAAGCTCTCAAATTTGCATGAATAATCCAATTTTAAATACCTTCTGAGGAGGTATTTAGTTTTAATTATATTCTACCGTGAAATGTCTAATTTTATACAAACTTTCCATTAATTACTAAATATGCCATCTCAATCCAAGAATACCAATCGATTCACATCAATGCACTTTTTATCTTCCTAATTTTCACCTTCCATTTCTTGTTTTATATTTTCCTAGTTTTACACTCTTTCTTTTTCATTTTTCCGTTTCCTAGTTTCCACCTTCCTTTGTTTTTCCTAATGGTTTCCTAGTTTTGCACCTTTCTTTACATTTTGGACCATGTAATCTTTATTTCTCTTTTCTACTCATTTACTTATTAGACAATATTTTCCTTTTATACTTTTGTTTTTTGGCGTAGTGTATGTATTTACATCAAAATTAATTTTGTTTGTTTAATAGTATAACCAACTTTTTTAAAATAATGATTAAATAAAACAATACTAATAATTAAAAAAATTGGTTAGCGATGTCATAAAAAAAAAAAAAAATTAGTTAGCGTTATACGAGAATAACGATGATAATTTAGGTTATCGGTTCAAAAACGTTTTTTCTTCATCATTTTTTGAAAAAATATTCTAGCATATTAAATATATGCAAATTTTGACAGAATATAGGCGGAGTATATATGTGTTTTGAATACAAAATATGCATCGTTAATTACATATATTTGGATTTTTTTAACTCTATATATTATAAAAGTAATATTTATATAGTTAAAAGTTTTGAGTTTTTATTTGTGTTCTACCTAAAATCTTGGCTCCGTCACTGACATTGGCGTTTTATATGCTTTAAACTTTTATGTTTAAAATGTAGGAAAATTTACGTTTAGATGGGATTATAAACATACGCGATGTCGATTTCAATGGACAAAAACAATTATTCTACGCATGAGATGAAAAATATGGGATTATGAATTTCACTCATATGAAATATCGATTTTATAAGGAAATATTTATTTCATTAAAATAATTATTACACAGATTATAAACAATATCTATAAATTAAATTTTAATGGTCAAGTCACATAAACTAAAAATCGATGCCAAAGTTATCAAAATGGCAACATAACTATGGATGCAATAATTTCAAAGATTTTCGGATAATATTGTATACGAAATTCATAAAATCAAAATTCCAGAATTTCCTGATTAAACACGTGAATATGGTAAAAATTTGCTCCCGCCAAATTTATGCTCACATGTAATTTTCACTAAATCAAATTGAAAACCAAACTCAATTTTATACAATAAGTGGAAAAACATAGAGGTATATCAATAATTCCACTTTGCTTTATCATATTGAATAATCCAAAATCAATTCAGAACCAAACTGAATTTTATTAAAAATAATCCACTTCGTAGAGTCCAACCAAATAAGATTTTTAGGCGAAAACTCCAAACATAATCCAATTAATTAAATTGGCCTAATAATCTAGTTGTGCAAAATGAAATACCCCTTTTCAAACCAAATGGGCACTTAATGTTCACATATTTCTTCAAATGGTCACGAGTTGCCTCCAATTGAATCCTAGCTAGTTTCACCAGACTTGTCACTGAGCATGACCTTCCAACTGAACAACCACTTCATGCCAAACAACAATGTATCCTGGTTAGTTCATTTTAAGGACAACATGTCAACCAAAATGCTGCCCAACATACACAAGCCATCAATATATATTAGTTTTCCAATTCCTCCAGGTTGTTTGGCGAAGATTTGGATCCTGTGCCGCTTAGAATTCAATTATAATAGTATCTTCAGGTGGTTTCCTAGTATCTTCACATATTTTGAACTCTGTCCCAAGTTTGACATATGCGCGAAGTTGCTCTGCACGCTGTTCTGCTCTCCTTAACTTGCTGTCATCATCACCAAATTGTTGATTTCTTGGATGGATAGTTATCCTCTCAAGTGAAACAGCATTCTCCATTAAATACTTGGCAAATCAATGTCTAATACCCAACCGACAAAATCAAAAATCTCCACAATCTTCAAGTTGTAATGACAATGTGCTTCTACATCTGCTGGTCTAGGTCTCTCCACCTCAAAACCTAATGGAATTAACTGCAATCCAGGAAACGAAGAGATCAAATTCAACAATTAAACCTAATCCCCTACATATATTCACACGGGCTAAGTTTTTGCTTCAATCTCACAACAAATAATAGTAATCAACAAAAGGCATAGACAGAGAATTTGATGCCAACTGTTGTCTGAAGATTACCTCAAGTACGAATTTGTGCAACAAAGGACAGTGCTTTAGCAGCGAAAGAAGGCCAAACAGATCATCATCAGTTTTCAGAGAAATTTTGATATGCAGTGTCTTGAGTCTCGTCCATGCTGGAAATATTTTCGCAATACGCTGAACAACAAAGACTATCATTAGCATTGCATGTGGACCATCAGTTGTAATCTACGTAAAGAGAAATAGGCAAGATAAAAAAGAAGGTGAAGGTGCAAACCTCATGAAGAAATGAATCCATAGTGAGCGCTTCTATTTGAGAACTACAGCCCAAAGATCCGAAAAGTCATGTATCAAATGTAACCATAAAAGCCATCCACGAAGCGTCAGATAGTTTAGGGTGCTTTTAAAAGGCAAACTCAGCTTGGGCCCACTGTAATCAAAGGAGATCAAATTTGGTGCATAAATCTCCAAATGTTTTACATTGTTGCAGTAATACATCCTTAAAGATTTCAACGCAAGAGACGGGCCGGCAACTTTCAAGCTCACAAGTGATGTAATGCCTACCAAAGATAAATGTTGACGGCAATCACATAAGAGTTTCTCGAGATCTTCACCCATCACATCTACATGACCTAAGCGAAGGGAGGTCAAGGAATTGCATAAGGGTAAACTAGGAAAAGCATAGGTCCACGATCTATGAATGCTAATGTCGGTGCAATGTCTAGTAAAAACCTCTTTACTCTTTTCTCCATTGCAAATTTGATCCAATTATCAACATTTTCTTTGCGGCTCTCTGTAAATCAAACTGTACCTTAAATTCATCAATAGTAGGACCCTTGTAAAGTGACTACTCGGTCCACAAAACGAAATACTTGGACTCTTCTTCTACGGTGATGCCACGATCGTCAGTCATAATTAACTAAATAGTCAAAATTAACAGACTTGAGAGTAGGAAAATTAACAAAGTTGAGAGTAGGATAATAGGCCCAAAGATGTCTCCATCTCTTTGATAGCACGCAAGTCTGTCCAGCTTCTTTCAATGTTAAGAGCGAAAGTATTTCGGTGAGAATGTGAATGGGCAATTCACTAATCCGATCGTGCAACTTACTTTCCTGGAACGCCTACACAAAGAAACAAGTCACGATTTTTTTTCCCAAGGCATAACAATAGAATTGTATGCGATTTGAGATTAACTAACGACAATGGCCTCAAATTAAAAATATCTACTACTAATACTAAGCAAATACATGGAAGTAGTTATTAGTCAATAAGTAGTTTCTCCACCACTTACTTAATTTCTTAATTTTAGGCTATATACAACCGTATCCAAATATTAATATTCATAGAAATAATAGCATCTATTCAAACTTTGTAGTTGGGTTTGTGGCTTTTTTAGTTCTTTTTATATATTTTTAGATAACTTTATAAACAGTAATGATAAAATTATATGTTGTATGAACTTTTTAAATTCGTAAAATCTTTATATGATTAAAATGGTGTATTGATGTTTTTCTATTATATGAATTCAAAATTTAAAATAATAAGAATGTCACGCGGATCGGTTACTAGTATGTTTAAAAGTATATCTATTATTCGGGTTTTGGCAACATTGGTGATTTTCATATTAAATTTATATATCATAACAGGTAGATAATAATTACTCCCTTGAATTCTTTTTATGCAACTCTAGTTTTAACTCGGGTCTACCGATGAGTGGTCATGAATAACAGGCTGTTTGCAATCGATTAAAATCATGAAAATAAAATAGATGTTTTTAACCAGTTAGATCAGGATTCAGGTGGTCATATACATCTTGGAGAATACAACGGACATAGAACTCATAAGAAAAAATAATACTGAAAATCAAAACAGGAAAAAGAAGAAGCAGGAGAATAACAAACCATTGGAAATCAAGGAAGAACAGTAGATCTGGCAAGGATATGATAATTGTAATAACCTGAAATTGACAAAATAAACAAATTAACACCAGAAACAATAATAAAAGGGCAGGGCAGGCGATGAATAAATCAAGAAGCTAACTATTGACATAATAATAATAATAATAATAATAATAATAATAATAATAATAATAATCAGGTATTAGTACCAATAAAGACAAGAAAAGGACAAAATAAAAGTCACCTGTACGATCGGTCAATGATATGGTTGCCTTCGATCAACTTTCTGTCAGTCCGTCCTTCCTTTCTTATAGATCTGCTCTGAAGAAGAAGAAGAGAGAAGTCTCTGTGAATCTAGAGATGTAAATTTACAGGTACTTCTGTCTATTTCCTTGTCTGTCCTATTTCGGAAAGAAAAACGTTTTCTTTTTCTATTGTATATAATTATATTTTCTATACTTTGTATATAAATTTAGGCACAAATTTACAGGTGCTTTTTTTTTTTTCCTTCTCCTAATCATAGTCACTTCCTTTCCCCTTTCCTTCTCAAAAAATCACTTCCTTTTCCTTTCCTTCTCAGTAACATTTAGTGAAACTTTATCGCCTGATTCTTAAAGACGAATTATGTGAAATAGAATTCGTGCTAGTCCGTAAAATTATAAATTCGAATAACTTAATTTATAAAAATTCAAACGTAGGTTGATGGCTTCGGCGTCAAAAGACCTGACTTGTATTTTTTTACATTAATACGTGAACTAGTAAAACTGAGATTTCACTGCAAAATGAAGCATGTGCTGGCTTATTCATGAGATACACATCATAAATAAAAACATCAGTAAATATCACATGTAGCCATACCATAGACACAATACTAAAAAGTAAACTGATAAACTATATACATACAACAACCAAATTAGCTTATAAGCTATTTACCCCCAAAAGTAGCGAAAGTTAAATCTAGGTATCAATCAAAGACAATTTCTGATTGTTTAAAGAATATATGTCTTCCAATCGTATGAATCAAAGACAATTTCTCATTCCTTAGAAAACATATATGATGATGAACAATTATCTATCAAGTATTACCACAACTAAAAGGTCGACTGTAAAATTGATAGAAATGATGAAATAAATACCAAAATTAACTACTTTGACAACACGACAGCTCCTTTGAAATCTTGACCAAATTTCTTGAGCTTGCACTTGTTCCAGTTCGCGATGGTGATACGCAGCAATCTCTGATCCAAAATCTCACTCTCTTTATTCCATCATTAACTAAATGCAACAAAGATCTTTGGTGATTCGAGTGGAGCCAATGAATTTAGGCGATTGGGTGAAAGAAGTAGATCATCGCGGAATTGCGGTATTGATAATCTACATGATGAATCGAATCACATCGCCACGATCACATCATCAATTTGGCAATTATGAATCGACATGTAATCTAGAATCTAGGGTAGAGCGATTGAACTATCCAAGAAACGAATAGCGATTTGCAGAAATAGACGAATGAGAACAGATTGATTGAAGAATAATGAATTAGCGATGGCAATGAATCGGTGATTTGATCGACGGTGATGGTAGAATCGATCTTTCAGGAGAATGAGATGAGAAAATTGATTTGGTTTGAATTAATCATAATCACGAAAATCAAACAATATATAAAAACACAGTTTCAGTTTTTTTACCCAACCCAATCACATTCTGCCAAATCAGATTCTTATTCATGACATGGCCTATGCCAGAATCTGACATCTGGCCCATTCATATGTGTAATTTCTCATTTTTCTTCACATAAAAATAACTCCAGAAAGGAAGTTGAAGTGATATTCAATCGGTTTCATTCATCCTCTATCCGCAATCGATTTCAGCAGCCCTCAAATTATCCAAAACCAACATAAAAAATATGGATCAATTCAACACCAAACTTCAATAATAGCATTATAGCATCAGTAACATGGATCCATCGAGGATTTCCCAAATAAGAAGGCCATACATGTTTCGATTGCCCATGAATCAACTTATTCCAATACATCGGTTTAAGATCGGTTGTCAATCGCTTCACCGAGTGTCTCAGTTCGATTGGGTTTCCATGGATTGCTTCACCATGTCTGAGTTAGACTGGAGTTTTATGGATTGCTTAACCATGTCTAAGATCGATTGGGTTTCTATGGATTGCTTCATCATTTCTGAGTTCAATTTTGAGTTCTTCTCTCGCCTTTATAGTGAAGGTATGTTTTAACATCTTATATACAGTTCTTTACGATTTCTGCGATGAGATGCGAATATATACCATGTGTATTGTTAAACATTGCTTAGAAGGCGTAATGGATATATATAGTTTGACTCTTTTTTACTTTATGGTTCTTTCACATTTTCAAATATGAATTATGTGACGGAGGGGTGGGAATAAATTTGAACATTACAAATGAGTTTTACGGTTTACCTATTCACAATAAGTTTCAGTCGGTGAAGATTCTTCCCAAAAGATGAGCACTATCCATCAAATTTCGTATTCATGGTTGAACCTCCTCCTTCTGATTTATATTTTTAACGTGTCGCTTATGCATAAGTGTTATATTTTGTTGTAACAAGTGCTTTCTCCGATGTTATACAGATTATTGTTAATTTAACGTGAACTTGATTACAGAAGCAAGAGGACACTTTGATATGGCATACCGAGGTAAATTTCGCATATCAAAAGTATACATGCTAATTCATGTTGTTTTCTTATTAACCACAGTGGAAATTTATAAATTAAGAGTTTGGATGTTCTTGGAGTGGGGATTATATATTCGATCATGTGGATTTGTGGTTAATGTGTGGTAGGGAGGCAAAAATTGTGTTGCTGCAAGTAATTTAGGTTGAATAATACCAAAAGAGATACCATTAGCATCTCAGGTTGTAGTATTCAGAAATGTGTTGAGTAGGAAAATTATGTTGTTGCATTGTCAAGAAATGTGATTCTCTGTTGATTCTTTTATTTGACTCTGCTTCGCAGGTGAAGCTAATGAAAATTGAATTCAATCTCTACAATCTTTTTTTCCCTATCTCATTTCTTTCTGACTCGATTCAACTTTCAAGTTTTCACTCTGCAAATCCCAGATTCCTATGGTTATTGAGACTTTCTTTACTTATGGTCTCGAAGTTTCTCAATCACAGATTCCACCAAAGCTAAATAGCATGGTCTGATTTTCTTTTTAATACACATCATCATCACATTTGGTTTTAAACCATATGATTTGCTTAAGTTGTGTCATCCCTTCGGTTAGGTAAATGTCTTTTAGGAAGTTTAAGTTGTTGCAGACCATATAGTATTCCACAAATATACCATCTATCAATATTACGCATTGTAAGGGTTCCCTGAAATTACGAAACAGGTTAATCCTCTTATGTAAGTTGATTTTAGGATTTTCTATTTCTCTACCATATTTCTTCATGTTCATGGTCTGGGGTTTTCTTCTTGCTGTTGATGTTTGCGAACGAGATTGATTTGGTTATAGAAAATCAAGCATCAACCAATGGCCCTTATTTACATTTCTTGGTAGTATAATTAGGCGCCTTCAATATGAAATGCTTAAATGATGTGTTGTTGTATTGTAGTTGTTTTACATTGTTTGACATTACCATTTTAGATTCTTAATTTGTGAGGCAACTCACCCTGATACTTTTGTTACCAATTAAAATAACATCCAAAGCTCTACCATGAATGTGATATATGCTTTGGGAATGAGATGTGTTCTGCGGTTAATGTGCACATACGTTTGAGTTGGTAATGTTCTGCGTATAAAACTTCTACGCATAAAAATAATCAGTTCGACTTAAGGTCTATTTTTAATCAAGTGTAATCAGATAAAATAAGGGGAAAGGAATTTCGCACAATAGCTTTCATTTTCTTATTGCTTTTCCTGTGTTTTATGGAATAGAAAAGGCTGGCCGGTCGGCAGAATTTGATGGAGATGATGTTTGTAAAATCTTGGGTGGAGCTGGGACTGGGAGAGATTTAATCTAAAAAATTACTATCCATTTAGCAACGAAGCAGCCTCAAGGATGACAACTCTGCTGACATTGGAATGACTTTGGAGAGATCCAAGTTGAATATGTATCAGGATTTTGCATGGTCAAGTTGTATCGTCATTCGTCCATATTATTGTGGGACTTTGATGGAACGGACCGCGACGCCGGAGTATCTGGCAGGGGGTTTGGAATAAATATCGAGCAAGCCAATTCCAGTTCGGTCAAGCATACCAATAGGAAGATAGAAGCTCAAGATGATTATGATAAGCAAGTATCCACAGAGGGGCTTTATTATTGGAAAAAGAAGTGTCAGTGGGATTTATATAAAGTTCGTATGATAAAGACCTACACTGTTAAAGTTTCAGTTCAATTTTGTTTCTTTCGGATATAAGATTGAATGTTTATCCATTCAATTTTCCATGGCCAGAAGTGCCAACTTGGACCCAAATTCTTCTGCCCCATCTCATACATATGTTCCGTATTGAACTTCCCACGGGTCCGGACACAAATTTTATAAGAAGGTCAGGGTGAATAACTTAGTTGAAACATTGAATAGAGTAGAAAATATAGTGTATAAAGTATGATGGATAGTGAATAGCGTAGATGTATTGAATAAAATAGCATATATATTTTTATTTAAAGGATGATAAGTTGAAATTGAGACTTCATGTAATACGAGAAGTTGAATTCGAATGGGAGGAGTATAAAATACTAAGATGCATAAGAGAGGGCTCAGACTTAAATTATTCACTAAAATATTCACCACATCTTATACGTCTAATACTTACAGTATTTTACAAATGTTTCTTAGTTAATAAGATATTGCAAATGTTTTACCTACTGGAGGAATACATTTATTTACAGTATTTCAAATTTATGCAAAATACATATATTAAATGAATGATAACATTAATTTCGTAAAAACTCAATATGTAGCTATACACAAATCTAATACACCCGTCGAATTTCGACGGGTTATTATACTAGTTCTATCCGACAAGTAAAATTGTTTTGGGCTGCCAAGTAGATTTCTTCAGCCAATAATATTGCTCAACAATTCAACATAATTGATGATGTGTAATGCATGAGAATGGAGGAATGGGTTTTCTTTTGATGTATAGATAGATGGGTTAGATATGTAATTTTATAAAATTGAAATTACGTATTATTAAACTAGCATTTACGTAACACACTACAGTACGTGTGTTATAGGTTTTTATATAAACCAATGAACATGTGATTTTTTAAAACATTTAAAAATAATAAATAAAAGGATAAACTTACGCCAATGGGATTCGAACCCTGCACATTCTACTAAAACAATGACACGTACATAGATTCAAATTGAATAAGTAAGATCAACGGATGAGATTTTAATTGAACTAGTACTAACCCGTGGCGATGTCACGGTATAGTTTACTTTTACCGATAAATAGAAAGGAGATGATAAAATAAATTAATTGGGAAAATAAGATAGTCAAATTTGCGTTAACAACGTTGATCGTGGTATCGGTCGGTAGTCCTTCTTCATCCAATATTATATCATTGAGTGTTTATTTATGTTAACTATAGAAAATGTAAAAATGGATCCTACCGTACCCGACCTGTTAATTAGTAACATGTACATGTTTTAAAAGAAAAAAATATCCCTCAAACGGAACAAAAAAAAATACAAAAGTATACAACACAATCAATACAGTTGTTCCCAACAACCACCGCGGTAGTATGTGGTCCACCCCACCACACAAAAAAAATTATACAAACATAAATTTCATATGTTATGTGTTAGGAATATCTGTTTAGATTTTGATCAGCAACATAATGACTTATCTTAGCTCAGAAAGGTGGTTAGTACTCTTGGTTCACTTGAACAATGTAAAAGAGGAAACTCACTAAGTATGATAGTCTAGCAAAATCTTGTATAGGATGTTAGGTCTCTGAATGTAATTTTTATTCTCTGAAGAAGACCAAGAAGAAGGCATCCAGCAGGAAAAGTTCAACAAGTTTGAAGATCTGAAGACTGCACAAGATTGCTGAAGACAAAGGTTTTTCAGATACCTATGTCCAGATATCATGAAGAAACAAGTGTTTCGAAACACAAGTGTTGCAAAAGATATCTGAGAATAAAAGGTTTCTGAAACGAGGAAAAGTGCCCACAGATATCTACACTCAGATACCTTGAACATAAGCTATGTTTCTGAAAAGAAATATATTATAACAAATTGTTTCAACAAGTGGTATCTGAAGTTGTGATAATTTCTAAAAAGGACGTGCAAAGCTTCAGAGAACTCTGATAGTAAAAGATCTCTGATACAATGCATAGTTCCGTTGGCACTACAGGACAAAAGTATAGTACAATGAATTAAATGCGCGGACTGAGATGTCTGAACAAAAACAGTAGCTTCTGAAGAAGAAGACAAACGTACTACAGTACTATACTCAGATATCAATAATTTAAAATTGAGTTAAGCCTAACGGATACTATTCAAACGGCACTCAAATTCATCTATAAATATCAACACTTAGACTGCTTGAGAACACACCTTAGAACACACTAAACTTACATTGAATATACTCTCACAAGCTCTCTCAAGCACACTACTTACCTTCAAGCTTTCAGTTGCGACCAAAGCTCTTGATTCTAAGTAGCACAAAAGTTCTAAGTGTCTTGATCCTTAACAAGCATTGTTATTTGTGAAAGAGTTGAACTAAGATTTCATATATGAGATTCATTCTCTTGAACACTTATCATAGACTTGGGTCAGTAAAGAACAAGATACCATACATTGCAAAGTGTATTAAGTATACTTGATTCATAGAGCTATCTGCATAACTGAACAAGTTATTAAAGAAGCTCACCTGACAAACTACCTTAACCAACACCTTAATCGGCGTGGAGTGTGAAGTACTTAGTTTGGGAAACTAAGGAATAACTCCAAGGTTACTGAGCATAGGAAGTACTTAGTTTGGGAAACTAAGGAATAGCTCAAAAGGTTTCTGAGTACATGAAGTACTTGGCTGTGAAAGCCGGGGAATAACTCGGGGGGAACACTTGGTTGGGAACTTAGTGTATTTAGGAATCTAGAGAAGATACTTGTAAGGTTACCTCAATTATCTGTCTTAGTGGATTCTAGGTCTGAGAAAGGCCAAAGTGGATTAGTGGAGGGATTACGCCACATTCAGATACCACTATAAAAAGACTTGTGTTATTTACTTTCTGCAGTTTATTACTTGCTTTATTTATCTTGCAAAGTATTTACACTTACCTTGCTGAGCACGTGCAGTTATCACAGAAAAGTCTTCCGCTCTCTGCAATTAAGTATCAGATATCTGAGAAACTGTGTTTATCGACAAAAGTTTTAAAAGACTATTCACCCCCTCCCCCCCCCCCTCTAGTCTTTTACTTTTCCGTTATCTGGACCAACAAGTGGTATCAGAGCAGGAGGTTCCCAAGCCTTCTGCACTGAACCTAGATCCCAGATAAGTGCCCACTAACTGCTTTTTACCTACACTTGATTAGTTTGTTTAGTGTGTGTTGGTCCAGATAACGGCAAAGTAAAAGACTAGAGGGGGGGGGGGGGGGAATTAGTCTTTTAAAACTTTTGTCGATAAACACAGTTTCGCAGATATCTGATACTTAATTTCAGAGAGCGGACGACTTTTATGTGATAAGTGCGTGCTTTCAAAGATAAGTGTAAATACTTTGCAAGATAAATAAAGCAAGTAATAGACTGCAGAAAGTAAATAACACAAGTCTTTTTATAGTGGTATCTGAAGGTGGCGTAATCCTTCAACTAATCCACTTCGGCCTTTCTCAGACCTAGAATCCACTAAGACAGATAAATGAGGTAACCTTACAAGTATCTTCTCTAGATTCCTAAATACACTAGGTTCCTAACCAAGTGTTCCCCTGAGTTGTTCCCCGGCTTTCTTAACCAAGTACTTCCTGTACTCATAAACCTTTTGAGCTATTCCTTAGTTTCCCAAACTAAGTACTTCCTATGCTCAGTAACCTTGGAGTTATTCCTTAGTTTCCCAAACTAAGTACTTCCTGTACTCCACGCCGATTAAGGTGTTGGTTAAGGTAGTTTGTCAGGTGAGCTTCTTTAATAACTTATTCAGTTATTCTGATAGCTCTATGAATCAAGTATACTTAATATACTTTGCAATGTATGGTATCTTGTTCTTTACTGACCCAAGTCTATGATAAGTGTTCAAGAGAATGAATCTCAGATATGAAATCTTAATTCAACTCTTTCACAAATAACAAAGCTTGTTAAGGATCAGGACACTTAGAACTTTTCTGCTACTTAGAATCAAGAGCTTTGGTCGCAACAGAAAGCTTGAAGGCAAGTAGTGTGCTTGAGAGAGCTTGTGTGAGAGTATTAGTTCTGTGTGTGTGTTCTAAGGTGTGTTCTCAAACAGTCTAAGTGTTGATATTTATAGATGAATTTGAGTGTGGTTTGAATAGTATTTGTTAGGCCTAACTCAATTTCATCCTATTGATATCTGAGTATAGTACTGAAGTAGGTTTGTCTTCTTCTTCAGAAGCTACCGTTTTTGTTCAGACATTTCTGTCCGCGCATTTAATGCACTGTACTATACTTTGTCCTGTAGTGCCAACGGAACTATGCATGCTTTCTAAAGCCTTGCACGTCCTTTTCCAGAGACTATTACTACTCCAGATACCACTTGTTAGAGATATATTGTTTCCTGGAAACATAATCTTTATCTAAGGTATCTGAGTGTAGATATCTGTGGGCACTTTTTCTCGTTTCAGAAACCTTTTATTCTCAGATATCTTTTGCAACACTTGTGTTTTGAAACACTTATTTTCTTCAAGATATATGGACATAGGTATCTGAAAAACCTTTGTCTTCAGCAATCTTGTGCAGTCTTCAGATCTTCAAATTTGTTGAACTTTTCCTGCTGGATGCCTTCTTCTTGGTCTTCTTCAAGAAAATAAAAATTACATTTAGAGACCTAACATCCTATACAAGATTTGCTAGACTATCATACTTAGTGAGTTTCTTCTTTTACAATGTTCAAGTGAACCAAGAGTACTAACCACCTTTCTGACCTAAGATAAGTCATTAGGTTGCTGATCAAAATCTAAACAGATATTCCTAACAAATTTCCCCCATTTTGATCAGTCAACGATGACTATCTGACCTATTACAAATCTGGATGAGGAAACAATCCACCACTTAATCAATTCATAAGATCTTTCAATTCTTTCAATTAAGTGCAGAAAGTAAACATCAACCAAATCACAAGGTGTGATCTTTGCTGACAAGTTATCTTTTATAAAAATTGATATCTGAGAGTAGGTTCATCAGATATGTTACAAAGAAATTTCAGATAACTTTTACAAGATAAAACAACAATTCTGCTCAGTCAGCAAGATACAAAATACATAGTTTAAATTAGGACAACAGGAGTAACCAAACTCCAAGTAGACATCCTAAAAACTAGTCTTCAAGTCTTCAGGACTTCAAGTCTTCAAAAGAAGTTCCATGGATCAATCTGCAAATTTCCTGTCACCAAACCTTTTGATATCATCAGAGTAGTAATAGAGAAGTGTTCTGACACTCATCTCTGTGTCTCTGGCAAATCCACAAACTTCCTTGTAGGTTTTGGTAGGATTCTTTTTGGCAAAGTGCTTGACCCACAGATACTTTCCCCACTTCCAGACATGCTCAATTCTGATATCTGATAGCTTGAAGTATTCATATATGATCTTTAGATATATGATGTCACCCTTGTATTGATCTTAAGTCAAGTAGAAGGACTCATAGGGTTCCACAACAAGTCTTGCTCTTGTGCCTGTTCCAGTGATGTTGGGAATTCTGTGCACATCATCTGGCTTTCCATAAGGACAATCATCAGAGAGGTCCTTTTTCATGGCTTCTATTCTCTTGATTACTTCAAAATCCAACCAGGCTTTGATGTGGTTGGTGTTAATCAAGATTGGCTTGTCTTTTCTCCATGCCATGAGCTGTTTATGGATTGGTTATGGAAATTTTGAATTTACTAGTAGATGCTTAAGTTCCAGAATCCAGTAGCCATTCTTCTGATTAATGCACCTGTAGACAGAGGAGTCATTGTTGGTCTTCACATACTCAATCTTGGCTTCTTCAGGCCTGAGTGGTAGTTGAAGTTTTCTTTGTTCAGCTCTCAGCCTGTTCCTCCTTTGTCTTGAATTTTCCCTTGGGGTATTGCTTGAAGAACCACCCTGGATAGATTTGGTATTTCCAGAGGGTGTTTTAGCTGCCAGAGGCTTTGCAGCTGTGGGCTCAGTTAGGCTATCAATTTTTCTTTTTCTATGAAGAGGAGTTTCATCTTCATCAGTCTCTTCATCATCATCAATATTAATTCTCGTGAGACTTTTGCAGCCTTCTTCATTGCCCAGGGATTTGATTTGGCCTTCTTCTTCTTCTTCTTCTTCTTCTTCTTTCTTCTTCTTCTTCTTCTTCTTCTTCTTCTTCTTCTTCTTCTTCTTCTTCTTCTTCTTCTTCTTCTTCTTCTTCTTCAGATGACTCATCAATCCCTTTTACTTGTCTTCTCCTTGGAGCCTTGGTACTCCTTGGAGGTCTTTTTGCCATAGCCCTTGTTACCATTGTTGTTTCTTCAGTTGGCTGCTGGGAAGTGGCTACTATTTGCAAAGCAGCTTGACTTGATGAGGGCTCATTTATTCTGAGTGGTGGCTGGGAAGTTTTCTTGTTTCCTCTTCCTTTCTGAGCAGCACCAACTCTAGATCTCTTCTTACCTTCCCCCTAACCTTGAGGTCCAAATCCTTCCCCCCTTAGTCATTGTTGACTGACTAAGTACCACAAAGGATTCTGAGAGAGACTCAAAATTCCCTTGCAAGTAATTGTAGGCAGTAACCAACTTCTGAAGTTCAGCTTTGAGCTCCTGATTTTGTTTGATAAGTCCATTTTCCTTATCAGTGAGCTCAACCAATGGGCCTAGTATGGCATCTGCTTGTCCAGCAGTGTAACTTGCCTCATGAAAAGCTTTTTCAGCTAATGACGTATCATCGTCCCTTACCATTCCCAGATCCTTCCGAGCAAGGACCATACTGGTTGTTCTCTGAGTGATGAGCTCAGTGAATTTCTTCATTTCTGAGGGGACGGAGGCAATTATGGCTTTATTCTGTGAAGACAAATCCTTTTTAAGATGTGCCAAAACTTGGTATCTATTCATGTATTCTTGGGAGTGGACATTTGGCAGTTTGTTGAATACTTCAAGAGCAATTAGCTTCCTTTTTAGATGAGAAACCGCTAAGTGTTCATTGCGGTGTTCTGCCAATGTCTTGTCTTCTTCATCATATGAGTCATCAGCCCAGTGATCTTCATCCTCTTGCACTTCTTCATCAAGGTTTCTGAAGGCGGCAACCATCTCAGATATGGGTTTCTTGCCTTTGGAGGATGGTTTCTTTGGTGAAGATGCAGCCTTAGCATCATGCTTTTCTTCAGATGCTTGTTCAGCATCTAGTTCCTTAGTAATATGGTCAACAGCATCCCGAAGCTCTTTAATCTCAGAGTAAGCTTGCATTTCTTTGCGTGTTTGTTCTTCAAGTTTATCTAGCTTGACTCTGGATTCAACTATCTTTTCTTCCAGTTGAAGATTTAGCTGTTGTTCTTCCTCCAACAGTTGTTTGAGTTGAGCAACTCTGGCTTGTACATCTGATATTTTCTGAGTTGTTTCCTCAGAGTGCTCAACTACTTGTTCAGTAGTATCTTTGTGCTGGGGAGTTGGATGAGTAGATTTCTGAGGAGATGGAGGAGGGGAATGATGTAATGTCCTCTCAGTGTGCTTTTCAGCAGCTAAGGTATTGTTTCCTTGTGAAATCATTCCTGTCCCTGGTGCAGGGGCATCATCATCATCCTTCTTATCCTCATCCTTGTGATGGTCAGAAGGAGGATCTTCATAATCGTTCTCATCAGTCTCCTTCTCTTCTTCATCTTCAGAGACCAGGTTGATCACTTCTGGAATAGTGATCATTTGCCCATTAACTTCCTCTAGTTCAGAGGGTATGTATTGTAGAGTCTGGGGCAAAGTAGGCTTGAATGCCATCCTAGTCCTGTCCGACCATCCGCTATTGAAAGCTTGATCGCCTTTTCGCCACTTCCTTGACAAAATCCTTATCCATCAATGTTCCGAAAGAATATTGTTCAGTGGGGAACATTGCATGGACGCAGTTTTCCAAGTCAAGGGCTCGTGCTCTTCTTGTGTGGTGATCAGTCACCTTTAAGATTTCAGATAGATCGGAGCATCGGAGCTTTTGCCATTTCTTGAAGCATTTCAGATGCTTTGGCAAAGTGTGTTCCTTGAAGAAAGGAAGCATGTCCTCTTTCTCATCAACAGGGACCTTAGTGGCACTTGTTTGAGCCTGAAAGAAAGCGTTCTGAATTAATTTCAAAACTTTAGTAGATATCTGGGCTTTAGAGTAGAAAGGTATCTGAGTTACCTGTGTGACAGGCTCAGATGACTTGACTACTGAGGTTCCACGTGCCTCAGATATCTGGATATGAGGAGGAGACTGGGAAGTCTGATCCTAAGTTTTCTTTCTTTCTGTTTGAACCTGAGATTAGAAACATAACACTTAGGAAATTTTATCGAGAAAAAAAGTTTTAGTGATAAATCAGATATCTGAGAGGTCAATTACCTCCGTTGGAGGCTCAAATACTTGTCTTTTAGAGACTTGCAGCCTGGAATCTTTTCTTGACGAAGGCTTTGATGCCTCATCAATTTCCATATGTTGTGAGGATTGAGTGGGCAACTCCTCAACTTCTACTTCTTTTTGAACTCATAAGTAGAATGTGTTAGGTTGAGAAAATGATTAGAGATTTGTTCTTTGAAGAATATAGATATCTGAATGAAATACCTTCTCTCTGTATGTTCAGATACTGCTCTTCAGAGACCTTGGAAGTCTCTCGATTCCTCTCAAGAGATAGACTTCAAGCCACTTCATTCTTCTTCTCGCTTGAGCCTATTAGAAACAAACACTTAATTAGTTAAGTGTATTAACAAATATCGAAAAGTAATATCTTAAGGAACTCTCTATCACCGTAGTACGCACTGCATTCCTTAAGAGGTGAGGTTGTGGTAGCCTCCTTCTCAGTCTCTGAGGCAAGCTTTCCAGCTTCCTCTTGTTCTTGTGTTTCTAATTCAGCCTGTAACAAAGAAATTTTATTAAATAATAAGATTGATAAACAAAAATTATCACAAGTAAAACCATTCAGCTACCTGAGCAGTGTCAGGCTGATTGGTCTCTTGAACTTGTGACCCTTCTATGTCTTGGTCTTGTTGTTCCATTTCAGCTTCTTTGTTTGAAGTTTCAGGTACTTCAGACCTTTCCTGAGTGTGCAACTCAGTTGCCTCCCCTGGTTGATCATTCTGAGCAGATGTCTCAGTTTGATCCACCTCATTGTGTTGGGGAACCTTCTCTTTTGCAGGATTTTCTTCAGCAATGAAAGATGCTGGTTTCTGTAACTCAAGTACCATTTCAGCAGTATTCACATCTGGCTGTTGTGGTTGTTGTGCTTGAGACAGACTGTTGAGTGTTGAGGCAATGGTAGTATCCTCCAACACTAAGTTATCACTCATCAGAGCATCTTCAATATATTTCAGTCTTTCTTGCTCTGATGGTGTAATTTGTCCAATGACCTTGGACACAGTTGCTTCTTCAGTAACCTTTGAAACAGGTGCTTGTTCAGCAACCTGTGATGTAGGTTCTTCTTCAGATACCTCTAAACCAGATACTTTTTCAGTAACCTTAGCCCTTTTTGATTTTTTTGGGACTTGAGAGATGACTAAATCATCATCTTCATCGTCAGTGCTCTCATCAGCGTTAGGAACTGATTGGTCCATAATCCTCGCAGCTTCAGATAGGGCTTGGTATCTATCACTACTTTCTTTAGCAGCATTTACGAGTTCATCAGCAAGGCTTTCGGCAATAGTCTTAACATTTCTGAAAGCACTTTCTCTTGCTGAGTCTACTTGTTCAGTTGTCGATACCTCTTTTGCAGCATTGATGAGTTCATCTGCATTTATGAGTTCATCGGCAGTGGCGGCAGTATCCGGAATCGACAACCTCAATGGGTGTGCCTTCCGATTTGCCAGACTTCTTCGTGAAGTTCGGCTTGGTCGCAACCTTTCCCTCGATACCTCTTCGCCTTTCACTTCGAACCTTTCGAGATCCAAGAATCTTTTTCATCAAGTTCAGATACTCATATTTGTAGAGTAGTTCTTTGGCTATATCAAGATTCTCTCCGAGCTCAATGCCAAGCTTCTCCAAAAGTAGCATATCTTTAGACCATAGCCATCGTGGCTTTCTACCAAAGAAGTCCCTTAGCGATTTTAGTCTCAAATCCTTGAACCTTCTTCACAAACTTCATAAAGGCGTACTTTCCCCAATTGAAAGGGTTTTCCAGCCTTTTATCTTGTTGTTGCAACAAGAACATCATCATCCAGCGTTCTTGGCTTATCCGTCAAGACCTCCTTGTAGACCATCAAAGCATCGTGAAGAATGCATGCCAACACATCCAGGAACCACAGATGTCCGGTTCGATGTCGAAGTTTGAAATCGTTGGGTGTATCGGTTTTCAAGATCACACATCACATCATCAAATTGTTTACACCTTCAAGGAGATCATCATCCTTGGTGTCTATTTCAAAATCCTTTCCAAGATTTTGAAGATCAAACAACTTACGAAAGTTGTTAAGTCCGTATGATTTCCTTTCCTCGACCTTAGTTTTTATAGACACTATTGCAAAGGTTTCGTAAACACAGGATATAATCCTGGAGTTATTGTAGAATTCTAACACATCCAGTGAAGAAATTCCACTAGGAAGAGCAGATAGAAAACCCTTGATTTGTGCCTTTTCAAGCATGTCAAGAATTAGCTTCCTATCGGCTTGATTTTCAACAACAGCCGTGAGGTATTCCTTAATCATGGCACCACCCCAAATCATTCTGTGATTTGAAGTCCAATGATCGGGATTAAAGTCTCCTACCAATCGATTGTTTACTATAACCAACTCTGGTGCTTGCTTTTCAGCCAGCATCAGGTAGAAGATCGGTTTCGGGTATTTAACGCCAGAGCTATCTCTTTATATAGTACAAGTGTTTCGAAAGTTTGAAAGAGATTGAGAGATTAGTGATTCTTTGCAGAAAAACTAACAGAAATTTGCAGAGTTTGAAGAATGGTTTTTGCTATTCTTGTGCAAGTCTGAATGTTGGATTAGGCATAAGTAATTTCTTTTGCCAAAATCCTATATATATATAGCAACGAAATTCAGACAAACATATACATACAAATTGGTTTTGTATATACGTATATGTGAATTGCAGACAGGCGTGGGTAAAAGTTTGTTCGGCATTAAATGCATAGTGGGCCACGTCGGAATTTCAACAGTCCACTATTTACCGAGAATTAATCTCTGCCGTAAAGATCAATCGCCCATTTCATCAAGGGTCACCATTGCTTCTTCAGCAATGATCACAATCAACAATTGTAATTGTGCCCATTTAATGAATGTTGGCTATTAGCTATCTGAATCACATTTCTGTGGGAATGAGAACACTGTCTGTATCTGATTCTATCTTATACTTGTTGTCTTTTCAAAGTTTTTCACAAAGATAGAAATAATACAAATTTCAAGATAGTAGTTAACTGTAGATAGTTGTACTATTCTCTTTTGTGTTCCCCCTCACTGAGTGATCTAGATATCTGAGTACCCATCTCAGAAATCTTCAAATAGCCATTTTACCCTTTTGCCTTTGGTTTCTGGATACCCGTTCCAGATTCCTCTTCTCTGGATACCTGTTCCAGATACCTCTTCTCTGGATACCCGTTCCAGATTCCTTTTCTCTCTCCTTTGATATCTTCTTCAGATATCTGAACTTTTTCAGTTCTTTGGTAGCTGCATTAGTCCAAGACTGTGTCTTAAGGATAAGAATCTACTTTCTTGTAGTGGCTTAGTGAAGATATCTACAAGTTGGTCTTCAGTACCAATCTTGAGTATCTCTATATTGCCTTTTTCAACATGGTCTCTGATGAAGTGATGTCTAACATAAATGTGCTTTGTTCTTGCATGAAACTTAGGATTCTGAGTTATGGCAATGGCACTTGTGTTGTCACAGAAAATGGGAGTTTTCTCTTCATTGAGTCCATAGTCTCTGAGTTGTTGTTGTATCCACAGTATCTGTGAAGCACAACACCCAGAAGCAATATATTCAGCCTCTATGGTAGATGTGGCAATTGAATTTTGTTTCTTGCTGAACAAAGATATCAATCTAGCACCAAGAAATGGACAAGTTCCTGAGGTGCTTTCTATCAAGCAATGATCCAGCATAGTCGGCATCTGAATAGCCAACCAAACTCAATCCACTATCTTTTGGATACAACAATCCAACTTCTACAGTACCTTTTACATACCTCAATATTTTCATAGCAATGTTGTAGTGTGATTGCATTGAATTTGTCTGAAATCTAGCACACACTCCAACTGCATATTGAATATCAGGTCTACTTGCAGTGAGGTACAGTAGAGATCCAATCAATTTCCTATACTTGTGTTCTTCAACACTCTTGTCAGATTCAGTATAGGTCATTTTGGTTATAATGCTCATTGGTATCTTAGCATTCTTTTCAGAAGGCTTTAGATTAAACTTATTGAGCATGTCCTTTGCATACTTTGTTTGACTAATGAATATTCCATCATTGAGTTGCTTGACTTGCAGCCCTAGGAATTCTCCCATCATGCTCATCTCAAATTTACATTTCATGAGTTCAGCAAAGTCTTCACAAAGTTGCTTGTCTTTAGATCCAAATATAATGTCATCAAAATATACTTGAACTAAAAGTAGTTTCCCATCATGGTTCAATGTGAAGAGTGTTTTATCATCATCTCCTTTCTTCAAACCACTTTCTAGTAGGTATCTGGCCAGTGTATCATACCATGCTCTTGGAGCTTGTTTCAGCCCATACAGAGCTTTCTGAAGCTTATAGACCATCCTACTTTCTGAGGAAACTTCAAAACCTGGTGGTTGCTCAACATAGACTTCCTTAGCAAGTTCAGCATTTAGAAATGCACTCTTGACATCCATCTAATAAACTGTAAAGTCATAATGAGCTGCAAAGGCTAGAAAGAGTCTTATTGCATCCAATCTTGCAACTGGTGCATAAGATTCATCAAAATCTAGTCCTTCAGTCTGGGTGAATCCCTGGCAACCAACCTAGCTTTGTTTCTGGTTATTTCACCAGATTCATTCATTTTGTTTCTGAAAACCCACTTGGTTCCGATTACAGATATTCCATCAACAAATGGAACGAGTTTCCAGACTTTGTTTCTCTCAAATTGATCAAACTCTTCTTGCATTGCAGAGATCCAATCTTGATCCTTTAATGCTTCTTCAATAGTTTTTAGTTCAATGTTTGAGATGAAACATCCATAGAGAAAATTTACATTTTCAGCGATTGCTCTTCTAGTTCTAACTCCTTGGTCTATGGGACCAATCACATCCTTTGCAGGATGATTTCTTATGCATTTCATAATGGGTTTTGAACTAGTAGGATCAATATCATTTTGATTTGAATGTGAATCAATATGATCTTGATAAGATACTTGTGCAGTATCTGAGATATCTGACTCATGGGAAATGCCATGGATATCTGACACTCTTTCAGTGTTAGAGATATCTGAGTCTTGCATTTCAGCAATCTCATTTTCAGATACCTTTTCATGATGAAGGTTCTCAGTAACCTGTTCCATTTCTGGAATTCTCATGGGAAATTCTTCATCATGTCTTAGAGTCATCTGGTTGTTACTAAGCATAGGTTGCTTTTCATAGTCAGACTCATCCTCTATTTGAATGATAGAATTGTTTTCTTTTGAGGATCCTTTTTCAGAATCTTTAATCATTAGTTCTTTGAACTTATCTGAGAGATCATCATTCAAGAGTACTTTCTTGTTTCCTTCATAGAATACTACATGAACATATTCCTCAATCTTTTGCGTTCTTTTGTTGAAGATTCTGTAGGCTTTGCTATTTAGAGAATAACCAATAAATACTCCTTCATCTGCCTTTGGTTGAAATGTTCTCAAGTATTCTTTTCCATTGTTAAGAATGAAACATCTGCAAACAAACACCCTTAGATGTTTGATACTAGGAGGTCTACCAATGAAAAGCTCGAAGGAGTTTTGTCATGGTGTTTGTTAATCAGACATCTGTTTTGAGTGTAGCATGCTGTTTTTGCATGGTGTTTGTTAATCAAACATCCTTTTTCAGCAACACCATTTTGTTGTGGTGTCGTTATAGAAGATAGTTGATGTTGTATACCTTTGCAGGTACAAAACTCTTTTATGTACTGGTTCACAAACTCAGTACCATGGTATGTTCTGATTACAGATACCATGTCATTTTTCATGACTTCGAGCTTATTCAGCAAGTTGGGTATCTCAACCCTTGCATCAGATTTGTGTTTGAGAAAGACAACCCAAGTGAATCTTGAGTAATCGTCAACAAAAACCAGACCATACTTCTTTCCTGCATAACTAGTTACAGAGGATTCAAAAAGATCCATGTGTAACATTTGCAGTGGCCTTTCACTGGAATGTCTAGTTTTAGACTTGAAAGATGTTTTGGATTGTTTTCCCATTTGTGTCGAGCATATTCCTTCTTTTCTATATGCCATTTTGGGTAAACCAACCACCAACTCTTTCTTGGCTAGCTTGTTTAGAGTTTTGAAATTCAAGTGACTCATTCTTTTATGCCATAGCCAATTTTCATCAGCGTGGCCAGATTGACTCACCATGAGACATTCTTCAGTTGTGGCGGATGCCCAATCAGCAACATAAAGATTTCCTTTACGCCTTGCAACCAAGACTGTCTGCTTTGACTCATTGTCAATCACTTTACATAGTTTTGACTTGATCTTGACAGTGTACCCTTTGTCTACTAGTTGACTCATGCTTAGGAGATTATATTTCAATCCCTTTACATGAAGTACTTCAGAAATTGTAAGGGCTCCAAACTTCAAATTTCCAAAACCTATGGTTGGATTTTCATATCCTCTAGCAAGACTGATAATTGGTCCATCATTGCACTTTCTGTAGTCACTCAGATTTGCTTTGTCTCCTTTCATGTGCTTCCCACATCCACTATCAAAATGCCACTTTGAATTAGTCTTTAGAGTGTTCTGCACAAAATAGGAAACATGAGATTAGGTTCTCATACCAACAATGGAACCATCTGGACTAAAGAATCTTCCAGTAGGAATCCATTTTTGAATGAATTTCTTAGGAACATTCTTTTGTCTGACAGGAACATAAGGAGGAATTTTAGTTAAATGATTAGTATCATTATTATTAAGAACTATTTTCTTCCTTGGTGTGTTCCTTGGTGCTCCATTTGGTGCTTTCAGATACCTGTCAGGTTTCTAAGTCTGCTTCTCAGCAAACTTAGCTTTCCTAGCCAGATTTCTTCTAGCCCTGGCATTCAGATTTTCAGTGGCTTGATTCATCTTCCACTTCTGATAATTGCTGTGAGCAATTCTAGCCTTTAACCATTGTTCTTGCTCTTGTTGTTACTCACGAGCAAGTTGTTTCCCGATGGCTTTATAGCCAATACCATTCCGAGCACCTGATGCTATCTGAGATCTTTTCTTAGCAGCTTTGCTAGTCTCTGGAAAATCTATTTTCTTTCCAGAAAACGTGACATAGGAGAATTTGTCAGCTCCTGCATTTTTTCCTTTCTGAGAGACATAGCACTGTGGGTGATTGCACTTTTCAGTGTTATGTTTCTTTTCAGAAACATTCCCAACAGTTTTCCTTGGAACTTGTTTTTCGCACAAAGGCTTGGTCGCAACTGCCTTTCCTTTGTCAACAACCTTAGCTTCAATCGATAATCGTAGATTGTTTGGGAATCACCTTGTCGAGCAATCGACAAATGTTCGCTTTCATCACTCTTATTCAGAGTGGTAGAACTATCCGTCCAGGTGTTCAAATTTCAAGTCCTCTCTTTTCTGAAGGATTTCTTAAATAAGATTGTACTTCAGTAAGAGTGTCACTAGCTTTGACATAAGATTGTAAAGATAGTTCTTTCTTTCTGAGTTCTTCATTCTCAGAAAGAAGATCTTCAAATTTCTTTTGAAGATTGGCCAATGATTCTTTATGTGACTTTTCGGTCTCAGATATCTGAGCCTTGAGAAATGCATTTTCAGCATCCTTTTTCTCAGATATCTTGAGTATTTGTGAATTTTCCTTTACAAGAGAATTCTTTTCTTCTTCAACAATTTTTGCTCTAGCTTGGACCATTAGAAATTCTCTTTTGTAGAGATCAAGTTCTCTTCTGAGATTTTCCAGATCTTTAATTCCTTCTTCATCACTTTCATAAGTATAACAGGAAGTAAGTGTTACCTCATCAGCTATTAGACAAGGTTCAATGTTGGAGATATCTGGAAAGATCTCTTCAGCCATTCCACACACTTCTTTCTTCTTTTGACCAAAGACAATTACCTCATGAGAAACACTGCACATTTCTGGAGAAGGCAGTGCGGAATCATCTGAGTCTTCATCTTCAGAATCAGACTCAATGTCTAGAGCATCCAGTTGCAGTTGGATCTTTTTCCTTTCTTCAGTGAGCATAGCTCTTTGACTTCTTTTGAAGATTCTTCTATCTTTCTTGTCACCTGTCTTAAGTTTGTTGAAGGCAGGACAATCCTTCTTGAAATGAACAGGTTTCTGACACTAGAAACATATATCATTTCCGATTTCTGATTCCTCACTACTTGATGCTTTCTGAGCTGGCTTGTTCAGCAAGCTTTGCATATTTTTGTACTGGTGATAGTTTGAGCCTAGATGCTTTTTCAGCTTCTATTTGGCTTTTCTTCTCTCAATTTCTCGACTGACGTATTTTCCCATTTGCTTTATAGCAAAAGCATCCTCAGTCACCTCCTTGCCTTTCTTCTTTTTAGAAGTTCCTTGAGCAACTAGAGCAACATTCTGCAACTTCTCAGTTGTTTGTTCTCTCTGAGTTGTCTCATAGTCAACGGTGGCAAGGTGAGAGAAAAGTTCCACTGGAGTGATATCCGCATTCCTCGTTAAAGTAGAAAAACTTTGTGTGCTCCCAGTTATGATTTAGACTTCTCACAATAGTCTTAATCTTTTCTGACTGGGTATATCTATTGCTTTCACCAAGTGCAGCCATGTCACTCATAAGTGTTGTCAACCGAAAATCTAGTTCTTCAAGAGTCTCTGTGGGACCTTGTTTAAAGTTTTGGAATTTGAGCTTCAAAACATCGAACTTATTTTCCTTCATTTTTTTAGTGCCGGGACAGATTTCTTCAATCAGTTGCCAGGCCACTTTCGCCGTTTTTGCACCCCATAGTTTACACTGTATGTGCTCTTGGCATCTTCCGATGTCCAGAGTTCTCTGGGCTTTGTTCAGAATAACTCGACCGCATGTCTCCCACTAGTCGACGATCTCTGCGTGAAGACCCATCGCTTGGTTCTCTGTCTCTACCATTAGAAACCTCTATGACTTGCTTGAGTTGTTGAATGACTATTGGGCCATTCTTTATTACGTCGATCATTTCGTCACTGATGGCTTCTAGGTGGAGCATCATGTTGTTCTTCCATTTGTCATAATTCTCTTGCTTGAGAGTTGGGGCGTCACTTAAAGACAACCTGCAGCAAACACACAAAACAAACAAATCAAGTGTAGGTGAAAAGCAGTTAGTGGGCCCTTATCTGGGATCTAGGTTCAGTGCAGAAGGCTTGGGAACCTCCTGCTCTGATACCACTTGTTGGTCCAGATAACGGCAAAGTAAAAGACTAGACGGGGGTGAATAGTCTTTTAAAACTTTTGTCGATAAACACAGTTTCTCAGATATCTGTGAAGATATCTGATACTTAATTTCAGAGAGCGGAAGACTTTTTTGTGATAAGTGCACGTGCTCAGCAAGATAAGTGTAAATACTTTGCAAGATAAATAAAGCAAGTAATAGACTGCAGGATGTAAATAACACAAGTCTTTTTATAGTGGTATCTGAAGGTGGCGTAATCCTTCAACTAATCCACTTCGGCCTTTCTCAGACCTAGAATCCACTAAGACATATAAATGAGGTAACCTTACAAGTATCTTCTCTAGATTCCTAAATACACTAGGTTCCCAACCAAGTGTTCTCCCTGAGTTGTTCCCTGCTTTCTCAAGTACTTCAGACTGTAAACCTTTTGAGCTATTCCTTAGTTTCCCAAACTAAGTACTTCCTATGCTCAGTAACCTTGGATTTATTCCTTAGTTTCCCAAACTAAGTACTTCCTGTACTCCACGCCGATTAAGGTGTTGGTTAAGGTAGTTTGTCAGGTGAGCTTCTTTAATAACTTATTCAGTTATTCAGATAGCTCTATGAATCAGATAGCTCTAACAGTGTGTTTGCTGCAGGATGTCTTTAAGTGACGCCCCAATTCTCAAGCCAGAGAATTATGAGAAATGGAAGAACAACATGATGCTCCACCTAGAAGCCATCAGCGACGAAATGTTCGACGTGATAAAGAATGGCCCAATAGTCATTCAACAACTCAAGCAGGTCATGGAGGTTTCTAATGGTAGAGACAGAGAACGAAGCGATAGGTCTTCACAAACAGATGCGTCAACCAGTGGTAGACTCGCTACCAACAAGTTATTTACTAACCAAAACTCAGAGAGCTCGACATCTAAGATGCCAAGAGAAATCGATTGATGGTCGCTCGTAATATCATCATACGTTCTACTCCAGAGCACATACAAGTAAACTGTAAGTGTAAACTAAATTGGCTCGCAACTGATTGAAGAAATCTGTGTCGGCACTGAGAAAACAAAGGAAAATAAGTTCGAAGTTTTGAAGCTCAAATTTCAAAACATTAAACAAGGTCCCACAGAGACTCTTGAAGTACTAGATTTTCGGTTTACAACACTTATGAGTGACATGGCTGCACTTGGTGAAAGTAATAGATATACCCAGTCAGAAAATATTAAGACTATTGTGAGAAGTCTAAATCATAACTGGGAGCACACAAAGTTTTTCTACTTCAACCAAGGAATGCTAGATATCACTCCAGTGGAACTTTTCTCTCACCTTGCCACCGTTGACTATGAGACAACTCAGAGAGAACAAACAAGAAAGATAGAAGAATCTTCAAAAGAAGTCAAAGAGCTATGCTCACTGAAGAAAGGAAAAAGACCCAACTCCAACTGGATGCTCTAGACATTGAGTCTGATTCTGAGGATGAAGACTCAGATGATTCCACACTGCCTTCTCCAGAAATGTGCGGTGTTTCTCATGAAGTGATCGACTTTGGTCAAAAGAAGAAAGAAGTGTGTGGAATGGCTGAAGAGATCTTTCTAGATATCTCCAACATTGAACCTTGTCTAATGGCTTATGAGGTAACACATACTTCCTGTTATACTTATGAAAGTGATGAAGAAGGAATCAAAGATCTGGAACATCTCAGAAGAGAGCTTGATCTCTACGAAAGAGAATTTCTAATGGTCCGAGCTAGAGCAGAAATCTTTGAAGAAGAAAAGAATTCTCTTGGAAAGGAAAATTCAAAATTGCTCAAGATATCTGAGAAAAAGGATGCCGAAATTGCATTTCTCAAAGCTCAGATATATGAGACTGAAAAGTCACATGAAGAAGCATTGGCCAATCTTCAAAGGTAATGTGAAGATCTTCTTTCTGAAAATGAAGAACTCAAAAAGAAAGAACTATCTTTTCAATCTTATGCCAAAGCTAGTGACACTCTTACTAAAGTACAATCTTATTTAAGAGATCCTTCAGAAAAGAGAGGACTTGGACTGAACACACAGACAGATAGTTCTACCACTCTGAATAAGAGTGATGAAAGAAAAACATTTGTCAGTGCTCAGCAAGGTGGTTCCCAAACAACCTACAATATCGGTCAGAAAGCTAAGGTTATTGAAAAAGGAAAGGCAGTTGCGACCAAACCTTTGTGGGAAAAACAAGTCCAAAAGAAATCTGTTGGGAATGTCTCTGAAAAGAAACATAACACTGAAAAGTGCTAACACCCACAGTGCTATGTCTCTCAGAAAGGAAAAATTGCAGGAGCTGACAAATTCTCCTATGGCACGTTTTCTGGAAAGAAAATAGATTACCCAGAGACTAGCAAAGCTGCTGAGAAAAGATCTCAGATAGCACCAGGTTCTCGCAATGGCATTGGCTATAAAGTCATCGGGAAACAACTTGCTCGTGAGTATCAACAATAGCAAGAACGATGGTTAAAGGCTAGAATTGCTCACAGCAATTATCAGAAGTGGAAGATGAATCAAGCCACTGAAAATCTAAATGCCATTGCTAGAAGAAATCTGGCTAGGAAAGCTAAGTTTGCTGAGAAGCAGACTTAGAAACCTGACATGTATCTGAAAGCACCAAATGGAGCACCAAGGAACACACCAAGGAAGAAAATAGTTCTTAATGACAATAATACTAATCATTTAACTAGAATTCCTCCTTATGTTCCTGTTAGACAAAAGAATGTTCCTAAGAAATTCATTCAAAAATGGATTCCTACTGGAAGATTCTTTAGTCCAGATGGTTCCATTGTTGGTATGAGAACCTAATCTCTTGTTTCCTGTTTTGTGCAGAACACTCTAAAGACTAACCCAAAGTGGCATTTTGATAGTGGATGTGGGAAGCACATGACAGGAGACAAAAGCAAATCTGACTGACTACAGAAAGTGCAATGATGGACCAATTATCAGGTTTGCTGAGGAGATGAAAATCCAACCATAGGTTTTGGCAATTTGAAGTTTGGAGCCCTTACAATTTCTGAAGTACTTCATGTAAAGGGATTGAAATATAATCTCCTAAGCATGAGTCAACTAGTAGACAAAGGGTACACTGTCAAGATCAAGTCAAAACTATGTAAAGTGATTGACAATGAGTCAAAGCAGACAGTCTTGGTTGCAAGGCGTAAAGGAAATCTTTATGTCGCTGATTGGGCATCCGCCACAACTGAAGAATGGGTAAGTCAATCTGGCCACACTGATGAAAATTGGCTATGGCATAAAAGAATGAGTCACTTGAATTTCAAAACTCTAAACAAGCTAGCCAAGAAAGAGTTGGTGGTTGGTTTACCCAAAATGGCATATAGAAAAGAAGGAATATGCTCAGCTTGCCAAATGGGAAAACAATTCAAAACATCTTTCAAGTCTAAAACTAGACATTCCAGTGAAAGGCCACTGCAAATGTTACGTATAGATCTTTTTGAATCCTCTGTAACTAGTTATGCAGGAAAGAAGTATGGTCTGGTTGTTGTTGATGATTACTCAAGATTCACTTGGGTTGTCTTTCTCAAACACAAATCAGATGCAAGGGTTGAGATACCCAACTTGCTGAATAAGCTCGAAGTCATGAAAAATGACAAGGAATCAGAATCGTATCGTACCATAATCGAGTTTGTGAACCAAGACATAAAAAGTTTTGTACCGCAAAGGTATACAAGATCAACTATCTTCTCAGAAGGACACCACAACAAAATGGTGTTGCCGAAAGAAAGAATAGGACCTCGAAGAAGCAACAAGAACAATGCTCACGACAATCAAATAAGTGAAATCTATCGGGTTGAAGTCAGAAACACAAAGAGTTACACTCAAAATAGATGTCGATTAACAAACACCATGACAAAACTCCTTACGAGCTTTTCATTGGTAGATTCCCTAGTATCAAACATCTAAGGGTGTTTGGTTTATGTTTCGTTCTTAACAATGGAAAAGAATACTTGAGAACATTTCAACCAAAGGCAGATGAAGGAGTATTTCTTGGTTATTCTCTGAATAGCAAAGCCTATAGAATCTACAACAAAAGAACGCAAAAGATTGAGGAATCCGTTCATGTAGTATTCTATGAAGAAAACAAGAAAGTACTCTTGAATGATGATCTATCAGATAGGTTCAAAGAACTAATGATTAAAGATTCTGAAAAAGGATCCTCGGAAGGAAACAATTCTATCATTCAAATAGAGGATGAGTCTGACGATGAAAAGCAACCTATGCTTAGTAACAACCAGATGACTCTAAGACATGATGAAGAATTTCCTATGAGAATGCCAGAAATGGAACAGGTTACTGAGAACCTTCATCATTAAAAGGTATCTGAAAGTGAGATTGCTGAAATGCAAGATTCAGATATCTCTAACACTGAAAGAGTGTCAGATATCCATGGCATTTCCCATTTGTCAGATATCTCAGATACTGCACAAGTATCTCATCAAGATCATATTGATTCACATTCTAATCAAAATGATATTAATCCTACTAGTTCAAAACCCATTATGAAATGGATAAGAAATCATCCTGCAAAGGATGTGATTGGTCCCATAGACCAAGGAGTTAGAACTAGAAGAGCAATAGCTGAAAATGCAAATTGTCTCTATGGATGTTTCATCTCAAACATTGAACAAAAAACTATTGAAGAAGCATTAAAGGGTCAAGATTGGATCTCTGCAATGCAAGAAGAATTGGATCAATTTGAGAGAAACAAAGTCTGGAAACTGGTTCCATTTGTTGACGGAATATCTGTAATCGGAACCAAGTGGGTTTTTAGAAACAAAATGAATGAGTCTGGTGAAATAACCAAAAACAAAGCTAGGTTGGTTGCCAAGGGATTCACCTGCATCAAGGACTAGATTTTGATGAATCTTATGCACCAGTTGCAAGATTGGATGCAATAAGACTCTTTCTAGCCTTTGCAGCTCATAATGACTTTACAGTTTATCAGATGGATGTCAAGAGTGCATTTCTAAATGGTGAACTTGCTAAGGAAGTCTATGTTGGGCAACCACCAGGTTTTGAAGTTTCCTTAGAAAGTAGGATGGTCTATAAGCTTGTAAAGCTCAGATGGCTAAACAAGCTCCGTGAGCATGGTATGATACATCGCCGACACTACTAGAAAGTGGTTTCAAGAAAGGAGATGTTGATAAAACACTCTTCACATTGAAACATGATGGGAAACTACTTTTAGTTCAAGTATATGTTGATGACATTATATTTCGATCTAAAGACAAGCAACTTTGTGAAGACTTTGCTGAACTCATGAAATGTAAATTTGAGATGAGCATGATGGGAGAATTGAATTACTTCCTTGTGCAAGTCAAGCAACTCAATGATGGAATATTCATTAGTCAAACAAAGTATGCAAAGGACATGCTCAATAAGTTTAATCTAAAGCCTTCTGAAAAGAATGCTAAGATACCAATGAGCATTGGAACCAAAATGACTTATACTGAATCTGACAAGAGTGTTGAAGAACACAAGTATAGGAAATTGATCGATCTCATCAGACCTCACTACAAGTAGACCTGATATTCAATATGCAGTTAGAGTGTGTGCTAGATTTCAGACAAATCCAATGCAATCACACTACAACATTGCTATGAAAATATTGAGGTATGTAAAAGGTACTGTAGAAGTTGGATTGTGGTATCTAAAAGATAGTGGATTGAGTTTGGTTGGCTATTCAGATGCCGACTATGCTGGATCATTGCTTGATAGAAAAAGCACCTCAGGAACTTGTCAATTTCTTGGTGCTAGATTGATATCTTGGTTCAGCAAGAAACAAAATTCATTTGCCACATCTACCACAGAGGCTGGATATATTGCTGCTGGGTGTTGTGCTTCACAGATATTGTGAATACAACAACAACTCAGAGACTATGGACTCAATGAAGAGAAAACTCCCATTTTCTGTGACAACACAAGTGCCATTGCCATAACTCAGAATCCTAAGTTTCATGCAAGAACAAAGCACATTGATGTTAGATATCACTTCATCAGAGACCATGTTGAAAAAGGCAATATAGAGATACTCATGATTGGGATTGAAGATTAACTTGCAGATATCTTTACTATGCCACTACAAGAAAGTAGATTCTTAGCCTTAAGACATAGTCTTGGACTAATGGAGCTACCAAAGAACTGAAAAAGTTCAGATATTTGAAGAAGATATCAAAGGAGAGAGAAAGGAATCCGGAACGGGTATCCAGAGAAGAGGTATCTGGAACGGGTATCCAGAAAAGAGGTATCTGGAACGGGTATCTAGAAACCAAAGGCTAAAGGGTGAAATGTCTATTTGAAGATTTCCGAAACGGGTACTCAGATATCTAGATCACTCAGTGAGGGGGGACACAAAAGACAATAGTACAATTGTCTACAGTTAACTATTATCTTGAAATTTGTATTATTTCTATCTTTGTGAAAAACTTTGAAAAGACAACAAGTATAAGATAGAATCAGATACAAACAGTGTTCTCATTCACACAGAAACGTGATTCAGATAGCTAATAGCCAACATTCATTGAATGGGCACAATTACAATTGTTGATTGTGATCATTTCTGAAGAAGCAATGGTGACCCTTAATGAAATGGGCGATTGATCTTTACGGCAGAGATTAATTCTCGGTAAATAGTGGACTGTTGAAATTCCGACATGGCCCACTATGCATTTAATGCCGAACAAACTTTTACCCATCACCGCAATTCACAGATACGTATATACAAAACCAATTTGTATGTATATGTTTGTCTGAATTACGTTGCTATATATATAGAATTTTGGCAAAAGAAATTACTTTCGCCTAATCCAACATTCAAACTTGCACAAGAATAGCAAAAATCATTCTTCAACCTCTACAAATTTCTGTTAGTTTTTCTGCAAAGAATCACTAATCTCTCACCCAAATCTCTTTCAAACTTTCAAAACACTTGTACTATATAAAGAGATGGCTCCTAAACGTTCGTCTACCCAGAAACCCCAATCTTCTACCACCGCATCCGAAAAGCAAGCATCGAGTTAGTTATAGTAAACAATCGATTGGTAGGAGACTTTAATCCCGATCATTGACTTCAAATCACGTAATGATTTGGGTGGTGCCATGATTAAGGAATACCTCATGGTCATGTTGAAAATCGTCGATAGGAAGCTAATTTCGACATGCTTGAAAAGGAACAAATCAAGGGTTTTCTATCTGCTCTTCCCAGTGGAATTTCTTCACTAGATGTGTTAGAATTCTACAATAACTCCAGGATTATATCATGTGTTTCTGAAGGCACTGTAATAGTGTCTATAAAAACTAAGGTCCAAGGAAAGGAAATCCTTTTGGACTTAACAACTTTCTGTAAGTTGTTTGATCTTCAAAATCTTGGAAAGGATTTTGAAATAGACAACAAGGATGATGATCTCCTTGAAGGTGTAAAACAATGACAAGAACGTGTGATCTAGAAAAATCAGATACACCCACTGATTTCAAGCTTGCTGACATCAGAACTAGACATCTGTTGGTTCACTGGGATGTGTTGGCATGCATTCTTCGCAGATGCTTTGAGGGTCTACAAGGAGGTGCTGACCAGATAAGCCAAGAACGCTGGATGATGATGTTCTTGTTGCAACAACAAGACAAAAGGCTGAAAAACCCTTTCAATTGGGGAAAGTACGCCTTTATGAAGTTTGTGAAGAAGATTCAAGGCTTTGAGCCTAAAATCTCTAAGGGACTTGCTGAGCCAAAGGCCACAGTAAGCTATGGTCTAAAGATATGCTACTTGCTGGAGAAGCTTGGCATTGAGCTCAGAGAGAAGGCTGATATAGCCAACAGTAACCTACTATACAAATATGAGTATACGAACTTGATGAAAAAGATTATTGGATCTCAGAAAGGTTCCAAGAAGCGAATGACTGAAGCGGTATCTGAGGGAAAGGTTGCGACCAAGAAGCCCAGAACTTCACGAAAGAAGTCTGCTGGCAAATCAGAAGGCACACCCATTGAGGTTGTCGATTCCCAGATACCTGCCGCCACTGCTGATGAACTCATAAATGCAGATGAACTCATCAATGCTGCAAAACAGGTATCAGCTACTGAACAAGTAGACTCAGCAAGAGAAAGTGCTTTCTGAAATGTTAAGAGTACTGTCGAAAGCCTTGCTGATGAACTCATCAATGCTGCTAAAGAAAGTAGTGATAGATACCAAGCCCTATCTACAGAAACCGCAGGGATTATGGACCAATCAGTTCCTAATGCTGATGAGAGCTCTGACGATGAAGATGATGAATTAGTCATCTCTCAAGTCCTAGAAAAATCACAAAGGGCTAAGGTTACTGAAAAAGTAACTGGTGTAGAGTTATCTGAAGAAGAACCTACACCATAGGTTGCTGAACAAGCACATGTTTCAAAGGTTGCTGGAGAAGCAACTTTGTCCAAGGTCACTGGACAAATTACACCATCAGAGCAAGAAAGACTGAAAGATATTGAAGATGCTCTGATGAGTGATAGCTTAGTGTTGGAGGATACTGCCATTGCCTCAACACTCAACAGTCTGTCTCAAGCATAACAACCACAACAGCCAGATGTGAATACTGCTGAAATGGTACTTGAGTTACAGAAACCAGCATCTTTCATTGCTAAAGAAAATCCTGCAAAAGAGCAGGTTCCCCAACTCAATGAGAGAGATCAAACTGAGGCATCTGCTCAGAATGATCAATCAGGGGAGGCAACTGAGTTGCATACTCAAGAAAGGTCTGAAGTACCTGAAACTTCAAACAAAGAAGTTGAAATGGAACAACATGACCAAAACATAGAAGGGTCACAAGTTCCAGAGACCAATCAGCCTGACACTGCTCAGGTAGCTGAATGGTTTAACTCTCTACTTGTGATAATTTGTGTTTATTAATCTTGTTATTTAATAAAATTTCTTTGTTATAGGCTGAATTAGAAACACAAGAGGAAGCTGGAAAGCTTGCCTCAGAGACTGAGAAGGAGGCTACTACAACCTCACCTCTTAAGGAATCTGAGCCTGTGCTACAGGTGATAGAGAGTTTCTTAAGATATTACTTTTCATATATATGTTAAAACACTTAACTAATTAAGTGGATGTTTCTAATAGGCTCCAACTGAGAAAGAAGAAGATAAGGCAGACATGCCAGAAAAGGACCCAGAAACCGTCAATGTTTCTGAAGAAAATGTCATTGAGCCTTCTAGTGTGAAGGTATATAACACTCAGTGATAAACATTTTCTTCATTATGGGTTAATATAAATTCTTCTCTAATTACTCAATACTTTCTACTTACAGGCTCATTCAAAAGTAGAAGTGCAAGGGGAAAGAGTTGCGACATCCCCTGCACCCATGGAAATTGATGAAGCCCCCAAGGCAACATCACCAGAAAGAACACCAGAAACTGAGAAAGTTTCTAAGAAAAATGATTCTGAGTCTCTTGATAAGGAAGTAAGTGAAAAACTCAGAAATCATTGAAGCTTAATTGCATATATTCTTTCATGACAATTTCCTAAGTATTGTGTTAATTCTCAGGTTCAAGTAGAAAGAAAGGTTGATGAGGACCAGACTCTCAAGTCTCCACCTCACAACAAGATATCTGAGGCACCCTCTACCTCAGTAGTACAAGTCTCTGAGCCTGATGTAATCATTCAGGTAACTCAGAAACCTAACTACACAAACATTCAGATATCTACACAAGTTTTGAATCTAACTCAAAACTCTTTCTTTCAGGCTCAAACAAGTGTGCAAAAGGCTTCTGCATTCTCAACAGAAGACCTGCTTCCTTTCTTCAAGGAACACACTTTGCCAAAGCATCTGAAATGCTTCAAGAAATGGCAAAAGCTCCGATGCTCCGATCTTTCTGAAATCTTAAAGGTGACTGATCACCACACAAGGAGAGCACGAGCCCTTGACTTGGAAAACTACGTCCATGCAATGTTCCCCACTGAACAATACTCTTTCGAAACATTGATGGATAAGGATTTTGTCAAGGAAGTGGCCAGAAAGCTGATCCAAGCTTTCAAACAAGCGAATGGTCAGACCAGAATGCAGATGGCATTCAAGCCTACTTTGCTCCAGACCCTACAATGCATACCCTCTGAACAAGATGAGGTAAATGGGCAAATGGTCACTATTCCAGAAGTGATCAATCTGGTCTCTGAAGATGAAGAAGAGAAGGAGACTGATGAGAATGACTTTGAAGATTCTCCTTCTGACCATCACAAGGATGAGGATAAGAAGGATGATGATGATGCCCCTGCACCAGGGACAGGAGGGATTACACAGAGAAAGAGTGCCTCAGTTGCTGAAAAACACACTGAGAGGACATCACAAAAATCCCCTCCTCCATCTCCCCAGAAATCCACTCATCCAACTCCCCAACACAAAGATACTACTGAACAAGTAGTTGAGCATACAACTCAGAAAATATCAGATGCACAAGCCAGAGTTGCTTAACTCAAACAACTGTTGGAGGAAGAACAACAGCTACATCTTCAACTGGAAGAAAAGATAGCTGAATCCAGAGTCAAGCTAGACAAACTTGAAGAACAAACACGCAAGGAAACGCAAGCTTACTCTGAGATTAAAGAGCTCCAGGAAGCTGTTGACTATATTACTAAGGAGCTAGATGCTGAACAAGCATCTGAAGCAAAGCATGATGCTAACGCTGCATCTTCACCAAAGAAACCATCCTCCAAAGGCAAGAAATCCATATCTGAGATGGTTGTCGCTATCAGAAACCTTGATGAAGAAGTACAAGAGGATGAAGATCACTAGGCTGATGACTCAGATGATGAAGAAGACAGAACCTTGGCAGAACATGCAAATGTTCACTTGGGAGTTTCTCACTTAAAGATAAAATTGATAGCTCCTCAAAGCTTCAGTAAGAAACCAAATCTCAACTCCCATGATTACATTGTCAGATACCAGGTTCTGGCAACTCCAAGAAAGGAGTTGTCTCAACAAAATGAAGAAGTAATTGCATCAGTCCCTGCTGAAATGAAAAAGTTCACTGAGCTAATCACTCAAAGAACAACAAGCTTGGTCATTGCTCAGAGAGACCTAGGCATGGTAAGGGATGATGACAATAATCTTGCTGAAAAAGCCCTCAATGAGGCTAGCTATGTCCGGAAAAGCAGATGCTACTCAAGGCCCATCGGCAGAGCTCACGATAAGAATATCGGTCTTATCAAACAAAATCAGAGCTCAAGGCCACTCGAATAGTTGGTTGTCGCCATAACTATCTCAGACGGCAACTTTAACTCCCTTTCAGAATCCTTTGTGATTCTTAGTCCGTCAACAATGACTAAGGGAGAAGGATTTCAAGATGCTCAGAGAGGAAGAGGAAGAGGAAGAGGAAACAAAAGAAAATCTGAACAACCACCTCTCAGGATTAATGAGCCCTCCTCCAGTCAGACTGCTCTACAGATAGTGGCCACGACTCAGCAACTTCCTGAAAAATGAATGACAACAAGGGCCAGAGCACAGAAACCTCCAAGGAGTACCAAGGCTCCAAGGAGAAGACAAGTAAGAGGGATTGATGAGTCTTCTGAAGAAGAAGAAGAAGAAGAAGAAGAAGAAGAAGAAGAAGAAGAAGAAGAAGAAGAAGAAGAAGAAGAAGAAGAAGAAGAAGAAGAAGAAGAAGGCCAAATCAAATCCCTGGGCAATGAAGAAGGCTGCAAAATTCTCACAAGAATTGATCTTAATGATGATGAAGAGACTGATGAAGATGAAGCTCCTCTTCACTGAAAAAGAAAAATTGATAGCCTAACTGAGCCCATAGCTGCAAAGCCTTTGGCAGCTAAAACACCCTCTGGAAATACCAAGTCTATCCAGGGTGGTTCTTCAAGCAATACCCCAAGGGAAAATTCAAGACAAAGGAGGAACAGGCTGAGAGCGGAACAAAGAAAACTTCAACTACCACTCAGGCCTGAAGAAGCCAAGATTGAGTATGTGAAGACCAACAATGACTCCTCTGTCTACAGGTGCATTAATCAGAAGAATGGCTACTGGATTCTGGAACTCAAGCACTTATTGGTAAATAAAAAATTTCCAGAACCAATCCATAAACAGCTCATGGCATGGAGAAAACACAAGACAATCTTGATTAACACCAACCACATCAAAGCCTAGTTGGATTTTGAAGTAATCAAGAGAATAGAAGCCATGAAAAAGGACCTCTCTGATGAATGTCCTTATGGAAAGCCAGATGATGTGCACATAATTCCCAACATCACTAGAACAGGCACAAGAGCAAGACTTGCTGTGGAACCCTATGAGTCCTTCTACTTGACTGAAGATCAATATAAGGGTGACATCAGATATCTGAAGATCATATATGAATACTTCAAGCTATCAGATATCAGAATCGAGCATGCCTGGAAGTGGGGAAAGTATCTGTGGGTCAAGCACTTTGCCAAAAAGAATCCTACCAAAACCTACAAGGAAGTCTGTGGATTTTCCAGAGACACAGAAATGATTGTCAGAACACTTCTCTATGACTACTCTGATGATGTCAAAAGGTTTGGTGATAGGAAATTTGCAGATTGATCCATGAAACTGCTTTTGAAGACTTGAAGTGTTGAAGACTTGAAGACTAGTTTATTAGGATGTCTACTTGGAGCTTAGTTACTCCTGTTGTCCTAATTTAAACTATGTATTTTGCATCTTGCTGATTGAGCAGAAATGTTGTTTTATCTTGTATAAAAGTTATCTCTGAACTTTCTTTGTAACTTATCTGATGAACCTACTCTCAGATATCAATTTCTATAAAATATAACTTGTCAGCAAAGATCACACCTTGTGATTTGGTTGATGTTTACTTTCTGCAATTAATTATACGAATTGAAAAATCATAAGAAAATGATGAATTGATGGATTGTTTCCTCATCCAGATTTGTAATAGGTCAGATAGTCATCGTTGACTGATCAAAATGGGGGAAATTTGTGAGGAATATCTGTTTAGATTTTGATCAGCAACCTAATGACTTATCTTAGCTCAGAAAGGTGTTTAGTACTCATGGTTCACTTGAACAATGTAAAAGAGGAAACTCACTAAGTATGATAGTCTAGCAAAATCTTGTATAGGATGTTAGGTCTCTGAATGTAATTTTTATTCTCTGAAGAAGACCAAGAAGAAGGCATCCAGCAGGAAAAGTTCAACAAGTTTGAAGATCTGAAGACTGCACAAGATTGCTGAAGACAAAGGTTTTTCAGATACCTATGTCCAGATATCTTGAAGAAACAAGTGTTTCGAAACACAAGTGTTACAAAAGATATATGAGAATAAAAGGTTTCAGAAACGAGGAAAAGTGCCCACATATATCTACACTCAGATACCTTGAACATAAGCTATGTTTCTGAAAAGAAATATATTATAACAAATTGTTTCAACAAGTGGTATCTGAAGTTGTGATAATTTCTAAAAAGGACGTGCAAAGCTTCAGAGAACTCTGATAGTAAAAGATTTCTGATACAATGCATAGTTCCGTTGGCACTACAGGACAAAAGTATAGTACAATGCATTAAATGCGTGGACAGAGATGTCTGAACAAAAACGGTAGCTTCTGAAGAAGAAGACAAATGTACTACAGTACTATACTCAGATATCAATAGTTTGAAATTCAGTTAAGCCTAACGGTTACTATTCAAACGGCACTCAAATTCATCTATAAATATCAACACTCAGACTGCTTGAGAACACACCTTAGAACACACTGAACTTACATTGAATATACTCTCACAAGCTCTCTCAAGCACACTACTTACCTTCAAGCTTTCAGTTGCGACCAAAGCTCTTGATTCTAAGTAGCACAAAAGTTCTAAGTGTCCTGATCCTTAACAAGCATTGTTATTTGTGAAAGAGTGGAACTAAGATTTCATATCTGAGATTCATTCTCTTGAACACTTATCATACTTGGGTCAGTAAAGAACAATATACCATACATTGCAAAGTGTATTAAGTATACTTGATTCATAGAGCTATCTGCATAACTGAACAAGTTATTAAAGAAGCTCACCTGACAAACTACCTTAACCAACACCTTAATCGGCGTGGAGTACAGGAAGTACTTAGTTTGGGAAACTAAGGAATAACTCCAAGGTTACTGAGCATAGGAAGTACTTAGTTTGGGAAACTAAGGAATTGCTTAAAAGGTTTCTGAGTACATGAAGTACTTGGCTGTGAAAGCCAGGGAATAACTCAGGGGGAACACTTGGTTGGGAACCTAGTGTATTTAGGAATCTAGAGAAGATACTTGTAAGGTTACCTCAATTATCTGTCTTAGTGGATTCTAGGTCTGAGAAAGGCCAAAGTGGATTAGTTGAGGAATTACGCCACATTCAGATACCACTATAAAAAGACTTGTGTTATTTACTTTATGCAGTTTATTACTTGCAAAGTATTTACACTTATCTTGCTGAGCACGTGCACTTATCACAGAAAAGTCTTCCGCTCTCTGAAATTAAGTATCGACATATCTTCACGTATATCTCGAAATCTGTTTATCGACAAAAGCTTTAAAAGACTATTCAACCCCCCCTCTAGTCTTTTACTTTGCCGTTATCTGGACCAACATTACGGTTGTTTTTCCAACCCACCGGTTCCCAACAACCCTGCGGTAGTATGCGTCACCCCACGAATGACACAAAAATTATTGTTCTACAAACATAATTTCACATGGTACGGTTGTTTTTTTCCACAACCCCCCTCCCCGGGCCCGTTATGGATGAAGAAAGTAGAGAGAAGATAAAAGAAAGTTTTCCCGCCTAGAGAGTATCTGCCATACCCCCACCCCCCGCCTCCCGGCCCGTCATGGAGATCAAGAAAGTACAGAGAACATCGAAGACAATTTCCCCACCTAGAGAGTATCAACCCCCCACACCCCACACCCCTCCCGGGTCGTTATGGAGATCAAGAAAGTAGAGAGAAGATCGAAAAGAGTTTTCCATCTAGAGAGTATCATATCCCCCAGGTCCGTTCTGGATCAAGAAAGTTGAGAGAAGATCGAAGAGCACAGAACACCCCCCCCCCCCCCCCCAATGTAGTTTTTACTAACTTAATCATTAAATGTTGCGGTCGGGTCTTGTAGCAAAAGTATGGAACGGGTTCGAGTATATACCAGACCGGACCTGAACATCATTTTCGAACAGAATTGAATTCGGGTTGGATAGAACCAGTCCTTCCAGCCAGAGACCGTAAAGAAGAGAACCCTTATACCTCATCCTACCGATTGAATCTTATACATGAAGAAAAAAAAAATGAAAGTGTTCACATGTAAAATGTTGTTGATAGACATTTAAAGATCAACACACCCCCAATTAGCTCACGTGTATCTCTCCTATCTTCTGAAATTGAAAGAGCACGTCTAGTACACGATTCATAGAACATTCTTAGAAGATTAGTTGAAGGGACTATATCAAGCATAGAGCCAAAAGTCCTCCTAACTGGATCCATGCCCATTAAGAAAATTCATATTCAACAGTAAACCATACAAACTGAAGGTATAAAATATAATTAAGCTTTATTGAACAATGAGCATAAAACCGGAATATAAGTTAAACCTTAGAGATCTCTATAAACATTTAAATTATAATCAAAGCTCGTATACATCATCAACTTACTCAACTGTATTTTATTTACTACTAAGTCGCAAGGTACTTTAGCCACATTTCGTCAATGATAACTAACTCAACTAATTTACGTGATGGTGGAAAACAAACACGTGCTCGAGGTTAGTCTTCCTTATCCAAGTTGTGCAGTGTAAACTTTGACTCAACATTTTTCCGCATCAACCTCTGCCTATTAAGAATCACAAATAAAAGGTATTTCTCTCGTATCCAAGTCAAATAATATTTTACAACCACTCCAACCTCATTTGATGAAGCCTATTGTCAAAAAATAGAAATTAACATCAAATTTATCTTGATCCATATCAAATAAAAAAAATAACAACTCAAGAAGAATATGCGTAGCCGACTTTATGAAAGGTCATTGATGCTGCCAGAGCACTTAAATTTAATTTCCTAATTATTGTTTAATTAAATGTGTTAATCATTGAATAAAAATTCTGAAAAATTAAAAAGTAAGTTCTACAGCGTAATTAGAGAAAAGAATAACAACCCCAAATTTTATCCCCATTTCATCTTTCCCTCTAAGTCAACTACTAACTATGGTAAGATTCCCTCACCAACAAAAGATACAGACCATCAAGGATCTAGCAATTTTGTTTCCACCGGTTGTCGGTAGGGACTTGAAGGGGAAGACCAAGAAAAGATAATTTATTCTGGTTCATATGAGTTTCCGAAAAGAGGATTTGGTTTTGGTTACCATGACTTCGGCTTAAGGGTTGATTAATTGCAGGGTTGTTAGAAGATATTTTTGGTTTCTATTATTTATGCCATGAAGCTTCATCCATTCCTGGTAGAGGATCTAGATTCTAGAGCTACCATATCTATATTAACAAACGAAAAGAGGAGCGCAAGAATACAGTCGGATGATTCTCTGTTCAATGAAAATCTTTATCAGAACAGAGTGTAGTCGTGTAGAAATTGATCTGATTCGGTAAATTCAAGGTGGATTTCTTCTCTTACTGTATACACCTACAACCACAACCATATTTTGTCATGGGAGAGCAGAAATACGATTGTTAGTCATTGATTTGGAAGAAAATGTGAGTGTTCAGAGTTTGATATAATTTGAGGATCTTTCCTCCCATCATTACTGAAGATACACTTGCATTTTCCAAATGTTTTATTCAATAATTAACAAAATTAATAAAATAATAATTGATAAATCAAATCAAGTGCTTTAAAGATAAATCGCTCTGGCAAGATTACGCCTTTATGAAAACATGCGAGTCATAAGGTCGAAGAGTTTTAGATGAATTCGTCTTGACACGATAAATTTTTCGGGGTTTTTTATATAAATTTATATGAGATTTAATAAAAACTATATAATGCACCTAATATATAAAAAAATTATTAGTGAAAGATATACTGGTTGAAAATGCAACTAATTCCATAAAATTTTACATTTGATAATAAATAGAAATGGAAAGATAAAATAAATTAATCGAAATGCAAATCTACCAAACCAACATCATTATAAGAGCACCCAACTGATAATCTATATGCTAAAACGTTAGCTTCACGTTTAACCTGGCGAAACTTCAGAGAATAAAATTCTCCATCAAATACATGAATTTATTTGAAAAGTGAAACAGGGGTGCAAATCTAAAATTTGTTGATTTAAGAGATTTAATCACTAAAGAACAATCCCCTTTTAATTACTATATGTTGCCACTCAAAATTTCGAACAAATATATTTCTAAAATTAATTTCATCATTTCATTTTATCTTAGTTAGTAAATTTATATTTTATTTTAGTGAATAAAATGATTTATTTAATTAATAATAATAATTTAGGTTGGTGTCTATGGATTCGTCTTGTCATGGTGAATTAAAATATACGTTTAAAATATTTTCCGGAGTTTTGTAGATAAATATATATTAGATTTAATAAAAATCATATATGCAGTAAACATATTTATGAATAAACAGTGAAAGATATACTGGTCGAAAATGCAACTAATTTCACAAAATTTCACGTATGATTGAATTAATTTAATAAATACTATTTTTTTAAATTTTCATTATTTAATTGTATCTTATTTAATAAATTTATATTTTATTTAATGCATAAAATGATTATATAATTAATAATAGTATTCAAGATTGGTGTCTATGGATTCGTCTTGCCACGACGAATTCAAAGATATGTTCAAATTAATTTTCAGACTTTTGTATATAAAGTTATATGAGATTTAATAAAAACTATATATGTAATCAACATTCCAAAAATAACAGTAAAATATATAATGTCTAAAATACAACTAATTCTACAAAATTCCACGTAGGACTGAATAAATCTGGTGAGATTTAGACCCTTGTGCTTTACATAATATATGGATGGATGGATTATAAACTTTGTGAAGCGTATTCCAGATCTACGCTATATGTTTTACTAAAATTTTACTACCATGATATGTATTCTTATATATTGCCAAATTAATGTTATTTCCCAGGGCGGAACCCCCCATTTGATATTTTTTATAGGTACTGATAATTTAGGAGTTCGCCTCCCAACCTCCTCAAATAATCTCATATGTATAGTTTCGTCCCTTAGTTTTAAATCATGAGTCCGCCTCTGTCCGTCCGGTCCTATATTTTCCATTTTGACTTTTTTTTCTGTCTACCGTCTCCAACCTTACTACAAATTAATTTTAAACCGTAAATGTAAAATATTCATTAAATTATGTTATGAAACTTTAGTTATATGTAAATGTAAAGTTTCTTTAGGTTCGTGATGAATGGAGTTATATTAGTGTTTAATTGATACTACAAATCTATATAATACATTAAACAAAAAAGGATTGGAGCCATTCTAGGGTGTCCACCTCAATCAATTATTTGGCAAAATGGAGAGCTATGATTGGTCCATCCTTTTCCTACATGTTCAAATCCTTTATTTTAATTGGTTCATTCAAATTCAAATAATAATGCTGAGAATTGATGAGAAACGTTTATGTGATATATTTGGTAAACATATTAAACCAATTATTCTATCATAATTGTTCTGATTGTGTCATGTTGCATTATTTTCTATTTCCCATCAATTTACTCAATGTGTAATTCATTCCAAGATGATGCATATAGAATGAATTTCCTTGCAACTTACCGAATCAGATTTGTGGTGAAAAAAACAGCTTACAAAATCACCCAAAATTATACATGTAGAAGTATTCACCAAATTTTTGTATGCAAAAATGATAGGACCATTGTTTCTTCATAAATTTATCGGTTCATTATTCTTTATTAACTTCAATATTAAGTTTTACACTTTATCAACCTTCTACCAATTTTTGTTCAATTTGTATTATTTCTACATATTATAGAAAACGTTCTAGGCTTTTGGAACTATTTGAAAAATATGTGATACTTTGCAATTTGCTATGGCGTATTTTCATCCATGTCCATATATATTAATTAATGCAGTTTGCTTCATGTCAATTGAAGTATTTTATTATTTCATATCTTTAAATTACTTGAATGTGATTGTATAAATATGGTACTTCTAGAATATTCAAGAGTTTGATAAAATGTACTTCTTCCGTCTTACGATAACTTTACGTTTTCGAGTTTTGACCAACGAAATAAGGTAAATTGAACATTGAATATCATTTTTATAGATTAAGAATAAAGAATAATTATAAACTGATTAGTTATAAAGTGGAATTTGTGTACTATATAAATAAAGAAATGATATAAAATGAATAAAAAAAGAGATATAGAGTTGGTAAAGTTGAAACTATGAGTTTTTTATGGATTAAGAATAAAGGATAATTAAAAATTGATAGTAGTCCGATAAAGTGAAAATTGTGTATTATATAAATAAACAAATGATATAAAATGAATAAAAACAAGAGATATAGGTTGATAAAGTTGTAACTATGAGTATATGATTATGACACACCCAACAAAGAATAAACAATCTCACATATACATAAAAATTACACATTTTTTTACATATATTTTTATCTTTGATCATCATTTGAACTTTTCGGCTAGAACTACACAGCAACCCTAATGGTCAGAATACACCATCTTTGATCATCTATTTAGTTGTTTTTGGGTTGACCAGTTATAAGTTACACCATCTTATTTACAAACCAAACAGGTCCTTACCAATTGTTTCTAATTAAATACACCATTTTAATTAAAAATAAAACAATAAGTATGTAATATATAAACAATATCTTCAATATCCTGGAAGATGGTGTAACCCATATCGAAAAGCAACAAACAAACCCAGAAACTTAGCAATCGAAGCAACAAACAACCCAGAAACATGAAGAATTTGAAACATAGCAATCGAAGAACAAATCTTAAATATCCCGGAAAACATCAACCGGAAGTTCAACATGAAGAATCAAGCCGTAAACACCAAAATTGAAGCCCATAAACGCCAAGAATCAAGCCTGCATCAAGAATTCAAAAATTGAAGAATCGAATCGATGCCCAGACTTAAAAATTTGAAATTGATGAACCCAAGCCCAGAAACGTCAAGAATTCGAATATTGATGAACCGAGTCGAAATCAATTGGGTATCAAACTTGAAGAATTCAAAATTTGGAATCTTTTTCAAATTTTAAGATCCAAATTTAGAGTCTTATTTCGAATAATTGATTGTCATGTGATCATATGTTCGTGAAGACTAGGATTTGATTTTGGTTGAAATTGGTTGTTTATTGAATTCAATTTTGAAAAACCAAGGACTTAATTGAATATTTTAGAAACTTGAAACCTGTGCTTTTGAGAATTAGAGTTGTACCAAGGATTTGGATTGCAAAATGAATTTTGTTGGCACTTCTGATATCTTTCAATTTGGCCCAGGAATAGTAATTGGTTTTTATCGAGCAGGACTAGGATGTTATTGTTGAGCTAATGGGGTAGCCATATGCAACATTTGAATCTAACAGGGGTTCCATATGTAATTTAACCTAAAAATGTTAAATTTGTAAAATTACTCTTTTTTCTTAGTTTCATAACTTTAATTTCGGTTTTAATATACATTGTGAACATATGTCACTATGATTTTTACTGATATCAACGAGTTCGACTAAACTTTTATGATGCCTACAATGAAGAATGAGATGATTATCGAGTTAAATTTGTAAAAAACTTTCATGGGTCTCGACACATTCACCATTTTGGTTGGCCCTACACTAAATGTTAATTATGAGTATGTATCTTAAGTTGGCCCTGTATGGGTCCGAGGTTTATCCAAATTCTGATCTGAGAACCCATGAAAATGTCCAAATTAATCCACGAGGATTCTTTCTGTTATTCTCTCATTCCTACTTTGGTCCTCTTTCTATTATTCTCTCTTTCCAGTCCCTAAGGGGCTTGACTGTGTTGTTAGTATGTTTTACTACGTTTTCACCATACCCGTCGAGTATCGACGGGTCAGAAACTAGTTTCTATGAAAAAACAGAAGAATAAGCAAAAGGAAGTACGGCTGATCAAATGCCCAAAGGTAAACCAGGTCCACATAACGGTCAATAGCTATTTTATGTGAACAAACATTGCTGCAAAACGAATCTAGTAAACGTCTTCCTCTATACATTATTATGTGGCCTTTTTGCAGTCAAGTGTTTATCGGGTGAATTCAAGGCATTAAAATCCTGGATACAATCTCCATTCTCCCTCAAGTCTGAGCACCACGGCCTGCGTTTCTGCCACCTCATGTATCAACCACCAATATTTTTCTCCCTTATATGTTTACCGTACCATACTGCAATCAAGGAGTATATTCCAAACAACATATTCTTAGGAGAAAAAGGATTCCGTCCCGGAAAAGTAGCCATTCCACTAAGTGCAATTTAATCACATTGAAGATGGCAAAAACAACATACACATCCTCTAAAGGTAAGTGAACTGCATCCAAACATCATAAGTTTGCTACAATTTTTTACATGGAATAGCAAAGTTTATCAAGTTAATTGGTTCTGTATTTCTGATTTACATTGCAACATGTATGGAAAGCAACATAGACAAGACATGGTTAGTCCACAAAGACAAAACAAAGTAGGAAATACTCGTACCATTCCCCATGAGCACTATGGAGTTTCGATCTTAGTTTTCTGCGTAAAGAGAATCTCTGTTTCAATGCGGAACACACTAGTTATAAGTGTAGTGATGGTAAATAATGAAACATTGCCTAAGGTCTCATACAAAACCAGCTATTTGCTTTTAAATAGCAACTTTATTCATTTTCTCATTCACAAATTTAAAAACTATGAACAAGACGTGATGGATGAAAATTTGTATATTATCTTTGAAACTACATGATTCACAGATACAATCCTCTTTTTTTAACATGCTACTACGCCGTATCCCTTTCAGACCGACCTCTAAACAATACAGAAGAAGAACAAATCCTTGATGACAGGTGAAAAAATGACATAGATTTGAGATAATAATAGTGAAACACAGAAAATAATGTAGAACAGGAGAAAAGCTAGATATAAATCATCTCAGGGGCTTAATGTTGCTTCATATCATTCGGTAGAAAGAATAAAAGAATGCCGGAATTAAAGATATATAAGCTAGCTCAATAACAACACCATCGATTGATAAAGATTAAGAAAAGCAGAAGTAAAATATCTGAAATTAAAGACCCAAAGTGACAATTTAATAAACAAAACGTACCCAATTCACAAAATTGAAACAAAAATTCAGTAATAATACCAGATCGACATCATCTTCATATTGAAGTCTATAATCATGGTTAACACAACAATTGGCTCTTTGTCCATTCCGTCTGTAAAACATCTATGGCTTCCTTGAGAAGTTGCCGAAATCAATCCCAGCTCCACTCAACTTCTCATCATTAATCGGTGCTCTTTCAAACAACACAGTCCCATACAGATAGCGGAGAAAACGAACAAAACCCCGGCAAAATTCCCCAGATCCACTCGTTGAACGGTAATGATGATCGGGTTCCAGCCGGTACTATCTAACCAAAATTCGAAAAAGAAGTATCAACATGGAGAGAATCAAACATGGAGGAATTCAATTCCATGATTCTAGTTAATTTCCAAATGCATTTGTAGAGATCAAATTTGATGTGTAGGTGTGACATTGTTGAGAGATAAGAGTTTGGTAAAGATGAAGAGGAGAGAGTCCGAAAACAAAAGGTAAAAACAAAGATTCGTGAGCTGTGTAGTGCACGCGCAGATATGTAAGACGGGGGTGAAACGGGATATTCACGCTTTTAGCTTGAATTGTACCGATACAATCAAAATTGAGATATAATCGGATATCTACACGCGCCAACTATTGATATATTATACTTAATAATTAAAATATATATATATATATATATATATATATATATATATATATATATATATATATATATATATATATATCTTGGAATTTGATTCCTTTTATGTCGCTATCTCAGGTCTCTTTAAATTTCATTGCTTTTGCTATTGTCGCTTTTTTTTTGTTTGTTTAATAATTTCCACCCACTTATCAAATGTCTCCATTATTATTCTCCACACATTAGTCTCGATCATCATCATCTTTTTTAATCTTGCCTGTTCTTTTCCTTCTTCGCTTTTAGCCATTTCGCTTCTTGTGGAATGAAAGAAGTCACGATATGAATTAGGTAGATGCCTTCTATTATTATCATCTTTAGTTGTCATCATAGTCAATTGATGGTAGAAAGATTCCATCTTCTTTGCAAATTTGTCTTCTATGTAGACTTCTTGTAGAATTTGATCAGTATCATGATCATTCTGGCAATCTTCGAACTGCATATAGTTCTTATAGAAAAAAGAATTCAAATATATCAGGAGGACAGAAAAATAAAAGTCCATATGAATTAATCTACTATTCATGGTTACTATTCACGGCAGAATTATGAATTAATCTAAGATTTTTATTACTTACTAAGAATGAGACCAGAGAAGGTTTTGTATTAATCAGGCATGTTGATATATTCCATGCACATATGAAGGCAATCGTCATTTCTCTAAAGCCGTAAAGAAATGGCGCCTCAATGCTTTTGTGCTACTTTTATGTCTTGAGAATATCTTAATATTGATGATTTTATACAAGTAATCAATTCCCGATGTCGCCTCTATCTTAGTCTGTAGTTCGAGTCGGATTAATGAAGTGATTCTAAAGTTCAATATTGAATCTGAGTTCGATTAATGAAGTGATTCTAAAGTTCAATATTGTAGCCAATATGAATAACTCAAAGAAGCTTTGTGACCAATTGCATCAAAATTTGTGGTATCGTAGCCAGTTCTGAAGAGGGCATGATTTAAGATCGAGTCTTAACACTAATCGCTTTATGATCATGATAAACATGATAAGAAGGAAAGATCGTTAAAAAAAGAGAAGTGAGGAATTTGATATTCCCTTAATTTAGATTTATTAAATAAATGGACGATTCCAAGAATCGAGCCTAAGGTTATTTACCGCTTAGGTACTTTTGAAAATCGGGTTTAAAATGTAGTTAAAACATCAAGAATCTATCTCACTTGATAATGATGAGTTAGTAATAAAACTACTCAAAGGAGAAAGATATTACCGCTTATAAAAACCTTTACAAATTTTTACATATTGGTTTAGTGCAAATTGCTTTTAAACCTTTAACCTTAGAAGGACTACCGAGAGCTTTATAGTGCGCTTAGAGATGGCGTAAACTTAGACCGGAAAAATCCTTAATCGGAATTATACGCCTAGTTTAGCCCATGGTCCAGCTTTTATTTTGATGTTTATCCGAATTTACAATTGTCTTTATCGGATATTAATATTTTAGATTCTTTAACATTAAATGTTAAAACTAATGGTTATAATTATATTTCGCATGTAAACAATCAGATTCATTATGATTTATTATAAACCTTTGTTTACTTTAAATCCTCATTGTCAAGGGTTGATAAACCTTTAAATGAAACTATTTTAATTGAGACTAATTTTAGCAAATCTAAAATTACTACCGTAGATCTATTAAATGGGAAGAAATAGATTTTCCGAAAATTGATAATTAAACAAAATGTACCCTCACAACCCGTTATTCAAAATAATTTAATAGATGTTATCCAAACTCAAGGTTTGGTAAAAATGCGCTTTGATAATAACAACGATTTTATAGGATCTTCTTCAAGACTTACTAAGTCTTCTTCTTTAAGATCTTTATATCACCTATTGATTATGTAGTTGATACTCCATCAAGGATGTCGACCTCTGCTAAAAGCGTATCACAAAAATCTTTTGAAACAATTCCGTAAGATCATATTGATGAACTTCAATAAATAAAGATTTTGATAATATTGTCAAAGGAGTTACATATACTCCAATCAAGCAGATATAATCGCATCGTAAATGGAATTTCGTTATTAATGAATTCGAGTCAAATTGATTTTAGCCTGCCTCCGGCCAGGCAAAAGATTAAAATCAATTCAATTTACCCATGGGAACCTTTTAAAATTGGTTTTTACAAACTTCTTCAACAGAGAAAACTTCTATTCAAAATGAATTTTATAAAATTGTGAAAACACAATACTCCTATTCCTTTTGTTCCATGGTTTGTTTCTAAATATGTGGAACAATATATTTCAAGATTAGAAAGGAATTATAAACTTCGACAGGAGGAATTTACAACAAGTTTATCCTCCACAATGCCTTTTCAAATTGAAAAGGAAATCATAGTTTCCTAGCTTTTATGTAAACTCGGAAGATGAAACTCTACCAAAGAATCCGTAAACAAATTAACAGGATGATTGAACAAATGTAATTATACTAATTGCTTATTAATGTTCTCGAGAACATTTAACTTCTCCGAGTGAAAGGGTGGATTTAGTTTTAAAACTATTAACCCTAATCTTTCTTTAAATTCAAATGCTTCTTTAAAAGAAAAGGAGAAGGAACAGATTCTCGTCTCCTAATATTCAACCACCTCCGAAATTTCAGATTTTAAATTAAAGTCTATGAAAGAACTTGAAAAGTTCTTCCGAAAAATTTAAAGATATGAAACTTACAACTCTTCATGATGTTGTAAAAGAAAATCTCGATTACAAAGAAGTGATCAAGGATGAAATTAATAAGTTGGGAAAATGCGATAGACCAACCTAACGATGTATTATTATAGAGACCTTCTCCTATAGATACCTTGCATGAAGAGCAAGAGTACATACTGAATAACAGTTATAATGGTAAAAACATTTATGAATGGAACCTAGATGCTTATGCTGATAGGCAGATTTATAATATGATTCATAGAATGCTTATGTATTCCACTATTTGTAAAACAAATGGCAACACTGATAAAAATGTTGTAAAATGATTGTCACCGGTTTTACAGGACAATTAAAAGGTCAGGATAATTATCTTTCACCGTAAGGAAAAATCATATTTTTGATCAGAAACAAGAGGATGGAAGTACTATAGAAAATGCGCCTATACTCTTGTTGTTACTATTATTGAACATTTCACCTAAGATATTCCGATAACAAATAAAATATTCAACTTTTTACAAAACTTAAGATGTAAAACTTTAATCGATTTTCGCTGGTATAAAGATACCTTTTAAATAGGTAATGGAATTACCCGAGTGTAATAGCTCTCATTGGAAATCAAAGTTTATTGATGGACTTCAGCATTATTTGCGAAAGGGTTAGGAAAAATCTTAGAAAAGATAAAGTTTCTATCCCTTATGAAAATTATACTTATGGCAAGTTAATTGGAACTTGTATTCAAGAAGGTTTAGCCTTATGTAATGAGATTAAATTAAATCAACAAATTAAAAGACAGAACTTGAAAGAAAAGGCCCAGTTGGGACAATTCTGTGACCAATTTGGGATGGATGTTCCATCCACTTCTAAACCTCATAAGTCGGAAAAGAAGTCGGCTTATAAACCAAAAAAGAAGAGACATTACTCTCCTAGAAAATTAGAAATCCGTAAACAAAGAAGAGAAGATAGAGAAGAAAGAAAATGGATTCGAAAGAAACTAATAGTTTGCCGAGCTTGTGGAAAACTTGGTCATTTTGCAACACATTGTTGGACCAAGAGAAAATTAAACAGATTAAAAGCTGATAATGATTTGAAAGAAACTCTTTCAAAGATTCTTCTAAATTCTGATGAAGAAAAGAGTAATAACTCTTCTGATGATTCAGATGCTTCTAATAGTACTAATAGTACTGAAGAAGAGAACTTAAAGTTCTTGATCAAGAATCGGTAATATCTGATTCAGAGTCAGAGTGTGAACCTTGTATTCTTGGACAGCCTTGTATCAAGAAACAAGAAAACACAGATGACAGTAAATTCTTTAATAAAGAATTTTACAATATTCTCTCACGCCCAAGGAACCGATTTAAATGTTTGACGGTAATAATATTATCGAAGTTTCAAACATATCAAAGATCATGAGTTACGATCTAAATTAATAGATCGATGGATAATATTCAAGTACTTCTACTTGCTCGAACCAATGGTTCTTCCGTAAGATTTTAAAATGATGAGCCTTACTCAATGTCAAGTTTATAAACTTCTAAAATGAGAAGGACAGTTGAATCTCCAACTTCTACTCATGATTTAGAGATGGAAGTTGAAAATCTCAAAAAAGAGATTCAGTTTTTGAAAAAAGAAAATAAGTTAATAGACTATCGAGTTTCTAAACTTGAAAATTATAAAAAAAGAGACTAATCAGTCTACCCAGTCTACTACTAGTGAATCGAGTCAAAGTAAAAAGACTCAATGTTTTGATTCACAAGTAGATGATAATTTTTTATCAACTTTAGAGATGGTTATATCTCAAAAATGGTATGTTAAAATTACCTTATTAATTGATAATTACTTTTCAAAAGATTTGACTTATCGACATGGGAGCAGATTTAAATGTTATACAGGAAGGATTAATTCCTACAAAGTATTTTCATAAAATTAAACATACTCTTTCTCATGCTGGAGGAGAAAAATTAAATATAAAGTATAAGCTTCCTAAAGCTTATATCTGTATTGATAAAAACAACTGTATTCAAACCAGTTTTTTACTAACAAAGGATATTTCCAACCAAGTAATACTTGGTACTCCTTTTATCTCAAAGATTTATCCTTTTACCCATGTGGATAATTCTGGTATTACTGGAACTTTTCAAGGTGGGAAAATTCATTTAAATTTTATTACAAAACCATTTCATAGAATGTTACATGAAATGTATGATCATCTGACTTTAAAGAAAAACCAGATGAATTTCTTAAAACAAGAAATAAACTCTTTGACTATTGAAGAAAAACTTCAAAATCCCAAATTACAAGGGAAGATTAGATTGATTGAAAATCAACTTTCTCTAGAAATCTGTAATGACCATCCTAATGCTTTCTGGAATAGAAAGAAGCATGTGGTCAGCCTTCCTTATGAGGAAGATTTTGATGAAAAGAATTCACAAAGGCAAGACCTTGTCAAATGAATTCAGAGTATTTAGAACTCTGTAAAAAAGAAATTGATTCTTTATTACAAAAGGGTCTGATAAGCCCTTCTCAATCTCCTTGGTCTTGTACAGCCTTTTATGTTAATAAACATAGTGAACAGGAAAGAGGAGTTCCTAGATTAGTTATAAATTATAAACCCCTTAATAAGGTTTTAAAATGGATTAGGCATCCTATTCAATAAAAAGATCTTTTAGAAAGACTTTATGATTCAATATTATTTTCAAAATTTGATTTAAAATCGTGTTATCGGCAAGTTCAAATTGAACAAAAAGATAGGTATAAAACTTTTTAATGTTCCAATAGGACATTACGAATGGAATGTAATGCCATTTGGTTTGAAAATGCTCCTTCCAATTTCAGAAAATTATGAATGATATCTTCACTCCTTATAGTGATTTTATATTAGTCTATATTGATGATATCCTAGTTTTCTCAAAGGATATTGAATCCCATTTTAAACATTTGGATATATTAAAGAAAATAGTCATACAGAGTGGTTTAGTTATATCAAAACCAAAGATGTCTTTGTTTCAGACAAAAATTAGATTTTTGGGTCATTATATTGAAAAAGGTAATATTATCCCAATAAATAGAAGCATTGATTTTGCTGACAAATTTCCTGATGAAATAACTAATAAAACCCAGTTACAGAGGTTTTTAGGAAGTTTGAATTATATCTCTTCCTATTATAAAGACATAGCTCAAGATACTGCTATCTTATATGATAGACTTAAAAAAGATCCAAAGCCTTGGTCTGATCATCATATTCAGGCTGTTAGGAAATTAAAAGAAAAGGTGAAAACCTTGCCTTGTCTCATATTGAGTAATCCCTCATGGGATAAATCTGTTGAAACAGATGCTTCTGATATAGGTTATGGAGGAATTCTTAAACAGATTGATCCTCATAATAAACAAGAATATCTTGTTCGTTTCTATTCTGGCAAATGGAATAACAGTCAGAAAAATTATGCTACAATTGCTAAAGAGATACTTTCAATTGTCAAATGTGTCTTAAAATTTCAAGATGATTTATATAATCAAAAATTTATTATAAAGACAGATTGTAATTCTGCAAAGTTCATGTTTAACAAAGATTTTAAACATGATGTTTCTAAACAAATGTTTGCAAGATGGCAAGCTCATTTAGCTCCTTTTGATTTTGAAATTGTCTATAAAAAAGGAGAAGACAATAGTCTTCCAGATTTTCTGACACGAGAATATATTTCATGATTGTTGCAGAATGTACTTGTAAGGAAGAGGCTCTTCCTCTTATAGAGGCAGGAGGTCGAGGAAGGATCCAAAGAATCCTCTCTCAAACTGGCAGAGGAAAGCTTATAGCTATGAATTTGCCATCACAAAAACATGAAGCTGAAAGCTCAAAAGAGTACCAAGAATTTCTTGAGTACAAAAAGAATAAGGGAAAAATTCCCTCTCTTGCTAAAATAATAGCAGAACAAGAGTCTGAAGATAATAAATCAGATTATCTGGAAAACAGAAATCAAGAAGTTATACTTCTGATTGAAACAAGAGATATGAGATGGGAAAATAACCCATGGACTTTGATGTCCAGATATCTTGACAAAGCATCATATGCTTTGGGAACTTATAAAACAAGATACTTTTATGAAAGTATTCTTTTGGATACAGAGTCATGTGAAATATCACATTTCTCAGGAATTCAAAAAGAAGTTTATAACTTCAGTAAAATTTATATTAAGAAGATTATATCTTCCGAGGAATGGGAATTGCTCCATTACGAGAAAGTGAATTTATTACCTAATAATGTAAATCCCATAAAATTTAATTATCGGGATTATGTTGAAGCATTTAATAAAGTGCTTTTATATGAAAATGATAAAAAGAAGCACTCTGGTTCATAAAAATCAAGAGTTAAGCTTATGAGCAAGAGATACCAAATTGGTTTCTTAAATGGTGGAAATATTTTGGAACCAATTGAGTAATACTCCTCAAAATTTTATGTAATTATATTCGCTTGGATAAATGTTAATCCAAAGAAGGATATTCCTTCGATCAATATGATTTATATTTCTTTATGGAATTTTCCATACCATGGATTTGGAAATGGGTACCGTTATCTATATACCGAACATGAAATACCATGTATCAAAAGATCTTCTTATACGAAGTTCTGGGATAAAATGAATAAAGTAGACCCAGAAACCAAGCAATTATATTGCAGTGATACTCTAAATCTTATAGATAAAAGAATAAGATTATATCAAGAAAATAAAAGATTATCGACACCAAAGGAGGAGTCAACCTTGGATCAAATCAGAAAAAAGCTCGGTATGCAGTCCAAAGACAGTAATAGAGAGATGCTAATAGAAGCATATATAGAAGAAATGAAGAAGGATCTTCTACAAGGGTTTGATGGAGAAACTCAATCTGTGAAATCGGATACATCAATGGTATCGGCCAGCCAGGAATATCAAGATGCTCAAGATCCAAATCAGGAAGAAGTCTCAATAGAAGACGTTTTTGAAATACTTAAAGGAACTCTTAAACAGAAGAGTAAAGATAAGGAAGAATCTTCTACAGCAATAGTGGTAGCAGAAAAATCTACCCAATAATACTGAATAATGACAAAGATGATGAGTCAGAACACTAATGTGTGGAGAATGATAATGGAGGCACTGATAAGTGGAGTGGAAATTATTCCACAGCAAACAAAAGCTGAAAGCGACAACACAAAAGCAACGGGCGAAATTTAAAGAGACCTGAGATAGCGACATAAAAGGAATCAAATTCCAAGATGGTGATGAGATATACCGGAATCAAATTCCCGTTCTATAAATAAGAAGAAGGAAGAAGAAAGAAGGGAGAACCTGGATATCCATCCATTGTATACACACCTAAGCCTAAATACTCTCCCTTCCAGTTTTTAAATTTTTAGTTTGTAATTAAGTTTGAAGTTTGTACTGGTGCTTGCAGACATCATTTTGTAAGTACTCTTTTTATTTTTATTTTTGTATTGTAATATATTTTTATCAATGAAAATTAGCCTCATGATAGGCTAAACGTTTGGTTTGTGTTAAGACAGGTCTAAATTATGTATTTACTTTAACTCGCAAAATGTTTTCGTTCCCATTACTATTCATGGTTACTATTCACGGAATTATGAATTAATCTACTATTCATGGTTACTATTCACGGCGTAATTATGAATTAATCTAAGATTTTATTACTTACTAAGAATGAGACCAGAGAAGGTTTTGTATTAATCGTGCATGTTGATATATTCCATGCATATATGAAGGCACTGTTTGCCCCTCTAAAGCCGAAAGAAATGGCGTCTCTGGGCTGTTTTTGTGCTACTTTTATGTCTTGAGAAATATCTTAATATTGACAGATTTTATACAAGTAATCAGTCCTGATGTCGTCTCTATCTTAGTCGGTAGTTTGAGTCTGGATTAATGAAGTGATTCTAAAGTTTGAATATTGTAATCTGAGTTTGGATTAATGAAGTGATTCTAAAGTTCGAATATTGTAGCCAATATGAATAACTCAAAGAAGCTTTGTGACCCGACCAATATATATATATATATATATATATATATATATATATATATATATATAATACTAGTATTTACGTAACACACTACGTGTGTTAAGGATTTTTTTATATAAACCAATGAATCGGCAATTGAAAAAAGAGAAAATAATTAAAAATAATAAATAAAAGAGAGAAACTTATACCAATGAGATTCGAACCCTGCACATTCTACTTTAACAATGACACATGTACGTATCAGATTCAAATTGAATCAGTAAGATCAACGGATAAGATTTAAATTGAATTTTAACTTTGGTGAAACTTTGTGAATTATTATACTACTTTGAATAATAATATAATATATATAAAAATATAATATATACTAGCAATAGCGACACACGCGTAGCGTGTGAAGCGTATTCCAGATCTACACTTACGCTAAAATCTACACTATGTTTATTATCACATCGCGTATTTTCATAAACTTTTATACATGATCAACTATCAAACGATGAAGATTTTGAAGGGCCAATACGCACAATACATAATATATCACCAGATAAGTATATAGTTATAAATGTTAGACATGAAAAGATTATTCTCATTGATGCTATTAAGTAGATATGATCATGAGTTGAATAATTGACCTCATCAAATAATCATAAACATCCAAGAGTCTCAGATATACATTGACCCCTCTCAAAAATAGAGAATTTATTATTTCATAAAACATAAAAAAAGAGTTAATGAAAGCACATCTTGATCCATCACATGAGAAATTCAATGCGAACTCCAGCTACAAGTTTTCTCAGCCGGAATAACCTGCATTAACAATACACTCCTAAATGCTTTCTCAAGTACACAAATCTCAATATCCAAGTGCAAGCTATTACACATGGTTTCAAAATGGCATCAATTAATCTGACTAATAATAGTTCTATCAATTTGATTAAAATGTTATATACGGGATAAGAGTGAAATTTAGAAACTTTTGAAAAAACTTGAAGTGGAAAAACTATAATTACTCAAGATTTTAATCACCATCGAGTTAGGAGTAGTAACATAAATTTCTACCTTATGTTTGTTTGTATCACCATCATTCCCCTCGACTTCGAGCTAGCAAACTTACATCAAACATATACCGCATGGTTGTATATCGACTCAACTTGAATTGAGTATTGCCAAATTTTTATATTTATTTATTTACTATACACAATGCTACTCAAGTTGAAATATAATTCATCAACTCCAAAACTCAAACATACTACTAAACTCTATCAAAATCACAATTCAATACCAACTAAAAAACTTTAAAGATAAACTTAAATTGAGTTGCTATTCATCAACTCATATTTTCAATTCAAATGGAGTTTCGATAGGTATCAAAGTCTATGCATACCAATTAGAAAAAGCAGCATAAATAATTCACTTTGTCAATCTTTGTAACTTTCTTCCTTCACAAACCAAACAGACCACTTGTGGAAATCCTCACGATTAGGTACATCGAATATCTCCAGTTCAATCTCCTGATTCATCCCTCTAAACATAACTAATCCAAAAGCGGCCCAAGCACCCAACCACCTGATCAATCGACTAAAGAACAATTAATACAAAATTTCGAACACGTAGCAATCAGTAGACCAGTTTAATCCACCTTGAAGCTCAAAGTATCTGATAGATTATGTAAATATTAGTTAGAATATTAAAGAATCTAGAATCTTAATCATAGGAGGTTTAGTATAGCTTAGTTAGAATAGCATTAGTCTAAAACTCTATATTGTACTCTTGTATTTATACCCCATAGTTATCAATGAATTCCTCACGGAAAACATTCTTTCATGGTATCAAGTTAGTTTCTGACTATCTTCCCGCAAAGATCTCAGATACAGAACCTCACGTTCGATATATTCTCCAATATACAGAACCTCACGTTCGATATACTCCTGCAAATCAACCATCCCTTTTCTGTCCAATCGATCGTCTTCGATCCTTTGTCCTTCCCCAAATCGGCTCATAGTTTTCAGCAATCTGTTGCTTCATGGCGAACGCAATTTGACCTATCAAACCTGATTCTATTCCGATCTCCACCGTTCAGATTTGAGTTCAACACGTTATCTTGATGGTGTCAAAAATTCGTGACGATCCAACGGCTGAATCCACGGAAAACTCCGTTTTCCTCGGACTGCGCTGTGCTGATCCGAATTGGTACATGGATACTGGCGCATCTTCTCATATGACATCTTCGCCAGGTAATCTCTCGTCTTATTTTAATTTGAGCAATCAAAATAAGGGTATTATGGTCGGTAATGGTCACTCTACTCCAATTCGTGGTTATGGTCATTCTCGTTTACCTCCTCCGAACCCTCCCTTATCCTTACAGAATGTGCTACACGCTCCTAGACTCGTTAAGAATTTAATGTCTGTACGCAAATTCACAACTGATAATTCTGTGTCTGTTGAATTCGATCCTAATGGGTTTTCTGTAAAGGATTTTCAAACGGGGATGGCAATCATGAGATGTAATAGCCAGGGGGACCTTTATCCTCTTACTACCACCAACTACTCCTTCCCCACGCCTTCAAATTTTCACGACTTTCAAGGCCATCTCTCCGCATGATCGTTTAGGACATCTGAAAAACTCTGTTTTAAGTTACCTACGACAGAATAATAGCATTCCTTCTGCTAAATCTAGTCTTTCCGGTATTTGTCGTTCTTGCATTCTTGGTAAACACATAAAGTTGCCTTTTGATGCTTCTATGTCTGAAACAATGTTACCTTTTGATATTATTCATAGTGACTTATGGACCTCTCCTGTGTTAAGCTCATTGGGTCATCTTTATTATGTTCTTTTCTTGGATGATTTCTCAAACTTTTTGTGGACTTTTCCCTTAGCTAGGAAATCAGATGTTTATGCAAAATTCTCTATCCTTCGTGCGCATATACTTAACCAATTTGAGAGACGTATTAAGAATATCCAATGTGACAATGGGAGGGAATATGATAATAGCCAATTCAAGAGTTTTTGCGAAACTAATGGGATGTCTTCCCATCTTTCATGCCCCCATACTTCTTCGCAAAACGGTAAAGCCGAAAGAAAAATCCGGTCTATCAATAATATCATTAGGACTTTACTCGTTCATGCCTCCCTACCCCAATCTTTTTGGCATCATGCGTTAAGTATGGCAACTTATCTTCTTAACATTTTACCGAGCAAGATCCTAAACCATGCCTCTCCCCTTCAAATCCTGTATCAACGCAAACCATCATACTCCCATCTTCGGGTCTTTGGGTTCTTATGTTATCCCCTCATACAATCCACTACCATTCACAAGCTTCAACCTAGGTCTACACCTTGTGTGTTTTTGGGATATCCGGAGAACCATCGTGGATTCAAATGCTATGACTTATCGACTCATAAGATAACCATTTCTCGCCACGTTGTTTTTTATGAAAATAATTTCCCCTTCTCCTCCCAAATTAAACCGCAACCCTTGCCCTATGGTTCCCTAGACGATGGGATTACCCGCTTAGGATATGAATTTTCCACAGGTTACTAAACCGCCAACCCTAGTCGATTCAGTACCTTCCCCGCTTTCGGCCAACTCGGGACCGGCGGTCCACCATACGCCGGCCACCCCGGCTCGATCTTCTTCCACCCATTCCTCTCGATTGGGTCATATTACCCCCATACATGTCCAGCTTTCACCACAAAGTCCCTCACCACAACCGGCTGCACCGGCCCCTCCTCCGGTCCAGCCAGCAATCGACCAACCGATTCGTTCCAGTCGCGCCCGCATTCCCAATCCCAAATTCTATGGCCCGGATTTTGTAAATCTCACCACTGTTACGAAGTCACCTATACCTCGTAATCCAGTTTCCGCTCTTAGGGACCCGAATTGGAAAATGGCTATGGAAGATGAATTTGATGCTCTTATTAAAAATAAGACGTGGGATTTAGTACCCCGTCCACCTAATGTCAATGTTATTCGTTCTATGTGGATATTTGCTCATAAGGTGAAATCTAATGGTGAATTTGAGAGGCATAAAGCTCGTCTTGTAGGTGATGGTAAAACTCAACAGGTGGGCATTGATTGTGGTGAGACGTTTAGTCCTGTGGTGAAACCGGCTACGATACGTACAGTTCTAAGTCTTTCTTTATCCAGGCAGTGGCCGATTCATCAATTGGATGTCAAAAACGCCTTCTTACACGGAGAACTCAAGGAGACTGTGTATATGCATCAACCTATGGGTTTTCGAGATCCGATTCATCCGGATTATGTTTGTCTACTTCGCAAATCATTGTATGGTCTTAAGCAGGCTCCCCGGGCATGGTACAAGCGATTTGCAGATTATGTCTCCTCTCTTGGTTTTGTGAACAGCAAATGTGATACGTCTTTATTCATATACCGGCAGGGTTCAGATATGGCATACATATTACTATATGTTGATGACATTATTCTCACTGCTTCCTCCGACTCACTACGATGTTCTATTATGAATCTGCTTGCCTCGGAGTTTGCAATGAAAGATCTTGGTCCTTTGAATTATTTTCTCGGTATTGCGGTTACTCGTCATAAAGATGGTATGTTCTTATCACAGCGCAAGTATGCTGAGGAAATTATTGATCGAGCTGGCATGTCCTCATGTAAGCCCTCCTTGACGCCGGTTGACACGCAACCCAAGACGAGTAGTACCTCGGGTGCATTGTTTGCGGATCCGACTCATTATCGCCGTTTTGCAGGTGCTCTTCAGTATTTGACGTTTACCAGGCCCAATATCTCCTATGTCGTGCAACAAATTTGCTTGCACATGCACTCTCCTCGTAATATTCATATGCATGCTCTCAAACGCATACTTCGATATATTAAGGGCACCTTGGATTTTGGATTGCATTTGTATCCATCGGCGACTTAGGCTCTTGTCTCCTACACGGATGCTGATTGGGGAGGTTGCCCGGATACGCGTCGTTCGACGTCTGGCTATTGTGTGTTCCTTGGTGATAACTTGATCTCGTGGTCCAGCAAACGTCAACCTACGATGTCTAGATCCAGTGCTGAAGCTGAATATCGAGGCGTAGCAAATGTTGTTTCCGAGACGTGTTGGCTTCGCAACCTTCTGCTTGAGTTGCATAATCCGATTTCCAAGGCTACGTTGGTGTATTGTGATAATGTTAGTAGCTTTATCCGTCTGCAATCCAGCCAACATCGCCGCATGAAACATATTGAGATGGATATTCATTTTGTTCGAGAACATGTCGCACGCCAATGCTCGGTCTTACATGTTCCTTCTCGATATCAGATTGCAGATATATTTACCAAAGGACTGCCGAGAGTTTTGTTTGAAGATTTTCAGGACAGTCTAAGTGTTCGTAAACCTCCCGCTTCGACTGCGGGGGTGTGATAGATTATGTAAATATTAGTTAGAATATTAAAGAATCTAGAATCTTAATCATAGTAGGTTTAGTATAGCTTAGTTAAAATAGCATTAGTCTAAAACTCTATATTGTACTCTTGTATTTATACCCCATAGTTATCAATGAATTCCTCACGGAAAACATTCTTTCAGTATCACATATCCTTCGCCACTTGTATCTCTTATCATCATGTAACTAAATGGGACTTCCTGTGGAGGCTAAGAAGAAGAGATTAATAAATCAATCACTAACAAATTACATGTTCATTGAGTAAAACTTACCTTTTGGGATAATGAGTATTGCATAGTAGGTAAAATATATTGCCCTTTGGATTCATTCATTTGAAGGATCTTTAGTACTGATCTTGCTCTGTTGAACTATATACTTACTCAAGTCCATACAACTCTATAGTTTACTTTTCCAACGTACAAAAATCTAAGTCTAGCAAGTATTTGAGATTAAGAGTAAGATTATATATTGGATATCACTAAACAAGAATATATGTGCTCGAGACGGATACTTTGAGAAAATATGGCGATAAAAGCAATCAAAAACAATAAAAACATGATATAGGTTTGACTCTTGTCCAGTAATAGTGTCGGCCAATTCAATCCCATAAACCACAAGAAACTCCAAACTTACACCTTTTAACATCGTAGTTAAACGAATGATCAACAATTAATCATTTTGTTCTCGATCGATGAAATTGGAGCTTTAACACGGAGAGACTCCTCTAAGAAGAGTGGATGGAGAAATTATGTACTTGCCTTAGGGATCTTTGGCCTTTGGATCTCTACATCTCCTTATTTGTGTCCAGCTAGCTCAGTTCGTTGAATCACTTACAGTAAATGGTTTGTTTCAACTTCTCGCTCTTGATCTCTCAATTTACTAAATGATTCTAATTCAAATTTTTGGTAGGAAAAACAATAGCTAAAATCCACGAGAAGGTTACTGGTCGTGGTAATTGAAGATTTATACTTCAACAGGTGCGATTCCTATAGCCAAAAATTAAAGTTTGCATACAAAAGAATAAAATTGTTAATGGCAGCTTTCATACTCATGGATAAAATCCATTTTTGGTACTCCAGTGTGATACATATCCGATTTTAGTACTCTAGAGTGGTCGCGTCCAATTTAGGTACTAATTATCAATAACTACGTACAATTTATGTACTAATTGAATTTATGAGGTGCTCCATCGCATTCACGTGCGGGCGACTGTCAAACGCCGAAAGATAGACATAGAAAATTGACCGTTCGCAAGATATCGTGGACTTCGTCCCACTCACTCACAAGCATCAGATTCTTCCTCGGCATATTCTTTTTTGTAGGCTTTTTCATCAATTTTGATTCAATTGATCGAATTCACGTGGAATTGGAGTTAGGTTAATTGTAACTTGGTACTAATTTGCACACCCGCCATCTAATTTACAATTAGTACCTTAATCGTAAATAGTTATGGATAAATGGTACCTAAATTGGACGCGACAACTCTGGAATACCAAAATCGAAAATGTCTCACAGTGGAGTACCAAAAATGGATTTTACCCTCACACTCATGTATCTATTCATACATCCAAACATTATGACATCCCCACGAACATCATTGCCGCTAACTCAACAACCATTAGTACGCTATAGCTACATACAAATTCGATTATTGTTGAGAAATAACTGTAGTGTTATTCTGTATCTGTATATGTATCTGTATCTTCAACTGATAGTACATGTGGTATATATACAAGTATAAGAGAATCTTCTAGAGCTTATCTACAAGGTATTTGACTAAATCTAGAAGAGTATTTACAACATATAATACTTCATCTAGTAAAAGTCTAACGAGATACAAACTCGTGTACATTTATCTTCTAACACTCCCCTTAAATGAACATGAGTTGGTGATCGTTGATACTTGATACGCCATGGAAATACTGCCTCATTAAAAACCTTGCTAAGAAAAACCCAGTGGGATAAAAACATAGTCAAGGGAAAAAGAGTGTAGTGCGTATCCATCTCCCCTGATTTATGCATCAGTGTACTTCTTCGAACTGTTGTAAATTCCAATCTTCAAATCTTCCCAAATGATGATGTCGAATGTGATGTGGTTGAGCTAATCTTCAAATATGCTGTACTTCGATGTAATCTTCTTCTCATAGATAATGACGTAGAAGAACTTCTGTAATATACGAGTTGTCTTCTCCAGGAAGAACTTTTCCAAACACTAGAAACATCATATAGTTTCAATGTTCCATAGAATAAATCCATTATATTGTAAAGATATCCAACAAATCCATAACTCTTATCTTTACCAAAAAGTTTCACAATCATGGAGATATATATGCGCTTATAATGTTGCCTCGTTAAAAACCTCACAAGCAAAAACCGAATGGGATAAAAACCTAGAAAGGGAAAAAGAGTGCAACCATTTCTCATGGGATGCGCAAAAATAGTCAATGTTGCTTGACTGCCATTAACTCATGTACCTTCTTCATGAAGTATATTAAGGATCATCGTAGCTCTTGATAGCTCAACTAGTTGTGGTACTTTTGGACCATGTGAATCTCAAGGATAATAAGAATACTCCTTGTAATAATCTCTTACATGCTCAAACTTCAGGTTGAGCCAATATCGGTGTAACCAATCATACTCCTCACGAGTCATGAGAATCATATCTCATACTTCACTATTCATTGTGGTGAATCTCATCCGTATTTTGTCAATGTGAAGTTGATTATGAAATCAATATAGAGGTAAATATTAGTTCCTCAAGAACTTTCCTCGTTCAATCCATGTTCGTCAACATGATACTTTTAGTCTCCTTTTGGAACTCACTTCCGGAGATGATATATCCCCTCATTGAACTTTCTCAAACCATACGATATGTATATATGCCAATCCGTTCTGGATTTCGAATTCATTTGATTAAAAGGACCTCAAGTCCATGAGCTCATTTTCCATCATCATCATGATGTCATCGAATCGACTCACATGTAAGATCCCCATTTACATGTCCATCGAATTCCGCATATGCTTTCTCGGTTCCATGTATACCGGTATATCAAATCTCTTTTCTAGATTTTTGTTCATGTCAGTACTGATCATCGATATCTGAATATTGTATGTAGGTACCATTTTCTTCATATAGGCCATCTATTTTAATTCAGATATATATGCCATTCATGACATTCATTACTCCTCAAGAGTACCAACTGCATTTTCTTGCCAATCCTTTTGTATTGCACTTAGCATTGGAACCGTATTTCACTGAGAATCATTAGTACAATTGGCAAGATATCTCAATGTCCAACACATGTCATTCTATAATCAATATGCAACTTTGTATGCCTCAAAATATAGGGTCATAGCGGGTTAACATTCAAATCATATAATTTCATTTTTGAACATATCTTGATATAGTAACATGAAGCTGAATCTTTAGTTCAAGACTGAACTTTCAAATATATGGGGATCAATTCGCTCTACGAATTTGTTTTTACCAGCTTCCTCATGTTCTTCCTCCCCTAAGCTGGGAAAAACTAGCTCATACTAGTAATAAGGGCTCAAAATAGAAATTTACATGCCCGCTTAGATAATCATATATGTATACAACCATCTAGTATGCTTCACGCATTAGTTCTCTACGAAAAAGAATAATATGATAAGGAGTCAATATATTTGCACAGTTGGATTTCTCGTGCTGAAAATAAATTTTCCCTCAAATTGGAGATTATAGTTGTGGGTTTCCGGCCACTTATATATCAATCACTGTCAACTTTAAAAGTGTGACTTTTACTCATTTAAGGATCTCCGTAATCATGCTTCATCTCAATGTTGTGTCTTGCCATAATAATAATTACAACATGAGAAAGCTTTCAGCACATAATTATATGGAAACTTCATGTTTCACAACAACGGGTACGTTATACCCGGATGGCCTAATTTGTCACATCGAGATCATCTCTCATACATCACTTGAATTTGGCCTTTCAATAATGTGACATTCGGACACAATCGATGTGCCTTTCATATTTGGCAAGACTAATCATATCAATTCCTTTAGAAATTTAGTCTAATATATTTTATTGAGCACAGTTTTGTTAGAGTACAAGCTCTTGTATGATGATGAAATCAAGCCATACACTTTCGTTATATCTTCTCTCGACATAATCCATCTTTAGAGGGTATATATAAAAACTTGAGCATTGCAATATAATGCTCCCCTCAAATGCTCATGGCATCATTAATCTTTTACCAATTTCATATTGATAATCATATATATCTCACGAGATATGACAAGCTTAATCAATGCAAGCTTTTATGATTGACAAGTAATCATGTGATGTGTTGATGCAATATCATCCAACACTATCATTCAAACATATTTTGGCCTCGTTTGCCTCAAGCAATTACTCATGCCTTTTTTCACGATATTGCTACTAAAGGCATGAAAAAGTTGTGTATGCTTTTTCTATCATATCATCATCATTAACTGTCTCACAACATAATTGATTTTGATATATCCAACTACGTCGGTTGGGTATTCACACACTTTATTTGCATCACCATCAATAACATCGTTTAATATGGTGTGCATAATATATCACAACAACGCCGGTTGGTTATTCGATATTTCTTTGGAATTTCATAAATTCTCAATCATCAATTCTTGACCACTTTCGGTCTATGATGTTTTGTATCACATATTCACTTCAGAATATGGTAGATTCATTGTCCCATATAGTAATATATAATAAGAAAGAAAGAATTGAATAAACAAAATAAAACTTATCTTCACCAATGACGAACACGACTCTTTTGGTCGGTAGAAACTCAGAATTGATCAATACTCACATATCCCTGGACAACAATTCCCAAGTATGTGCAGCTTGTTTGGGACCTGATTAGCAACTCATATGTTCGTCCTTGCCGATTAACGTTTTGTTGCTCCAAATTCCAATATGCCTTTTGAGTTGAATTCTCTTAAACTATATATGCTTTCGGTTGCTGAAATTCCGGGAAATCAACTTAAAAAGTGCTAGGGTACGAATATAAAAAGAAAAATAAAATTAGGGAATTAACCTGTGACCAAGAATTATGCAAAATCAAAGACCTCCAAATTCTGAATTCAAAGTAGAAAGCCGGATTCCAAGAAACAGAGGTACTCGAGCAGCTAAAAGCCAAGACTTTACAATAATTACTGGATTCAGAGAAGCCAATATGGTGTTGCGTCGTACCATGGAGAAGTGATTCAGATCTGGAGAAGTAAAGCCGATCAGGTGAGAGCAACTGTAAGTAGACGAAGAGTAAATAAAGTGCGATATTTTTTCCACGCACGTTCCCACAACGAAGCTTGAGAGACATCAACATCCAATTCCAGACCCGATTTAGACCTTGTTGCACGATCTGTAGCGTGGGAGACTCGGTCGTCGCGTACATTACCCCCAATAACAGACATGGAGAAGAGGCGAGGCAACCAGGTTCTATTGTGAAATTGACTAAATAGAAGATGAGAAGAAAAGGAGAATCAACAAACATGAAATTGACTAAGTAGAAGATGTGAAGAAAGGGAGAATCAACAAACATGAAATTGACAGAGCTAGTAACCCTTAATCATCGAAGAAGGAGGTGAGAAGTAGGGGTGAGTGTGGGCGGGTTTTTACGAAAAATTAAACCGACCCACCTATGGCGGGTGATTATAATTATAAATCGATGCGGGTAGAATATTATTCTAACCCGCGGCGGTTCGGGTGATAAAAATGGAGGGCAGACAGGCGGGTGAATATAGATAAAAATGGACGTAGTAAAAACTTGCAACCTGTGCAGAAGTAGATGTGCAAGCAAAAAAAATCAGCAATAAAAGAGCATGTTTTGAACAAAGAGGGTAGTGATTCTTTTGAAATAGTTATCATTCTTTACTTAATTTTAAAGATCTTCACGCAGTAATGGATGAAATGTTGACCCCGAGAAGTTGCCAACTTGTGTTATTTTGCTTGAATACATGACATAAGTTGAGAAATGGTGAGTGCAAAAATGAAGACGGAATAGTGTTTAATGAGAAAGAAGAGTTGTAGTCTCACTTAAACTATATCTATACTTGTTGATACGGACATGTGTCCAATCCGTTAAGGGCGCCATAGAGCGTGTCCTAAAGCGCATCAAGGCTGAAATAGCCATTCACAACTAGTCCGACATTCGAATGGTCCGACGTAAAGTAAACCATCTCAGGTCAACTAGTATTTACAAGTCAACATGCCATCTCAGCTAGGCCCGACCATGCTAGACAATTGACTTCCGAACCTGACAAAAGGTCACATGGTCCCTCCATGTACCGCAAACTGTCAGTCCTAGGATGCCAAACGGACCGGACGAGAGAATCTCGGACGCCGCCATCACAGTAAGACCAAACGTATATAACAGAACCACTGAGATACTTCCGTGGAACTCTAGGTCCGGACACCTCGAGTTGCCCAAGGCCAAAATCAACCAAGCATACAGATCTGTCCGAGAGACTTACACGGACCCAACAGGCGGAACAGTACTCTCAGAGGGAAAAGGTCCAAACTACCCTCCCAGGCCCACTAATCGGTATTGGACTACTGATCACTATTGGGCTATGGGCCAAAGGTAGCATTGGTGTCCAAATCTGAATCATACACTTGGCATCATCTTATGAACCTCTTCATAAGTACATGATAACTATAAATATAGCCCAAGGTCCAAGACCTTAACGTAAGTGATCTAGAAGCAACAATCCCTAAGTATCTCTGGACATAATAACCTTCCTCATAACTATTACATTGAGAGCTTACAACTCTTTCTCGAGAAAAGTCTCTTACCGGATTGACTTGGGCAATCCGGGTAACCCATTCTGACCCCCCCCCCCCACTTAGTCCCTTCAGGTACTCAAGCTCGGATCAGTCTTGCTTCGAACTTCAAGTAGGAGGCGGTTCCTAGATAAGGTTGCTTGTAATAGTTTAGTCAGTTAGTGTTCGAGGTCTTACCCCTCAACATTTTGGCGCCGTCTGTGGGAACACTTACAAAAGGTTTCGTGTTTGGGTTACGCTGATGGCCAGAACAAGACGAACAGCATGGACTAGTGCTGCAGGTGTAGGAACTCCACCACCACGTCTGGGAGGACGTCCGCCCACCCGGGGACGAAGGGCCCCTGTGGATGGAAGAAATGGTGGAAGGAGATATCCGAGTGATGGACGAACAGCCAGCCCATCCTCAGATGAGGAAAGAAACGCTCCGCGTAGGGGAGCCCAAAGTGTCTCTGAGAATGTCGTGCCTGCGAGCCAGGGAGAGGGAGACGTACGAGCTTCTCCAGCAGAAGCTCAAGGCCCCACTGCAGGTCAACAGTTTACTATGCCCGATGGTCGCGTTGTCCGCACAAGCGACCTCGGACTAAGTGAAACTCAGTTTGATAGATTGCTCACGATTATCCAAGGATGCCTGGGGTCTATCACGGCCCGTCCTCAGCAAGCCACTCCGCCAGTGGTTACTCCTACTCAAGCAGAGCCTGCATTATCAAGAAACAGGCAACGCCCGATCCAACAGAGGTTAGGGAATCAGCCACCTCAAGAGGATTTGCATGACCTCCTGGATCGGCGGGCATCTGCTTCTCAAGTTCGAGGTGAGGGAAGCCCAAACGGAAGGAGAGAGTATCAAGAAGGGGGTAATAGGCATCCAGGAGTTCCGCGACAAGCACATCCGAGAGACAAAGATCAGGTAGCCGAGACCATTCCAGTGGTCCGACTAGATGAACTCCCCGCAAATGGAGCGGTTCATCCAAGGACAGGAGAGGTCATGACTGCTGATGAAATCTACGCTCAGCAAAAAGCTTTAGAAGCCCAAATCCTGAACCTCGGACGTCTGGTAAAAGACCACGAGCAGATCACTACAAGTGCGCCAAATCCTCTGTGCGATGACATCATGAGGGAAAAGGAAAGAAACAGAAACTCGGACCATGTTATTCCGAACTTGGAATACTATTATAGGATACTTGTCCCGTTGGTCACCTAACAAGGTACAACAGCAAGATGGATTCCAAGGGAATGAGCGACAATACAAAAGCTCTTACCTCGTCCACTATCTTCGGAACGGCTATGGATTGGTACACCGCTTTGCCGAACAAGTCGATACGGTCATATGCAGATCTATCTTCTAAGTTCTTGGCACGATTCGGAAAATCAAAAAGGAGAAAGCATACCGTAGAGCACCTGGCTGAAGTTATACAAAGGGAGCAGGATGATCTTCGGACTTTTCTAGATCGCTTCAATACGGAGGTACTCCTAGTTGAGCCCCATAGTATTAAAGAACGGGTCCGTCACCTGTACGCTAATACTTACAACTCTGATCTCCGAAGGAAGCTCCCTAGCCAGGAGGTGAGAAGCGAGAAACACTTGGATGACATCTGTGAGGAGGTGATGTACGGAGAAGAATATCGAAGGAACGTTCCAGTCCGGGCAGGTTCGAAGAAGGGAAAGGAGGCGCTAAAACCAGAACAACGCCAGGGGAAGTTTGACCCGAAGAAGGATCACAGGGATAAGGGCATTTATAGAGAGAGGAGTCCGCCAAGGAGATTCCCGGACTACACTCGCCTCAACAAACCGAGATCCGACATCTTGGCCACCATTGTTGAGAAAAAGCTGGATGTCCTATGGCCCAAGCCCTCTCACAACAACAGGAGGAATAAGAATGCAAAGGGCTACTGCAAGTTCCACAAGTGTCGTGGTCACGAGACCGATGACTGTATCCAATTGAAAACAGAGGTTGAGCACCTGGTACTGGAGGGCAAGCTAAAGGAACACATCTACGTGGATGAGCCCTCCAGGCACGATAGAACGGAGTGGAGGAGGGAGGATAACGCTACAGAACCACCACCCCGTCCACTATCTTTGCCACCTCCGCCGGCTCACTACCCGTCCCGCACGGATGGACATCCGTACAGATATAGCGATGACGTTGATATGGAGAACCCTCCATACAGCGGAGTGATCAACACCATCGCAGGCGGACCATCTGGAGGTGATAGTAGGAACACGAGAGAGCAGACTGCCCAAAATCTTCGGAACAACAATAGAGCGTACGCTGCTCCAGCGATTCAGGGTACAAACGCTATATCCTTCGATGATAGCGAGATTCCCCCTCCTACGGCAGGAGGCGAGGAGATTGACACCCCGGATGTTCTGCTGGTGGTTTCGTTGACCATCGCGAGTTATCGAGTGAACAAAATTTTGGTAGACACAGGCAGTTCCTCGAATATTATTTCCAAAAGAACACTGGACCAGATGGAACTGGGGAGAATCCGGTATGAGAGGGTCCACACCTCTATACTAGGATTTGGAGGGGGAACTGTTCGACCCTTAGGAAGTGTTATGTTGCACGTCTCTCTCGGGACTTTCCCAGCAAGGGTGACTCAGTCGGTCCGATTTATAGTAGTGGACCGGACTTTCGACTACAATGCCATCTTTGGGCGTCCGGGGCTCAACCAATTCCGGGCTATTTCCTCCACCCTCCATAACAGAATGAAGTTTCCAACTCCCTTTGGAGTTGGAGAAGAGGTGGGAAACGTCCGTGAAGCTTGGGAATGTTACATTATGTCCACAAGAAGAGCATCTGCCCCTGTTCTGGCAGTCACTTTGACCTCTGACCCGAAAGTTGTTCTCCCGCCCAAAAAGGAGAATCCGCAGATTGGAGTAGGAAGCCAGAAGGAGAAGTTCCCTAGAACTGTGCGGATCGAGCCTCACGAAACTCTCAAGGAAATCGAGATTGTTGTTGGAAACCCGGATAAGAAGACGAGAATCGGAACGGAGATGAGCGCGGAAGTGGAAATGAAGCTCATTGCTTGTCTTCGAGACAACAGTGATGTGTTTACTTGGAGCACTGATGACCTGAAGGGAATAGATCCGAGGATCACTGTTCACCGCCTGAACATGGATCCCTCGATCAAGTATATCCAATAGAAGAGGAAAGACTTTGGCCCGATCAAGGACGCCATAATATCCGCTGAGGTTGATCGGCTCCTGAAAGCAGGGCATATCGAAGAAGTCCGTTACTCTAACTGGGTTTGCAACGTAGTCCTCGTAGAGAAATCCCCAGGCAAATGGCGGATGTGCAATGATTTCACCAGGTTGAACAAGTTCTGTCCAAAGGACCCGTACCCTTTACCACGGATAGACCAGCTGGTCGACTCCACGTCTGGATGTGCATTGCTAAGTTTTATGGATGCGTACCAAGGTTTTTACCAAATTCGGATGGCCAAGGAGGACATCAAGAAAACAGCTTTCTTCGCTGCAGGAGGGGTATACTGTTTCAAGGTGATGCCCTTCGGACTAAAAAACACGGGAGCCACTTACCAACGACTGGTGAACCAAATGTTCAAGGAAGAAATCGGAAAAACCATGGAAGTATATGTGGATGACATGCTCGTCAAGAGCAAAACTGAAGAACAACATGTGGATCATTTGAACAAGTGCATCGCTATCCTTAGGAAGTACGGAAGTTGAATCCAGAAAAATGCACTTTCGGAGTGAAAGGAGGAAAGTTCCTCGGATACATGGTCACAGAAAGAGGGATAAGCGCGAACCCCGAGAAGATCAAGGCAATCCTAGATCTGCCACATCCAAAAATCCTCAATGAGGTACAGCGACTCATAGTAAGTCTCATGTCCTTAAGTCGTTTTATTTCACGATTTGCGGAAAAAAACCTTCCGTTCTTCAAAATCCTCCGGAAAGGAGAGAGCTTTGTGTGCACTGCGGAATGTTCTGAGGCTTTCGAAAAACTGAAAAAGTACCTCCATTCCCCTCCACTGCTCTCCAACCCGTCGAAGGAGAACCACTCTACCTCTACCTAGCAATCACGAAAGAGGCAATGAGTTCCGTATTAGTACGGATTCAGGCTAATGACCATTTGCCAATCTACTATCTTAGCAAAGCCCTTGTTGGGGCAGAGACAAGATACGTGAAGATTGAGAAACTCGCATATGCTTTGGTTTACACCGCAAGGCGGTTAAAACCATACTTCAAGTCTCACAAAATAGTGGTACTAACTGCAGAACCTTTGAAACAGGTCCTGGGGAACCCCGATCAATCTGGACGACTCTCTAAGTGGGCGATTGAGTTGAGTGAATACGACATTTGCTATCAGGCTCTGTCAGCCAAGAAAGCTCAAGTCCTCGCCGATTTTCTAGCGGAATATCCCGAAGCGGATTCAGAGAAAGTCCCCGACAAACAGGCATTCGAATGCCTAATCACCAAGCAGATTGTCCGGAAGCCAGTTCTGCCGAAGTTCAACCCAGCAAACCTCGAGGATGCTCAATTCATCAATCAGTCCCTACATGCATCATACGAGGAAGCTCGGGTCAACCAAATGTTTCTTCTTGACGATACTGCAAGCGGATCCGGTACTAACCACTCCGCACCGGAAAATAAAGAAAGGACGGAACAGAGGTTGGAATCTCAGGAGCTTACAGAAGATCTCCAAACTAACAAACATCCTTCCGATGTTTGGTCATTGGAAGTGGATGGTTCCTCCACTGGAAGAGTGGGAGGGATTGGAATCTTTCTTAAGAGCCCTGATGGCGCGGAGCTCGACTACGCGATATCCTTGGAATTCAAAGTCACCAATAATGAGGCTGAGTACGAAGCATTATTAGTCGGGCTACGTCTGGCCAAATCGCTGCAAGTCCGGAAGCTCAAAGCTTACACGGACTCACAGCTTGTTGAAGCTCAATTTTCGGGAACTTTTGCCACAAAAGGTCCTTCGATGATCAAATACCTTGAGCTACTCAAGCAGGAAGCCAGCCAGTTTGAAGAATTTACTTTGGAGAAGTTTGACAGAGCCTGGAATGAAAGAGCGGACGCTCTGGCAAAATACGCATCCGCAACAGTGGCTCTGGACACGAGAGTAATTTTACTCACCGTCACTGACCCATCCGTCATGAGTCTCAATTCGGCTGTCATGATAACCGACACAGGAAGAAATTGGATGACTGACATCTTGAACTATCTCAAGGATGGATCTCTGCCAGCCGATCCAAAGGAATCAAGGAGCGTGCTGTGCCGAGCGAACAAATACTTTATACTGGGAGAAGATTTGTATAAAAGATCTTTTGCCGGGACTAACTTCAGGTGTTTGAGCCCGCAAGAAGCAAAGACTGTGCTAGAAGAGATACACAACGGAAGCTTCGGAAGTCATTCCGGGGGAAGAACCCTTGCCCAGAAAATCATACGACAGGGATATTACTGACCTAGCATTGATAAAGATTCCGCCAATCACGCCCGGAAGTGCCCTGATTGCCAATACTATGCGAACATTCCACATCGTCCGACGCACCCTATGATTCCGTCAATCATAGCATGTCAATTTGATCAGTGGGGCATAGATATTGTCGGACCGTTCCCGAGGGGCACTCAACAGAAGAAGTTCCTGATTGTGGCCGTGGAGTATTTCACCAAATGGGTGGAAGCGGAAGCTGTAGCAACCATTACAGAGAGTCGAGTGCGGACCTTCATCTGGAAGAACATCATTTGCCTCTTTGGCCTGCCCAGAGTTCTCGTCTCGGACAACGGTGCCCAGTTTTCAGGCAATAGGCTCAAGGAATGGCTGGCGTCCTTTAAAATCGAGCAACGTTTCACATCCGTTGGATATCCGCAAGCTAATGGACAAGCCGAGTCCACAAACAAGACAATAGTCAAGATCCTGGAAAAGTGGTTGAGAACTTCTCAAGAAAGCTGGGCGGACGACCTGGATGGCGTGCTGTGGGCTCATCGCACCACTGCACGGACCGCGACCAAAGAAACTCCATTTGCCTTGGTATGTGGCTCGGAAGCAGTTTTACCGGCAGAAATTGATGTTGAGACTATGAGGGTCCAAGAATTCGAAGATTCCGCCAATCGTGAAGCTCGGATATTTGACCTGGACATACTGGAACAGAAAAGAACTGATGCACTGGCTAATATCCATAGGTATCAATCAACTGCTGCCCGAGCCTACAACAAGAACGTTCAGGCGAAAAACTTGCAGGTCGGAGACCTAGTGCTTCGCCGGGCAGACATCTTGAACAATGTTGGAAAACTCAAGCCCAAATGGGAAGGACCCTACAAGATCATCGGAGCAAGAGTGAATGGGAGTTATGAATTGGAAGATGACTGTGGACATCCTCTCAAGCGTACATGGAATGCTAGAAACCTTCAAAAGTTTTACGCATAAGGACGGTTACGCGAATCTCTGACAGGTCGCTTGGCTATTTTAAATTCCAACTATCTATTACACGAAACTCCGTCAGTTCTGGTTTTTGTTAATCCTTTCGTCCTTGGCCATGTAGCCCGCAAGTTGTAATTGAATTTCCGGCAAATCAATACAACTTCTATCTTTCAATTCGTGCATCTGAAATTTAACGTTCAATTGACAAAAAGGCAAGCAATGAGTTTTATTCATAGCTGAAACGAATGATACATGACATTATCTTTACAGTCTACTGTCTCGAATCTTTATCCGGATCTACGGACGCAATACATAAACCATAGAGAAAGTCTCCGGAGATACGTCATCTCCCGTCAAGACTATTCTCCCGTCAATAAAAGCTTTTTCCATATCCATCGGAAAGTACAATTTATGTAGAGACCAGGAACTTGATCTGCCTGCACAAGGAAAAAGGGCTAGACATGACAGCATTTTTCGTGATTCCACCGAACCATGGTATTGTAAATCCAGTGTCCGGGATGAACAAAGTACCGACAGACAAAGGTATACACAAGTCGAAACGACTGAGATCTCCGCCTAACCATCTTTAGAGACTCCAACTCTCTTGAAGTCAGGAGGCCATTACCAATTCAAGAGTGATTCGAGCCACTAAAGTAGGATTGGAAGAAAAGAGAAGAGGCCTGGCTTTAAGGGTTTGCAGACAAGCCAAAACGGCAGAATTAGAAAAGGAAGAATTTGGGATCAGTTTACACGGTTTTGGTACTGGGGTCATGTCTTTTTATAGAACACCCCAACCAATCAGTGTCCTCCACGCTAACAAATTGACATCAGCAATGGGCCTGAGTCACCCGTTTGGGTTGAACAGTGTTGGGTTGGTTGGGTTATCCAACCAAACCTAAACAAGCCCATCAACCACGTCCGAGTTTATATTTGTTAATCATTTTACAAGGGTAAGCGCGTCAATATAATCCGACGAAGTATGAATATGAAAAAGGTGGCGATTCCATCTGATGAAAGTCGTCCGAATTTTATAATCAAAATTATCCGGGCATCTACATACGGGAGGTACAATCTGTAAACGTACTTCTACGGGGCACACCCCGCCTTGTTCCTTCAGCGGACTCCGGAGGTTGAGCCTTGGGACTCTGAGCCACCGCCTCGAGCCCGACGAGCTCGCTGCTGCATTCGGATCCTCCTATAGATCATCTTCAGCATCCGCTCCCTCTCTTCCTCAGCTAACCTCCTGGCTATCCCCGGACATCGAGGAGGATCGCCTTCAAAATCGAGAAGGATTGGGTCGTCCGCGGTCCCTTTACCAGGATAAATCGGCGGATGCATGTGCCCACAAGCACAGTTTACCCAATGCTGATATTCTTCTTCATCGGATTCCGACATCCTGAAGAAATCTGCCTCTTTTGAAAATTGAGTGTGCTAGACAAGGAAAGATTGATGAAAGGTACAGCGGTAAGAAAGGAGCAATTACCACACTCTTATTTATAGGGGCAACCACTCTTTGCGATCACTCCACATGTCCATCATCCGACGACTCGGAAGATGAAAAGACGCAGTAATAATGACTATTTCACTGTTTCACCTTCCTCCTTCTAGAAGAATCACGCATCCCAAAGAACGAACGGTCCGAGAATCGGAAAGGTGCTAATCTGATCTCTACATCAGACACCATCCACAGCGATCCGTGTTCTTAAAAGATGTGTATTTTATAATAATTCAGCATGTGAACAACGAATAGAAGGAAGCGAAGAAAACAGCAAGCAATGGTTCAAAAGCACGGGAAGCATGGCTCCACGGATAATTACTACGACTGACAAGGAATAAAAGCATTGTACATGGCGACATTCTGCGCCATCAAAAGATAACAAATTCAACAGGAAAATCCAACAAGTACAGAATTTTCACGGGGCATACCCCGGACTTCTCACTGGGGGCCAGCTTGGCTCGGACCCGCTTCACCGGTTTGAGGCGGATTGATGGAAGACGTGTTGGAGGCGACTTGTGCCGCAAGGGATTCAGCGATCTCAAACAAGTTGAAATCCGCATCATGACCAACGACCCGAGAAGGCAGGAAGTAACAGTCCCTCAGGAAAGCCCGGTAGTTATCAAAAGGTACAAAGCATACCTTTCGGAGGGCGTCCGGGACACACCTCGGAAGGAAGGGTCCGCCGTTTTGGATCTCAATCTCACCCTCCTCGGTGACTAGCTCTGCAAACTCGCACGCGACCAACTGCTCGTCCGAGACATTGTCCACAGGGACCTCCACACCATTAGCATCCGCAGAAGGGTTCAACCCTTCCGCCTTCCAGTCAAAGCTCTGCGGAAGTAGTCCCTTGGACTGCAGCTGGCCGATAGCGGATGAAAATCCATCTAAGCGGGAGGCATCAGACTTGTCCGCCATAAGAAACCTGAAAGAATTCGAGTTCATAAAGTCCCGGCCAGCTTGAAGACGGGCATATTGAAGGCCCCCGAGCAGGATATCCTTTGAGTCCAGGAAAGCCTTCATCGACCTACTGGCAAAATTCTCCTGCCAGTCAAGGTCCGCCTTGATCTCTTCCCAGCTCGCCTTCAACTTATGGAACTTCACTTCGTTCTCTTTCAGCTCCATTTCCAACCACTTCACCTTCTTGGCCTCATCCGCGGAAGTGGCTACAGCCTTGTGCAAATCCTCCTCGATAGTAGCACGTTCGCCTGCCTTCCACTGCATGGCTCTGACGAAACATCCGAGTTGTAAGAGGTCCGCAGGGATATAAGTTGTGTTTTTATTATACCAAAAACTGGCAAGAAAGGCGTGAGATAATTACTTACCCGCTGGTATAACTCGTCGAGCCCTCCAACCCGCTCCACCTCAAGGAGTCCGCGAGCCCGCTCATACTCCAGATCGAGCGCAGCTTGGTCAACAGGATACGGACAACCGCCTCACCGCAAGGAAGCCTCGGTTGCTCCTCTCTTACCGACGTTATGGCGTCCCGCATCAATACATCCCGCTGGGGTGCCGGGGCAGCGGAAGTAGGCGGCTTAGAGGCAGTGGCGCTCCGAGTGGCAGGGCCTTTACCCTTGTCGGGCACCGCAAATGCCTGGGGATCTTCTCCAGCCTTGTTCCGCCTTTCCTCCTCGGCAGCAAACACGACCGCATTTTTCGGATCCGCCATTGGAAAACCCGAGGATGTGTTGATGATTTTGGTCCTCTGACCAGCGGCGACCTCCAGGGCTTGCTGTTCCCTCTGCAACTTTTTCTTCTCACGGAGCGTCGACATGATATACTCGAACCAGTGAGCTGCACAATAAAATAAAGGCGTCAGATACAGACACATAAAGGAAGGATTACCAGATTTGCGGAAATACACGGATAAGACAGAGCACTCCAAAGCAAGAAAAGCACAATTCATAAAGCTAGAAATCCTTACTAAAATTCGTATTCCCTCCAACTTCTACGGCGTCTGTCAGTCCACACAAGTAAGGAAGCAGCTGACAGATCAATCCATGGAACGGGTAAGTAGGTGGGTTATTCTTCTTGTGGATCGCTGCCACCCACGGAGCCACGTTCTTCGGAAGAGGGCGCCAATCCGGGATGGACTCCCTTGAGAACTTTATCGGCAACCCCCATTGTTCTCGCTGCCTCTCGAACGCCCCAGGTTTCAGGGCCATCCGCACAAAAATGTACCTATCGCACCACTTCGATCCCAAAGAAGAAATGGAGTCGAAAATGAAGTTATAGGGTTTTCTAGCTACGAAAGTATAAAACAGGGGATTGCCCGGACTATAGGTAACATGGAAAAGCTGCCTAAAGTTCTCGAAGTTTACTGGCTGCCCCTTCTTTTTACAGAAAACGACGAAACAAATAAGGTTACCCAGAGACTTTGGGATAAGCTGACTCGGACCGATCCCGATGTGGTTCAGGATATGTTTTATCTCCGTTGCAATAGGGATCTTCCATCCGCAAGCGAAAGCTACTTCATGAACACACATGTAACCGGCGGGCGGATTGTAAAATGCATGCCCGGGCTCGGGAACCATGATCTCAACAGACTCCGGAATCTCCCACTTCCGCCTCCATTCGGGAATGTCCTCCGCCTTAACCTTCGACGGACACGTGGGGAGAAGCCCATCCGTATTTAACTCTCCAAATTCATCCGCTATCACAACGGTCGACGCAGGACGAGGGAATTTGACTCTAGCGGCCTTTGCACCGCGTCCCTCTATTAACGGAAGATTGGATTGGGCGAACGCAGCAGGATGTAACGCAATCCGACTACCAGCGCATCTCCGCGGACGAGCGACTGGAGAACCTTCCTCATCTTCCTCATCCTCTTCTTCTTCAACATCTTCGTCCTCCTCCTCACCACCTTAGGGTCTCCCGGATGTGCTCGGGATGGATGGACCTGTTTTCGCCACAACACGGTCTTCTTCCCCGGCCTCGAACATCTCCACTTCGTCGGCCTCCCGACCACTGTCGCCTTCCCGCTCAATCTGAGTTTCACTCGGATCAACGGATGTTCCAACACCACCTATGGTCCGAGATTGGACTAGTGACCTAGTCCTAGCAACATCTCCCCGACCCACCGATACTTCGGGCTACGCTTCTGCAGCACCACCGACTCTTTGACCAGCGTCAGAGTCCCTAGAAGACACCGGGTCCACGACCAGAAAATCTCCTACGGACATGGTTAAGTCTACGGACTCAGTCACCAAGTTTACTTCATCATTGTAACCTTGAGCCTCGTGTTGGTCCTGACTATCGCTACCGGACATCCTAGGGCAGAAGGAAATGGGTCAGAAACGAAAGCTATGATTGTCCGAGAGTTCATTTAGATGTCTTATTAAGTCAAGATATCCGACGAAGTTCTACTTTACCAGATTTTCTACATGAAGTATAGTTTCAACAATACGGGCATTAACCATGGCACACAGAGACGTGCCATTAGCATTGTCGTCTACCCCACCCGGCACGTTAACAGGGACAATTTACGAAAGACTGTGTGCCAAACGGAACCAACACATAACCAAATAAGCATGCATAATCAAGTTTTGGTTACAGCGGGCATAACATACGAGACGAATCAATAGGCTACTGGTAAAGGAAATTAGCACGCTACAGCACAAAGGAGAAGTATTCCAACTAAGTACGCTGCTAAAGTCTCACTAGCAACATTTGCAACCACGGAATCAACAATTGGATATTCAAGCAAGGCAAAATATACAAGCATGCAGCAAGCATATCGCGAAAATGAGAAACCTCAGGAGGAATTGAGGCGTACTTACTTGACAAAGTTGACTTGATAAGCTTGAACGGACGACGAAGCCTTGCTAGCTCTCCGAGGTTACGAATCTGAGGTGGAAATTCCAAGATTTTGCGAGTTTCAGTTGCTCGGATTGGTCTTTGATTGCTCGGATTGCTTGATAGTCACTCTGAGTCTCGATGTGGCTAAAGTGTGAAAGTGACTGATGGGCTGACTATTTATAGGGGCAATTTGGGGAAAGCCAAGAGTCACATCACCTGGATTCGAACCCCAGCCGTTGATCTTTCCAATCCAACGGTTGTGCCGGTTCGCAAGTGGATAGCTAACAGTGCATCGCATTTAATGCCTATCGGAAGAGTCACATCACTTGGGTTTAAAATCCCAACCGTTGACATCTTGTCAATCCAACGGTCGCATCGCTTTACCCGGGATCTTTCCCCCATGGGCCGGACAGGCGACCCACTGGGCCTCTTTGATTTACGGATCAGCGGCCCAGGAGGACCGCTTCACATATTCGGTCCAACGGATAACTTCCGATACACTCTTCCACAGAGGGCTTCTTCGGATCCTAACCGTACTCGGATCTATATATCTCGGATACAAATACCTTTTCCATCTACAGTCCGAGCTATTACATAACTCGGACTGTAGAAGGAAGGGGGGGGGGGAGAGATATATTGAATTCCTAAAACACGGACGACGGATCCCAAACAAAAAGGAATTTTTTTCCTTTTCCAATTAACGATTCGGACACGCTCCACAACACACTTGTTCTTTTCATAGTTACCAACCATCTTCTACTAAGATACTTGGAAACTAGGGGGACATATGTTGATACGGACATGTGTCCAATCCGTTAAGGGCGCCATAGAGCGTGTCCTAAAGCGCATCAAGGCTGAAATAGCCATTCACAACTAGTCCGACATTCGAATGGTCCGACGTAAAGTAAACCATCTCAGGTCAACTAGTATTTACAAGTCAACATGCCATCTCAGCTAGGCCCGACCAAGCTAGACAATTGACTTCCGAACCTAACAAAAGGTCACATGGTCCCTCCATGTACCGCAAACTGTCAGTCCTAGGATGCCAAACGGACCGGACGAGAGAATCTCGGACGCCGCCATCACAGTAAGACCAAATGTATATAACAGAACCACTGAGATACTTCCGTGGAACTCTAGGTCCGGACACCTCGAGTTGCCCAAGGCCAGATCAACCAAGCATACAGATCTGTCCGAGAGACTTACACGGACCCAACAGGCGGAACAGTACTCTCAGAGGTAAAAGGTCCAAACTACCCTCCAAGGCCCACTAATCGGTATTGGACTACTGATCACTATTGGGCTATGGGCCAAAGGTAGCATTGGTGTCCAAATCTGAATCATACACTTGGCATCATCTTATGAACCTCTTCATAAGTACATGATAACTATAAATATAGCACAAGGTCCAAGACCTTAAGGTAGTGATCTAGAAGCAACAATCCCTAAGTATCTCTGGACATAATAACCTTCCTCATAACTATTACATTGAGAGCTTACAACTCTCTCTTGAGTAAAGTCTCTTACCGGATTGACTTGGGCAATCCGGGTAACCCATTCTGACCCCCCCCCCCCCCCCACTTAGTCTTTTCAGGTACTCAAGCTCGGATCAGTCTTGCTTCGGACTTCAAGTAGGAGGCGGTTCCTAGATAAGGTTGCTTGTAATAGTTTAGTCAGTTAGTGTTCGAGGTCTTACCCCTCAACAATACTCAACGATATAAGCGGAGATGCAACTTCTCTAGTCGATGAGTCTCATTATACTTAAATTCACAAACACATACATACATACATACATACATACATACATACATACATACATAAAAATGGCGAGTGGGTCGCGGGTTGTACCCATCCAACCCACCACCGACCCACTAATGGCGGGTAAAAACAAATTAACCCACCACACATTTGATAAAAAAAAAAAAAAAAAATTGGCAGGTGCGGATGAAAGGCGGGCGGTTTGCACAGGTGAGATTTTTGCACATCCCTAATGAGAGGAGTGAGAAAGAGAGATTGACCACTTAGGGCGACGTGACATTCACGCCCCATCTTCCTGAGGGTGGGCCTAAATTTTCGTCAGCCCTGACTTCAGCGTTAAAAATTGTAAATTGATTTCCAATTGTACTTTCTCCACGCGCCAAGTAGTTGTTTATTATACTACTTTGAAAAAAATTATTTATATCACAAGGGTATTATGGCCAATTTTACCTTTTTATTGGATTTTTAATTAATACTAAAATTAAAAGAGTCCTAAAATCTATGAGAGTCTATGAAATTATACAAACATATACAATACAATTTGGGAAGATTTAGTTGTTGAAGGAATCTCGCGGGTTTAATTCGTGGATCCTGGAGTTCCGAGTTTGGTATTGCTGGATCTTCACGTGGGTTATTGGGTCATATAAATAGTCCTTTTTTTCAGTTCTCTCTCTCTCTCTCTCTCTCTCTCTCTCTCTCTCTCTCTCCCTCCCTCCCTCTTCTGATCTTCTCTCCGGCGATATCTCCGCCGTCCGGCAACCAATCTTAAATCCGATTGCATATTTGAGTAGCTCATGACCCGATCTACCTTTATATCGGTTTCGTTTTTTCATTTGGTCGACTTTTGAAAATGTTGGCCGGAATTCGAAGCTTTTCCGGTTGTCTTCTCCGGCGAATCGCCGACTACTCAACACACATGAGTCATTACCTTGTCGTTTCCTCGATTTTCAGGTTTCTTCTCTCGATTCTTCAGCTTTTTTCATTTTTCGTTTGGTTTTGGTGATTTTTAGTAATTTCGCGTAACTGTATATTTCGTATGTAATTGTTGATATTTGAACTTTAATTGCGGATGTTTGGCCAGTAATTGTTGATGTTTGTGTATTTTCTCTATTTTTCAGTTAGTTTTTTCTTTGCTTTTGATGCGTTTGTTGGTAGATCTTCATTGTAGTGTTCAATTTTGTTTAGGTTTTCATGTAATTTTTGTATGTTTAGTTGTAAATAGATTATGTTGTGGTTTCATTACTTTATTGTTATACTATATGTAGTATTGCTTTTAAATTGCCTATGTTTACGCGTGAATTGTGCATGTTTATGTGTAAATAGTTGATGTTTAGTTATATAAACAGATTATGTTCCACATCTTTGATTTCTAGTGCTTATTGGCTAAGTTTACATATACTCATACTGGAATTGCTTATGTTTAATGGTAAATTGGTTATGTTTTATGTTTCATATGTTGAAATATTATTGTTTTGTTTTTTATGTAAATTGTGCATATTTAGCTGTTAATTATTGATTTTTGTGGTTTCATTCATTTCTTGTATAAAGTTTTTTATAGTTTTGTAAAATTGGATGTATGTATGAATAGTCTATTTTTATACTACAATTGTTGATGTTTAAGGGTAAATAGATGATGTTTTAATATAGGCATTTTGTTTCATCTTTCGAAATTCTTATTTGTTTAGGTTTTTATGCAAATTATGTATGTCTAGCCGTATATTGTTGATGTTTGTAGTATTTTTTTAGGGATTATGTATTTTGTAAAACTGCTATGTTTTCAGTGTGAATTGTGCATGTTTTTACTATAATTGTTGATATTGAATGTTAAATAGGTGATGTTTGTTGGTGCTTTTTATTTTTGGGTGTTTAGATTTCCTTACCACTAATTGCATATGTTTATATTGCAATTGTTGATTTTAAAAGTCAAATTATTGATGTTTGTTGTTTTTTGTTGCATATACTAGGTTTTAGTAAAAATGGTGGTCGAATGATTGATGATAAAGATGGAGGCGTGGATGGAGGAGTCGACGAACAAGTCAAGGGTGTTTTTTTTTTTTTTTTTTTTTTTTTGCAAAGATGATTGTGGTTTGGATATAGTGATTTTAATTTTGTGTATTGTTTCATATGTAATGACATTTATTGATTGATTAATGAAATTGATTACTATGTTTATTTATAAATATTGTATTTTTTGGGATAAATAGGTAGTTATCAATAATTTTATACTAAATATACACAATTATATACCAAACATAGGCAATTTGATCCAAAGTATCAATATGATTGGATGGACACATGAAAGCGGAATGTGTATTATAAGGAAAAAAATGTGGGTCTGGCCGGGTCAACCCGCGAAAAAAATCATATTGTATAGTTTTATGTATAAATTGATAGAATTCCATCTCATCTAAAAGCTCGAACTTGTAGAGAGATGTGGAATCTAGTCATTTATATTAATACTCCAATACTCCCCCACACTTGTGGCCGATTTCAACCTCTTTGGGGAGGCCATTAATTCGAGTGAAAATTTAATATGGGGCGGAGATTGTCTCCGTGGAGATTCGAACCCAGGTTGGGCGTGAGCCAGAGGCTCTGATACCAGGATAGAATTCAATCTCATCTAAAAGCTCGAACTTGTAGAGAGGTGTGAAATCTAGTCATTTATATTAATACTCCAATCACTACAAAAATATCTTGTTTTAGCGACGGAATTATCCGTCGCTAAAACAGGACCGATCCGTCGCTAAATCCGTAGCGACGGATAACTCCCCCATCCCCAAACCTTGCGTCACAAATTTTTTGGCGACGGATAAGTATTTTGTCGCCAAATAACGACGAACTGGCGACGGATTAATCCGTTGACCAGTCCGTCCAAATTGGCGACGGGTTACTTATCCGTCGCCAATTAGTTATGGAATTTAGCGATGGATATTAATCCGTCGCTAAATCCCACCACTAATTCGCCCTCAATTCGTGTGAGAATTCCGTCGCTAAATTCCATGGGCTAATTCGCCCTTAATTCGTGAATTTAGCGATGGATTTATTTCCGTCGCTAAATTTACTGTTTTTTTAATTTTATTTTTTTTGTATTTTAAATTTCTGTTTCACATTTCACCTGTTTTTCACATAATATAATCATACATAATATACCCGAAACAATTAAATTGCATTAATTATCCAAACGTAGATAAATTGCATTATCAAATATTCGATGAATATAAATTATCCATACCGAAGTCTAAAGTATGCAAGCACAAGTAGCTAGAAGATGAGATAGTGTCAAAGTATGTAGCATAAACAACATAAGTCTGATGTAACTAAGAATGGGGAGGAGTCGGTGGGTGGTACTGGGAAGAAGTGCTGAACATCTGGGTCAAAGTGTCCATTCGCTGAGTCATACGAGCCTGTTCCTCAAGCACTTGCTGGTAAGCTGCCTTGGTCGCAGCTATTTCCTCGTGGAGAGGAGTCATCATCTCATGAACCTGGTCCTGTGTGAAGACATTAGATCGTGATCCTCCCTGGGACACTGAGAAGCTACTAGAATTCATAGCAGGACCCAAACTTCCCAATCCATATGTTCGACCCTTACTGTCCACTGGGTTGACGCCAAAGAACATCTGGTCTTGCTCTTCAATTGACAACTCATGATCGTCGATCATCCTCTCATCCATCCTCCTCTCCACCTCACTCTGCAATAGTAAAGTGCATACGAAATGAGATGCAATTTTAGGAATCTTTTTAAAATACAGAAATACAAATGTTAACCTTAAGAAAGAAACGTACCGCAATACGCTCGGCCCTCACGTCAGTCCAAATGCCATTCTTCAGCTTAGCCTTCTTGAAGTGGTATAGATCACTCTTCGGCTGTCCTCTATTGGCCTAAAAAACATATGTGCAAACAAGTAGTTAGTTGATTGAAATGAAAGGTAAAAATCTGTTATGTATCATATTCCAAGTCATAAACAACATATTTACTAACCTCCATCATGTGATCTGTAACAACAGCTCGCGACCCATAATGATGTCTGGCAGTGCCCGTCCCATCTCGCGGCTCAGACAAACAGTTTTGTCTGTTCTTGAAAGCTTTATCGTGGACAAAGGGATCATTCCTGTACGCCTCCCAAAGTGCCCACTCCTCATCCCCCACCCAAGTTGGTTGTCTGCATGTCTCCTTCATTTTGTGAACCATTTTCCTCTAGAGGTCTGATCCTAAAGTCTCGAAAACAGAGTACAACTGGGGCACCAGGGCATTGGGAATGTAGTAGTCTTTCTACAACAATTCCATACAAAGTAAAAATTACACTAGTTTAAAGAAAGATAACAATCTAAATATAACACCAAGTTTAGTGGCTAATTAACATACCACTCAAATTGTGTGCAATAAGTTCATGAATAAACACCAACATATCACCCAAGTTTAGTGGCTAACATACCACTCAAATGACACAACAAGTTCATGAATGGTGACTAACATATCAAACCAAGCTTAGTGGCTAACATACCACTCAAATTGTCCTAAAATTGACTAACACAATGGTGACTAACATATCACCCAAGTTTAGTGGCTAACATACCACTCAAATGACACAACAAGTTCATGAATGGTGACTAACATATCAAACCAAGCTTAGTGGCTAACATACCACTCAAATTGTCCTAAAATTGACTAACACAATGGTGACTAACATATCACCCAAGTTCAGTGACTAACATACCACTCACAGATATAGTGTCTAACATACCACACACATTAAAACAACGATTAAAAGATCAAATAAATCATTCATTGTAACATTTAAGCTTACCCGCAACTCATCAAAGTAAAAGTGCTTCATCCGGTCCGAGATGTTTGTCCACTTCTCGCCTCCATGTCCCGGCATCTCCCTCCTGCCCCTAAAGATTTTGCCGAGTTTATCTGAAGCAGCCAGTGGCCAAAACCTGTTATCAATGAGACAAACAAGAATTCCATCTTCATTAGTAAAATCATGTAACATATATTTATCTTAAGTTATGTTCTACAAATGCATAATACTTACTTGTTCTTGCCGTTGGGGAACAACACCAGCTTCCCCTGATATGTAGCACCGTCTGTCAACGTGATATAGGGACACCCGTCAGAGGGGTAGTCACCAGGAGCATGTGACGTAGAGGCCGGTGGAGTCTCTGGAACCTCAGACTGGCTGCTGCTCCCACCAATATCATATCCGACCAGGGGACTAGTACCTCCACTCGCTGGTGTACTGCCCGCACCAAAACCCGATGGACTCCCCCTACCCCTATATCCGGGAGGAAGGTATGTGGACTTCCTTTGGCGCGGCATCTGCAAGAGCATATAAGAAATTGCAGGAAATAATGTGTTAGTAAAGAATACATGTTCATGTAAACAATATACATTTGACATATATTAAAGCACAAAAAGTTGGGATAATCACCAACTAAGCATATATACACATAACAACTAATTAAGCATACAATATAATCACCAAATAGTCTCAAAATACTTAATTAAATCTTCATAATCTAGTGCATATACGAATTTATCGAATCAAAAGTACTACGTACTTACAAACATCCTAACATTATACTAATTAACAATCCAAATTCACAATCAATATATCAATTGCACAAAGTTCACTAGCTAGTATACTATAGTTCCCATAAACATACAATTGATCTAATTAGTTGAAATTAACAAAATTCCCAAATTTGTCAACAAGTAAGGGTTTCAAAACACTCAACTAAATCTTCCTAATCCTACTACATATACGAAAATATCAAATTAAAAGCCCTACATACTTCCAAATATCCTAACATTATACTAAAAAATCCAAATTCACAATCAATATATCAATTGCACATCTCAAAGTTATCACACCACGTAATATAAGCTAAACTAACTACTACATACTTACAATAAACATGCAATTGCTCAAATTAGTCGAAATTAACAAAATCCCCAAATTTGGCAAAGTAAGGGTTTTAGCCAAAATACCTTCGATTAAGCGGAAGAAAGATGAAATTGATTGACCACCCGAACTTCTTGTCCCACGAGCTTCGAAAACACTCCAAAATTGGCCGGAATGGTGGAGTTTTAGTCAGAAATTGGAAATGGCGAAATGAAGGAAAGGAGGAAGAAAGAAGAAGCAGAAACGAAAATGGAGAAGAAAAGGGGTTCTGCCCCGTTTCTATTAACATTCGATCCGTCGCTATTTAGCGACGGATAGAAAATCGGTTTCTTTTTAATTCTTTTTTCTTTTTTTTATGTTGGTCAATGTATTTAGGGACGGATATTATCCGTCCCTAAATAAGGACGGATACAAATATCCGTCGCCAAATAGCGACGAATATTTTTCCGTCGCTAATTTGGCGACGGATTGAGCGAATTCGCTCAATCCGTTGCTATCCCCGTCGCTAAATGGGGGATTTCTTGTAATGAATAGAATTCCATCTCATCTAAAAGCTCGAACTTGTAGAGAGGTGTGGAATCTAGTCATTTATATTAAATACTCCAATATAAATTGTCTATGTTTGTCTATTATGTAGGACTCTCAATATATTGTGGACTCTCATGAGTCAGACTCTTTAATTAAAACAAAATAAATTATAATACATCGTACCAAATATTATAGTCAAAGTGACTTCGAACCATAAAGAATGGATCAGATTGAATTAAGTGACATGTGTCAATTATCTAACGAATACCTACGTTCAGGTCGGTACGAAGTCGACCTGAGAATAGAATAGCCCATATTTTATGATGAGTTGGAATAAATTCTAATGTAAGTTTGAAACCCATCGGGTCGACCCAGTTGAACCGGTACTCGGAACCCTATATGGACCAAAAACTTACATATTACTAATGTTCCCAACTCAGAGCAAAACTAAGAGTACAGAATGAATTTAGAAAGCAGACCGGCTAGTGCCAGTGCGATGGACGCAGCACTTGATTCCCGTAGCTTGCCAAGTTCGATATCACACGCGGACCAGTGACCACTATTATACTACTTTGATAACTTCAATTTGCAATCTTGGATTCACTCAATTTCATTTCTTAATTGGAGATTCTCCACACTGAAGACAAGGATAATGAGTTAATGACGTTTAAGAAATATCTACTTTTGATCTTCTATTCCAAATTTCCAACCATTATCCTTGTTTTACTCTAATAAAGTAGTATCAACAATACTACAAACTTCAGTTGCCCATACTGTGGTAAAATGACAAAATTGAACTGCAAGGTGTTGGTAATTTACGGTTTACCATATAACGAATAAAATTTGTGTTGAGATTTCTACCGATCGATCTACTTAATTCTTCGTAACAAACTTTCGTAAACAATAAGCAAACAAATCGAAACAATAAACACACAGAATTATGTGGTTCGAATGGATAAATCCAATCTACATCCACGGGAGAAACAACAACTTTATTACTTCTTCGATTCAACAAGTTACAGGCTCAACAATGGAGAATTTGAACCATTTACAGTACAATCTCTCTCAATATTTTCACAATACGAGCTCACTTCTCTTCTCATTCTCAAAGACGAAGTATGATGAATGATTGAGACGAAAAAACCGTCTCTGCTATATAACTATTCTTCAAAAACGCTAGAATGCACGGGAGCCCTTGATCTGTAATAGAACCATCTTGATCCAACGGTCGTGGTCGAAGCGCGCCTGTAACAACTTAATTGCACTAACAACTTCTAATACAAATTGTCAAATAATCCATGAACTTCTGGAATGATTCGAAAACACCACAACACTTCACAATCTCCACCTTGTTAAGAATCATTAAACCAATAAAGTCATCCTCCACTTCTCTACTGTCACAAACAACATAACAACAGATCACCAACACATGCACACTTGGCTCAGGCTCCAATAGCTCCAACTAAATCCAAACAATGAGTGAATTTAGATGGAATCAATGGCTTTGTTAACATATCAGCTGCATTCTCAAGAGTATAAACTTTCACAATCTTGGCAATGCCCTTCTCCACAATATCTCTCACAAAATGCAATCTCACATCAATATGCTTTGATCTTTCATGGAACATCTCATGCTTAGACAAGTAAATAGCACTCTAACTATCACTTAAGACAGTAACAGTCTCTTGAGTTATGCCAAACTCATTGATAATTCCTTTAAGCCAAATTACCTCCTTGACTGCCTCAGTAATAGCCATATACTCACATTCAGTTGTTGATAGAGCAACAACACTTTGAAGATTAGATTTCCAGCTCACAACAGATCCAAATAGAGTAAACACATGACCTGACTGTGATCTTCTGTTATCAAGATTTGCAGCATAATCTGCATCAACATACCCCATGATTGGATCACCATACCAACTCCCATTCCTGCAAAACTTGATTCCAATTTCTGTAGTAAGTATCTCAAAATGCATTTAACTGCCTCCCAGTGCATCTCTCTTGGGTTGAACATGTATCTACTAGCGACATTAATTACATAAGCAACATCTGGTCTACTGCAGACCATAGCATACATGATGCTACCTATTGCATTAGCATAAGGTACTTATGCTCCACCTGCTTCTGAGTTACACGGATTTGCTCTGAAGATAGTTTGAAATGTTGAGCTATAGGAACAGTACTTGATTTTGATTCATGCATGTGAAACCTGTGAAGTACCTTTCTCAGATAGTCTCCTTGATTTAACATTAAAACACCAGATCTTCTGTCACTGAAGATATCCATACCCAAAATCCTTCTAGCATTACCCAAGTCCTCCATTTCAAACATCTCACTTAGTTGATCCTTCACATGAACAAGTTCCTTCTTGTTACAACTTGCCAATAACATGTCATCCACATAGAGAACCAAATAAGTACTCACCTATCCTTGAGCTTTCTTCAGATATATACAACTATCAAACTGAAATCTCTCAAATCCAATTTTAAATATATATTCATTGAATTTCTTATACCATTGCCTAGGACTGTTAGGAATATCTGCTTAGATTTTGATCAGTAAACCATAATGGCTTATCTTAGCTCAAAAAGGTAACTAGTACTCTTAGTTTACTTGAACATTGTAAAAGAGGAAACTTACTGAGTATGTTAGTCAGCAAATCTTGTATAGGATGTTAGGTTTCTGAATGTAATTTTTATATCTTAGAAGAAGACCAAGAAGGAAGCATCCAGCAGAAGAACTCTTTTATTGAAGATCAGAAGACTGCACAAGATTGTTGAAGACTAAGGAAAGTTGTGTCCTCAGATACCTTGATTCAGATACCCTTGACGAAACTAAGTGTCTGAGAGACAAACGTTTCAATAGGTTTCTGATGCACTAAAGGTCACTTAGAATGGACTTGCAAAGCCTCAGAAAGCTTGCATTGTTCCGTTGACACTACAGGACAAAAGTTGGTACAGTGCATTTATTACGCAGACAGAGATATCTGAGCAAAAGAGAAAATCTCTGAAAAAAAGGCAAAGCTCACTGTCGTACTAACTTCAGATATTGTTTGTTTGAATTTCATTGTGCCTAACGGATACTAATTCAAACGGCCTGATTTTCAACTATAAATATCACCACTTAGAATGCTTAAAGACACACTGAATACACAGAACTTCATACATTACACTCAAGCATACAAGCCTTCTGCCTACTTACTCTCTAACTTTCTGTTGCAACTAAAACTCTTGAATTCTAAGTAGCACGAAAGTTCTAAGTATCTTGATCTTTAACAAGACTTGCATATTGTGAAGGAGTTGAATCCAGAAGATACAGTTGCGACTAATATCTGAGATTCATTCTCTTGAACTTAATCAAGACTTGGGTCAGTAAAGAACAAGTTACCATACATTGAAAAGTGTATTAAGTAATCTTGATTCTACAGAGCACTCCTACATAACTGTAGAAGTTATTAAGAGCCTGCTCACCTAACAAACTACATTAACCAAAACACCAACAGGCATTGAGCATAGGAAGTACTTAGTTTGGGAAACTAAGAAATCGCTCAAAGGTTACTGAGTAGAGGAAGTACTTGATTGAGAAAACCAGGGAATAAATCAGGGGGAACACTTGGTTGGGAACCTAGTGTAAAAGGGATCACGAGATAGGATTTTGTAAGGGGAACTCATCATCTTATCTTAGTGGATTCAAGTCCTGAGAAAGGGCGAGTCGATTAGTTGAGGGATTACGCCACCCTCAGATACCACTATAAAAGCTTTGTGTTATTTACTTTCTGCACTTACTTTCTGTATTACTTTATACTTGCTAAGTACTTACACACATTATAGCTTACTGAGCACATGCACTTATCTAAAAAGACTTCCGCTCTCTGAGACTAAGTATCATATACCTTCACAAGTATCTGAGAAACTGTTTTATTGTCAAAAGTTTGAAAAGACTATTCCCCCCCCCCCCTCCGCCGCCCCTATAGTATTTTACTTTGTCATTATCTGGACCAACAAGGACTTTGTTTGAGCCCATAAAGAGATTCTTTGAGTAAACACACTTTATTCTTGTTCTCAGGTAGCACAAACCCTTCTGGTTGAGACATATAAATTGTTTCTTCAAGATCTCCAGGTAGAAAAGCTGTCTTGACAACTAATTATTGCAGTTCCATGTCAAATTGAGTGACTAGACACAATAGTAACCTGATAGAAGTGTGTTTGACTACTAGAGAGAAGATATCATTGTAGTCAACTTCTTCCTTTTGAGTGAATCCTCTAGCTACCAATCTAGCTTTATACCTGATTTTCTCAGTTGAAGATACTTCAATCTTTCTCTTGAAAATCCATTTACAACTGACAATTCTCTGATTATGTGGTCGGGGAACAAGTATCCATGTCCCATTCTTCTCCAGTGACAAGATCTCTTCTTGCATTACTACTAGCCATTGTTGTTTGTGAGCACAAGTACTAGCTTCAGTGTAATCTTGTGGTTCCTGATACTCAAGCTCTTGACACATGGTCAATGCAAATCCCACCATATTACTAGAACCATATCCGTTAGGAGTCTTGTGTTCTCTTTTTTCTCTATCTCTTGTTAGTTGAAAATCCCTGATTTCATCTGTAACAGTAGGAATTACTCTCCTTCTTCTCTGTGGTCTTGATATCACAGGTGGCTCCACCCTCACTGGTGTTTGTTGCCTAGTAGCAGAACTCTGAGATCTTATTTCTATCATTTGATTTTTAACTGGTTCCTGAATGACATGATCATCACCAGTTGCATCATTTTGAATTTGATCATATTTGCAGCCTCAAAATCAATTGCTTCTCTCTGATCACCTGTGGTCTCCACCTCAATCTCAGAATCAATAAACATGTGAGTGTCTGATGTAAGTGGCACCTGATCTTTCTTATAAGGGAATGTGGTTTCATCAAACACCACATCTCTACTTACTAGTACCTTCTTCATACATGGTTCAGGACACCAGAGTTTGTACCCCTCAACTCCTTTAGTATATCCAATAAAGATACATTTCAGAGCCCTAGGCTCTAGCTTATCTTGTCTGATGTATGAGTATGTTAAGCACCGAATGATCTTCATATGTGAGTAATCTTTCAACCCACCATACCACATTTCATCAGGTGTTCTCATTTAATAGCTGAAGATGGGCTCTTGTTAATGAGATAACACACAGTAGAAACAACTTCAGCCCAGAATGATTTAGGAACACCTGATTGAAAAATAATGCATCTTGTTCTCTCAAGTATAGTTCTATTCATTCTCTCAGCAAGTCCATTTTGCTAAGGAGTACCTGGTACTGTTCTATGTCTAACAATACCCTTCTCTCTGTAGAACTTATTAAATTCTTCTTATAAGAATTCAAGGCCATTATTAGTCCTTAGCACTTTCACTTTCTTATCTTTCTCATTTTCAACTTCATTACACCAGTCCTTAAACTTAGAGAAAGCTTCACTTTATTCTTGAGTATATAGATCCATACTCTCTTGGTGTAATCATCCAAGTGACATGAAGTACCTTCCCCTACCATGAGATAGAACTTTAGCTGGTCCCCATAAGTCTGAGTGTATGTAATCTAAAGGAGCCTCACTTGTGTATACACCAGTTGGGAAAGAATTTATTTTAGCTTTACCCATTATACAATGCTCACATACACTCAACTTTTCAATCTTACTAGATCCAAACACTTGTTTCTTATCTAGTTCAATGAGACCTTTCTCACTTATATGAGCCATTCTCTTATGCCATAGTTCAGTGTCATTCATACTAATAACATGCAATTCACCAGTAACAGGAGGGCAAGACATATAATAGAGGTTATTTCTTCTCACCCCTCTCATGAGTATAGCAGATTTCATGGATGCAATTATCATGCCATTTTCTGAGCTAAACCTGCACCTTTTGCTTCTAAACAACCAAGAAAAATTAAATTTATTCTTAATTCAGGAATGTACCTTACTCCAGTGAGAAGCTTAATTCAGGAATGTACCTTACTCCAGTGAGAAGCTTAATAGAGTTATCCAGCATCTTCAACTTGATCTCACCAATGTCATTTATGCTGCACACCAGATCATTCCCTAGCAACACAATTCCTCCATAGCTTGTGTTTAGCTTAGAAAACCACTCTCTATTGGGGCACATATGGTATGAGCACCTTGAGTCAAGTATCCATTCATTAGTAGCTGTGGCATCTGATAGATTCAACACATCCTCTATGTTCAAGACCTCAACATCTTGCTCAATATTGCCTGCAAATTCTTGAGATGTGCTTGCTCAATCTCTATTTCCTTTTGCCTCTTATAGGTGAAAAAATTCTTCTTAATATGCCCTGGTCTGTGACAATGGTGACAAGTTCTAGTCTCCCTATTGTCATTACCAGCAACAACAGGAGCCTTCCCTTTCACATCCTATTCTTGAATCTGTTTTGTTGTTGTTGTTGTTGTTGTTGTTGTTGAAACTTTGGCTTGTAATTGTTGCTCATGATATTGAGTCCTTCACCAGAGACATCACCATTGTTTCCTAAAGTTTTCTGCAGTTCCTTTTGCCTGATCAAACATTGCACCTCCTCTAGTGTGATCTTATTTTGACCAGTGAATGCAATAGCATCCTTAATGCTCTCATATGATTTTGGAAGAGCATTGAGTAGTATTATGGATTTATCTTCATCAGGAAGCTTTGTTTCTTCAATGTTATCCAGATCATCCGGTTTTGTTGAACCTTGCAAGTTGCTCCGGAATGTTTCTATCTTCATTCATCCTATATGAATACAACTACTGCTTCATGTACAATCTTATCGCCAATGATTTTGTCTGGTACAGAGAATCCAGCTTCTTCCATACTTCTGCAGCCGTTTTCTCTCCAGCAACCTCTCATAGTGGTTGGTCGCCTTAGATGACATAATCTTCATCTCCTGTGCAGTAACCATCACCAGAATCTCATTGCTTGATCTAATGCCATCTCTAAGCCTTGTTGTGTTAAGATAGCTTCCATCTTGACCTTCCACATAGAGAAATCGTTTGACCCATTGAATTTATCAATGTCAAACCTTGTTGAACTCATTGTTAACCTGAATCAAGCTTCAATTGATCAGAAATAGCTTCGTTCCCACAGACGACGCCACTTGTTGAGATTTCTACCGATCGATCTACTTGATTCTTCGTAAACAATAAGCAAACAATCGAAATAATAACACAGAATTAAGTGGTTCGAATGGATAAATCCAATCTACATCCACGGAAGAAACAACAACTTTATTACTTCTTCGATTCAACAAGTTACAAGCTCACCAATGGAGAATTTGAATGATTTACAGTACAATCTCTATCAATATTCTCACAATATGAGCTCACTTCTCTTCTCACTCTCAGAGAGTATGATGAATGACTGAAGATGATTGAGACGAAAAAACCGTCTGTGTTATATATATGTTCTTCAAAAACGCTAAAATGCACATGAGCCCTTGATCTGTAACAGAACCATCTTGATCCAACGGTTGTGGTTGAAGTGCGCCTTTAACAACTTAACTGCACTAACAACTTCTGATACAAATTGCCAAATAGTCCCAGAACTTCTTGAATGATTCGAAAACACCACAAAACTTCACAATTTTGTTACAGGACGATCAATGAAATTTAATATGAGTACTACTCCCTCCATCCAAGAAGAAACCTTCCATATCAATTTTGTCAACAAAATAAGGTCTTGAATACTTTTTAATACTTTCTCCGTCTCGGTAATAGCTTTCCATTTTGGGTGTCCCAAACAAAACTTCTCATTTTCATATTTGTCAATCTTCCATGATTCCATCCAACTTTAACATTAAATATACTCAAAACTAAACCCACTCACATTATTCTATCCAACTTCCAACTTTAAAATCAATTTGTGGGACCCACTAGTAATATATATCTTATTTTCTCCATCCAAAAAGTAAACGGAAAGTTATTTCCGGGACGGATGAAGTACTATATTATTGCAAGTGGAATGTTTGGATTATTTTACGTGTTGTAAGTAAATAAGTGGGCCCACAAAGATGTCCAAATGAGAAGTTTTGTTTAGGACTACATAAAAACAAGGGAAAATTACATAGAGCTACCCTCTTAGTGGCTCCTCGCTCATCTGAATCCCCATTAGTGGAACAATTACATATAGATCCAAAAAGTTGTTTTTTGGTTGACCAACTTAAGATTATAAACAAACCAAACATGCCTTAGTTATTTTAAACTATTAAACTATTAACTTTTTCAAAACAATTTAATTATTAAAATTTTAACTCTTCTTCCCCAATCCCCACCACCACCAAAATCACTGCCGGAGCTCCGGTGGAAGCTCCGATCTGGTTTTTTTTTTTTTTTTTTAGTTTAGTTTCCGCCATGGAAGCTCCAGATCGGAAGCTGCAATGGAAGCTTCCATCCGGAAGCTTCAATAAAAATAAATAAATAATAAACAGATCGGAGCTTCCACCGAGTTCAAGAATATGCAATAAGCTCCAGTCCATGGCGGAAGCTCCGATCAATAAAAGAATATTTATTTTATAGGTACATTTGTTTAACAAAATACATGAAAAAGCTATTGTACAAAATGATTTTTAGAAACAATACTTATATATAAAATGTACTACATAGTGCTCGACACTCGGCCAACGTAATATATATTAACATGTATATACTTATAGTGAAATTTTTTTGAAATAAAATGATAAAATGGCAAGTTTTGGTGTATAAATAGCCTCCAATTAATTTCCAAACGATCAGTTTTTTTTTTTTTAAATAACAGTCATAATTCAATTACATGTAAGCATATAGAAGTTCAGGTTTAATTACATAGAAGTCCACATGTGCCATGAACGTGACAGCGATAAGTTAATGCTGTTTGGCAATTTCTAAAAGCTGATAATTGAACAGGGGCAAAAATGGACTTTCCAGCTTTTAAATCGTCAAAAGTCAAATTCGTGGACTTATATGTAATTGATTTTTATCTAACTGGATTTGGATGTTATTGTTCCACTAACGGGTACCTATCTGTAATTACAAAATCTAACAGGGGGTCCATATGTAATTTGCCCTAAAAACAAACTGAGAAGCTATTGACCCGGAGGAAGTAATACAACACGTAAATAAGTGTCAAACATGTCCAAATGAGATGTTATGTTTAGGAATACATAAAAGGAAGTGGGAAGCTATTGACCCGGAGAGGAAGTAATACATAAACCTCGATGCAACTCGGGTACAAAAAAAACAAACTCGGCCTGGAAATTCGTATATCTTATACTTACTCCGTCCGGGGAATAGCTTCCCGTTGCTTTTTGGATTGAGAAAATAAGGTATATATTACTTTTGGATATATAAAATAGTACTAATGAGTCCCCCATATTGATTTTTAAAGTTGAAAGTTGTATAAAATAATGTTATTGGGTTTACTTTTGAGTATATATAATGTTAAAGTTGGATGAATGATTGTCAAAAATGGAAATTGAAAATTTTATTTGGGACATCTAAAATGGCAAAATAGAAAGTTATTCTTGAAACAGAGGGAGTAATTCTCAACATCTAATTAAATAACGTAGATATCTTTACAAAATTAAGAGATCATATAACCTAGACTGGTTGAATAAACATGCATGAGCATATGCGACAAATACAAACTCACGAGAAAGAATTCTTCGAAGATGTAAGAGTTTGAGAGGTTTTACGAAAAAATAAAAAAAATGGAACTAATTGTATATTTATATTATTTGAAGGACTTTCTGTAAAAAAATGTTATACGTTTAACATACCCGCAAAATAAATTAAGTGAGTACAATTGACATAACTAAGTGCAAGTCTACTAGTATTGATAATGATAAACAAGACAAGACCAGAGGAGGCAGCCCGCAGAATCTCAAACAATTCATCCTTTTATCTTCCTGTACAGTATACTGTATATTAGTAGTACGTAGTACAATATTGACCCTAAAAAGTCCAAAACCATTGACAGGCAGCCCGCAGACAAATCCAAATGCATTCCAATCCTATCTTATAAAGAGTCCAGACCACCAAAAACATTCCAATCCTATCTTATAAAGACCAGAGCTAGTACCACATATCTATAAAATTTCTTCATTTCTGAATCAATTATTAAGTCATCCTTTTACCTTTTACTTGTTCTTTGTTTACCAAAATATTTTCAAACTTCATCGACGACCAAGTATTGAAAGAAAAAATTAAGCAGCACTAGTGACGATTTGTTTGTCATTGTTCGATAAATCGGACTTCATAGTCGGCTTCAGCACCAGGAGTTTAATTAAGTGGGATCCAGTTCTCTTCTCTACTCCCGCCAGTCAACCTAAAGTCAACGGTGGCGGTCAATTCACATCCGGTCCTGTTTGAGTTTCACAAGGTAATAATAACTCTCACTAGAATAATTATGTGAATAGTGACATATATACTGTAAAATTTATTTCTGGATCAGTGTACGTGTACGAGAAATCCATTTAGCTAGCTAGCACTAGTACTCTAGAATAATCACCCAAATCAACACCACTCAAGTAACAAATCAACATTTACAATATGGATATAAATTGGGTTAGATCAGGGCCGGGCCGGGCCGGCCTAGAAATTTAGGGGGTCCTGTGCAAAACTTTCAATTTGGGCCCTAATAATAAAAAATATTAATTATAATAGAAGAAAAAATATTCAAGATATGAAAAATAAAAAAATTTACACCATCATAAATTGAACACAAGACCTTAGACCTTTTGTAAGTTAGATATCAACTATACCACTTGGAGAAATAGATTTTAATGCTTCATTATTACATGAAAACAGATTTATATATAACCTCAAATTTAAATTGGGCCCCTCAAAATAGAGGGCCCTGAGCGAGCGGGCTGCCCGCGCATGCTTTGGGCCGGGCCTCGGTTAGATACAAAATACTCGAGTTATTAACAATGTGCATGTAATACTTTGAGTTAATAGCATTGTCTAACGTAACTCTCTACATTTTAAAAAATGAAGCTACCACATCCAATAAATAATAAACATTTTCATCTTTACATACAAATTGAACATTTTGCCACGACTCAAAGTACACTTTTGTCCACTTTTTTCATACTTTATTATTTTAAATTTTTGCATAAACTGCACGCTACGTATGAAGTTCTCCGGGGCGTAGGGAGTACAAAATTCCTATGATATAACACAAAGTCTTAGAATAGATACGGATTAATGTTCTTGAGTATATACATAATGTTTTAAACAATATTAGTAATTTTGAGTGTACATTTTATATAACTTTTTATGTATAGTCACCGATGTTCTTAATAAAATCTTAAATATATTTGTTTATAACTGTAATGTTTGTCCGTTTTTTTTAATCTCTCCATAAGATTGTGTCAAGAGAATTACTAATAATATAATTCCAGCTATTAATGTAGTAAAAATCTACTTTATTTCCCTAGTTAAGTTAACAACAGAACTCGACCATACAGATCTATGAATTTCGACACACCTTTTTCATCTATTCCAAAATGAATTATTTGCATATATATATGTTAAATATGTTGAAGATACCTGATGTTAAAAGTATAACGGGTAAAAATATGAACAAGATATAATATGTGCAAAATGAACAAAGTAAATGACAATAATTCATCAAACCTTTGAAATATATATTCCCTCCAAACAAAAATTTACTATTTTACAAACATAATTTCACAATATGGTGAATTTTTTTTTTTTACAACCTTGTACTTTTTTTTTCCTTTTGCATTCCTCATTCATTAACATAAATATATTTGGTAAAACATTAAACATTGTTCACTGAAGCTAATATTAAAAATAAAAACTAGAAAACCGTACAATCCTAAACATTTTATCATATTTGTAAACAAAACTTAGGAATAATTACATAATAACGTTAGTTTCAAAAACTTATTACATATTAGTGATATATAAAAAAAAAAAAAAAAACTACTTATATAAAATTAGTGGAACTTTTTTTACAAATTAGTGATTTTGTTAATTTTAATAATTTTGGAACTAAATACTCCCTCCGTTTTTTATAAAACTTTCCATTTTACTATTCTGCGGTCAACTGTCTCCGACTTTGACCGTTAATTACTCTCAAACTATAATAGTAAATAATTTAATAAAATCATATAATGAAAATTTAATTACTAAATTTTCATTATATGATTTTATTAAATTATTTACTATTATCGTTTAAGAGTAATTTGTGGTCAAAGTCGAAGACAGTTGACCGGTCAAAGTCAAAATGGAAAGTTTTATAAAAAACGGAGGTAGTATCATTCTTGATGTAATCACTCCCTTAATTACATATCTAATCAAATAATCTATTTTGTAAACCAATATACTTTCAAATTTTCAAAAATCAATCAATTATCACTACACACAATCTCCGACACTGTCACGCCCCAAAACCAAATCACTTTGGCACGACCAGTCGTCTATCGTGAGATGGGCTCACGTCAAGACGAAGCCTTCCTTAAATCCTCAAATCAATAACAATATCTCAGAGTGGTACAAACAGAGCATCTAAAATCTCATACAAAGTAATTACAACAATTACAAAACCTCAAATGATCACAACAATTCCAATATTACAAGTATATCTTATACAGTACAATTCTCAGTGTACGCCACAATTACTCCACCGTCTGCATCAGTCAATCTGCCACAACTCCGAAGTACCTTCGTCCAATAACTTACTAAATATCTGAAAGGGGTGGGTAAGGGTGAGCCTCATTGACACTTCTACCGGATCAAGCAGAGTTTCAAAATATACATATATATCTGTTGGTCCAGATAACGGCAAAGTAAAAGACTAGAGGGGGGGTTGAATAGTCTTTTAAAAACTTTTGTCGATAAACACGGTTTCTCAGATATATGTGAAGATTTCTGATACTTAATTTCAGAGAGCGGAAGACTTTTATATGATAAGTGCACGTGCTCAACAAGATAGGTGTAAATACTTTGCAAGGTAAATAAAGCAAGTAATAAAATGCAGAAAGTAAATAACATGTCTTTTTATAGTGGTATCTGAAGGTGGCATAATCCTTGAACGAATCCATTTCGGCCTTTCTCATACCTAGAATCCACTAAGACAGATAAATGATGTAACCTTACAAATATCTTCTCTTGATTCCTAATTACACTAGGTTCCCAACCAAGTGTTCCCCCTAAGTTATTCCCCGACTTTCACAACCAAGTACTTCATGTACTTTTGAGCTATTACTTAGTTTCCCAAACTAAGTACTTCCTATGCTCAGTAACCTTGGAGTTATTCCTTAGTTTTTCAAACTAAGTACTTCTTGTACTTCACGCCGATTAAGGTGTTGGTTAAGGTAGTTTGTTAGGTGAGCTTCTTTAATAACTTGTTCAGTTATGTAGATAGCTTTATGAATCAAGTCTACTTAATACACTTTGCAATGTATGTTATCTTGTTCTTTACTGACCCAAGTCTATGATAAGTGTTCAAGAGAATGAATCTCAGATATGAAATCTTAGTTCAACTCTTTCACAAATAACAATGCTTGTTAAGGATCAGGACACTTAGAACTTTTGTGCTACTTAGAATCGAGAGCTATGGTCGCAACAGAAAGCTTGAAGGTAAGTAGTGTGCTTGAGAGAGCTTGTGAGAGTATTCAAGTTCGGTGTGTTCAGTGTTCTAAGGTGTGATCTCAAGCAGTCTAAGTGTTGATATTTATAGATGAATTTGAGTGCCGTTTGAATAGTATCCGTTAGGCTTAAATCAAATTCAAACTATTGATATCTGAGTATAGTACTGTAGTACGTTTGTCTTCTTCTTCAGAAGCTACCGTTTTTGTTCAGACTTCTCTGTCCGCGCATTTAATGCATTGTACTATACTTTGTCCTGTAGTGCCAACGGAACTATGCATAGTATCAAAGATCTTTATACTATCAGATTTCTCTTATGCTGTGCACGTCCTTTTCAAGAGATTATCACAACTCCAGATACCACTTGTTGAAACAACTTGTTATAATATATTTCTTTTCAGAAACATAATTTATGTCCAAGGTATCTGAGTGTAGATATATGTGGGCACTTTCCTCGTCTCAGAAACCTTTTATTTCTCAGATATCTTTTGTAACACTGTTTGCTTGTGTCTTCAAGATATCTGGTCATCGGTATCTGAAAATCCTTGTCTTCAGCAATCTTGTGCAGTCTTCAAATCTTCAAATCCGTTGAACTTTTCCTGCTGGATGCCTTCTTCTTGGTCTTCTTCAGAAAATAAAAATTACATTTAGAGACCTAACATCCTATACAATATTTGCTAGACTATCATACTTATTGAGTTTCCTCTTTTACAGTGTTCAAGTGAACCAAGAGTACTAACCACCTTTCTGAGCTAAGATAAGTCATTAGGTTGCTGATCAAAATCTAAACAGATATTCCTAACAAATTTCTCCCATTTTGATCAGTCAACGATGACTATCTGACCTATTACAAATCTGGATGAGGAAACAATCCACCACTTAATCATTTCTTATGATCTTTCAATTCATATAATTAAGTGCAGAAAGTAAACATCAACCAAATCACAAGGTGTGATCTTTGCTGACAAATGATCTTTTATAGATTGATATCTGAGAGTAGGTTCATCAGATATGTTTACAATGAAAGTTCAGATAACTTTTACAAGATAAAACAACAATAAGATGCAGTCAGCAAGATACAAAAAAATTACATAGTAAATTAGGACAACAGGAGTAACCAAGCTCCAAGTAGACATCCTAATAAACTAGTCTTCAAGTCTTCAAATCTTCAGCAGCTCCAAGGATCAATTTGCAAACTCCCTATCTCCAAATCTTTTGATATCAACTGAGTAGTCATAGAGCAAGGTTCTGACCAACATCTCAGTGTCTCTGGCATAACCACATACTTCTTTGTATGATTTGGTGGGATTCTTCTTGGCAAAGTGTTTGACCCATAGATACTTTCCCCATTTCCAGGCATGCTCAATTCTGATATCTGATAGCTTGAAGTAATCATAAATGATCCTTAGATATCTGATGTCACCCTTGTATTGATCTTCAGTCATGTAGAATGACTCAAAGGGTTCCACAACAAGTCTTGGTCTTGTGCTTGTTCCAGTGAGGTTTGGGACTCTATGCACATCATCAGGTTTTTCATAAGGACATTCATCATTAAGGTCCTTCCTCATGGCTTCAATTCTCTTGACAACTTCAAAATCCAACCAAGCTTTGCCATGATTGGTGTTGATCAAGATTGGTTTATCTTTTCTCCATGCCATAAGTTGTTGATGGATGGGTACTGGAAATCCTTTTTCATTTACAAGCAAGTGCTTGAGTTCAAAGATTCAAAGATCCATTCCTCCGATGAATACACTGAGGAGGAGGAGTTGTTGTCAGTCTTCACATACTCAATTCTGGCTTCTTCTGGCCTGAGTGGAAGTTGACCTTTTCTTCTTTCAGCTCTCAATCTATTCCTCCTTTGCCTTGAGTTTTCCCTTGGATTGCTTGAAGAACCACCCTGGATTGACTTGATATTTCCAGAGGGTGTTTTAGCTGCCAAAGGCTTTGCAGCTATGGGCTCAGTTAGGCTATCAATTTTTCTTTTTCTGTAAAGAGGAGCTTCATCTTCATCAGTCTCTTCATCATCATCAAGATCATTCTTGTGAGAATTTTGCAGCCTTCTTCATTGCCTAGGGATTTGATTTGGTCTTCTTCTTCTTCAGAAGACTCATCAATCCCTCTTACTTGTCTTCTCCTTGGAGCCTTGGTACTCCTTGGAGGTTTATGTGCCATGGCCCTTGTTACCATTGAAGTTCCTTCAGTTGGTTTCTGGGAAGTAGCTACTATTTGCAGAGCAGCTTGACTTGAGGAGGGCTCATTGATTCTGAGTGGTGGCTGGGAAGTTTTCTTGTTTCTTCTTCCTTTTTGAGCAGCACCTTCTCCTTCTTCCCATTCCCCCTGACTTTGAGGTCCAGATACAATCCTTCCCCCTTAGTCATTGTTGGCTGACTAAGTCTCATAAAGGATTCTGAGAGAGACTCAAAATGTCCTTGTAAGTAGTTATAGGCAGTGACCAACTTCTGAAGTTCAGCTTTGAGCTCCTGATTTTGTTTGATAAGTCCATTTTTCTTATCAGTGAGCTCTGCCAATGGGCCTTGAATGGCATCTACTTTCCCAGCAGCATAGCTAGCCTCTTCAAAGGCTTTTGCAGCCAAGTTTTGGTCATCCTCCCTAACCATGCCTAGGTCTTTCTGAGCAATGACCAGATTGGTTGTCCTCTGAGTGATGAGCTCAGTGAATGTCTTCATTTCTGCAGGGACTGATGCAGTGGCGGCTTTATCTTGAGAAAACAACTCCTTTTTCAATTTGGCCAGTACTTGATATATGTTCAAGTATTCATTGGAGTTGACATTTGACAGCTTGCTGAATATTTCAGGAGCAATTAGCTTCCTTTTCAAATGAGAAACTGCTAAATGTTCATTTCGCTGTTCTGCCAATTTTTTCTCTTCTTCATCATCTGAGTCATCAGCCCAGTGATCTTCATCCTCTTGGACATTTTCAAGATTTTCTAGTCCAGCAACCATCTCAGAGATGGGCTTCTTTCCTTTCAGAGAGGAGGATGGTATATCTTTTGATGGTGATGCAGCCTTAGCATCATGCTTTGCTTCAGATACTTCTTCAGTATCTTGCTCCTTAGCAATGGCATTTACAGCATCCTGGAGCTCTTTGACCTCAGAGTAAGCTACCATTTCTTGTAAGTATTGATCTTGAAGCTGATTAAGCTTATCTATGGATTTAGCTAGCTCTTCTTCCAGTTGAAGATGGAGTTGTTGTTCTTCTTCCAACAGTTGTTTGAGTTGAGCAGCTCTGGCTTGTGTATCTGATATTTTCTGAGTGTTGTGCTCAGAGTGCTCAACTACTTGTTCAGTAGAGTCCTTGTGTTGGGAGATGGATGGGTAGATTTCTGAGGAGATGGAGGAGGAGATTGCTGTGATGTCCTCTCAGTGTGCTTTTCAGCAGCTGAGGCATTATTTCCTTGTGGAATCCCTCCTGTCCCTGGTGCAGGGGCATCATCATCATCTTTCTTATCCTCATCCTTGTGATGGTCAGAAGGAGGATCTTCATAATTGTTCTCATCAGTCTCCTTCTCTTCTTCATCTTCAGAGACCAGATTGATCACTTCTGGAATAGTGACCATTTGCCCATTTACCTCCTCTTGTTCAGAGGGTATGCATTGTAAGGTCTGGGGCAAAGGAGGCTTAAATGTCATCTGCATTCTGGTCTGACCATCTGCCTTCTCAAAAGCTTCTATGAGCTTGTGTGCAGCTTCTTTGATAAAGTCATTATGCATCAGAGTAGCAAAGGAGTACTGCTCTGTTGGGAACATAGCATGGACATAATTCTCCAAGTCAAAAGCTCTGACGGTGATCAGTCACCTTTGTTAATTCAGTCAGATCTGAGCTTCTGAGCTTTTGTCACTTTCTGAAACACTTGAGATGTTTCTTTAGTGTGTGGTTCTTGAAGAATGTAAGCAGGTCTTCTGTTGAGAATGCAGAAGCCTTTTGCACACTTGTTTGAGCCTGAAAGAAAGAGTTTTGAGTTAGATTCAAAACTTGTGTAGATATCTGAGTATTTGTGTAGTTAGGTTTCTGAGTTACCTGAATGAATAGATCAGGCTCAGAGACTTGTACTACTGAGGTGGGGAGCTCCTCAGATATCTTGTTGTGAGGTGGGGACTTGGAATTCTAGTCCTCATCAACCTTTCTTTCTGCTTGAACCTGAGATTAGAAACATAACACTTAGGAAATTTTATCAAGAAAAAAAATTGTTGACAAAACAGATATCTGAGATGTCAATTACCTCCGTTGGAGGCTCAGATACTTGTCTCTCAGAGACTTGTGCAATCTCTGGAATCTTTTCTTGTGATGAAGGCCTAGATGCCTCATCAATTTTCATATGTTGTGAGGATTGAGTGGACAATTCCTCAACAACTTCTAAATCTCTTTGAACCTGTTAAGTAGAATGTGTTAGTTTGAGAAAAATGATCAGAGATTTGTTCTTTGAAGAATATAGATATCTGAATGAAATACCTTCTCTACAGAAGGTTCAGATATTTGTTCCTTAGAGACCTTGGAAGTCTCTGGATTCTTCTCTGAAGATATAGACTTTTCAGTCTCTTCATTTTTCTTCTCAGTTGGAGCCTATTAGAAACAAACAATTATTAGTCAAGTGTATAAATCACATATCTGAGTTATATCTTAAGGAACTTTTTTCTACCTGTGAGACATGCTCCTGTTCCTTAAGTGGTGAGGCTATAGAAGCCTCCTTCTCAGATTCTGAGGTAAGCTTTGCAGCTTCCTTTTGTTGTTGTGTTTCTAAATCAGCCTGTAACAAAGAAATTATAATAAGTAACAAGATTTAGGCATAAGTTATCACAAGTAAAGAGTTAAACCATTCAGCTACCTGAGCTTTGTCAGGCTGACTGGTCTCTCGAACTTGTGAAGTTTCCTGCATTGGTCTTGTTGTTCTTGGACCACTTCTTTGTTGGAAGTTTCAGGTACTTCAGACCTTTACTGAGTATGCAACTCAGTTGCCTCCCTTGGTTGATCATTCTGAGTAGATGTCTCAGTTTGATCCCTCTCATTGAGTTGGGGAACCTGCTCTTTTGCAGGATTTTCTTCAGCAATGAAAGATGCTGGTTTCTGTAACTCAAGTACCATTTCAGCAGTTTCACATCTGGTTGTTGTGGTTGTTGTGGTTGAGACAGACTATTGAGTGTTGAGGCAATGGCAGTATCCTCCAACACTAAGCTATCACTCACCAGAGCATCTTCAATATGCTTCAGTCTTTCTTTCTCTGATGGTGTAATTTGTCCAGTGACCTTGGACAAAGTTACTTCTCCAGCAACCTTTGAAACAGGTGCTTCAGCAACCTGTGGTGTAGGTTCTTCTTCAGATACCTCTACACTGGTTACTTTTTCAGTAACCTTAGCCCTTTTTGATTTATCTAGGACTTGAGAGATGACTAAATCATCATCCTCATCGTCAGAGCTCTCATCAGCATTAGGAACTGATTGGTCCATACTCCCTGCGGTTTCTGCAGATAGGGCTTGGTATCTATCACTACTTTCTTTAGCAGCATTGATAAGTTCATCAGCAAGGCTTTCGACAGTAGTTTTGACATTTCTGAAAGCACTTTCTCTTGCTGAGTCTATTTGTTCAGTAGTCGATACCTCTTTTGCAGCATTGATGAGTTCATCTGTATTTATGAGTTCATCAGCAGTGACGACAGGTATCTGGGAATCGACAACCTCAATGGGTGTGCCTTCTGATTTGCCAGCAGACTTCTTTCGTGAAGTTCTGGGCTTCTTGGTCGCAACATTTTCCTCAGATACCTCTTCAGTCTTTCGCTTCTTGGAACCTTTCTGAGATCCAGTAACCTTTTTCATCAAGTTCGTATACTCATATTTGTAGAGTAGGTTACTATTGGCTATGTCAGCCTTCTCTCTGAGCTCAATGCCAAGCTTCTCCAGCAAGTAGCATATCTTTAGACCATAGCTCATTGTGGCCTTTGGCTCAGCAAGTCCCTTAGCGATTTTAGGCTCAAAGCCTTGAATCTTCTAAACAAACTTCATAAAGGCGTATTTTCCCCAATTGAAAGGGTTTTCCCGCCTTTTGTCTTGTTGTTGCAACAAGAACATCATCATCCAGCGTTCTTGGCTTATCTGGTCAGCACCTCCATGTAGACCATCAAAGCATCTGTGAAGAATACATGCCAACACATCCCAGTGAACCAACAGATGTCTGGTTCTGATGTCAGCAAGCTTGAAATCAGTGGGTCTATCTTGTTTGTCAGTGTCACACACACCACTGTACGACTGTTTTACACCTTCAAGGAGTTCTTCATCCTTGGTGTCTATTTCAAAATCCTTTCCAAGATTTTGAAGATCAAACAACTTACAGAAAGTTGTTAAGTCCAAAAGGATTTCCTTTCCTTGGACCTTAGTTTTTATAGACACTATTACAGTGGTGTGTGTGAAGCACAAGATATAATTCTGGAGTTATTGTAGAATTCTAACACATCCAGTGAAGAAATTCCACTGGGAAGAGCAGATAGAAAACCCTTGATTTGTGCCTTTTCAAGCATGTCAAGAATCAGTTTCCTATCGGCTTGGTTTTCAACAGCAGCCGTGAGGTACTCCTCAATCATGGCACCACCCCAAATCATCCTGTGATTTGAAGTCCAATGATCGGGATTAAAGTCTCCTACCAATCGATTGTTCACTATAACCAACTCCGGTGCTTGCTTTTCAGCAGTACCAGTGGTAGAAGGTTGGGATTTCTGCTTAGGAGACATCTCTTTATATAGTGCAAGTGTTTGAGAGTCTGAAAGAGATTTGGGTGAGAGATTAGTGATTCTTTGCAGAAAAACTAACAGAGATTTGCAGAGGTTGAAGAATGGTTATTTGCTATTCTTGTGCAAGTCTGAATGTTGGATTAGGCGAAAGTGATTTCTTTTGCCAAAATCCTATATATATAGCAACGTAATCCTAACAAACATATACATACAAATTGGTTTTGTATATACGTATCTGTGAATTGCAGTAAGGCGTGGGTAAAAGTTTGTTCGGCATTAAATGCATAGTGGGCCACGTCTGAATTTCAACAGTACACTATTTACAGAGAATTAATCTCTGACGTAAAGATCAATCGCCCATTTCATCAAGGGTCACCATTGCTTCTTCAGCAATGATCACAATCAACAATTGTAATTGTGCCCATTTAACGGCAAAGTAAAAGACTAGAGGGAGGAGGGGTGAATAGTCTTTTAAAAACTTTTGTCGATAAACACGGTTTCTCAGATATCTATGAAGATTTCTGATACTTAATTTTAGAGAGCGGAATACTTTTCTGTGATAAGTGCACATGCTCAGCAAGATAGGTGTAAATACTTTGCAAGGTAAATAAAACAAGTAATAAAATGCAGAAAGTAAATAACACGTCTTTTTATAGTGGTATCTGAAGGTGGCGTAATCCTTCAACTAATCCACTTCGGTCTTTCTCAGACCTAGAATCCACTAAGACAGATAAATGATGTAACCTTACAAATATCTTCTCTTGATTCCTAATTACACTAGGTTCCCAACCAAGTGTTCCCCCTGAGTTATTCCCCGGCTTTCACAGCCAAGTACTTCCTGTACTCAGAAAACCTTTTGAGCTATTTCTTAGTTTCCCAAACTAAGTACTTCATATGCTCAGTAACCTTGGAGTTATTCCTTAGTTTCCCAAACTAAGTACTTCCTGTACTCCACGCCGATTAAGGTGTTGGTTAAGGTAGTTTGTCAGGTGAGCTTCTTTAATAACTTGTTCAGTTATGCAGATAGTTCTATGAATCAAGTCTACTTAATACACTTTGCAATGTATGGTATCTTGTTCTTTACTGACCCAAGTCTATGATAAGTGTTCAAGAGAATGAATCTCAGATATGAAATCTTAGTTCAACTCTTTCACAAATAACAATGCTTGTTAAGGATCAGGACACTTAGAACTTTTGTGCTACTTAGAATCGAGAGCTTTGGTCACAACAGAAAGCTTGAAGGTAAGTAGTGTGCTTGAGAGAGCTTGTGGGAGTATTCAAGTTCTGTGTGTTCGGTGTGTTCTAAGGTGTGTTCTCAAGCAGTCTAAGTGTTGATATTTATAGATGAATTTGAGTGCCGTTTGAATAGTATCCGTTAGGCTTAAATCAAATTCAAACTATTGATATCTGAGTATAGTAATCAGAATACGCTTTGTCTTCTTCTTCAGAAGCTACCGTTTTTGTTCAGACATCTCTGTCCGCGCATTTAATGCATTGTACTATACTTTGTCCTGTAGTGCCAACGGAACTATGCATAGTATCGGAGATCTTTATACTATCAGATTTCTATGATGCTGTGCACGTCCTTTTCAAGAGATTATCACAACTTCAGATACCATTTGTTGAAACAACTTGTTATAATATATTTCTTTTCAGAAACATAATTTATGTCCAAGGTATCTGAGTGTAGATATCTGTGGGCACTTTCCTCGTCTCAGAAACCTTTTATTTCTCAGATATCTTTTGTAACACTGTTTGCTTGTGTCTTCAAGATATCTGGTCATCTGTATATGAAAATCCTTGTCTTCAGCAATCTTGTGCAGTCTTCAAATCTTCAAATCCGTTGAACTTTTCCTGCTGGATGCCTTCTTCTTGGTCTTCTTCAGAAAATAAAAATTACATTTAGAGACCTAACATCCTATACAAGATTTGTTAGACTATCATACTTAGTGAGTTTCCTCTTTTATAGTGTTCAAGTGAACCAAGAGTACTAACCACCTTTCTGAGCTAAGATAAGTCATTAGGTTGCTGATCAAAATCTAAACAGATATTCCTAACAATATCAATATGTTTACATATTCAAAATAATTTGCGTGGAACAATTGTCAAAACAATATCAATTTACTTTAGCTCAATCAGACAATACATTACGGCCATACGAACCGTGGTGGCACATAGGTCGGTTTTTACATGACAATAACAATGCCCTACCAAAGGGATAATATAACAATGGAAGATCTCCAAAAGCACGACATTCCCTCGAAAGGGACAAACAATTCATAGGCATATCGATGAGCATAAAACATATTTCAATCCATGCTTTTGAACAAAACAATTTTCACAAATCACAATCACGATAAAACATTTATGGGTACACATACTTGATCCTTTTCAATAAACTATTATATCAAGTCTCATAACTTGATATAATAATCATAAGTTGTTTATCAAATCATAAAACGATACATATATACAATAACAATAAAATAGAAGTAAAAGTGCAAAGAAACCCCTTTACCTCGAATACGATACGAATCCAACTTATTATAGACAACCACAAAACTCCAATGATTGCAACTCGAATTGTCCAAACTCATCTTGACCCACAAACTTTACGTATATTTGTTCAATCAAGCAGTAACCATGTCCTGAAAAGAATGCGCCAAAAGGATTGTGAACCATATCACACTTACCAAATCTTGTCGATCCCATAATTAATTACTCCTAATGACTAAGTAATAGATTAAGAACAACTCATCTTGAACACCCACGTGAACTTCATGATTGATAATCCTTCTCATCAATTAAATCACCAATTGTAATGATATAATTAGAGTACCTCCACTCTATGAAAATCCATGATCATCAATTTGCGAGAAATACAATTACCTAAAATCCTCTGACTATTACTAATAACTGTGGATAGAGAGTCATCCAAGTATAATCTGATTGAAAGTCCAGTCCGTTCCCAACCGTCCAACAACTCTTTAATACACACTTTAAACTTTTAAGCCGGTTCAAATTCAATCCAATAAAATTACCTAACCCGTCTCAATTTATCGATCCATAAAATAGTGACTAATAAAACCGTGTAACAATTCGAGTCCATATAATTTCTCGTCTCCAAATTAAGTTCATATAGACGGTCCAATAAAATTTCGGGATATTACAGACACGATCTGAAAGCATCTTCATCGAGACATCGACATTACTACAAAAATCATGTACAATAAGCATTATGAATTTCTCGTAGAAAGTCGGTGACAAACAAGCATGAAACATACAAGCATCATATGCAACGTGCATCATGACAAGCAAACATCATATAAAAAAACAAGCATCATAAGTTAACAAGCGCCATATTATACAATGACTTTCAAAACTGGTCAAGCATCACAGTATACCATGCAACATGCTTCGAATTCAAGCAATCATCACATAAAAAAAAACATCATAGAATGCAAGCATCATTTATGTGTAATAATTGTGGATGCTATTTTCAATTAGATGCTTGGAGTCAATATCAACAAAACCCCAATATTACAGGATTGCAGGATTGCATTTGTTCTAATTATAGGTAGTTGTTTAATGTAAAGGATCACTACAAATTTATAATTATACACGAATATGTAGGAAGAATTCTATGCATGTATCATTTATGTGTAAGAAAGATTTGTGATAAACACTAATTTGTAATTTACCTTAAAACTTAATAATTTCTAGTGAAACCACAATTAGTTGAGGGTTCTGATCTCAAATATATGTCTTGAAATTTTAAATACACCCCTATTTTTTATCAGAATATCAATCAACATACTTCATACTTTTCAAATTTAACCAAGTTAACCCCACAATCAGTTGAGAGTTTCTTGTCTCAGGAGAAGAGCTCAACGCCTTAAACATTTTCTTTTGCGTATCTGGAGATGAAATATGCAAGCAGTTGCGAGAATCAACTGTTTTACTTCAGTAAAGAGAAATGATAACATCTTGGCTTCTTAGTGAATTTATTTTTACTAACAATTCAAGTATGGCTCTCCATCAGTCTCTCTTCTCTGACTGTATGTAACAATGTACAGGATTACTTCGGAGACAATATATGGCGGCTTATGCAGCTGCAACATCTCTCAATAACCTGTTGGAGCAAGTTCAGTCGTATCATGATCGAAATGCAGTTCTTCTTGACGATCAACTGAAACAGCTTGCATCTATCCAGGAGAAGGTTAGTTCCTTTCAAAATTATCTTGAAAGTTATCACACTGCACATGCAAAAGATGCAGAAGATTTGGAAGGTCGAATTGCAGATACATGTTATGAGGCTGAAGATGTAATCGAGTCATACATAGTGGGTTATATACATTCGAAAAATCATGAAGGCAGGTTCTTTACAAAATTATCCAGAAAGTTGTCCACACAACTTGCATCATTCCTCGAGAAGAAGGTTTGTTGCCTGCAACGGAGTTTAAAGGAAACGCCAAACATCTTCTCTCAAGGATTAGAAAAGGTGATTGATGAGATGGATTCTATCAAGAAAGAGGTGAAGGTGATTGAAGAAAACGGCGCCCTGGAAGATCAACAAGGCCTATCTTTTACCCCTGTGGATTCAATCAGGCCTCCTCCTACTCAGAGTGATATTTTTGTTGGACGTGATGACCTATTGATTAGTGTCATAGAGAAGATTGTTGGAGGGCAGCCAAATCGCCAGGTAATTCCAATTACTGGAATGGGTGGCATTGGTAAGACTATGCTTGCTAGAAAAGTTTATGACAGTCCACATGCTAAGCAACACTTTGATATCCGTGGTTGGGTAACAATATCTCAAGTATATGATGTTGGGAAATTATTGTTGCGCCTTTTACGTGATATAGAGGCTCCAATTGAAGGAAACGGTGAAAATCTTGCAGTTCATGAATTGGGTCTAATTTTACACAAACACCTGTCTGGAAGGAGATATCTGGTAGTTCTAGATGACATGTGGAGCATTGATGCATGGGATACAATACAACGGTTTCTTCCAGATAACTCAAATGGAAGTTGTGTCATGGTTACCAGTAGGTTGCGACATGTAACCAATCGTATGGACTCTTCGAATCATTTTGAGATGAATCTTCTAGATGAAAAGGAAAGTTGGAAACTATTTCATGGAAAGGTATTTGGCAAAGAAATTTGTCCTCCGGAGTTCATGGAAGTTGGGAAAAGGATTGCAAGAAATTGCAAAGGGCTCCCTCTGTCTTTGATTGTTATCGGTGGACTTCTTGCAAACTCTAAAATGATACTACGAGATTGGGAGCAAATTTCTGCAAATATTACTGAAATAGTAAACTCAGCAGACCATGAGAGTCACCTGATGCTATTCGCTTTGAGCTATAACCAGTTACCAATGCATTTAAAACCATGCTTTCTCTACATGGGAGCTTTTGCTGAAGATGAAGAGATTCATGTCTCTAGGCTTATCAATTTGTTGGTTGCTGAAGGTTTTGTCAAACCAATCCAAGGTAGAAGCATGGAAGAGGTCGCTCATTCATATTTAACAGATCTCACTGACAGAAATCTCATATTTGTTAGCAGGCGAAAACGCAGTGGGATTATAAGAGATTGCAAAATCCACGATCTCTTAAGAGATTTGTGCTTGAGGGAAGCAAAGAAATGCAGATTTCTTTCCTTCATCAGAGAGCAAGATCCTATCACGCAGGACATAAGCAGACAACGACGTATTGGAGTTCAAGCAATGACCCTACGTTTTTCAAAGACATCGGTCCCTGATATCAGCTATGAACCTCCTCAAATTTGTCATGCATTAAAATCAGCTTCATTTCTTCGTTCTGTTGTGGAGTATTCCCCGGGATTTGAGCCATTAAATAGGTTGCTTGATTCTGAGTACTATCATTTTCCATTGGTGGATCTCAAGGATTTCAAGTTGGTGAGGGTCTTGGATGTGACTGAAGAGTACCTCCCACAAGATGTTTTCGGGTCAGTTAATTCTCGGTACATTAGTCATCCGACTATAAGAGGATCTTATAGTTTTTCCTCTCTAAATTTGTTGTGGAATCTACAAACGCTGGTTATGGGTAACGTTTATTATCACGAATTCATCCATAGCAGTGAGTTTATAGTTCCATCCGCAATGTGGGAGATGGCACAACTTAGGCAGGTAAAGATTTATGATTTTGTAATGCCTGAGCCTCCAGGCCGGAAGGATAGCTGTGATATTGTTGTCCAGAAGAACCTTCAAACACTCTTGCAGGTAAGGGATTTCAGGTTGACAGAAGAGATCCTGAAGGGAAGACCCAATGTCAAGAAGCTTAAAATTGTTCAAAAATCTCCTGCAGTGAGGTTCTCAGATTACTTACTCAACAATCTTTTTTTTCTGGAAAATCTCCAGTCGTTTTATTGCGGGTTTGGGGAACAATATTCACGGACTGAAGTTATGGAGGGCATCAAATTCCCAGCATCACTCAGAAAATTGACTCTAGCAAAGTGTCCTCTAGATTGGGATGATCTTGCAACAACTGTTGGAGATCTACCCCAACTGGAAGTCCTGGAACTTCGCAAAGGTTGTCGTGGGGAAGAGTGGAACCCACAGGATGATCAGTTCCTTAAACTGAAAAGGCTCAAAATTACCTTCCACGGTCCGCAGCAATGGAATGCTGAGAGTACACATTTCCCTGTCCTTGAAGAACTACATCTTTTCCACACTCAGGATATGATAGAGATCCCCTCTGGCATTGGAGAAATTGGATCTCTTAAGTCCATTTATGTGAGTGGTGGTTGCGCTTCTTTAGTCGACTCAGCAAAAGAAATATTAGAGGGGCAACAAGATGTTGGAAATGACGATTTCGAACTCATTATCAAAGAACTTGAATTGATGGAAGCCATTCAGGGAGTTCTTGGAGTTGGTGGATGAATGAAAGTGAGAACATTATTTGTATAAAATGTTATATATATTCTACCATTAGGTGGGTAGTTTGTAGCTTCAATTTGATTGCAATATATAACGTGTCAAGTTAATTGGTGCTGCAGCTGCAGATGGAAGCGTCTTCTGTGTACACCACTGCTTCTTGGAGTTGGTTCAAGTAAATTTGGTTGTGATCTTTGGTTACTGTTTTTCTTTTTTTGGTTGATTGTTCTATGTACTACTAGAACTTTATGTTTGGTTGTATACTTGCAAATGATTTGTGGAGTTTATTCTTGATGTCAGAACATCATTGAACGGCTCTATACGCGTAGTTCCTATGATTTATGATTTGTGGAAATAAAATACTCCCTCAGTCCCTGAGATTTTATGTGTAAAGATATAATTGTTTATTATTTATTGGATATGGGGTGATTTCATTTTTTAGTAATGCATATAAAATTATGTGGAATGAATAAAAGTAGCAAATGTACTGTCGGATGGAGTATTGCAAACATTTTAATTTTAGTATCACATAAACCAATCCCTCAAAATGTTGAAAGCATAAGTGATGATATTATGCACTACTTCTACTTTTCTTGGATAACACTATAATAATATGGCTTAAAGCCTCTTATGTGAACGTTTAACTGCTAGCTAATCTGATAAATTTGTTCAAGTTTATAAAAAAATAAGCTTGCTGATTTATTTTTACGGCTCTGTTTAGTAGTAATATTTAGGCAAATAATAACAGGTTGAATTATAAAGAAAAAAGTAAATGAAAAATTGAATTTTTTGGGTTTGGATGTAATTATTTAACATGAGTAAATTTTAGGCAAATATGTAAATTAAGCAAATTTAGGGTTGAATCAGAAAAGGGGCTATATTTAAGAGGCATTATAGGTAGTTTCCCTATATCTTAGTTTTCAAATTATAATTTGATAAATTTCAATTTAGTCCATACGAAAAAATTACATATATTACCCCTTAAATTGATTCTCATTTCAGATTCACCCCTGTATTAGCTTAAATTACAGATACATTCAATTTTTACAAAGGGAAATTTTGAGAATTACATCCAGTCCCAAAAGTTAACGGAGCTGCTAATGTGGACTGAAATAGTGGAGGGGGAGTTTGAATTAATAACCAAAATGCCATCCTTTTTTTGAATTGTAATTTTCTTTAATTTCTTCTTTCCCTTTTCTTTTATTTTTCCTTTTCTTTATTCCTCCTTTATTCAATTTATTGCAAACCAAGTCCCTAGTCTTAATTTAATTTTACAAAGCTCACCCACAACTTTTTTGAAAAAGCTCAATCAAGTCCTTTAACTTTTATATCCACCACTAACATCAACCAAACTCCATAAACTGTCACGATTGAATCTCCATCTTCACCACCCACAAATCGAGCTCCAAATCGGAGCTCTTCAAATCAGAGCCTAAGAGCTCCGATTTGGACCTTTTGAAAGCTCCAAACCGGAGCTTTAAATTAGAATAATATTGATGGGGGGGGGGGGGGGGGGTTGTGGGAAGGAAGAAGATGAAGTGGGTTTTTTCCATTTCTATTTTATTTTTACTTTTCTTTAATATGAAATTGAAATTTAATTTATTTTTACATTTTTTTCTTCACACATGAATTAATTTTCACATGGAGAGAGAGAAAATGTTGATGTTGTCATGTTGGTCAACGAAAATGAACTTCAGGGAGCATTTGTAATTCACGTCAATCCGGGAATGATTCTGTATTTGAGCCAAAATTAAGGGGAACCGTAAGTAATTCACCCTTTTAATTAATTGTATTTAGCACCCAAGTCTGTATTTGCACAAATCCACCCAGGCACAAAAAATGATGGTCGAACCATCCGAATATTGGTTGTAGTAAATAAACTTAAATGAGCCAATTTAGTTAAGGCCGATACCACTATCATGACATGGAAGAGACGTATCAGAACAAGTTCGATGTATCAAAATATGATGGTCGAACCATTCGAATATTGATCCAAGACCCAATTAAAATTCATCTGAATAATTTGACCTGAAAATATCTGATCCAAATTAAAATCGACCAGAAATATACTATATGAAATCACATGAATTAAATTGAAATGAAAGGGTCATTTAGTAATTGAATTCAAATAACTCATTCATGACACTAACAGATACTCCCTCAATTTCAGAAAAAGTGTTACTCCCTCCATCCCGGAGAACTTCATACATTAGGGCTAGCGCGCAGTTTTATGCGAAAAGTTAAAGTAATGATAGAATATAGAAGAAGTGGGAAAAAGTGTACTTTTAATGGCAAATTGTGTAATTTGAGTGTAAAGTTGAGATTGTTTATTATTTGTTGGGTGTGGGGTAGCTTTCTTTTTTAGTAATGCATGAAGTTCTGTGGGACGGCTAAAAATGGCAAATGTATGAAGTTAGCGGAGACGGAGTACATTTTATTATTACTGCGGTCATTAATTATTATTTCTTTAAACGATATTAATAAATAAATTATTAAAATTATATAATGAAAATTTAGTAATTAAATTTTTATTATATGATTTTATTAAATTATTTACTATTATCGTTTATGAGTAATTGTCAAACTCAAGACAATGACGATAAGTCAAAATGTAACACTTTCTCTGAAATTGAGGGAGTATATGGAAACCGCTTAAATTTCATAATGGTATACTCCCTCCCTCCCAGTTTCATTTACATGTATTCCGTTTTGGTCTGTTCCAAATTCAATTACACATTCCTTTAATTAAAAATATATCTCCTACTTTATTCACTATCTTTCATACTTTATTCACTATTTCTTCTACTTTATTCAATATATTTCCTACTTTATTACCATATCTCCTACTTTATTCACTTTATTTTTAAAACTTATGTCCGACCCCGCAGATAATTGAAACCGGAACGGAAGGAGTATATGACTACAAACAATTCAAAAAACGACCTTTTAGTGCTCCGATTCAATATGACACGTAGTACTATAATTCGATATTTGAATGACGTGTTTGCATGGTCTAATGATACGAGTAACAAAATATTATTGATGACAATGAAGTATGATGATTGAAACAAAAAGTTGTAGGACCTGATTGTAAATTATGGGATGGGAAAGTGAAAACAAGAGCGAAGCCCACAGATTATCCTCCAAATCCCCAATACTTGGTGCTTTACAAGTACACACAGATAATAATTTCTTCATTTATCTGGTAAGTTAAGTTGTTTGTTTACCAAAGTAGTATTTTCAAAGTTCATCCACCAATTATTCAGAGTTTAGTCGTACGATTGATTTTTCAGTCATTGTTCGGCAAATCGGACTTCATAGTCGGCTTCAGCACCAAGGAGTTGAACTCTGGGATACAGTTTTCTTAGCAAGGTAATAAATCTTACTAGAAAATTTATTTATGCGCTGTTATACATTCTTAGTTGTATGCTTTATGCTTACACAACCAGAATACAACTTGTTTAATTACCAAAATGATAAGTTGGATGCTAGAGCCATCAGAACTTGTATGTTTACCAAAATACGAGTTGTGACAATCTTTAAGTAATCTGAATTTTGTAATTACATGTTGAACTTTGTATGTTTACATCTTATACGAAGTAGTATATATAACTTGCCATGAATAGTACTTATGTAACATTTGATCATTTTATTTGCGAATCAATGTACAAGAAAGTTGTCATACAGTTTTGATGATATCTATTATTAGATTATAAGAACAACTTGTGTTAGATAGTCCAAATGTTAGACGAGTAGAAATTACGGTTATTCCTTATATTTAATGTGTGTCAAACCGTTAAACTCAATGTTTTCGCCTAGCCGGAGATGAAATATGCTAGCATTTGCGAAAATAAAATGTTTCGGGTGTAAACAGAAATGCTAACATCTTGGCTTCTAGGGTGAATATATTTTTACTAACAATTCAAGTATTTCTATATCATTTTCTCTGACTGTATGCAAGAATATACAGGATTACTTCGGAGACAATAAATGGCGGCTTATGCAGCTGCAACATCTCTCATTAACCTGTTGGAGCAAGTTCAGTCGTATCACGATCGAAATGCACTTCTTCTTGACGAACAACTGAACCAGCTTGCATCTATCCAGGAGAAGGTTAGTTCCTTTCAAAATTATTTTGAAAGTTATCACTGTGCACATACCAAAGGTGCAGAAGATTTGGAATGTCGAATTGCAGATACATGTTATGAGGCTGAAGACATAATCGAGTCATACATAGTAGATTATATTCATTCGAAAAATAATGAAGGCAGGGTCTTAACAACATTATCTAGAAAGTTTTCTAGACTGCTTGCATCCTTCCTTGAGAAGGTTTGTTGCCTGCAATGGAGATTAAAGGAGACGGGAAACACCTTCTCTCAAGGATTAAAAAAGGTGATTGATGAGATGGATTGTATTGAGAAAGAGGTTAAGGTGATTGAAGAGAATGGCGCCCTGGAAGATCAACATGGCCTATTTTTTACCCCGGTGGGTTCAATCAGGCCTCCTCCCACTCAGAGTGATATTTTTGTTGGACGTGATGACCTATTGATTAGTGTCATAGAGAAGATTGTTGGAGGGCAGCCTAATCGCCAGGTAATTCCAATTACTGGAATGGGTGGCATTGGTAAGACTATGCTTGCTAGAAAAGTTTATGACAGTCCACACGCTGACCAACAGTTCGATATCTGTGGTTGGGTAACGATATCTCAAGTATATGATGTTGCGAAATTATTGTTATGCCTTTTACATGATATAAAGGCTCCCTCTGAAGGAGAAGGTGAAAATCTTGCAGTTCATGAATTGGGTCTAATTTTACACAAACACCTGTCTGGAAGGAGATATTTGGTAGTTCTAGATGACATGTGGAGCATTGATGCATGGGATACAATACAACGATTCCTTCCAGATAACTCAAATGGAAGTCGAATCATGGTTACCAGTAGGTTGCGACATGTAACCAATTGTATGGACTCTTCAAATCATTTTGAGATGAATCTTTTAGACGAAAATGAAAGTTGGAAACTATTTCATGAAATGGCATTTTGCAAAGAAATTTGTCCTCCGGAATTCATGGAAGTTGGAAAACAGATTGCAATAAATTGCAAAGGGCTCCCTCTGTCTTTGATTGTTATTGGTGGACTTCTTGCAAAGTCTAAAATGATATTACGAGATTGGGAGGAAATTTCAGCAAAAATAAGTGAAATAGTAAATTCAGCGGACGATGAGAGTCACCTGATGCTATTGTCTTTGAGCTATAACCAGTTACCAATACATTTAAAACCATGCTTTCTCTACATGGGAGTTTTTCCTGAAGATGCAGTGATTCATGTCTCTAGGCTGATCAACTTATTGGTTGCTGAAGGATTTGTCAAACCAATCCAAGGTAGAAGCATGGAAGAGGTTGCTGAGTCATATTTAACAGATCTCACCGATAGAAATCTCATATTTGTTAGCAGGCGAAAATGCAGTGGGGTTATAAGAGATTGCAAAATCCACGATCTCTTAAGAGATTTGTGCTTGAGGGAAGCAAAGAAATGTAGATTTCTTTCCTTCATCAGAGAGCAAGACCCTATCATGCAGGACATAAGCAGACAACGACGTATTGGAGTTGAAGCTATAAGGAAACGTGGCTTCATTTCATGGAGATTCCTCCAGAAAGTTCCTCAAATTTGTCATGCATTGAAGTCAGCTTCATTTCTTCGTTCTGTTGTGCAGTATTCTCCGGAATTTAATCTTCTATTTCTACGTTGCGTGTATGATCTTGAGGGTCATCGTCCATTGCTGCAACTCAAATATTTCAAGTTGTTGAGGGTCTTGGATGTGACTGAAGAGTACCGCCTACAAGTCATTTTCCGATTAGTTAATTCTCGGTACATTAGTTGTCAGACTGATGGAAGATCTTATAGTTTCTCTTCTCTAAATTTGTTGTGGAATATACAAACGCTGCTTATCCATTGCTATAGTGAGATTATTGTTCCACCCGCAATGTGGGATATGCCACAACTTAGGCAGGTAAAGATTTATGATTTAGTCATGCCTGAGCCTCCAAGCCTGAAGGGTAGCTTTGATATTGTTGTGCAGAAGAACCTTCAAACACTCTTGATGATAAAGGATTTCAGATTGACGGAAGAGATCCTCAATGGAAGACCAAATATCAAGAAGCTTAAAATTTATCAAGGTTGTGACAAGACTGCATTGAGGTTTTCAGATTACTTACTCAACAATCTCGTCTTTCTGGATAATCTCCAATCATTTTCTTGCCGGTTTGGAGACCAATATTCACGGACTGAAGTTCTCGAGGGCATCATATTCCCAGTATCACTCAAAAAATTGACTCTAGTAAATTGTCCTTTTAATTGGGATGATATTGCAACAACTATTGGAGTTCTACCCCAACTGGAAGTCCTCGAATTTCGCACTGGTTGTTGTGGGGAAGAGTGGAACCCACAGGATGGTCAATTCCTTAGCCTTAAAGTGCTCAAAATTGTCCGTCAAGGTCCGTGCCGATGGAATGCCGACAGTACACATTTTCCAGTCCTTGAACAACTACATCTTAGCCGCACTCGGAATATGAGAGAGATCCCTCCTGGCATTGGAGAAATTGACACTCTTCGGTCCATTATTGTGTCTGATGGTTGTGCTTCTCTAGTCGCATCAGCAAAAGAAATATTAGAGGAACAAAAAATGCTGGGTAATGATGATTTTGAACTTATAGTCAGATCATATGTACCTGATTATGTATGGAACAAACTGGAAGCAATGAAGAGAACTGATGGATGATAAAGCAAGGTGAGGACACATACAAAAAGCAGTTATCTGTTTAAATTTTATGTTCAACCATTAGTAGGTATTATTGTAGCTTCAATTTGATTGCAATATATAACATGTCAAGTTAATTGGATGGATCTGCAAAAGGTAATCATGCATGGTTGTGATTTGTGCAGATTGGTTTCAGCAATTAATCTCATTTTACTTATGTTGATATTTGTGTTTCATTATTTTTCAGCATGTATAATTTAGTTCTGGCATTTGAAGTTATAGTTTTGTTTTTCTCAGGCAGGAATAAGGATGGCTGCTATGAGGATTACTACTATGCTGCACATGTGAAGGCTTTTCTTTTGGGGAAATTTGTAATTGGTTTCAGCATCTTTAGTGTAGACTACTGCTTCTTGGAGTTTGTTCAAGTCAATTTGGCTGTGATCTTTAGTTACTCTTTTCCATCTTTTGGATTGATTGTTCTATTGGAACTTATGCTTGGGTGTTTACTTGCAAATGATTTGTCCAGTCTGTTCTTAATGTCAGAACATCATTGTAAGGCTCTATACACGTAGTGCCTATGTTTTATGATTTGTGAAAATAAAATACTCCCTCCGTATCGGAGATTTTGTGTGTAATATAAAATTGTTTATTATTTGTTGAATATGGGTGACTTCATTTTTTAATAACGTATAAAATTATGTAGGACAGATAAAAGTAGATGTACTGCCGAAGAGGGTATTGCAAACATTTTAGTTTTAGTATCAGATAAACCAATTCCTCAAAATGTTGAAAAGCATAAGTGATTTGCATTCATATATTATTCACTACTACTTCCTACTTTTTCCTGGATTACACCATAAGAATACATAGTTTTCTCGAGAAAATGATTTGGCGATTTATTTGGTTTTTTTTCAATTTTACAGAGGAGGGTTAGGATTCATGTTAAGTTCAATTGGAGATGCATTATGTTAGAATTTTTCTCCCTTTTTACATGTTAGTTCCACCCCCTCTAAAACACTGTAAAGATCATAAACAGCAGATCAAGAAACCATTGACCTTTTCTAATTACATTATAGTACAAGTACCACTACAATGAGCCTAAATACAATTGAAAGAAACAAAAAACGGAGATCAAGAAAAATGTATACTACATATTATTAATGTTCCCAACTCACAGCAAAACTAGAGTACAGAATGAATTTAGAAAACAGACCGGCTAAAGATTGAATCCTGGTTTCAGCCCCATCTAATGATTGCAGAGCCCCATGTAAGGCCAGCTCCGAAACCGGCAGTAGCTATAGTATGACCAGCTTGTACCTTCCCACTGCGTACAGATTCGTCTAGTGCCAGTGGGATGGACGCAGCACTTGTATTCCCGTAGTTTGCCAAATTCGATATCACACGCTCTGATGGGACCTCTAGTCGAGTTGCTACTGCATCAATAATTCTTTGGTTCGCCTGATTCAATCATAGATCTCTTTAGCTTCTATCGTAAATGTAAGTGTGCTGAATTTACATGAAGTGCACAGACAGTAAATAACTGGCGATGAACCATATAGCTCATCAGTAATTCAACGTTGTAATGTGTATGGTAATCCACAAGATATAGATTGTGCTAGTGATACAAAATGTCATGTAATCTAACCATTTCCACAAAATAAAGGTATAAAATGTTAGTACCGTGTATATGACATCGCACTATCTTATAACCCACAATTAGAAGAGCAACGTTAGTACTACGTTCCCGACAATTTGTAACCAAACGAGGATAATTTTGTTTCTCACAATTTTGAACTGATTCTACATTAAGAAAGGCAGGCAATATTTTACTACACAGTAGATCACTGAAAGACAACAATTTGAGTCATCCATACCTGATGAAGAAGCAACCAATCTATACTGGATGCAGAGAGACCTGCCTTCTGTAGAGCCAACTCTATAGACTGAGGAACAACACGAGCAGCAAATCGAAAGACCTCTTTACCATTCATTTGGATGGTAGAGTATGAGAATCCTTTTGGTAAATGTCCAATCAGTGAACCATTTGTGCCTAGATCATTTTCTGGTTCTTTTTCCTTCATCGTAGCGTTTAAGTTTCTGCCATGAACAAATCAAAATCAGCATTGATTTAGACTTTTCATTCTAAAACACAAGTGATAGTAATGTAAGATATCAATACCTTTGGCCTTCACCATCACTATGCAAGTCAAAAGCAAATAAACCATCCTCTTCTATATCACACGCCTACAGTAATAGATTCAGATTCATTTTATACATAGAACACCAAAACAAAAACAATAAACTTCAATAAAGCACAAAGCATAGATTGCTTTATTCGACTACTAGAGGATGCAGAAGACAGCTCATATTTGAGTTGAGAAGCAACCGAATATTGTCAGTTAATCCCAAATCTGTACTTCCATAATAGTGATTCTCATGTCATATGCAATTCTTTTATTCCTTATATGACATCCACAAAGAGGCATGAGCGGTTTTGGATCAAGAAACAATTTGGTGTTCTGTAAGAACCAGGAAGAAGCATTCTGCTTCTGGTCCTTACACACAGAATCACAGGTCTTCTTTAAGAAAGCAAATTGGAGGACATAGACCTTACTATATATGATTTGAACGGATTTGGAATAACATTTATAATTGGGCACCACTTAAACAAACTACACAAATCACAAATGGCGGCAGTAAGGAGAATGCAGTACCTGTACTAACACTGCACCAGCAGCATCACCAAAGAGGATACATGATCCTCTGTCTGTCCAGTCAACATAGCGAGATAGAGCATCAGCCCCAATCACAAGAACATTCTTGAATCCACCTCCTAACACACAAAATAAGTTAAAATATTATTTTACTAAAATAGCTATCACATACAATTTCACTATCTTTTTATGCTCAACTAGTTGACTTCCGTTACCTCTAATGTGGCAAGCTGCAGATACTAAGCCCAGCACAAAACCACTACAAGCAGCCGTAATGTCATATGATAATGGATTACTTTTGCAGCCAAGCGCTTTTTGAATCTGTAAATCAATTAGCAGACTGTAAAAGATACGGTTATGAATTTACGACAAAGGTAAGATATGTAAGGAAACAGGAAACTTAGATAAACGGGTGGTGATATATTCAAGAGGATGGATACGGGTATTTTATTTAGAAACAATCAGCCCAGAGATCTCTTCATCACCATTTGGTAGTTTAGGAAATTGGACATCTTTAATGTTGTTCCATGTGCTGGAAATATCAAGAACTGGTGGTGCATATGCATAATTTTTATATTATTTCGACTTGGTGTCCATAGAAAAAGTATGCCAAAGAATTAACAAAAATATAAGATGTTAAGTTTTTTAACATAAGTTCAAAACCCTCATGTAAAATTATGCCTCCATTTGCTCCCAAAAGAGCTCATGATAAGCTATGGAATGTGGACAGTACATGTCATTTATGTCCTAAACAGAAACACAAAAGAAAGAGGAGCCATTTTTTTAATTTAATCATTATACTTCACAGTATGGAGCAAATTTATACCTGTGGAGCACCACCGAATAGATCCTCCGGAGTTGAAGTACACAACAATACGAGGTCTACTTCATCAGGATGTACTTCTGCCATTGTAAGAGCTTTCTTTGCTGCCTCTACAGCCAGACTTGTCAAACTTTCTTTTCCTGCAGCAGCATAACTTTAAAATATAGCCCAATCTGATATTTACAGTAAAATAAACACTGAACATACACCGACTCCATAATCGTACAAATTAGGAAAAAATTGTCCTAACCCATAGTCACACTCACACACATTAAAATTTTCCAGTAACTTTTCCAGGTCCACAAGATCATTAACTTCAACAAAAATTCGTAGGAAGTCCACTTAGCCATAGCAAATGACATATTGGACCTACTCATAGTCATAATCATAACTTAGAAAGAAATTCACTGGCAAATATTTGAATTATTAACTGGGAAACTTTCTAACAAAATAAGAACATGCCCTGCTATGATTGAGGAAATATTGTGATGTGCCGCTAGTGAGAAATTGAATTACAGACTATGGAACCAAGTAATAAAAATAAAAAGAACGGTCACATGTAAAAATAAGCTTCAAATTAATCAAAAAGAGAATGATAGTAGAAAAAGATCCCCATCCAACACTTAGGGCCTGCATAGATTCATTTTCATTCCATATGGGAGTTTGGATGGATGCTTTTAGTCCTGAGGCTATATGGTAACAGGTAGGGTAGGGCTATTCAATGCGACTAACTCTACTTCACGGTGTCGTAATGTGAGTACCAAGGTGTCAACTATGTTGGGTGATGTAATAATTACATATTACTAATGGTTAATGGTTTGATAGTGCAAAGCCAAAAGCAGGGCATGTGAATGTTTGATTGGTAACATGAGTTACTAAACATTTTCATCATGAACATCCAATCTTGATATCCCCTTGTGACCACTATTATACTTGATAACCAACTTCAATTTGCTATCTTGGATTCACTCAATTTCTTATTTCCTGCTTTTTGCAGAAATGGGAGATTCTCTACATTGAAGACAGGATAATGACGTTTAGGAAATATATTTTTGGATCTTCTATTCCAAATTTCTAACCATTATCCTAATACTCTAAGAAAGAATACAGTGGTAAAATTACAAAATTGAACTGCAAGGTGTTGATAATTTACGGTTTATGATATAACAAATAAAATTTGGTCACAAGATCAATGAAATGTTATGAGTACTACTCCCTCCATACAGTAAGAAACTTCCCATATCAATTTGACGTGTTGTAAGTAAATAAGTGGGCCCACAGACATGTCCAAATGAGAAGTTTTGTTTAGGACTACATAAACGGAAAGTGGGAAGCTATTGACCCGGAGAGGAAGTAATACATAAAACTCAAGGCAACCTGGGTAGAAAAAAGCAAAATCTGGAGCTGGAAATTTAAGTCTCAACATTTAAATAAAGAACGTAGATTAGTTTACAAAATTGAGAGATCACATAACCTAGACTGGTTGAATAAACATGCATGAGCATATGCGACAAATACAAACTCACGAGAAAGTATTCTTCGATTTCGGATCCCAGTCCGAACAGATATCCATTCATCATTAGTATCAACTATTTTTGAGAGATCATCATTCGATATCAAAAGATCTGGGACTGCAGAACCACATCCAACTAACTTGCAGCCTTGATTGACAAGCCTACACAATTTTAAGTTTGTGAAAGAGAGGAGTCAGAAGTAAAAGACTATGTGGACAAATACAAAGAACATGCCAAGGACATAGTAATGACTAGTGAGTTGTTAAAGAACAAAAGCATAATCTATTCGATGAAACAGAATAATAGGACAAATTGTCTCCAGTGAACACATGTCAGCAGCCACCTCGGTATATGTCAGACAGAGCTCAGTGCAAAAAACAATATAAAGGTTTGCAAGGTATAACACTACAGCAGCAAAGCATTATAGTAACAGCAGTTTCGGTGACAATGGACACTGGACAGAACTTCTAAATGGTAGTGAAGCAGTAATTACTAGTAATTAGTTGTCCCATAATGCCAACAATATAAACTACATTCTTCTAAATGAACGAATCCACTAATTAACAAACCAACTCCTCAACATACTAATCATGCCTGTATATCCGTTGTCCTTCAAAGTATAAAAAAAAAAAGGAAAGAGAGAACGAAAAGAAATAATAGCATGTTTCACGCAAGTATTTTCTCTTTACAAAATTAGAAGCAGAATAACATATAAAATACTGTCAAAACAGTCAAAGACAGATTCTCCAAGGCAACACTTAATAACCTTAGTGCAGACTGGCCTAATGTATGCTTCTTAAATAGCAAGCGAGACTAATTTTCTCGAATTGTTTAAACACTCGGGTGGCTTATAATTTCAGCGAGATAGCTGTTAAACAGCCAAGCCTCAGTTACTACCATTAGCACAAAACTAAAAATCCACCCAAAACAAATATCCTAGTGGAAATGACAATAGTAGAAGATTCTCGATTACTTTTAGGCTGTCGTAACAAACCCATATACACCAAGGGAGTTCAAAAACATCTAAACTTAGCATTGCTATTGCATACCACCATTGGAAAAATAGACTCACAAAACCTTGCAATTGGTGGGATCTAACACCAATAACTTGCACCTAGAATCATGACATTTCACCAAACCCGTATGCTAATAACTGCACTGGCTAGTCCTGGGCTTAACAAGTTAACATTAGCCTGAGAAGACACTGCAATTTGGTCTCAACATGAACCTCAACCTTCAAAGCTAGATTGTATAGTCGGCGACACTACGACAAAATAATCGCCTCCAAAATTATCTTAGTACACCATGTCAGGATTCAAGTTATGAACCCTATACCTTGCAATTGGGGATCACTGGCCCTATCCATTAAAGTCCATAACTTACATAAAAAAAATTCGCAAGAAACACTATTTAATTTAATTAACAAGCTTCATCCATTCATGCTAACAGGACTTTTCGATAAAACACATACACAGAACAAGCAAAGACTGAGACTTTACAACAATCAATCACCTGGAGGGTCTTGAATCGGAAGGTGAAAGCTTATCCACACCCTGAGTAGTTGCAGAACACACTATTCGATTAAACAAAATCCCAGATCGATTAAATTGAGAAAATCTATTCCCCCTGACAGTTACAGGAACTGTTGGAGTAAACAACCCAATTGCATTCGCCATCTCCTAGTAATAAAGTTGGGATCTTTAAGGTTTATTTATACAAGAAACGAATCAGACAGATTCTTGGGTTAACTGAAACAAGAATTGGAGTTGAATTGACAGTATGGAAAAACAAGAAACAGGAACAAGAAGGGGTTTTTTGTTTTTCCTAATGTTGGGGTTTCCGGAAGTGAAAATTCCGATGTAAATCTCATCAGAGACGGACAAGTACATGCAATTGCAAATGCATGTCGGGATAAAACAAGAAAATGAATTGGATTGGAGAAATTATACAGCTTTGTAGTTGTACTACTAGTAATTCATCTCATTGTGTAAAATAAGCTCATGCACTCGGTAATTGGCATCTTTTTTTCTCGAGATTGAGTCATTGAATTGTGCCAGTGCGTAAATAAAGAAATGGTACTGCAGAAATGGGATTCTGCCACGTAGTGAGAGTCAACAAGTCTCAAACTATAATTAACTGTTCGTTCGTTTCAATGATTTAAAACTCTACCTATATTTCAGATTTTCGGATGGGATGGCGTTGTAGCTAACCACTTTCCGTTCCAACGAATTCACGTCATGGGAACTCGATAAATGCACCTATTACTTATAATTTCATATTCGTTACTACTCATACAACAATATGAGTTTTACACTAATGTAGCATTTGTTTACGATTAACATAGGTTTAATTTAAATGATCTAAGGTTCCATTTTGAACCTGCAAAGTATGACATAAAACTTGTAATTGTTTTCAACCTGCAATTTTTCATCTTAAAAATGCAATTTGTGTGCCTATATATAAATGTGAAAGTTTATATTTAAAATTATGATCGCTCGCTCCACATATGTTAAGAGGTATAATGATGAATTGTATATAAAAGTAAAAAGACACACTCTTGTATATTAACTGTCTGAGATATTTTGGATGATATTGAAGATAAGTCCTTGATACAAAACTACATCTACATAAATACTTCATTAATCATTACCACTCAACTACTTTAAATTTGTGGCTCGGTAGTATTAAAGTTCAACTATGAATTTGAGTCGTAATTTACTACTACTATTTAACACATGGGCTTACCACTATTCTTATAAATGAACGTGTGCTTGATAATTTGGTAGGAAAGGTTTCAAGATTTAAGATTGATAGATTTGGAAATTTGGTTGAGGAGTAAGATAGCTTTTGGTTGCTCTACTAATTTTGTTACTTGTCAACGTTACCAACTAATCCTGCGGCTGACTATATACTATGTTTCTGATTTTGGTTAATATTAAGTTATAATTCTATTGTTTGTTGAGCTACATTATAACTAGTGCACTTTTGTTAGACCAAAACTTCATTATCAGCCAAGGTACTCAAGGATATACATCATTTTCATGCAAGGATCTGATGAGGGGACGATTAATTCTTGAACAAATAATTGGGTGGGTTAGCTTCTAAAACCGACCTAAACTCGTCCAAATCCGTTTAAATTAATGATGTTTGGATCCGAATCGGAGATGTATACTCGTGTAACAGAACACTCAACCATCCGACCTGGAACAACAACCCGATATAAACTCACCCGATCCGGAGAACAATTGTATGAACTTGCACAAAACTCTGCCACGGTTATGTTTAAAACTTTGTGCCCGAAAAATCATCCCACTATAGGAGAGTGAACCTAATAAGCACCTCAATTCCACCAATTTCTTTAACTTTGTGATTAGATTAGATTGAAGTACGAATTATTAAACAAATTAAAAAATATAATTGAAGCACACATTATTTATGATTGGTTCTGGAACAACTCCTCAAGATTGGGTTATTGGAGGTTTAGGGGGAGGTTAATGGGTAGAGATCAGGCCGGTACCCTTTTTGTTAGTATCGTCACACTAAATATATCGTATATCGTGACACTAAATGTACAGTTAATATTGTATTTCGTCACATTAAATATACAGTTTTTTATCTTTATTTTTCTTCATACTGTATATTTTCACTCTAATATACAGTTTTTGTCTTTGATTTCAAATTTTGGGGCCAACTTAGTCTGTTGGCAGAAATTTTCCCGAGGTTAATGAAGTAAAATGGGCCATAAGCCCATGAGTAAGGCTTCCCTGCGCGGCCCAAGATATAAAACACACTGGCTTTACTTAGATTAGATTAAGGCTGTTTGGGCCGCATTAAATGGGTTTCTCCACAACATGTCATGCTAATACAGCTTCTTGTTTGCCAACAAAATCATTAGTGTAATCGCACATGATTATAGCATCTTTAGTCTTTACTATGTATAATCATGTTGAGGCGTAACACATCCGTAATAACTTCTGCGACGATTGTGTATGCTATTTATATATACTCCTAAACTCTTAGTATTATAGATTTATAGTAGTACCAAACTGTATTGAAACAACCCACATTCCAGATTGATTAGGAGTGAACGGGGTAAATGGTTACGATTAGCACCGTTATCTAGTATATATGATGTATGTTGCATTTTGGATGATTTTAAAAATAAAGTGTGCAGAAAAGTAAGTATGTTAGTTTGTGGGATCAACGTAACATCCGGAAAACAATGTTCATGATTGACAGTTGACACCACGGGCGTGAGAGATCAAATAGTGGCCCAAACGGAACGGACAATTAAATCAAAATTGCTAATTTTGTCTCATGTAGTATGAATATATGTATCTTGTTGTTGTGGATAAACCAACTATACTATGCTTTGACCTTTTCCCTCACTCATTCGCTTCCTTAAATTATGTTTCTTTGTAATTATCGTTAATCACAATGAGTCTAGAATTCCAGTAAGGACAAAATAATGCACAGCCATTTTAATCTTTTATAATTAATTGAGATAACTCCAAAGCAGAAAACACATTAGTCAATTGTTAATAGGGACAATGTCACAGCAGGACGAACCTTGGTTGTTTGGGGAACTTGTCGCATTCCTCCTTGCATTGCATACTCCATCCTTTTTAATTGAGAACCAAAACCAAACTAGTCTAAGTTATGTTGCAAATGAACATGTGTGAATTCTGCTAATAAACCAAATTTAAATTAATCAATTAAAATATACATCCATTAGTCTTTCCTCACACATTCCTAGAGTAGCTAGATCATTAGAAAAAACATAGAATTGGACATGCGCTCCGTATGTCTAAAATATTCCTTAACATGATAGAGTATTTATACTGCATCTTATCCCAACTTTTAAATTAATCAGTAGACTTTCGACATTGATTAATTAGTACTTGAATTGCAATAAACTTTGTAGGTAAATATAATTTTCCTCAATTGTCCATGTGTAATATCCTGGTCTTGACATATTTACATATCCAAATAAATTAAGCTAACTTCAGAAGAAATAGGTTAATTGTATAGGAAGGGTGATGATACATCCAGAAGGCTATGTTCACTTCGTCTAAAAACTCATAAATTTTAATTCAGTTCAGATTTGTTTAGTTGTTTATTATACTACAAACAAATTCAGTTCGGATCACTTTTGTTCAGACGAAGAGAATTGAGCCTTACAATCTCATTCCAATTGCATTCATGTTCTTTGTAATCGTTCCGATTGGGCGACTTCTCTATTTCCATCAATCATTCTATAGTTTATATCTTGTTATTAAGGATCAAGATCTTGTCAGTTGTTCTTCATACTATAATTTTGTTTTATAACTAAAGTTTCCGCTTAAATGATGAGTTTGATCAGTGTCCCTTAGGGGTGAGCGCGGGCGGGTATTGGCGAGTATTTAAAAAATCAAACCAACCCACCTATGGCGGGTGATTATTTGTCCGACCCACGGCAGGTAGAATAATTTTTCAACCCGCGGTGGTTCGGGTGATAACAATGGCGGGTGGGTTGGCGGGTAGATTACTACATCAACATATCCATCAAATTAACAAAATATTTGGAAAGCAAGTAAAATGATGAAGTACCATTTTCACTTATGTAGTTTCTTAGTTTATACATGAAATAACCCTAGCTTTACTTTTATTAATCTACTATATATTTCTATATATTCATTTAAATGACAATTAATTTATTTAATATATATATATATATACATTTTTTGTTATGTAAATAATATGGCGGGTGGGGCGGGTGGGTTGCGGTTTGCACCCAACCAACCCACCAGTTGGCGGGTTATAAGAAATTTAACCCGCATAATTTTTAAAAAAAAAAATAATCAGCGGGTGCAAGTGAGATGCGAACGGTTTGTGCGGACAGGTCGGTCGGGCTGATTGTTTGCACACCCCACCCTTGTTCAACTTTATAGACCGTACGTTTGAGAGGGAAACAAGATGTGTATAATTCGCTTTATTATTGTCGATGGCTGCTCGGTTTGATGCAGATGAGGTTAAACGAGTGTATGCAACATTATAAATCGATTAAATTTCATGTTTTCAGGAAATAAATTTAGCACTTGCCACCCGAAAGAAAATTAAGAAATCTGGTCAAATAGTTTGGAGAAAAATTCATAAAACTATGGTTTTATAAATTTATAGAACAATAGTTTTAATAAAGTCAAATATTTTATTATATATTTCGAAAAAATTATAAAACTATATCTATAAAACAATCCATTTCGGAATAGGCTTTTGTTTTTTTTGGGGGAAGAATGGACGACATGAGAAGTTTTCTGGTGAAATATGTGTCAAAGCCGAAACTAAACTACCTGCTCTTTTCAATCAAATTTATTGAATCGAATCGAATCAATCAGAATCAATTGTAGTATAAAATATAACCAAGCGAATGAATCGAATCGAATGAGTTTTGAAGCCAAAGAGAAGAGCTAAAGTCTCAAAATTTATAAAGTTGAAACATTTTTCAAGTTTTAACGTTCATGCATGTATTTTAGATTTACGTCTAAATTCAGTTCATTAGGCTAGCCACTAGTCCAATATGTTCCTCAATCCTCAGTCACATGCATCAACCTTTAAAAGTAACCGCAGCCAAGCAATCCAAAATAGCTGATTGTCAAAATTATTTAAAAATAATTATACTTCCTACATCATAAACAAATGTCATATTTTACTTTTCCATAAATTTACTTTATGCCGTTATACTTTAGTAAGTTGTATCTGCTGTAAAGTCACACACTCAACAATTAACAAAAATACTATCCCCTCACACGAGTCTTTAACCTTGTTGTCTAAATGACCAACACTAATCATACCAACAAGGGGACAAACACTATTCATACTAACAATATGCACATTTATTTTCAAAAATACATCTACAAGAACTTCAAAATTTAACCATGCTTAATGTAGAACAAATTTAGGATCTGTAACCAACTGGAAAGTCTTACGTTGTGCTCATGAGTGAGGACAATGTCCGCGGAAAATGACATGTGTTGTTACAGTAAGGCCAACATATCACCCAAAAAGCAATCTAAAAGATCGGTTCGATCGATTAGTGGTCGTAGCGTTACAATTCAAGTAATCTAATAGGGTTTTAATCTTACATTTCTTTAAGTTTCTCAAAATAATTAATCCAAAACTCTTAGAATTAAATATGTAATATTCTAATTAATTCTATAAAACATTTCATTAGAAACTGACACAGTAGTACACAACCGTTGGACAATTCAAAACATTTCATAAAGCCAAGGAGATCTTTAATAACAAATGCAAACGTGCATGATAATATATGGTGTACATATTCTGTAATTAATTATAAAAAGGGTGATTTTGAAACCATTTAATAAAAAATAGGGACTAATCAATAATCATCAGTAGTTTTTTCTTTTTAGCAACAAACTATAGGTATTCATATCACCAAATAAGCAAAAAACCGTACAAGAATGAAAGGAAAAAAAATCCCTACCATACTGTACGACGAGCTAGCTTATGAGCTAGCGAGTTTTCACCACGCGGAACTAGTTAACGCCTTAATGTCTGTTAGAATAAGAACTAGCTAACGCCTTAATGTCTGTCAGAATAGGTCCAACAATTAAAAAATCAAAATCTAAACAATCAAACGAATTATTTAACGAGAGACAATATGTGAACATCTGAATCCGATCCCACCCTTGCAAGACCGTCCAATGAACCGCTGCACGGATTGTGTAAGCTTCAACACTTTATGGAGCCAAATGATGATCCAACACTTACATACGCTGAGCAAACAAACCGTCATGCATCCAAACACCAAACCCAATTCCCACACGCCATCCTCAGAAAAAGCCACATCCACATTAATTCGAACAAAACCCTCCTCCGGCAAAAACTGTAGATGACTCCTCCTAGACGTTGAAGTCATGTCTGCAGATCATATATCCCCACTTGCAGCACCCCTTTCCGTCCCATTTGCTGTCCCAGCTTGCCCATTTTCCTTCCTAACGTGCTGCAGCAGTTTCTCCTTGCGTTGAGTCACAAATCTCGCCACAAAACCCACCAAGTCTATAGCCGAACTCAGGTTTGATTTCGGTTATACCACAATTCCACATTAAAGTAACCGCAAACTCCCACCGTTCCTTCTCCAAATCTGCATATACCCAAGTAAACGAACAACCGGCTAAGGTTAAATTAGTAAAGACATTTACTTTTAGCGGTTCAATTTTCTCTACTTATAATTTTCCTTTCATTTACTTCCATAGAAAGAAAAAGGGCTTCTTCGCCATCGTTTTCACTCTCCTTTCATCTCCTTTTCTCCTCTGCAACTTCTTCACCATCTCAATTTCGATCCATCCATGGTCTCAATTTCGATCCATCCATGGTAATGTACTGTTAATTTTACTATCAATTTCAATTTTAATTTTAGTTTCTTAGAACTCAAAAAAATTCTTTCATTAGGCTCCCTCGTTTTTTGAAGAAGATTCGCGGGTAAATCTTATTACATCCTTGTTGTGATACATTTTGATTGATTGATTACATGGTTAGTAGGATATATTAAACTGGATTAATCCATACGATGATACACAGTACGGTTTAGTCTGCGTTTAGTACAGTCTACTGAATTTCGGGCCAATATATGTTTATATGTCGGGCCCATATATAACTAGTATTACAAATCTAGACTTTAGAGTATGTATTCCTCATTAAGGGTTTGTATGAGTTTTAATACATACTAAACATGCCTGTTCTAGCATGGCTTTATATAATATTAATACAATTTTATACATCTACTTACTAAGATTGGAGTCATACTACTAAACGTCTCCTAGGTGCAACAAATGGTTATCATTGTTTTTTTTAATGATGAGTTAAACTTAATTCAACTCATCATTAAAAAAACAACAATTATAACCAATAATTAAATTGAAACATATCAATTCATACTGACTCAAACCCTAATTCAACTCGAAAAAAAACAATTCACTGATAGAACTTACCTTTACATACTCTTTTATTATTTACTAGAACGTAAGAACACGCTACGCGTGTTATTGTGGCACATAGTTACAGTTATAGAAGACGTATACAAAGACAAATAATATTGTTGTTTCTGATAATGGATTTCTTTTTTTCAAGTTGAATTAGTGTTTGAGTTGATCTGTTTTAATTTAATTGGAGAAGGTGGATCAGAAAGATTGATTATCGCTGTTTTTTAATGATGAATTAATTTTTGTTTGGTTGAATTAGGGTTTAAAATTTAATTGTAAAAGACATATTGGTTGTTTTTTATGATGAATTGATTTAGTTGGGGTTATTGAATTAGTGTTTAAAATTTAAATGGAGAAGGAAGAATGGTTTTTGTTGTGATGCATTGATTTTGTTGAGATTGAATTAGGGCTTGTAATTTGATTGAATAAAACAGATTTTTTTTTTTTTAACTAAAGTCTAATTTATACATATATTACAAATGAGTCCAATTTAACTTAAATTAAGTACTCAATTGTACAACTCCAATAGTTGTCCACTTATATATATAAATAAATAAAAATACTCTGTAATAACTAGATGTCATAATAATACGCATAGCGTGTTCTCACCTTATAGTATCTATATCATATATTAAGTCAAAAAGGATTTGAGCCATGCTAGGCTATCCAAATCATTTAATTAGTTGTCAAAATCCTATTCTCTGATTGGTCAATTCATTTGCTTGGTTGTTAAATTATTTTGTTTTGATTGGTCTAATTTTGCTGATGTGGTATGATCTGGACAAAGTCAGAGCCTTCAAACTACGTTTTATGTAGAAAACGGTTCTCTATTTTGGAAGGTAGCATTTCAACAAGTCATTTATTTGTTTAATTGTCTTAAACATGGAAAATAGATTTTTAACCATAAAGACAACCTTTTGTGTTACTTCTCACGTATTAAAGGTAAGGTGATGCAATCTGATAAAAAAATGAAATATTTATGCGATGTTCTAGACTTGGTTAAGGTGTCCTACATAATCATGTCAAAAAATATTGCATTATATTTGAATTGTGAAATTGCAATTTCGACTTTAGAAATTCTAGGAGGGACGTCTCCTATAAATTTGTCGTGTATCATGCACTCAAATTTGCCATGTATCATAACTGAGAAGATCGAGTTGGTTTTTAAATTCACTCAAATTTGATTATCATACATGCAGAGTTTAATTCGTGGACAACTTGAGCCATTTTAAAATGTCCACCTCAAACAATTATGTGGCAAATTCTTATATTGTGATTGGTCCATTATTTAGCTGACTGTTAGATTCTTTTGTTCTGATTAGTCAAGATTTTAAATCATGGTGGTGTGTTATGATATGCACAAAAGTGCAATTAAGCAAACATTCTAAGTACAAGTTTAATTCTCTGTTTTGTGCTAAACGTGGAAATTTTAATAGACCATAATAACTCAATTCTATAAATTTAATTCTCTGTTTTGTGAGAATTTTTAAGGAAAGTTGACAAATTCAGATCTTAAAAAATACTGTATTAATGAGGATCTAAATTAGTTTAAACCATTCTAATCACCACGTCCAAAAATTCAACATTTTACATTTGAATATCTCCTAAATATCACATTCGGTAATCCCCATGTTTCATTCATTCACTCATATCTGCAGCCTGCAGGAAGAGAAGTGTAGACTGTAGAGTTCGGAAAGGCAATTGTTCACTCATATATTACAAGTCGATTGTTGACTGATGATCAATTGTTAATGATGATGAGTCCAACTTCAATTTTGGGAAAATATGAGTGGTGAAGGGTCATTCTAGATTTTGATAATTTCAGTAGTAATTGGTTTAATTGAGTTGTGCAAATTTAATTGACCGGATTTTAAGTGAGTTTTAACTGATGAATAGTAATTAAATTTTAATTGAGTTGTAAAAATTTATGTTTAGTAAAGTGTCAAAACTTTATCATAAAGTTTGAAATAGACGTGTATTAATGAGAGACATGAGAGACGGATTCATATATATTCTTATGCATATGTAAAATGTTTTATACAATATCAGTAATGTTTTATGAGTGAACATTTTATATCATTTTTTATGTATATGTATATCACCGATGTTCTTAATAAATTCTCTAATATTTTTTTATAAGAATGTGTTTGTCCCTTTTAGTTTCTCCATAAGACCGTTTCTCAGGAGACTTACTCAAACTTTATAGGTGAAAGCTATAAAAATTGTGTCTGGGAGATCATGTGGAGATTTTAATTGAGTTTTGTTAAATCAAAAATGGTAAGAGTCCAACTAAAAAAATGACAATTCAAACAAGAATGAACTGAAGACTAAATTTTAGTGGACACTTAATGGCGTGCCAAACAGCCGGTTAATCCTCCTTAAGTTCCTCACAAACAGATTTTCATAATGCCTCTATTTTATTTTAAAATTATTTTGCTGAGTAAGCTTCCTAACAAAACATCTATTCATAAGTTATCTATGGATTCACCTATGTTGTCACTAAAATTATTGATGTTATAGATAAAAATGTCTATGTTGTAAATAAAATGAATTTTTGGTATAAGAAACACCAATGTTGACAACATACACGTTTTTAATAATAATATTAATAATTTTATTAACAACGTAGGTCGATCTTTAAATAAGCTATACTTTGTGCCATTTGTTTAGTTGCATTTTCTTATTCCCGTTACAGAACAAATGTCATGTCATGTTCGTTCTATACACCGAAGATTGGGAAGAAGTTGGAAACATAGTAATAAATCTTGATTTGAGTCTATAATTGTATTTATGTTGATTATAATATATTTGGGTGCTTAATTTATTAATTAGATTAATTAAATGTAAAACCAGACTTCGACCAAGATTTTAGGAATTGGTCGAATCGAGAGTTCGAGATCCGTTGTTAGATTTTTTTTAATAGAATCATACTTCTTTCTTGGATGCACAAATTATTATTAAACACATTACAAAATCCTAAAAAAAAAAACACAGTATTTCAATCGGGACGGGTTCTACTTTGTTCATACCAACATGCACAATTTCGTTTAAAATAATTATGTCCGGGTTAGGGTATCTGCTGGAAACTGTGTCATATCCATGTAACAAGACCAAGACACTACATCGATCGGGCCGTAATAGTTTATGTTAGTTTATATAATAATTTTTTGGTGCCCTCTCAACCGCCCGAATTTTTTTTCACCAAAACATGTCAAGAATAATACTCCCTCCGTCCTGGTTTCATCTTTCCGCGTGCCCGGACACAAATTTTAAGAGAAAATTGAATAAAGTAGGAGAGATGGTGAGAAAGTAAGAAAGAGAGTTGATAAAGTATGACAAATAGTGAATAAAGTATGAGATAGATTTTCCATTTAAGGGATGAGAAGATGAAGTTGGGACAACCCAAAACGGAATGCGAGAAGATGAAACTGGGACGGATGGAGTATTAGTGAAAAAGTTTGGGGACCACTCAAAAATATTTCTACCAAAACATGTAAAGAATCATAATAGTGAAATCTATATAATACATTAATTAAAAAATATTTAGAGCCATTCTAGAGTGTTCAACACAAACAATTATTTGGCAAAATAGAGAGCTCTTATTGGTCCATTTGTTTCCTTGATGTCCAATTCTTGAATTCTGATTGGTCAAAACATTCTTATTTTTATGATGTGTTATGAGTTGGCAGATTATTTAATCTCAGTTTGTATTTTTAGAAGACTAAATGGTTTGGATTCATACTCTACTTTCTCAGACTACCCACCAATAAATGTTAATAACGGTCTCGGGTATTAAACGAGTTCAAGACTCAAATGCACTGGGGGTTGCATAAAAAGCTACGGTACCACTACAAGAATACTGGCAAATAAAGACGGATATTAGCGACGGATAGAGCGTTTCGCTATTCATCGAAACATTGCAAGCCTTTGAACCTGAATTTTTACAAATGACATTATTTTTCACTATACCCGTCGATACGGGTCATTTACTAGTATATATGTATACGACCAATGATAATTAGTGATGATAAACATAAAGTGATAAAACAACAAATTAATTAAAACTTGATTTGAAAGGAAGCCAAATTTCCACTTAATTATCAATTAATAAAATCCCATAATTGTCATTTCTCAGATCTTTCCTTTTCCTCCATAATTTCACACATATATATCTCCCCACCAATACACATCCCATTTCATAATCTCACCCAGAAAAAGAACAAGAAAAATGGATCCATCGTCTTCTTCTTCAACATATCTCAATCTATACAAACAAGAAGAAGACGAAGAAACCGAAGATACTCTTTCCCTGAGCGACTTCCCATTAAACTCGAACCAAGAATCCGAAAAACACACCCAACTCTACCGAAGATCATCTTCCGAACCATCCGATTTCTTCGAATTCTTCACCTCCCATCAAACACACCTCATGTCCCATGCAGAGGACATAATCCTCTGCGGCAAGCTCATACCCTTCCAAAACATCGTCAACCAAAACACCGATTTCGGGTACTCACCTACATACAGTGAGTCGTTGCCGGACCTGAACAATCCGATCCCATCAAGCACCAGGACACGTAGCACACGGTCGCTGGATAGCGAAACGGTGAAACGGCGTCATAGGAATGTGAGGGTGGTTAAAAGGGATGTGTCAGAGTTTCATGAGAAGTTTGGGAAGAACAATAGTAATAAGTTTGATCATCATGTGAAGGCGAGCAAGCCGAGATGGTATGTGTTGGTGTTCGGGCAGGTGAAGTTTCCGGCGGAGATGGAGTTGAAGGATATTAAGAGCAGGCAGGTGCGGCGGTGTGTCGGAGGTGGTGGTGGTTGTCCGGCGCAGCGGATTGGTGGTTGGGGGCAGGATTGGTTGAGGGTCTTGAGTTGTAAGCGTGATGACAATGTCTCTGTGGTCCCGCCCACGTCACTTCGCGGGACGGTCTCTTAGATGATTATTATTATTTATTTTGTATTTTTGTGTTAGAGAAAAAAAAAAAGAGAGAACATAAATAGTTAACGCTAATGTTTATTGTTAAGCTTAATACAAAAGATTTTGTACAAAAGGTTTTGTGATTCACATTGTTTATTTCGGTTTTTTCTACTTATAGCGTCTTATTTCACATAGTCTTTAATGTATTCTTGTGACAAGACAACACTTAATATATATGTCTGTTGATCTGACATAAGCGAGGTAGTCTGCGAATACGGTATGGATGGGGAAACTGTTTATTTCCGTGTGTTGATTATGTAACATCATTTTTGTCTGGCGAATTCGTAAAAAATCATTACTGTTACTACCAATTTATTAGCGCAGGTTGTCATGTACGTAGATCGAAAATATATAATAGTACCTTTCCTTTTAGCTGTAAGGTGGAAATTTTGAAAACCTGTTGTGGTAAGATGCATACTAGTATATAATCTAGAATAGGAGGCTGATGTTTCAATTAGCAGTTGTATCTGCAACTGCGACTATAACAAAGAATTGGATTCGTACGATGATTTAGTGGTTGTTTGGAACGTAACTATTTATCAGTTTTAATTGAATAACGAACTTTCTTGTCTGACAAGTCAACTATTAAAGATAGATTTTAAACGACTCAGTTAAAACTTAGTTTTAAAATGCCATTCCAGATAGCGGCTTATCACGGTTATATATTGGTTGACCTCATAAATATTCCTAACACATTTTGTCCTCACCCTACCTCCGAAATATTTCTGCTCGGTTACTAATTCTAAGAGCACTCAAGATCAGCTGAGCAAGCATGTTTCCTATAATTATTTTTACAAATCGATTCTGGAATGACCGAGTATACCACTAATAATTATTTTGAATTTTAGCTAGGTCTTTAGAAACCACTATTGAAGAGCAAATGATCATTTGCTAATTAATATTAGTAATTATAAATCTTGTACAATCCGATATATGCAGGAAGAAAATCAAAGGCTGTATTTATTAATTAGGTGTGTATCACGGAAATAAAAGAGTATAAAATAATTTATTAGCAGTGTGATAGTAGATCAAATAAAAAACCAAACCGCCTTTTGTTCCTACCTACATTGAAAAATCAAACCTTTTCAACTTTTAATTATTACTACACCATAAGGAATTAAGGACAAATAATCAACATCATAAATCATTATATATTTACATTTAAGAACAAGATACCAATAAATTAAGTACAACTTCATATTGAAGAAAATAAGAAAATTATCCCGTTCTGGATATGAGCTCTTGTAAAACGACGTAGCATATACATTATTACCAATTTTGCCAGTTGGCTTTCACAATTAGGAATGAAACTTGTAGATATGGCCATGTGAGGATTGACATTAGAAATCTGAATTAGATAAATTAAGCTAGTAGTATGATTACTCATTAACTTGTTAGGAGTGTACTATAATTTATCTCGCGTGTGTGCTTGTCTTCTTGATCTAAAAGCGCATGGATAATGTTGTTATCATTTTGTTGTCATCACAAAACTAATTCATTTCCATCACGTAGAGGCCAAGGTGGATCACATTTTCGGGCACTATCAATTGATGACTGCATAATGATTACTCCTACCTCACCAACACGATCGGATCGGATTGGATCGGTCACCTTATAAATTATTTTTTATTAGTATTTAACTAAAATGTAATGTTTTTCTACTAGTATATTTTCATTTGGTATAAATGTCGATAAAATGCCTTATATAAACTAATTTATATACATAGTTTTAATTATTATTAACTCATTTGGTCTAACAGATACTTAGATGTATTTAATTCTTTATTGTGTGCGGGAGAATGTAACGTAACGCAGAAAGATAATGGCATGTATTGTACAGTAGTGGACCACCAAAATGAATTAAGATCACAAGAGTCACGGTAGTGGCATGAGCCATGAAACATTGAACCATTAATACACACTAGGCCAATTTGTTTCTTTTATAAATAAATAAATGTGTCAAATGTCAACTTTTAAATAACTTATGACACTGATTGATTCGTTTACATATGGTTTTACATACAGGCGGCTGGCTGTTATTTGAAAAACGTTTCATTTATCTTCTCTTTTAATCGGCAGATTATTATTATCATTATTTAAAAAGTAAAACGGGTAGTTCACATTACAAGTAAACAAGTACATCTTACAATTTTTGGAGACGGTGTCAATATAAATTATATAAACACGAACCTATATTGTCAATAAAATTATCAATATTAGTAGTAAATAAAATGTATAGTATGTTGTTAACGAAGTGTATCTTTTATATATTTAAATGACACAAATGTTGATAATATAGGCATTTTGAATTTCTTTTTTGACAACATAGATCGTATTTAGACAAATTATCTAAAGACCATCTTCCAGAAGACTTACTCATAAAAAAAATATTGAACATATTTTAGAGGATTTAGGTAATTCATGTATATATTGGCTTACTGTACACCGTTTCAGATATGTTTCGAAGAGTTTAAAAAGATTAAGAATGTTTACTCATAACAAGTACACCCTTCATTTCGGCAATACATTCATAAGAACTTTATGGATCACCAATTAGGAAACATATGCACAAGAGTGAGGAGAAAGTACACGGGAATGTACTTTTTTTGGTACAGTGTGACCAATATATCAAACGGAGAGCAATCCAGAAGTAATCATATCAGTCCAAAGGTACATTGTTTTTGTTTTTACTTTAAATAATAAATGATTGTCAATTATCTCTATTTGAGCTCCACAAACTCGTGTTCTTGTGCAAATTAACTATTTTGTATTAGGTGATCATGGTCTATGCGGCCCAACCATGATATAAAATCATTAAGTTAAAACCTCATTTTAATTTGAGGTATGCATTTCAACGACTCATATAGAAGCTGATAAGTGAACATTTGCTTAGTTCTCAATTATGTGTTTCAATTTATATTTATCAGTAACATTCGTGCGGTTTTAGCTTCTGACTAATTCAGTTCAACATATAATTAAGGATTGGTCCAAACTTACACGTTTTGATATTGAGTAAGCTCTGGATAGAGGTGTTATAAAAAAGACTAAAAAAGATGGACCAACATTACAGTTATAGCCGAAAACATTACACATTTTATTAAGAACATCAATGATATACATTACATAAAAAATGATATAAAATGTTCACTCAATAACATTACTGATATAGTTTAAAACATTGCGCATATACTTAAGAATATCAATCTGTCTCTCAGGTATCTCACTAATACCCTGTCTCTTTAAAGACTCTGTTTTTGATATTTTGGTTTTCGACTATATCGTAACATCTAGGAAAAGTATCATCTGAATATTCTCAAAACGGCAATGACGCGAAATAAATATGGTCCTCAAAGTCTATGACGACTACAGAAACAAAATATGCTTTCGTGCCATCAAAATAACCCATCAATTGGGTGGTTCCTAACAAATCATCCTTCCGGTTCAGGTTTCGCTCATGGCTAGTGATCAACACTAACTTACCGACTAGCTTACAATGAGGTATACAGGTATACGTACTTATTAGAATCTTTAACCAAAATATATGTCAATGAAGTTTTACTAATAGTTGATCAGATTGATTCGATAACTTTTTAAAGTTATCTGGTTTTTTCAAACATGAAATAGTAACTGATTGCCAAGAATGACCCCGTAGTATCTATATGACAAAGTTGAATGACAGCACGAAACAGGCATAAGGTGACAAGAGCCTTGGTGACGACAATTTCTATGTACTATGTAAACAATTTTGGTGATTATTGAATGGACAACGAGGACAAGGAAAAACCTGTGGTGACAAATGCAAAGCACACAAGCCAACATCTAGAAGATCTTCAAAAATTAACATCTAGTAGTATGTCTATTTCATTCCTTTATTTTGAATGTTCCGTTGCCTGATCGACAAGGACTCCTTTGCCAATTTCTGTACCTAATACAACCTCAGATATTATGTAAGAAATACGCAAGCTGTCGGCAGGAGATACTCATACAGAGATTATATACATGATCCAATAAAACTGCTGTCAATTTTGATTGTAATAAAACTTCCTGCGGCATTCTGGACTCTACCAAGGTTTACTCCATGACCGGAAATTAAGTAAAGCTTGACCCCCGGTAGTTGATCAGAACAACCGATGATCTCATCTCACAATAAGATGTGCAATGTGCCTATAGTTTTTACAATTCCTGATAGATACCGATGTTTTAGCAAGACAAAATCAATAACACATGCCAATTTGCCGTGCAATAATAAGTAAGCAAAGTATCTATATACTATTACCTAATCATGAAGGCATCTAGGCAATGATCCATGTCTTTTTCTTTCATTTCATCATCAACATTAATTAGGTCGATCAGGCATTTGGCAACATGAATGATCAGCACTCTAATTATATAGATATTTCAAAAGTCTCTTTAGAAGTTGCCACTACTATCTTTCACAACCAAGAATCCACCCCCAAGCCTTTCCCAGGGATCTTTCCACAAAAAGACGTAAGATATGTAGTTCGGAATAGTAATAATAAAACCTACTCTGTGTGCCTGAATCCATGCTCTAAGCCTCTACACCTTTCACTGTTTACTAGAGCATACTATTTTCATCCCTCTTGAAAATAATTCACAAGGAAAATGTTAATGCTGGCACAGGCACTTTGTAACATTTTTAGCCGAAATTAGGTTCATTTGGTAACAAAAACCATCTACTAGAATGTGAAGTCATACCATGAAGACACCAAACCATCATTGTGCCATGCAGCAGTACGCAAGTCCAGAGTACAGTTATCTAAAAGTGAATACAGAGAACTTATGCTTGTCTAGTTTCACGTTAGTGCAACGAGTAGTTAGAAATGAACTACGCATATAGTTATGGAAACACAGAACGATGTGTTAACAAGAATATGAGACAGAAAAAAAAAAAAAAAAAAAAAAAGATAACATTCAGAAATCAGAACTAAACCCTCTCCGATTATGTTATAAGTCGATGACTGTAATTCATTACGAAAATGCATTTTAATGCAGGCATATTTAGGTTGGACCAGTGGAACCAATTTGAAAGGGCGATCTACCTACTGCAACCGAGATTGCTATCTTCCTGATGGGACGAACTATACTATTCCCTGATCATCGATATTAATAAGGTATGTCTATACTACTAATTTAGGTGTCTGTCTTTTTCGGTTTTTTATACCCTACAGCATGCTGCACTACCTCCTGGTGCTTTAATGTGTTGTACAGTACAACATTTAATACATATGGTACAACCATGTGCAAACTTGTAAAGCGGGGGAGTGATATCTTGAGTAAGAGAAAACCGTCTTTTTCCCTCCTGTAAACATCAATATTAATCAGGTGATGTCTTGTTTGGTAACATTACCGAACAGTCTATTGAATTTAGGTACTATAGTGAGAGTTCATATAGTCCATTGAGGTCACATCTAATTTAAACATATCTTAATTTGGAGGCAGAGGTCAGTAAATTTTGCAATCAATGTGCAGCAGAGTTGAAGCACTAAGAGCATTTTGATGGCAAAAGTTATCATTTGCAACTTGAAATCGACCCTGAACCTTTTTCCATGCCCTTCCCTCAAACAAAACTTGCAAAATTCCCTTGTAAATAGGAATACAAACCCATGCTTCCCTTTCCCTCTACCCTCTTTAACTATCAACAGAAAATACTAATCCGACTACTGGCACATTGTCACAGGTTAAGCTATAAACTGTAAAACATAGGTATGTCCAGAGAAGGAAAAACCCCACAAAAAAAGAGCACATAAATCTGAAGCCGATCTCAAGTGCAGATTCCCTAAAAGTTGTATCAGAATACATACATTATTCAGTGTTCACCGTTCATTACATAAGGCGAACAGTCAACATGATTCATATGAAAGAACATATTCAACAAGAAGTAATTTCGTGTAAAAGAATGAATGAACATGGTTTTGACGCTCAAACCACATGCTCCCTAAACTACAAAACTCAGACTGGTTTTCAAGCTTAATTGAAAAGGTAAACTCCACTTGCATACCTGTGACTAGTCTCATAAAAGCTGGTGATACCCTCAGAAGCAGGCTTTAGTAACATTCCAGAAAATGATTTACTACCAGTAGCAGAAAACTTCACATGAGCAACTATGTCAACATCCAATTCTTCATCATTATGGCCAATATCAACAGGCATTCTTGCCCTCAACTTACCAGGGCTGCCGTTTACTGGAATCTCGTCAATATGCCATTTCAGTTCTTTCTCAGATCTGTTCATCACTGCTTTAGGTGAAACTTGCAATAGGGTTGGGTTTACAGGTAATCTCAGAATAATAGTCACATCCTTCAGTGGTTCAGCCAAGTCCGGATTAGACACGTACTGAATCATAATAGAAAGCAACGTCCCACTAAGGCGTTTGATAAGTCGAACCCTTACAGGCAGCGGAGTGCTATGTGGTAAAAAGCTGTACTTAATAATAGGCAATGCTTTCTCAGAAGGAGCTGTCCTTACATGAAACAAACCATTCCCAAGACTACTCACCTTCGAACTTTGAACCACAAATCTCTTCACACCTTCTGTACCTTCTATCTTAAACGAAAACTCTGTCTCCTTATCATCCGAAGATGACTTTGGAGGCATTGTCTTCAAATACAACACACCCATCAATCCAACCCTAGCAACCAATGATTCCCTAAACTCCGCGCTTATTTCCTCCACAATATACATCTCAGGACCCTTCATTTCTGTTTGCTTCACCAATACATCCTCAATCTTATCCCCCTCACTGCCTTTCACAACATCCTTGACAGGCGGCGCACTTGTTTCTAAAAACTCCAACCCACCAAGACCCTGGTCCCTCTTAATCTTCTTTGGCCCAACATACTCCGAAGCATCTAATCCCCCACCCCAAGCATCACTAAAACCTTCAAAATCTTCCCTAAGCGTCGACCCATCGTTACTAAACTCAATTCCACCATAATTCCCCTCAAAACCCTCCACACCTATATGTGTTGGCTCAGCCGCTACAGCTGGAGGCAATGCAGTCACTTCAAGTCCTGCCAGCGCCTTACTCACATCTGATAATCCAGGCTCCTTACCTAATATGACATACAGCGAAAACATGAGCGAAACAAAATATACAAAAGCGCTCAGTCTTTGGAAATCGCAAGCACCTTAAAACACTTGCTAAATCCTTCTCCAAATTCATTACATATATGTACATAACATTAATCATATCCTTCATAAAGATAGCTCCGATCCATCATAACAAGCGCGTATATTATCAATACATCAGAATATAATTAAGTTAATTAACAAAAGCTCCATGTAAGGGACATGTTGTCATTAACTTGTTGCAATACCATAAGTCGTGAATTAGTAAACGTTTAATCGTGATAAAACTAGCTTTGACCTCTCAAAGCACGAAAGCGATATAACCTTTATGTACTTATCCAGCTCCTTACCCTTCTTAAAACCTTCCATCAACAACTCTTCCGGCTTCCCTATCCGATCACTAGCCGCAAACGGATCCTTCTCCGTCTCCTCTCCCTCACTCTCATTCACCACCTCCTCCTTCTCCACCTCTCCCGCCAAAACCGCAGCCACCTCATCTCCAGCCAACAACGTCTCATCCGGCACCTCAAACGACATCTGCGAAAACGACCTAACTCCATTCTCATGATCCGCGGCCATATTCTCCACCGTGAGCCAGCTAACAGCACCCCTAATCTTACTCTCCGTCTGCACAGCCGAATGCACCATTTTGGCAATCCCATCGGAGTGCATCGATGCCAACATCGCCGTCAACCTAATCCCACTAACACCCCTCAACACAATGTCCAGAGCCATGTAAATCTCGGAATACTTTTTCCCCAATTTCTCGGGCGTGACAGTAACCCCACGGCAAGCGGTGACGATGACCGAAACAGCCTGGTTGACAATGTTGATGCACTCGAAGACATTGTTGTTGGAATCGTCGATTGTGGTGATTGCGACGACGTAGATGGAATTGACGAGGCGGTAGATGATGCGGTAGCGGGATTCGAGGCCGACGATAAGCTGGCCGGAGGAGGCGGCGAGAGGATCGTCGCCGAGGGAATCGGAGAAGGGGTCAGGGTGGTGGTTTTTGGAGAAGGAGAGGCGGGTTTGGCGGAAGGAGGAGAGAGCCATGAGTGCGCGAGCAGGTGGGAACCATTCGCGGGTTTGGAGAAGAATGTCGGGTCCGTTTGCTGGTTGGAGTGATAGTGCTAAGCAAGACATTGTCATCGCTTCATCGATGATGATTGGGAATTAGGGATTTCAATGTTACTGCTTTGGTTTATACTGTAGCAGTTTCATCAGAGAAGACGACGTTCCAGGATTGCTTGCTGCAGAGTATGCAATTTTTCTTCATTGTTCTTTCTTGGGAAAATTACATGTAGGGCCCTGAGTAATGTCAAAATTACAAATAAAACCATATTCTCTCGCCTTCTCGGTATACTCCCTCCGTACCGGAATCGACTTCTCGCCGGCTCAGTACAAGTTTTAAGAGAAGGGTGGTCAAGTAGTATAAATAAAGTGAATAAAGTATGATTAACTATGTATATAAAGTAAAAGAAATAGTGAATAGAGTATGAGATGGATTTTCATTTAAGGATGGGAAGTTCAAATTTGAACATTCCAAAATGGAATATGAGAAGTTGAATTCAGAACGGAGGGGGTTAGTCTGTTTACCGGTATGCTTGTGGTAAGACCGATCAGAGACTTAGCTAAAGAGGTCCGAGCTGTAAAGCTTGGGTTAGTGCACAAAAGAGGACACACACTCTTACATGGTCACTTGGGAAAGTGAGCTTATTTATAGATTTTGGGACTGTCATTTGACACGTGGTCACTACAGAGTAGTCCAAGCGAAAGTATGCTCCTCGGACACCTCCGGGTCGGAGATAGTTTTCTGTACTTTTTCTAGAGATGCTTCCCTGAGATTTAGGAGTACTAATTATAACCGGTCGGATTCAAGGTGCTCCTCGAAGAGAACTCTTCTTCGTATGGGTCTCTCTTGAGCACAAGATCTAAGTCATAACTTAGTTCGTGGTAATTCGTCTTGGTCCGCATGAGATATATTTTGCCCAAACAGTGTAAATGGTACATCATAGAGTATAGTTTATCTAATTTAGTAATTTACCATCTTCTTCCATCACATACGAATTACAGAGAGATGGAAATTAAATCAATCACTCGGATGTTCTATGAGTGTACAGTGTGAGAAGGGTTTATTATAACATGAGTGACATAGGCCAATTTCATGGGAGAATCGGCAAAATGGTCCCATATCTTTGCCCTTCCCGTTAAATTGGTCCTCCAAATTTGCTAACTTAAGTATTTTCAGTCCCAAACTCATAAAAACTCTCTACTATGTAATTTACTAAGAATGTTAGAATCAAATATATATTTCATGCATAATAGAGGGGTGATTTATAATTTTTAGAAAATCTGGAAACCCTACGTGACAAATTGGAGGGAAAAGAAACAATGGCCTCCTCCATCAACACAAAGAATCGATTAAGAACAACAGAAACTGTATTTTCTCCACTAATTCAACAAAGTATGTTTAAGAGATAATTGTTTACTAGCAAAAGAAGGTACTAATCTAGCAAAAAAAAAAATGATTTCTGAAACAAAGTAATTATTTATGAGTTATAAAGTTAGTATGAAGTTTTTATGAGTTTGGGACTGAAAATACTTAAGTTAGCAAACTTGGAGGACCAATTTAACAGGAAGGGCAAAGATATGGTACCATTTTGCCGATTTTCCCCCAATTTCATTCATATAAGCATGTTATCAAAATTTAAATGAGTCTAACCGAAAATTTGAAATGAGAGCAGAAGATCTTCTTCTCCACCCAGTTCCCGCCCAAACACCAAAACTCACCGTCGCCTGTCCGATCCTCGACCGCCTTCTCCAGGGCGGAATCCCCTGCAACTCAATTACCGAAATCGTAGCCGAAAGCGGCACCGGCAAAACCCAGCTCTCCTTACAGCTACTCCTTGCCGCCCAACTCCCCTCCTCATACGGCGGCCTTTCCGCCTCCTCTCTCTACCTCCACTCCGAATTCCCCTTCCCCATCCGCCGTCTCCACCACCTCTCTCTCCTCTACGAGCCCCACCTTCCCAAAAACCCTCTCGACAGCATTTCCGTTCAGCCTTTACATTCTGCAGACCACCTGCTCGACCTATTGCCCAGGTTAGAATCTATTATTACTCGGCTGAATATTAAGCTTATTGTTATCGACTCCATTGCGGCTTTGTTCAGGGGGGAGTTTGATAATACCAAGGGTGAGCTGAAGCTCAGGGCGGGTATGTTTTTTAAGATAAGTTCGAAATTGAGGTTTCTTGCAAGGGAGTTTGGGTTGGCTGTGGTGGTCACTAATCAGGTTGTGGATGTAATGGATGACTCTTCTTTTAAGGTTGGGAATGCGGAGTGTGTTTGGTCGTCAGGGAGGAGGGTTTGTGCTGCGTTGGGATTGTCTTGGGCGAATTGTGTGAATACGAGGTTGTTTATGTGGAGGGAGGAGGAGAGAGTGGGAGAGGAAGGTGAGAATGTTCAAGTGAGGAGGTTCGTTCGGGTGGCTTTTGCTCCCCATTTGCCGGATTCTTCTTGTGAGTTTGTGATTACACGAGAAGGTGTTTATGGGGTTGATAGATCGGTAGATAGATGAGAACTGGCTTTCGAAAATTTTAATATAGACTGGGTACATTTTAGAATGGCACATCCATCATGAAGGCATATATATTGGCATTTGATACTGCAGTTGCAATTCTGGTGAGTTGTTGAGGTTTTTAATTATGCTTATATGCTTACATTTATCTATTTTATTAGCCGAATAAAACTTATTTCTCCACGTTTGATTTCTTGGATGCGTTTATTTCCAAGACGTGAACCTGAGTAAGAGCAGCATGGGATCTTGTTGAGGTGTATTCTTTAGGTTCTGCTCAAGTTTAGTTGGAGTTTTTTTGTTAGTTGTCAAGGAAGTGATTAATTGTGGCATTAGTACCCAAGGGTTTGAATCTTAGGGGATTGATAGATTGAACTACTATTTCTTCCAGAGGTCAAAAGTTCTGCATTTGTTGAGAGCAACACAATTTTTTACACTGGTCTGATTCCACTCCTCTGCTTGGAAAGATACAGATGTAGTAAACTAGTAAACCATAGTACAAGTCTTTTAAGTTGATTTGAGCCAAAGCTTATACAAAAGTAGTCTTTAGGTTTTAGACACACTGGAATCTTAACTTAATACGGAGTACGACAGCCATTGTCAATAATAGTCAGCAGAATTATAGTCCAACTGTAATGGATGGTGGAGCAAACAGCCTACCCATATTATTGTTCAGTTAAAGGGCGGCTTAGCTCGCTCGGTTTGGTTTGTGGTTTGGATGATTGAGCAGAGATATATAGAAGTATTGAACCAGGTGATAATAAAGCGTCTTGCATATACATTCAATGTGCATCATCCTTATATTTTGCTAGCAACTTCAAATTGTCTCATGAAAATTCAACTTCCTGTCTTTCATCCGATTTTGCTGTATGGATTTAGATCACAGCAGTAACATTTACATGCTTATTTCCAGATAATAATTCACTATCAATTGTCTGGTTTCTACTTTACAACTTGTGGCTTTTAGGGGGGTTAATCTCCTTATACAAGTTCGTAGTTTTGTATGCTTGGTCCTCGATAATGTGGAGTTGGGGTTCTGCTACTTAAAAACACATTACTGTAGAAAGGAAGCATGTTGACTTGCATGATAGCAAGGTATCCATTCATTCTTTCTCATATCTATCACTATTTTGTTTGCAGGAGATTCATTGTTACCAAGAGAAGTCCAATGTGGAATGTTAGCAGGAGATGGCTTAAAACCTGTCTCAGGTCTTTCAGAATAGGCCAAATACCACTTCTGGTGATAGGTAATCAAAATAGAGCCCAGCTAGATTTAATGTTATCGGAATATAATGCGTCTGAAGTTATCTAACCTTCATTGCACATCTTTTTTTTTTTTTTTAAATTTCTTCATGTGTATAGTCCCTGAACAAATATATTCCAAGATTATATCATGAAATGTATAGCGTCTAGAGAGTTTTAGATGGTAAGTGAATGGCCCGTTACACTCTAATAGAATTTGTGTGGGGTTTGTACTGTACGAGTGGCTATGCCCACACCATCGAATGAACCCGCATCTGTTGCTGATTTCTGTGATTTTATATTTAGTCTGGAACTGGGAAATATAATGCAAACTTCTATTCTACACTCCATGTAGAATCTCAAGAATGTGAACTTTTGTAATCTGAAGTACTGAAGTTTAAATTGACAATCATGAGCGAAGATTGAATAAAAAGGAGAAGATTAGCTCAATTATATAGGAGCTAAACTAGCTAATCAAGCAAACTAAATAACCATTATAGTTCACCTACAAGCACACAAGGTACAAGACGAATCCCTATATTTGTAACTGCTAGATTCGGAAGTACAATTTAAGAGCGTGCTGTAGAACTCGATTGGCTCATTGTTCATCAACTCTATGATCTTCACAACAAAAAAAAAAAAAAGTAACATGTTGATTTACGGACTAAGTTAAACAAATAGCTCATTCAAAACAGAAGTGTATCAACGAACTGTTGATATTATGCATAGATCTTGGCATTGTTTAAAGCTCGAATCTGAACGCAAAAACATTAGGCTAGTAAGAATATTTAATTCATCAGAAACTTCGTACACTAGGTAACAAGTGAATAAAATTCAACCAAACAATGAAAGATGGTCAAAATTGACAATCCAAATAAAAAAAAAATTAAGATACAGGGTAAAATCTTAAACACAGTTGACTAAACTGGAAGAAGAAGAAGAAGATGGCTGATACATGATTCCACTATGTGACAATGTCAAGCCGTAGAGCTTGTGGCTATATTCGTTGGAGTTTGCAACTTGTTTATAGTCTCTGTAAATCTTCATGAAAACTTGCATCACAAGCAAGCTGTCTGAGCCGGCCTGATGCCTCAACCCGGTGGCAGCTCGCTGCAGCCCCAGTTGTGTTGCGACCTTTTCAAGTCCGCCATGGATTCCTATGCTTCGTGCAATTAGCTTTAAATCGAATGTACCCAATCCGAAGTGCTCACTCATTAGCTCCATGAAACTATCAACATCGTTTGGCAAGTACTGGCATGTAATATTCTTGATCAGAAAAGCAAAGTCATAGGAGCCTCGGTACGTGGCCCACGTAATGTTTTTATGTTACATTAAGTTCAAGATCGGACGAAACCCAAGAGCAAACTTCCGCAAGTCTACGCCCCAGAACTTGTTAGCAGTGAAATCCATGCCTTGATTGCGAAGCATAGAGATGGATTCCCGGCTGTGGAGATCAATTGCTGGGTCGAAATCGCGGAAGTTGAATTGCCAAGTGTGCATATTACCTAGGGAATCGCTTAGCGTGAGTCCGAGCTGGATGAGTTTCAAGGAGTCGACGTTCTTCTTCAACGTCTCATAGTATTTTTCGGGACACAAAGCATACTGGTGCTTTTGGATACGGGATGGCATGGTAAAGACGGTACCGGAAAACTCGGTGTCGAGCGCAGCAACCCAGTATATTTGGCGACGGATAATTTCTATCCGTCGCCCAGTATATTATTGGAATTAGTGACGGAATCTGGAATTCCGTCACTAATTCCGTCACTATTTATTCCGTCACTGTTAATCCGTCACTATTTATTCCGTCACTGTTAATCCGTCACTATTTATTCCGTCACTGTTAATCCGTCACTATCTATCCGTCACTATTTATTTCATATTAATCCCTATTTTTCGTAGTTCACCCATTTCATCAATATAATGTTCGATAATAAATCAATAATACGGAAAATATTTCAATAAATGATAAATAATATAAAGTAATATCCGGAGCAGGAGAAATTATCCGAAGAAGTGTAAATATAATAAATTCGAACGTACATATACATAACTAGCTACCAGACGGGGTGAAATTTGGCCGGACATGAATCGCTCCATTCAGAATCAAGGCGCCGTTCTCCTCCCTTCGTTCTTTGTCGCGGCGCTCCATCTCGTCCCTTTGTTGCTCCATCTCTTGAGTTAGCCGAGCAACCTGTTCCCGGACTTCTTTTGCACCATTTTGAGACACAGTCACGTGTAAACCGGACGTCTAGACTGCTGGGATGATGATGAGGAGCACCCCGGACTAGCCAAGCTCAAACCGAGGTTCCCGAGTCCATATATTCGTCCTTTGCTGTCCGGTTTGTTGACCTCTAGGAAGATGTTGTCAACTTGTTCAGTTGACAACACATCACCCGTCTCGTCCTCCTACCTCGCCACCTGAGCATCAACCTCAGCCTGAAATCGTAAATAGCAGATATCATGATCAATTACTGTTTTTTCAAAAAATAACTTGTAATAGTGTACAAATATGAAATTTAAGCAACATAAACATACCGCAATAGACGAGGCCCGGCAGTCGGTCCATACCCCGCCCTTCTACTTGGCCTTCTTGAAGATGTCATACTTGGATGTCACCTCCCCCCGTGCGATCTGAACAACATATATAGTCAACAATTTATCATCTCACAATTAAGTAATCAGAGACACAATACACACACGTAATGCTAGATTGAAAAAAAAACATATATATACATACCGATTGGTAATAATCAGTGACAATAGATCGCCTCCCAAGGTGGTGAACGGCCCTCCCTGCCAGACGCATCGAGACGCCCGGTTTTTGTCATTGATGTAAATGTATCACGGACATCGATTCGGCGATGAAGCATCCCAAAGGGCCCACTATTCTGCATCAACCTGTGGAGGCATTGGGCCACCCCGATCCCGAATGACCTTCCAAGTACAGATCATATCCCTGTACAGTTTAGATCCCACAGTCTCGTAAACACGCCAGATCTGTGGGATCAACCTGCTGGGAATGAAATATTCCTTCTACATTCCCAATTTCATACAACATCCAAAGTCAATACATATATAACGTCACCATGTTACATCAATTTAATAAGATACAACAACATCACAGATATGGTGACTAACATATCACCCAAACAAAGTGGCTAACATACCACCCAAACAAAGTGGCTAACATACCACTCACATTGTCCTAAATTTTACTAACACAATGGTGACTAACATATCACCCAAACAAAGTGGCTAACATACCACTCACATATAGTGGCTAACATATCATTCACATTGTCCTAAATTTTACTAACAGAATGGTGACTAACATATCACCCAAATAAAGTGGCTAACATACCACTCACGTACAGTGGCTAACATACAACTCATATTAAAACGATTATAATTACAAACAAAGGAATGTCATATTTTAACTTACCCTCAGCTCATCGAAGTACTCGGCCTGCATGCGGTCCGAGATGTGAGACCAACACTCACCACCCTGCCCTGGTGGCTCTCTCCTGCTCCGAAAGATGTCACCTAGTTTGTTGTGGACCTCCCGATGCCATAAACTGTTGTCAATGTATGAGATAGAAGAAACAAATATATATTACTTTAGTACAACAATTTATACTTGTCAACTATCATAAGTTATGTTTTACATATTTAAAAAGAATGTATAATACTTACTTGGCAGAACCAGCAGGAAAAATCACAGGCAAGCCGTTCCACGTGACGTTGGGATGATGTGGATCGAACATGAGGTAGGGACAATCGTTATGGTTGCCCTCCTGTATGTGTCTTGTTGGTAGAGCCCTTGCTCTCTCCTGCTTTGTGGGGGTCTCAGAATCCGAGACCTGCCACGACTACAGAGCCCTCCCCTCGACCTGTCCCCGACCCAGCACTATCATGCGTCTGGCTGTGTGTGTGTGGGGGAGGGGGGGGGGGGTGCGATAGGTGCGTGGTCTCTGTCGCGGCATCTGCAAAAACATGTAACAAATACAATAAAATGTGTTAGTACCAGTTATAATACAGAACAAATTATAATAACACAAGCCAAATTTGAGATTGCACAAGGGCACTTTATCAACCCATTCTTTACACAAGCCGGATTTGAGATTGCAAATGCAATGAAACCTTCAACCCCTTTCAGAAAACTCGCTTGAACTCTGTCATTTAGAGTACGACAATACATCCATGAACGATCGGTATTCATTGAATAATTAGATAATAACCTGACACATTTGAATTCATTAGATCAAGGTCTATCATTTACGATAATAAATCAATTTCAATCAATTGCTGCGTAATATAAGTTATATTAGCTTCAACATCAATTGTTACGGCATTACATAATATAAGTTACATTAGCTTCAATTTTACCATAATGTTTGGTTTCATAAATCAACTAATGATTACTAGTTATACAAGCCTAGCTAGAGACAAAACGGATAATTTATGGGACGGATAAAATTATGATTAATCAACTAATGATTAATAAAATTTGTCGCCCATATAGCGACGGATAAAATTATCCATCGCTAATGAGCGTCGTTAGATTTGGCGACGGATAAAATCCGTCGCCAAATCTAGCGATCCATCGCTATGGGGCGACAGATAAAATCAGTCGCCCCTTTCCATCGTTTTACCTCAGAATTCTTGTAGTGCAATGAAGCTCCATGGCGGATTCAAATCCGCCATGGAAGCTCCCGCCACGGAGCTTCAATGGCAGTCCAATTTATTGCAGGTGATCTAAGTAGACGCTTCATCTTGAGCAAACCCCTCTCACAAAAAAATATGACTAGAAAGATTCTCTAGTTTATTTCTCATGGCATCTACTTCACAATATTTACTTAGGCTAAAGAAAATTTCAGTACTTCAAGAATTTTGCCGTTTCTTTCGCTTCCAATGTTTATATATACATGTCTCATGTGTGTTGAAGGCATAAAAGTTTATGGTTTGTTTCTCTCCTGACAAAATGTATAAATAAAAGTATAAAAGAAAAGTAAGTTTCATGATATACGGTATCTAGATAACTTATCTACATATATGTCGTGAAAAAATCATCGATGTCGTTAATCGAGATGTCTATATTGTCAATATTGGTATTTTTTTCACATTTACGAAAAACACATTTTGTTACCAACATAGACGTTTTGATTAAATCACATGGCCCAAAATGTTTGGGGCCCATTATCTGTATACAAATAGTGGACTTTTAAAAAGTTTGTAAATTTAATTCAAAATGTATTATTCACCATTTAATTTTTTATGTTTTAGTTTGTTTCTATAGAATTTCATTAGTTTCTATGTGATGATTTATAAAGGTTGAAAAAACGATCCTTATGTTCTAATGAAACAAATTCTTCAAAATCGTTGCACATTTAATTTCACACATTATAAATACACTTAAACCATTCATAGACGAAACATTAGTTTTTTTTAATTGAAATACATATATTTGAAAATGATTATCAATATATTTAAATTATTCATATTGATTTAAGGTGAAATATTAGTTTTTCACTTGAGACACAAATATTTGAAAATGATTTCATCACTTTGTTTTTAAATATTATTTTTTATTTTGAGATGTAACTTCTTGCATTTTAAGAGTCAATATTAAAATTTGTACAAGGCCCCTAAACACTTGAGCCGCCCATGATAGTGAAAACATAGTTCAAAGTAAGACGGAACGAAGTCGCTCCTTAATATACAACAAAAGATAGTGAAATTTCAAGTAGCGACTTCGTTCCATCTTCCATGGCAGGCATCGATTCTTTTTACTAATTCCACAGCTTTGGCAACTTCAGCTGCTTTGTCTTTAACATCAGCAACTCTGTTAATAGCAGCACGTGCGGCTTCCTCCATTGTATTACCCGGTGACCGCAAGATATTCTGAAATGGTCTTAAGTGAAGCCTAGTATACTTAAGTGACCATTTGTGACGTTCTCCCAGTCCTCCCGTACACACACAGATGATACTGGTATTGTTACTAATTAATCTGTGTGTGTATAATTTCACCCCTTTTACAACAACCCAGAACCATCACAGGACGATTAGTGAATCAACAACATTCATCAGTTGAAATAAAAGGTGTTTATATACTAAAAGGACCGAAGAGAATATATATCTTGATATTGACGGAGCTCCAATGGAAATCTATGGAAGCTCCTTATTATTTAAAAAAATTAATCTAGTAAAAAAAGAAAATATATTTGAGTTAAGTAAGATAAAAGTTTTAGGGTTGAATTAATAGATTTTGAAACCTGTGAGTCAAATATGTAATAAAATGAAATTTACATTTCAAAATAAATGTTTTAATTGAAATGAAAATGATAAATATAACCTTTTTAACAAAAGTCAACCAAAAACAAAAAGTTGTACTTCAATGTAATATTTCAAACATTACGAACCTAAACGTTCAGTGACCATCATAAAAGGGTGATATGTGAAAATTTCCGTCAAATATGTTATCATTACTTTAATTTTCATCTAAAACTATGCATCAACATTAATAATTTTTAACTAAAACTACGCGTTAACATATAAAGTTCTTCAGGATGAAGGAGGAGCCGCAGGCATTGCATCAGGCAATCACTTGATACACTTATCAAGAAGGATGAGGAAAATCTAAAGTAGCAATACAGTTTTCAAGTAATTATGGTGCATTTCTTATCTATATAAATATCCAATTGATCCATTTATTCTATGCCTATTTCTCGAAATTGTTCTTGAATCCTCTGTAGCAAGTATGATAACTTGCTTTCCCCAAATACTTAATGATGTATCATTATTCATGGCTCGATGTTGTTCTGTACATTCAGCTCAATACATGGGGTGGAAGGGGTTGGTCTCCTTTGACAATGCAATACCTACTTATGCTTTAAATGTTGTGTCGTGGTTGTATTATCACGTGCATCAGATGTTGCATTGTACAATGCATTAAATTATTAGGATGTTGTAGGGAATCGTATATTACATGTCATTAACCTCTCTTGGAAAGTGGAAACCTGCCTCTCGAATTGAACGTCATCAATGTTGTAAAGTTGCATTCTCTGTAGATGCAGTCTCTGCAAGATATTCTGGCAACAATACATAAATAGATCGTTTCACAAGATTATCAGACAAAATCATCAACTTTAACATTAAGTTGATTCTTAGAATCATTAACCTCTCTTGGAAACCTGCTTCTCTACATTTCACGTGTGGGGACATACATGAACAGATTTAATAAATTAGGAAAAGAAAATAACCTAACCAAGAATGAGAAACAGGATATGAAGGGAAGGATGCGAAATGCCGTGTGAAGATGTGCACGTATGACATATGCGCCCGAATTCAAAACATGTGCAGGTATGATATGCACTCAAATTTAAAACAGATGCACCCGTATTTAACTCCTGCAGCAGGCTACATGCAACAGTATTCTCTAATAAATCAGTGTTTTTGTCCAAAAGAAGAACATTCATTCATTAAAGAGTAGTGTTACAGATATCAGTCCCAGGAAGGCAAACCTGACTATGAACTAAACGGGTCGAACTAGCCGATAAGTCGTTATCAACAAGACAAAAGAGCCACACAGGGCAAGAGTTTCAAACTGCTAAACTAGGCTTAAAACAGGATTAGCCAAACCAGGGTATATGCTAAAATTATCATCTACTGGATTTACACCATTACCAAGCTTGGCTAAGATGTCTGCAACTACATTACTCTGCCGAAGACAAAACAGTGATGGACTTGCTTGAACTGATCACTGAGGTGGCTGATTTCCTTCCAAAGCTCTCGGTGTCTCCCCCATCACCTCCTTTTCCCTGCTTAAACATTGAAACACATAAGATGAATCGGTTTGGATTTCAAGCTTCTCAATTTTATGTGACACAACCAATCTCATTCCTGCACAAGCAGCCCATCCCAGCCACCCAGTGCCTCTGTATGAACCCATCAGTATTTACTGCTAAAGAACCAAGGGGATGCCAATTACCGTTTAAGAGATTAAAAGTAAAAGCTTTTACAGGATTTTAGATCTGAAGATCCTTAATTAAGTTCAACAAACAGAGTTTATTAATGGAGTTGCTTCAGGCATATCATAACGAATAGTCCAAATATATAGATCTTACATGTTCATTACACCATTGAAGGACATACATAAACATGCACAATTGATAGCTTCGTACATGGTTTCACTCATTTACTTCTTCAATCTTCACCATGTGGAAAAGGTGAGATTAAACCTTGGACATTGCCGTACACTTCAAGTTCAAGGGAAGTGTACGCTTTAAGTTCAAGGGAAGCGGAGCCGTAAACTTCGTCTGCTTCCAGCAAGTTGCATATACGTCTAGAATTACCTTTTGGGTCATAGATCACAAAATTTGATCCTTCCACAAACAAAATTTCACCCTCCGCTAATATGCACAACGGCTTATAACACATCCACAAACCTGCAAGATCAAGTTCCCAGCTGGGAGTAACATTAGCAATGGTCACCAGTTTTTCCCAAGAGTCCTTGAGTACCCACAACTCTTTCTTGATTTCGGGTGAGTCAAGAACAATACAAAGGCTCCCTCCAAGCTCTCCCAGTGTTAAATGGACCTGTGGTAATTCTTCAGAAATATAGCTCGGTTTAGCTATCAAATCCCCCACCTCACTCTCCATATCGAAAGTAATAATACCAGTACCATCTGTTGTGAGCCAGTGAAGTTTCCCGTTCACAAACACTCCCTTACCACCACATTGAGAACAATAATCTTTGAAGTTCTGGACTACTGTCCAAGAATTCGTCTTTAGATTATACATTTGCGGTAGAATCTCCTGTCGACCCTGAGCTGATACCCCGACCGCAGTATACAAAATCTCGAAACCATCATCAGATCCGTCGAAACCGAACCCATGGTTCAACGAGCTCATGGTTTCAAGAGTAGGCAATACATTAAGCTTTCTAGTAAATGGGTTCCATAACACAAAACGGCTTCCTACGTCTATGCAACACAGTCCATTACAACAACCCAGAACCGTCACAGGACTATTACTGAATGAACAACACACATCAGGTGAAATAAAAGTCTGTTCATACAAAATGGAACGCAGAGAATATACTTTGACATAGACTTCAGTGAATGAGGTGGAGATGATGCTATCGTAAGTAAAGTCTGTGTTTTTCCTTGACATTTCGAAGTGGGCTTTGACAAAGGTTTTACTCGAGATCAAGGAATTCCAAAACTTACAAACGCACCTGAACCTTAAGAGCGATTTGACGGGAAGTTTGACAAGTATTTCTGTAACAATATCTTCAGCTGCTCTGCAAGTTTGGATTTTCGTAGCATCTTGATGGAGACCCGGAAATGTAACAGAGGAGTTACTCATAGCCGCAAAGAACTGAATTGGGAATTTTCATCTTGAATCTTGATCAATTTAGGGTTCTGAAATTATATTAGGGGTTTTCGAATTGAATTAGCCACTCTAATACTGTTAGCCACGCGTAAATTCGCACAAGACACGCGTGTTTGCATGCATTACTTGGGTAAATCTAATTTTGTGAAGAAATGTAAAACTGGATGTTATTTAAAAAAAGGGATGAAATTCAGACTAAGGCTTTGTTATTTTGGCTTCATTCGATTCGATTCGATTCATTCGATTCAGTTGATTCGATTCGATTCAGTTCCATTCGATTCGATTCATTCGATTCGATTGATTTCGTCTTGATTAATTTCGTCTTGATTCGATTCGATTCATTAAATTCATATTATTATTATTATTGTTGTTGTTGTTGTTAATAATAATAATAATAATAATATTATTATTATTATTATTATTATTAATATTATTTTGTCATTTATTTACACACCCGATCTTTTGTACGAGGAAAATAAGAAAATTTATCCAATTGAGTTATTTTCAACTTTTTTTCTTTCTTTCTTTTTAATACGACTTTTAGTAGATCAATGAAATAAAGAAAGATACAATTTGAACTAACAAAAAATCTACGTGTTCAAAACTCCAAAACAAGTTAAACCAAACCAAAATCGGACCAAACTTTATAAAAATAATATTATATATCACAAATATTGAAAATGGCATTTATTCCTCTATATTATCTTCCTCATCTATATTATCTTCCTGCTCTATATCGCCGAATAGGCGCCAAATTCTCAATATCATCGCCAAGACTGCGCTCATCGCTTTTCCTCGTTTCGTTCAATAAATCATTATCCACTCCACTTGGACATTGATATCATGTTGCAAAACCGGTATTTCAAGTTTACACGCGATAAAATTATGCAGAGTGAAGGTAGCAACAATCACGTATATTTGATATGTGTCTTCCATTTGAGGCATCGTAAAAGACCTTCCACGCGGTTGGTTTTAAAGTTTGTTATACAATAATAAATAAAAATGTAAAATGACAGAAAAAAGAGTAGGAAGAATGTGAGAAAGATGACAAAAATAATATATTTTTTTAATTGTGATTATATATACCATCATATAATTGTTATTATTATTACACAATAATTTCTTGATTCGATTCAGCCTGATTAGTTTGATTTGATTCGATTCGATTCGATTCCATTCAGCCGATTCGATTCGGCCCATTCGATTCGATTAAGAATTTGATTGAAAAGAACGAGCCTAACTCGTTTTTTTCAACCTAAAACTCATTCGATTGATCAGCTTAGTTATATTTTATACTACAATTGATTCGATTCGATTCAAGAATTTCAGTTGAAAAGAACAGAGCCTAACACCAGGCGGACTGAATCAAGAAGAATCGCAACGTGTGAAACATAAAAATGACTAAAAAATCATTGATGTTTTAAGCAAATGGTTTTTTCTTCGGTTCCAGACCAAATATATCATTTTTACTTTTTATTATTAATATTTTCAACTTTAACATCAATTTAATTTTAAACCGTAGTCAAAGTTTATTGAATATTTTACATTTACGGTTTAAAATTATATCGTTATCAAAGTTTAAAAATATTGAATGAAAAAAGTGAAAATGAGACATTTAGTCCGGGACGGAGGGAGTACCTCTCTAACTTCCTAATTTTACTTTTTTAAATTAACTTCTATTAAAACTTTATTTTTCAATCCATAAATGGAATCATTTTACCGCACTAACTAATTCTTTATTATTTATCTTTCCTAATTTATCATCAATTTATTTAATCTCTCTTATTTATCACCCATTACAACTTTATCAATATAATACTCTCTCCCCGTCCCGGACACAACTTTTCGTCAGTCAGGAAAAACTTGAACAAAGTAGAAGAGATAGTGATTAAGTATAAAAGATAGTAAATAAAGTATGAGAGATGTTAATAAAGTAGAAGATATGTTTTCATTAACGACTGAGAATTTGAGTTTAGAATGCGAAGTTGAGTCCGGGACGGAAGGAGCACATCTTACAAACTAATTTTTTTTTAATTGAAGAGAAAGTGTGAGACTTTGAGTTTAAGAAACTCTCCGGAGAGAGTATTAGATTAATGCTATATTTGGCAAAATTAGTTGATAAGATAGCTGAAATTTGAGACTGATAAAGTAATTGGTTTGAATTAACGTGTTTGATAAATTGATTGATAAGTTAGCTGATATTTAATTTAAAGAAATAAAAAAAAAAACTTATACGGTGACTTATTTTATGTACAGGAAGTATCTTATTTTTTAAGTTACCTTATAAGATGACTGAAAAATAAGGTGAACGTTTATCAAACAAACTTATTTTAGTCAAATCATTTTATTTTGGTTAAATAAGGTGAAATTGATTTATAAGGGTCCTTATATGGTGGTGTCCAACATACATGAAGCTTGATAAGGAGTTACAACATGCTGATTGCCCCACATGTTACAAAATGTTTAAATCGTTAAAATACCTATTGACCGTTTGGTATAGAGTTTAAAAAGTGAGTTAAGGAAAATTTTTAGTTGATGAATAGTAACTGAGTTAAATGTGAGTTATGAAATATGATATTTGAATAGAGTTAAAAACTTATAGGGTATTTAAGAATAAAGTGATTTGTGTAAAAAAGAATTGATGTGTTTGATTTTTTTAAAGTTATTTGATTGGTTTATGATTGTTAGTTTGATAGGAAAAGTAATAGGAAGTAAGAGTTAGGGTAGAAAGAAAATGATGATTGTTTAGTGTAGGAAAAATTGAGTTAAATTTTTTACTATGGAATATACAAAACAAAGACCATGAAACATTTTAACGGATAAATAGTCTATTATAAATGTATGCCAAACAGGCGGCTAATATTCACCCGCTTTTCTCATTTTGTAATACTTCATCTCGTTGACTACTTAAAAATAAAAGTAATTTCATCAATTAAAACCCAGTAAAAATTTCGGTATAATATTTATGCTATCTTCGTCTCGCAGAACTTTGTATATTTTATTTTCAGCGATCCCATATAATTTCATATATTACTAGAAAAGTTAGGTGACGACCACGAAACAAAATTTAAAAAAAAAATACATATTGCACATAAGTTACAAATTGCCACTAAAATTACAGCCACACAAGTTAACACAGTTTTCCACTAAAACTAGATCGCTTACTACTTTTTTTTTAATTTTATCTTTTATTTTAAGAGTCCGTCTTGTCCCTATATATAGTAAGGTTCCGAAAGTCCCTTTCAAATGTTAAAACTAGACAATTATACCTTTTTTCTCGACTTGGTTTTTTAATGGTTTTTTGCGAATCTTTTGACCCAGATTCATTAAAAACGGGACGAAAATAAAGTTAAAATCACCGGAATCAGCAAAAACGAAGCAACAAAAAGCAAAAAAATTATCGAGTTTCAACAGATTACCTGATGATCACCGATTCAGCAAAAACCAGAGAAACTACACAAAAATCGCTCGAGAAACTGAAACATACATCACCGATTCAGCAAAAACGAAACAACAAAAGCGAAAACGAACTCAAAAACACTAAATCGAGTTTCAACATACATTACCTGAGGATCGCACAATGAAACCAGAGAAAACCGCTCCAGATTCTAGGGTTTTGGAAAAAATCGCCAAAACACAGAGAAAACGAAGAAGAAACTGATTGAAAATGGAAAAAATGGCCCAAAAATCGACAAAAACCCCTATTTATACTATACCCATATATAAAACTGTTTGACCCGAATAAATTCGACCCGCAAAACTGGGTATTTTGACCCACGAAATAAAAAACGGGCCAATATAGAAACTAGATAATTTATATAGAAATCTAATGGACTTTTTGAACTTTCCAAATGTGATAGGACTTTTATAAAACTTAGTATTATTTTAATTTGTACCTAAAACTACATGACAATCCTCATGTATAAAGTTCTTTGGGACGGATGGAATAACAGTACTGGAAAATGAACCGATTAAGATAGAATTGTTATTAGATATTTTATAATATCACGCATCCCACGTCGGTTTAGATCGAAAATGATAAATGGTACTCCCTCCAGGCCTCCATCAAGTTGTCTTCTGAAATTGCCTCTATTGGTGACAAATTAATCCAAGGAATGAGAAGAGTATTGTAGAACAACAGAGTTCACCACAAGGATCATAGAATGTAGTACATACTTTTATATAACAGAGTCTGTACTAAGGCAGGGATTAAAAAACTGCTAAGCTACTGCCCAGTGGTTACCTGCGGTTGTCTCGACTCGAGACACATTCAGTGTTGCATATTGGATCATTGAAACATAATGCAATTTATACTTCAGAACACTACACTGCCAGTACGTGAAACAGCAGTTCTCCCATGAATTAGTAAGAGTTTATCTTGGTTTAGTTCACCTTAACAACTCATACTACATGTCTAACTGAAATCATGCTCAAGAAATAGCAAAGAGCAATAAAGAGAGACGTTATTGACTTGTACATGCTCAAGTCTTTGGGCCTGAAGAAGTAAGTTCTTATTCATGAATAACCTCTCATTCGAGTGATACATCACGTGTTTATCAATACCAACCCGTATTCTCCGTAAGTTTGAGCTGAATCTAATTGAATACAACTACTACAACTTTGCTGAAAGCTCCAATAAGGATGCTATTGTATTCAGTAGTTAATGGGGTCTCATACAGGCCATTCAAGTAATTGCATAACTCACACATGTAGTATAGAAGTCCTCCCCTTGGAGATTCTTCTTCGTAGGATGGACAATACCCTGCAAATGAGAAGAAAGGGCATAAAAAAAAATCATTTTCTGCTTTCGACGGCATAACATGATTAAGATACCATCACTGATGTAATTAGGGGTGTGCATGGATCGGATCGGATCAAATCTGATCTGAATTTCGGATTAATCCGATCCGAAATTTGTAAATTTGCTCAACGGATTCGGATCAATCCGATTTCGGATCGGATTTTTTCGGATTTAATCCGAAAACTCCGAAAATCTAAAAAAATAGAATTATAAAAAAACAAAATTTTAATTTGTCCAAAATGATAACATAATCTAGAAAAATTTACAAGCAAACCTGATGATTGGAAAGGAAGAGAAGAAATATATTCATAACATCCATGATGCTAACAACTATAGAAATCACAATATAGACTATTCTACATATCAGATCTGGTTTCCAACAATCAGATAGCAAATGGAAGAACTTTTCTCAAATTCACCCATGATTTTTCTTTCTATAATCAATTAGCAATGTATCAGGGCCTTTTGCCTTCTGCTTTTATCAACAATTTGTGTTCTGCTTTATTGAAGTAGATGGATTCATAAGTGTAACACCAGAGATCGGAAAGGAGGAACCACCGTCGGAGATGAGGGAGGAGGCGGGATGGCGGCAGCTGGAGTCGGGAAGGTAGCGGCTGGCGGGACGGCGGCGAGTTTCTGAGTGGTGACGGGAGGGAGGGAGTGTGTGAGTGAATTGTGATCTGTGATTGTGACTAGGGTTTAAGGCAGGCATTTTATATCTCTAAATATATAAAAAAAATATATATATTTTTTTTTAAATTTCGGATCGATCGGATTAATCTGAAAATCCGCGGATTTAATCAGATCCGATCCGAAATTTTCGGATCTGAAAAATGCTAATCCGGAATCCGATCCGAAGACACCGGATCGGACTGGTTCGGTTCGGATTGGTTTTTCGGATTCGGTTTATATGCACGCCCCTAGATGTAATGATGATAAAATGAAGTGTCAGCTTGAGCTTGTTTAGTTCTTAAAACTGTGATAAAAATCGTTCACTTCAAAATATCAACTTGGGACTTCTGAATTCTGATGCTTTTCTATCACGCGTTAATCAAGGTTGTGAATCGCGTATCGCGACGCATCGCGTCAGGCCCAAAAAACCGGGATCGCAGTCGCGGGCGGGATAGTGAAGTAAAACAAAAATTAAAAATTAAAAAAGCAAAATTAATAGAATGAACATATAAGTACTATATAAGTACTTGTTTAGTCATATATTACTTCAATATGCATTTATTTTCCTTTTTTCCCCCTTATTTTTCTGCTAATAAGTGATCAGTGAGGGTAAAATTGACATTTTACACCCACTAAAACGCATCGCGTCCGGGATCGCATGCTATCGCACCCGATCGCGCCGCTATTGACAACACTGGCGTTAATATCCGTATAACTCTCCAAAGTGCCATATTTACACAATATTTAACATGCAACAAAAGTTAACTGGAATGCATGATACAGTTTCAGAGTTCCTGGGTCTGAAAGTTACCTGCATACATATTTACGTGCTGATCTTCAATGGAGTGGACCAGCTCAAATTGTCGAATAAAACAAAAAGGGCACTGCAGCGGTAAAGTGAGATGGGAGTTAATTGAAAGCCCATGCTAAATGGATTAAGCTAAGTACCAAATCTCTGATATCCATAAACACCAGGACTTGAATTGAACATAACTGATGACTCATGAGTCTGATAGGTGTAAAGAAATGAATGCTGATGTAAAAGATCCTAACTCTAAAAAAAACTAATCCTGCACGAAAAGAGTTTTTAAAATGTGCAAGAGCTTGTGGTGATTATTATGGAAACTGCGGAGGCTTCATGCATCTTTTAGTATATTCCTTGTTTCTTTACTAATATTAGTACTTTTGTTCATTAATCTTTCCACCGTACATTCCTATATGATGAGCAGATGAAAAAAGAATTTCATGTACAAAGAAAGACAAAATATAAGTACATATTTCAATTTAAATTGTTGGCCGTCAAAAATATCTCCATAAGAATGCGGTATTAGTGGACCTAAACCTTAACTGACCAAGCCCCATGGATCATTGAGCTTAAGAGTTAAGGGAGACTGGACATAGGATGATTCCCTCTTGGACAATAATTTTCTGAATATTGTACAGTAGTAGACTAGTTGCCTAATCAATGTTTTGGCTGTTAACAGTGTATACTTGCACCAGCATTCAAATTTCCAGAATACAGACACAAAACTATCTTAAGTGACTAACGCATATGACTGCATTACCAATAGCCAACAAGAATCTCTGTACACATAATGTAATAAAGAAAGTTATTAAAGATAGACCATACCGACTAAAAAGATGGACAGCATCAAAAGAAGTACAAATCGTATCGAATGAACTGGCAATACTGGTGACACCTGTTGTCTCTGACTTCTTGGACTTCCTCTCAAGTGCTGCAAACAAGAGCTTAATTAATTCATCTGGATAACTCAAAAGCTGATAACATTTCATTAGATATCTTGACCAATAGAACTAGCACTTTGTGCTAACTAGGCTATGCCTGTTGCAAGGGAAAATGGGGGTGGGGGAATGGAAAAGAGAGTGGACAAAAAAAAAAGTTAGGTTTTCCTGCGTTTGGTAGATGGGAAATATCAGAAAATAGAATAAAAGCAGCAGGAACATGTGAAAAGGAATTAGATTTTCCCCAAACATTTTGGTTTTCCACCATTTTCTTCTCCTGTCTCTGATTTTCTCCCATTTTCCCTTGAAATTATGCATTTCCCTAGTGTTAAAAAGAGTAAGCATACGAAATTACTATTGACAAACCTGTTTCATCCGATTGATTATTTTCAACGGTGTACGACTCAAGATACCTCCTTTTCCTGTGAAAGGTTTTGAACCTTTCTCTTTGGGTGTTACTTCAGGCAACTCATTGTTCTGTGTGTCATTGATATCGATAACAACCTCCAATGCACTTCTATCTGGAGAGCTCCAGGTTCTGCGATTACTAGCCATTTGGTAGCTAGGTTCATCCCCTGCCTCTGGTAATTTTATCTCATTATTACTCACTACTGCTTCTCCTAAACTATCTTCTTGATTCGAACCTTGTGTTTTGGAATTAACTTCGGAACCAAGGCTGGAATGTTGTTTCGCCATGTCTTTCTTATTAGTCAAGATGGTTACTGTGTCTTGATTAAGAACACCTTTGTCTTGGATGGCTTGTGCTGTACAGGAAGTTCCAGAGAGAAAAAGAGCCAAATCGTTGCATTCATCTGCATCCAAATTAACCCACCGAAATGGTTTCTTTCCTTCCTCATTAAATGACTCCTTCAATGCTGCTTCAACACGGGAAATTTGGTCTTCCATAGCTGAAACAAATTGCTTGTGCCGAGTGGCAGTAACGTCGTCATCACGGTTTCTATAGCTCATGCAAACAGCCTTTTCAAACTCTTCCAACTACATATCAAACAAGATGAAAAGAAAAATTCTGAATCAAATACACGATCCAAATCAATTAAAAGCAACTCGGAAACAAAACGAAGCAGTGAATAACCTGCCATTTGGCAGTGCCCAAAGCCATCTGAAGCTCTCTTTCAAGATCCTCTAAATGCTGAGCAAACAATCCTTCTCTCCTAGCTCTGAGCCATGTCCTGTAAGTTGATTCCATTCTGCCATATCAAAGATGCAATACATGAGTACTATTTTCGAGAGGTCTTTCCGAAAACCAAACATAGTGGGTAAACTAATATCAAGAATTACAAGACACTGGGAAAAACACAGAACAAAACACCAAGGGCTACACTTGACTACCAGCATCTCTCTCATTCTAAAGCAGTATGTTCTCACATGTTTCTTCTATAATTGTCTTCAGGCTAATAAATAGAGACACTAGCATTGAAAAACAAGCTCAGATATTGCATTACATACTTTAATCAACACATACACAACTTGGTCCTTGAGCATTTAATGCTTTTCTCTACAAATTTCACTACAACAATAACACTCAGATTCAAGAACATGTGAAATCGAGGAACACGGAGCAATTAGCATTAACCATATAAAAAAGCCCTATTCAAAACCACCTAGAAAAACCAAAGCAAGCAAGAATAAAGAATTCCAAGCTAATAGCACTAACTAGCTCCATAAAGAAGCAAACTTGGTACAACACAAAGCAAGAGCCCTCAATTTAAACCAAACCCAGATCACAGTACCTAAAAAACAACAGAATCATAATCAAGAAATAGGAGACAGACACATAAAATAAAAAAATAAAAACACTCACATATCAGCTGATTTTTGAACCTCCTCAGCAGCTGAGAAAAAGGTATCCTTTCGCCATAAATCAAAACTGTTTGCAACCAACATGTTTCCTTTCAATTCAGTCTCTTGAACCAAGAAATCAAAATACAAACTTTTTACACAATCCAATTGTATATATATGCACAAATTTCTTGTCAATTAGATCTCTATTTAGGCGTAAGCGTTGATCAGAATGACAAGTAAACTGGTTTTAGTTTTTCTCTCTTCTGTTCTTTTGTTTGCTAAAGAAAAGCAAGCAAAGGAAGAAGAGAGAAAACGAAAGTAAAATTGGAAGAGAGAGATGGAGACGTAAGACCGAATCTTTATCTTGTTTGCTTTAGCGTTTCTTCTGTTCCTCTTATTTCTGCAATATTTATGGCCACCTCTGTTTCTTGGTCACTTTCCTTTATTTATTTGGGTTTTCTTTTTCTTTTTTAATTTGTTCCTTTATTTGTTGGGTTTTTGGTTTTGATGAATTTTTCATTCCATTACAAAGTTGTTGTTGTTATTATTAGCTGTAGGTAGGTGAAGGAATCCAACAAAACCATTCATCATCTATCATTCACTTGAGTTGTATCATATTCGTTAAATTTTTATTCTAATTTTGCAATAGCTGTATCTGTGTACTGTGATTTCTCTTTTGTTGTGTTCACCTTATAAAATTAATTATTTTTCCAGATGTCTTTCAAAAAGTATATTTGGAACATTTTTTATGATGAAGTATGATAATTTGACCTTTGAAATTATTTAAAGAGAATCGTATTTTTAATTTATACAAAAAACCAATGAAATTTTATTCTTTATAATCGATCTGAGGTACATAATTCAGTACTCTTTTCGTTCCAAAAAAAATTCATGCATTACATTTATGTATGTTGAATTATAAAATTATATCCGACTATAGAAAAAGCACAACTTTCTTTATTTACCTAAATTGTCATTACTAAATTTATTAAATTAACCGAATTAAACACTTAAATCATAGTACTTCATTAAAATAACAAAATCAACTCAATAACTATAATTGAGTTATGTCAACTTCAAATTTCAACTCAAGTTAAATTTTAACTCGATTGTCAAACAATCTAATTACACTTTCAGGATTGTTTAGCATACGACTAAAAGTCTATTAGAGGCTGTTTGTGTAGCGGCTAAAATCCGGTTTTAATCGAGTTATCATTTTCATCCTGTTTGTCAGACGGTTTTAATCGCGTTGAATATTAACCGTTTTTAATCACCAACTATTCATAATTCAATTAAATTTTATCTTTATACCTACTATTTTTCTCTCACTTTATTTTTTCATTTATTATAACAACCTTAAACCAATCAAATAATATTAAAACCAATCAAATAATCTTAAAAACTCTTACACACATCACTTCTCTCTTACATACCCCATATAACAACCCTATAAAACTTTAATTCCGTTCCAAACACAATTTTTCAAAACATAATTATAATTCAATTACTATTCACGGTTAAAACCAAATTAAAACCCTATTCATTTTAATCAATTCTCAAACATCCACTTAAAGTTAAATAATGATGTATCCAATGTAAACTCCTGTGTAAATTATAAAAATTATATTTTAAAAGTATGTTAAAAAAATATTTTAAAATTGAATGTAAAACAGTCCGTTTATTTTTAACTGTGTCCTGTGTAATGGACTTCAATAATGGTGTCTGTCGGTTGACTTTAATCTCTGTGACAGGTTCTATATTGGTGGCTGAGTCATACCAAATGAGCAGACTGATGATAAATTATGCACCACTAATATCCGCTAGTTTTATAATGCAATTCATTCTAGGCCACCGTATACGGTTCTTCGAGCAAGTTGTATGTCTATTCATGATTCCATCATTTTAAACAAGATTAATGTGCAAAGCATCATCACTAATAAATTATGCTTTTCCAACACCCTCCGAAAATACTATACTGGCCCAAAATCAGAACCTTGTTCGTGGCCCAATTTCCTAGCTCTAGCCCATCAATCCATTGTTGACCCATCACTACTTGTCCCAGTCCATATCTCCCCCAGGCCGAAACCAATTTTTAGTCCAAAACCTCCTGAATGAGACCCGTCAAACATTTTTAGCCCATTTGAAAAGAAACTCAATTGTTAAGGGGATTAGAGCAGGTCGGTGACCTTTTCGAATCGATTGTGCAAACAAAAAACCTCTCATCTTTACTGTATTTATTCACACTAGACCTGTACTTTTTCACACTAGATATACAGATTTTGACCGTTTACCGTATATTTTCACACTCTATACAGTTTTGTCTTTTTTATGGTTTGAAGTTGTTTTTATGGGGTCTTGATTTTAAATTTTGGGCCAAGTCTCTGCCCATAAGCCCTAAAAAATGACTTCTCGACGACTTATTTGAAATTATAGGAATTGTCATAATTTATTCCTTCCTCTTATACTGTTCATTTCCATTCCTTCCTCTCTTGTGCAAAGCCTTGGATTGTAAGAATACTTGAAATGATAAAAATACAGGATATTGCCTAAGTCCAAAATTAGTAAGAAAATCCAGAATTCCCTTCCGTCCATTCTTATCTAAAATATAAATTCCTTACCACTCAAACCAACAGATTATATATGTAAACTGTGTTGTTAAAGATAATCCAATGAATATGCTAACATGGTTGAATTGCCTTTCAAAAGTATGACATGATATTAGGAATGGATTGGTTGCGTCTATAATGACCATGTGCAATTGGATTGTCGTGAGACGGAACCGAAGTTAGGTGAACCAAATATTAGGAAAACCGAATTGTCAAGTGAAGTCTTTCATATTCACAACCTTTTGTTAGAACCTGAACAAAAAGACTTGACCATGAGGCAAAGGAGATGGCTTGAGTTTTTAAGTATATAATACTCCTCCTTCCCGCTAATCTACTAACATTTTTTTTTCGGCGTTGTTCTTAATAAAGCTAATAGTTTATTGTTTATTGTTGAAAAAAGAAATTATAAAAAATGGAGAAAGTATGAGAGATAAATGATAAATAATGAAAAAAAATATTAAAGATATTGAGGTTAGTGAGATTAGTAGGGTTTACATTTTTGAATTTTTTTTGAATGAGACTAGATTAACGAGACACCCATAAAAGAAATATGAGACCAGATTAGCGGTACGGAGGAAGTACCTCGGAAGGCTATTGATGATGCTAATTATTTTACACGTTAACTGCAGATTTGATCTCTATGATCATGCATTAATTCTCCTCTTATCATCTTGAAATTAATATATCATGAGTTTTTGGAACTCTTAGCTTGAATATTAGTATTTCTCTGTCATGACATGATTCCATTGATCCATTTTATCGTCTGGATCAAGCTCAGCAATGGGGTACAAAATGAGTTCAATCTTGTTTCCACATTCAGCGGCCCAATAATTATTTCGTGGCTTTATATGTGCTCAATCTCTAGTGGCCGGTGCCATGCTTGTTTGTTTTCAATAAATCCAACCAATCTTCTATATTCTCACTTCCATCTTTATTCTCGATATCATCTTCTCATACCTTATAGTATAAAAATTCTCTTGTATTTTATTCTATCCCTTATATTTTATTCAACTTATCTCATACTCTTTTTACTCACTCATATTTTTATTCATTTCACCTTATAATTTCTAACTGTTTTATAGAATTTTTACTGCTAAAATTCATGTCGGCCAGTTTGGAATGTAGGGAATTTTTTCTGGTGGCCCTACCAATATATAGAAGTTGGAAGGTATTGGAATTAGGGGCACAATTTTGATGGCTCCACAGGGTGCAACTTCCATCATTTCTTGACTAAAAATGACCAAAGTACAAAACACTATGATGTGTATACCCTGCACAATTGTTGATTTGCTAGGTCGATGCTTCAACGTGCATGTCATTTCATATTATGGATTTTTGTAACTATGAATCATTGACCAGAAATTTATCTAGGTTTCAATGAATACACTCAATGTAAATATTGGAAAAGTGGAAAACTTGAGGAGTTGTATTCGGGGAAGGTCTTACATGTACGTAATATTCTCCTTTGAATTTGACGTATGATGTGTGATTTATAGATTAGCTTACATAAATTATAGGCTATATATTATATAAGGGCATGATTGGTTTGATGCGCTGTGTAGCGTTTTAACGGTTGACCGCAACGCAACTGATGATTGGTACGATGTATTGTGTAGCGTTTCGGCCCAAATGTGTTCCATGAAGCCCGTGCATTTTTACGGGCTTGCATTTTCAAATGCTTTGGACGTGGCATTTGAAATACATGGGGATCCTCATGTATTTGAGATTTGCGTTTCAAAACGCATTTTCCAAATTGTCTTTACTTATTATGAATTTTTTTTTATTGTTTGTTATTTTCTTTTCGTCGTAATTCATAAAATATAAAATATAAAAATATAAAATTTATACCGATTTTCATGTTTTTTCGTCCTCTACAAATAGAGATCACTCTTGACTATATTCCGATCATTCTAAATATTACGACTTTTATAATCTTAAATTAAAAAATTATAAATGCAATTTCATTAATTTCAAATTTTAAACACTCTTATAATATGGTAAACATGTTAAAAAATAAAATATCTGTAACGATATATAAACTAACACCAATCACTATCTCCTATATAACGAATCAATCGCTATCTCCTATATAACGAGCATTTGCTTTGGGCGGATATTCTCATATCCGTAACGATAAATAAAGTAGTCTCCAGTGTCAATAACATCAATCATCGATTATCGATTATTGAATGTCCACCAATAACGTCAATAAACATCTAACTATATCGACTATTTGTCTCATATAACCAGTCTTTTGTGGCCAGATTTTATGTCCAACGCCATTACGATTAAGCGCGTTCGTATAACTGAATTGGATTTCGAACTTTATGTTCACATCCAGAACGATGTCGGAAGTAGTGGTCAGTGTCAAAATACATCAATTATATGTCAAAATGATTATCGACTATACGTACATCTTTTGTCACAGTAATTAGTGTACTATATTTGTCTTGGCGCCAAATTGCCCCAAATTCGTCATCTTATGGGGTTTCTTCAATACGAAAATGAACCTAAACCAATCTACAAATGTAATTGAAATGTGCGTTTCGGATGTCCCAAACACAGTCGAAATGCATCGTGTCAAAGTGGTACCAATCATTACGATTCGTGGTCAAACTTCATCTTTTAAAACACAAAATTGAAATCGGGCCTAAATGTGCGATTTGACCAAGGCCAAATACACCTCAGAACCAATGAGTCCCTAATTATACATATTATATAAGTACAAACATAATGCACACTCAAAAGTAGCGACTTCATATGGGTGACACGTAAAATAAACTCAGAAGGATAACATAGGCTAGATATTCAAACCAATCGGAATATCTTACGGTGTTAAAACGTAAACTTCAAATATTTTTACGTTGTTTGTATATAGGTATTGGGCTGGATTGGAAGCACCTCGACAGTTGCTGGAGATTTTTAGTAGTGGGCTTGACCATTATAAATTTGTAGCTATGTTTATCAATGAGTTTTTTAAAACATAAAAATGATATGTTATTGATGATGATAAAAGAAATACAAGGACCATGAAGGATACTCCAACCTGAATACAAATTCTCTCCGATAAAACATCCACACGGTACTAACAAAAACCTCCACATTCAAAATCTGCAAGTTGTTCCCCTATACCAAACAATTACTTCAATCTCCCCAATTACGAGTAACCGAGAACAACTTAAACAAAATTTTCCAATCTCAATAAGTTTAAAACTAAATCGCCATACTCTAGTCTATTGAGTTATAACATTGTTTATTAATAATTGATGGGAGTATTTGTTTATCCAATTTAACTGCCCTTAGTTCAATACCACATCGTATGAGTGGTCTTACACGTAAGGGGTATGTTAAGTATCCAATACCACTTGTAATGAATGAGGTTTTAAGTTTAAGTTATAATTTGTTCAAACTTCAAACATTCTATGGAGGTCTTTTTAGTGGATGAAAGGCGATTGCAATATGTCAGATTTAATTAGCTTAGATCTCAATGAATTTTGCAAGTACATTTCCATCATCACATACTCACATAGGTGACGGAGAAATTTCTATAGGTTACTAAAAAATTCGCTAATAACACTTCAATCCCTCTTATTATACCAATAATATCATAGGACAGAATTAACAAATCAATCATAAATAAGTCCAAAATTCAAATTACTACCAAACACATCCTTAATTTAAACTTCTAAACAATGTACATTTTTATTATAAATTTTCATTTTATTATAAAATTGATACAAACAATTTGCATTTACTCCATATAACTTTTTATTTTCTATTTTCAAACTTACCAACAAAAATTGTCAATAATCCTCTTAACAAATTTAATAATTATTTTAAATATAAAAGATTATTAATTATGAAATAAAAAAATTTACAAAACATAATGAAAAAAATAGAAAATAAAGAAAATTGTAGTATAAAATATTTATTTGTTAATAATTTTGAGATTTTTTATAAGTTTTTGCTATTTTTTATTTCCTTCCCCGCGGGACAAGGTTACCACTTATTTTTAGGTCAATATAATAAGCACCAATTACTTTTTTAGTAAAATAGTGTAGTGGTTGTACTATATTGGAAGTTACTATTGCTAAAAGTATTACTATTAGGCTAGTGATGCTTGTTGTGATTTATAACTTAGAATGATGTTTGTATTTGTATAGCCTGGATCCTGATGGATTGACTCTGCTTTGACATTGTTTAGAAATGAGAAAAGTATGCTCTTTGTTCAAATAAAAGTATTTTTTTAAAAGTTATGAATATTTTATATATCATGATGGAAGAAACATTTGTAAAAAGGAAGATTATATTTGAAATATCATTTTATTTTATTTTTGTAATCATTTTATGTTATTAGAACTAGTTTTTAAAAATAGATTTTCATTTAATTTATTTTAATTTTAACGTTTAATGATTTGAATTTTTTTTTATTTATAAATATTGCATATTGGACGCTCGTGAAAGGGAAGAGAATGAAACTATAAAATGTGAAGGTTAAAAATAAGGCTATGTTTGGAAAGCAAATTTTGAAAGTAAAAAATAGACCAATATGTAATTGTTAAAATTAGAGGAACCAAAGTGTTATTACACTTTATATTGGGGGATCTGTGATAATTTTCCCCCTGACCACATATATATACCATGACTAAAACAAGAAAACAGGCGCACTACCAGCTAGTACAATTGAATAGCTAATTTTCATCTAACAAAATTAAACAAACTCTCACTTAAACAATACAAAATACTTTAGTATCCAACACTATAATACTTCAATTGCATTCGTTAAATATACAATTTTAGTAACCCGATAGTTGTACATTTTAGTACCGGTACTTATACATTTTAGCACCTCAAAATGTACAAATTGTTTGGTTTTGTAACTCTCAAATTCGGCCCTCAAATTGTACTTCTAGGTAAAAACAAAATTCTACTCCATCCGTCCCGCATAACTTCATACATTTGTCATTTTTAGCCGTCCCACAGAACTTTATACATTACCAAAAAAGGAAGCTACCCCATACCCAACAAATAATAAACAATCTCAACTTTACACTCAAATTACCCATTTTGCTACTAAAAGTACACTTTTTCCCACCCTTTCTATATTCTATCATTACTTTAACTTTTCGTATAAAACTGCACGCTAACCTTAATGTATGAAGTTCTCCGGGACGGATGAGAGGGAGTAAAGAAAACATATAAAACCAGAATTTCAAAAACTCTACTATTCATCGAATGTGCAGGGGAATATCGTATCGAACGTTGATGGTTAATGTTAATTGGCTAGCTGTGTCTATGTAGTACCTTGCTTTCATGTGAGCCAGTGGCTAAAAAGCAAAGAATGGACAAGCCAACTAATCTTTTGTTGCTAATACAAGACATATCTTATCAACATCATCTTCAAATTAAATAAAATAAAAAGGCAAACAATATTGAGCAAGTACAGCATTGGATCGAACGAATATTATTATGCGGTGAGATGTAAGAATGTTACAGGATTTTCTTTATTTGTCTTAATACACTAAAGTAGCTAGAGACATTAATTATTAATCAATTAATTAAATTTCTTCTCAGTATGCATCACGTACCACAATATATTAGTATAAAAAGAATGAACCAGACAAAGTTGAATTGATTTTATTAGGTTTCTATTGGATCTTGAGATTGTGTGGCTGAATGACATTGCGAAGTGCCATTATATGTCATTTTTCAACTTGATATATGAGTGAGTGAATATTAAAGTAAATTAAGTAAATCAGAAAGTTAAGGGCAAAACAACAATGACATTGTCAGATCATTAATTAATTTAATTACTAGGGGAGACTGATCAGTTAGTGATGCAGATCTTCACTACAATTTTACATCAACTTTCACTTTTTCGAGGGCTTAGTATATTAGTATATCACCAACAATAATGCAGTTACATAAAAATGAAGAAGTTGATGGGTTAATTGCATAAGCACCCGATGTTTGGGAGAACTCGTATGGAGTACACCACATTTCTTTTTGCAAAACCATCTTTCATTATGCAATGATTATGCCCTCTCCATACATTGTGTTTTAAAGATTAGCAATGTTAAAGATTTCACTATCAAACTCGATCACACATGAATTAAAAAAAATTACGGAGAACTCACCAATGACGATCAAACAATCGAAGCAATTAACCAAGAAATCAACGAAATAATAGCATAAACAAACAACACATCAATTACGAGTTTTGGGACGCCATCATCGGCCTGCTTGGGAGAATCAACCACAACTTCACTATAAATCGCAATGAACTTATAGAGCTTGATCAAGCTAACTATGGCGTACAATTACAACCTCAATACAGCCGATAACCTCCAATTCTAGCTTTATCCGACCAAGAACACTCTTCGTCCTTTTTCTCTTATTCTCGAGCCTTTGCGGCCCAATTTTTATAAGGGGAGATATGCAATAAATAAAATCTTAAATGTGTATGTTTCCCACATACGGTGGAACTTGTTAAGATTTCACTAGCAAATCGATCACATACGAATTAAGAAGAATTGCAGAGAACTCAACCATGGCTATGAAACAATCAAAGCAATTAACCAAACAATCAAAACAATAACAGTTTAAACGAAACGACGCGGGAATTACGAGAATGCCATACCTACTGCTCGAGAATCAACCACAAATGCACTATAAATCACAGTGAACTTACAGAGCTTGATCAAACAAGCTATGGCATCCATTTATCACCTCAATCCAGTCGATAACAGCCAATGCTAGCTCTATCCAATCAATAACTACTCTACAAGTGTTTACAAGTGAATGGATGTATATGAATTGTGCTGAAGTTAATAAGACCGATCTCCTATTTATAAACTCGTGAACAGTAGAGAAGAGAAGCAGCACCCGTACATTGTAGAAAATGGGCTCATCTACCCCTTAATATGATTTGTAAGGGGATTGAGTTGTCCCACCTCTTATAAAGAATGCCCAGGATATTCTCAAGAGATGTGAGATATTTAATATAGAATCCCAACTAAAACCGTTATGATCTAACGTTGACAGATCAATCCCTCCTTTCTTATGAAAACAATACAGACAAGTCCTTTTATTCCCATAAATTTGTAGACAACCCCCTAAACTTTCAGTTTACTTCACAAGTAATGTATGAGCCTTCTTGTTTAAAAAATGGATTTAAAAGATATATACATCCACACATGCATATCCTGATGAGCATAACCCCCCATCAAAGTTTCAAATTGTCATTTTCACTAGCATCTATGTATCAGTGTTGGATCTCTCTCAAATGTGCTATGATGGCTAAAACGGTGAGAGTTGATCCGGTCATCCACTTGTAGAAACCCCTAATTTCTGCCTCCTTCCATCCCCATCTACAAAATATTGGAATTGTTCTTAAAAAAACTCAAACCGTATATAATTTAAGTATACATGTTTCCAATTTCTTCGTTGATGGGGTGAGTAAAGACTCCAACGGAGTGGGTCCACTTGTGATATGTCTGACAAGCACACTAGCCAGCAACGAACTTTCACATATTCACATATAACATGCTTCTAATTACATACTATAGTGATACCATTGTGAAAATGGAGCAAGCAAGGGGAGTGGGTTATCTCGTATGTTGTAGCACATACTTAAAACTTCCAGAATATGGAAGAGAGAAAACTTTATTGATCAAAAGAGAGTACAATGAATGAATGAAATTGATGATTATAGAATGAACTATAGCTCTGTTTAAATAAGTCTCATACTCTAACTGTCATGTACAACTAACTCAGCTATAGGTACTACTCTAATTAATCTAACTAACTTAGTTGTTATAACATAAGAAACGTTATTTCATTTCACGCTTTTCTTCGTTCTTCATTTCTTCAATGTCAGCTGTGTATCTTCACACCCCCCCCCCCCCCCCCTAAAGATGGGAGTGGATATTGATTAATCCCAGCTTGTGATGAAAGTGATGAAATAACGCCGATAGAAGAGGCTTCGTAAGAATGTATACCAGTTGATCCATGTTTGAGATATGAATGAGCTTAATTGTGCCGTTGAGTACTTTATCTCGAATTACATGGCAATCTATTTCAATGTGTTTGGTTCTTTGGTCGAACCGGTTATCGCCAAATGGTAAAGATCACAAGATATCTGAGAGCGGATTATGTATAAGGAATACACAGATCCTTGAGCAAATAACACAACCACTGAATCTCACAAGTTGTTGATGCAACTGCTCGATATTCTGCTTCAGTACTTGAACGACTAATAGTAGTTTGCTTCTTTGACTTCCATGAAACAAGAGAATCACCCAAGAAAACTGTATAGCTTGTAGTACTGCGCCTTGTATCTAAGAAAGAAGCCCAATCACTGTCTGTTAATCCTTTGATGTGTAGGTCACTTGAACTGGAATAAAAAATGCCTTGTCCTAGAGACTTTTTTAGATACCTCAGTACACGATGAGTTGCTTCCATATGTTTATGTGTTGGACAGCTCATAAATTGGCTAAGACACTGCAAAGCAAAGCAAATATCAGGTCTAGTAATTGTCAAGTATATCATCTTACCAATAAGTCTCCTATAGGATTGTGGATCAGATAATAAATCATTATCATCTTTACACAGTCTGGTCTTTGCATCCATGGGGACATCAGCTAGTTTAGATGCTAAGTAGCCAGTCTCATTGAGTAGATCAAGAACATATTTCCTCTGACAAATAGTAATGCCCTTCTCACTTCTGGCAACCTCTAATCCCAACATATACTTCAATTCTCCCAAGTCTTTGATAGTAAATTGATCATGCAGAAATTGTTTAACAACTATTATCTCATTAAGATCATCTCCTGCAAGAATAACATCATCCACATATACTAATAAAGCTGTAAATGAATCAGTTTTAGACCTGATAAAGAGAGAACTATCTGCAGAGGACTGTGTATAACCAAACTGAAGTAAAAAAGTTTGAAGTTTAAAATACCATTGCCTACTAGCTTGTTTCAGGCCATATAAACTCTTGACTAGTTTACAAACCTTGTTACTTGCTTTAGTATACCCCAATGGTGGTGTCATATATACTTCTTCAGAGAGATCACCATGAAGAAAGGCTGTATTGACATCAAGTTGATGCAAATGCCATTTCTTGACTGCAGCAATGGCTAAAATACACCTGACAGTTGTTAGCTTAACAACAGGAGAGAAGGTTTCAAAATAGTCAAGACCATTTTCTTGAGTATAACCTTTGGCCAAAAGTTTGGCTTTATACCTCTCAATGGTACCATCTGCATGAAACTTCACTTTATAAACCCATTTAGAGCCAATACAGTGTTTACCTTGTGGCAAATCAACTAGCTCCAAAGTTTTAGTCTTTTCTAAGGCTTGAAGTTCCAAATCCATGGTTTTAACCCATTCGGGATGCTAAGAAGCTTGTTTGAATGTACTAGGCTCAGTAACATTAGTTATAGCAGTAGTAAAATAATAGTAGTCATGTGATAACCTGTCAGTTGAAATGTAATTTGAAATAGGATACCTGACTACCTGTTTATGAGTATGTACTGCATTACTAGCATGAACATGATCCACATAAGGTGGTAACTGATAATCATATATTTTCAAATGGTTGGAAACATTCTTCACTCTAGAAGATCTCCTGACATTATCAACTGTAGCATCTGTAACAACATTGGTGAATCTGATATCTGAAACAGGCATTGAATCAGCTATATCATTATGTAAATCATGATGTTCCTCTGTTTCAACATTATCAAGATATTGATTATGATTATTATTGTTAGCTAACAATGTATCATTATTAATATCTGATCTGTGTGAAATAGAGGAATCATCAGAGACACAGACACTATCAAGAGACATAGGTGTGTAAACAGGTGTAAAAGTATTGGTATGTTTCTGATTTTGAAAAGGAAAAATATTTTCCAGAAATTGAACATTTCTGGAAATGAAAACCTGATTATTGTTGAGATTGAGCAATTTATATCCCTTATAACCAATGGGATAGCCAATGAAAACACATTTGATTGCTCTAGCATCAAATTTTGACCTATGAGCCTGCAAGGTAGAAGCATAACACAAGCACCCAAACACTTTAAACAATGAATAATCAGGTATAGTGTTACATAAAACCTCATAAGGACTCTTCCCTTGCAGCACATCAGTGGGTAACCTGTTGATAATATAGCATGCTGATAAAACACAATCAGACCAAAACTGTAGAGGTAAGTGAGACCTAAATAATAAAACCCTAGCAACTTGTAACAAGTGTTGATGCTTTCTTTCAACTCTCCCATTTTGTTGGGGAGTCTCAACACAAGATCTCTGATGTATAATACCCAAAGAAGAATAAAATTGAACAAGATTAAACTCAGGCCCATTATCAAATCTTACACACTTAATTTTGTTGTCAAACTGTGTAACCACCAGATTATAAAAATGAAACAAGTGAGTTTTAACTTCTGATTTGTGTGTCATGAGATATAGCCAAGTAAACCTTGATTTGTCATCAAACAATTGTTAAAAAATATCTTTTGACATTGTAAGAAGGGGTATGGAAAGGACCCCAGATATCTACATGAATCATATCAAAAACATTTGAAGAAGTTTTATTATTATCAGTGAAGATGAGCTTCTTTTGTTTACAATAGTGACAAATGTCACAAACAAATGATTCAGTAGTACAAGGTCTTGATAGAAAATCAGGTACACTATCTATCTTATTTAAAGAAGAATGCCCTAATCTCATATGCCACAACTTGTAAGAATCCATTTTATTGGTATGAACAACATTGACAGCAGAATTGATGCTCTTGATCTGACTAATGTCCTTGTTGAGATGATAAAGACCATCTTTAAATTCACTATATCCAATCACCTCTTTTGTTGTCATGTCCTGCAATTCACAATAAATTTTATAGAACTGACAACTCAGATTTTCATGATGAGTTAAACGAGAGACATAAATCAAATGAAAAGTGAATCTGGGCACAAACAAAACATTGTGCAAAATAAGCACTTTAGATATCTGCACATCTCCACAGTTGGCAATAGAATATTAACCTGTACAAGCTTAATATTTCCAGTAAAATAAGCAATATCAAAGATCATATGATCTGTTTCACCTGTATCAAGAATCCACATAGCATTTTGTCCTTCTAATGCTATAGAAGATAGAGCATAACTAGTGATACCTGCTCCTTGTGTAGAAGTATAAGGAACTTCAGAGACAGCTACAACAACTTTATGAATTGGACTTGAAGGCTTTGTCATCTGAGCTTGAAACTTGCTAAATTGGAGAAACTGATTGTACAAATCAGGTGTCATATCATCCTGATAAGCCTGAGAAAACATATTATCATCAACCATAGCCGCATGAGCATGATGACCACCTGTGCCTTGCTGAACATATCTTCTATTAGTGCCTTTATTATTCTGCCAACCAAGAGGATACTCTATGATTTGATAACAGCTCTTGACAGTGTGACCAATATCACCACAATTAGAGCATTTAGGCTTAGTCTTATCTTTGTTTTGAGCTCTAAAATACCCATTCTTAACCAAACAAGCAACAGCTTCTTCAGGTGGCTGTCTGCTCATCATTGCCATAGCATCTTGACTACTAGAACCATCATAAGCATTCAAACTCCCCTGTCTTTCTTCTTGTAACAATATAGAATAGATCTTAACAAGACTTGGAATAGGAATCATCATCAGATTTGACTATGCACATTAGCATAAGAATCATTCAACCCAACAAGAAACTTTATAACACCATCATTCAATTGAGTAGCAATCAACGCATCACTTCCGCCACAAGTACAGTTACTAACAGGTCGATGAGCAACAAATTCATCCCATAACTTTTTAAAATGACCATAATACACAGATTTTGTATTAGCACCTTGACGAATTGAGCTCAATGACTTTTTCAAATGAAATACACGCAGACCATCACTCCTAGTAAAACGAGTGTGCAACTCAACCCATAACTCATGCGCAGATGTAGCAGAAAGTATGGAAGAACGAATCTCAGAAGAACAAGAATTTACGATCCAAACCAACACCAATGCATTATCTCTCTTCCAAGCAGCATACAACACAGGAGTTTTCAGAAATACTGGGTTTAGAAATCGTACCATGAACGAAACCAGTTTTATTTTTCACCTCTAAAGCCATCATCATCTGCTTGCTCCATGAAGGATAATTCACCTCATCCAACTGCTCAAGAACAATAGCAATGCTTGGCTGATCAGACGACTGAAGATAATACGGCGAAGTCGGCAAATCAAGCCCAATCTCCAATGGATTCACTCGATTTCCATTACCAGAAACACTAGCAGAATGAACAGTATCCGTCATGATCAATCGATCAAAGTAACGAGAACAAAATCGCAACAAAAACGAAACGAAATTCGCAAGAAACGCAACGGAAAAACAACTTCAATCACACAATTGAAGCTCAAGAAACAACAGTTATCTGGCTAACTGATACCATGAAAACTTCCAGAATATGGAAGAGAGAAAACTTTATTAATCAAAAGAGAGTACAATGAATGAATGAAATCGATGATTACAGAATGAACTATAGTTCTGTTTAAATAAGTCTCATACTCTAACTGTCATGTACAACTAACTCAGCTATAAGTACTACTCTAATTAATCTAACTAACTTAATTGTTATAACATAAGAAACGTTATTTCATTTCACGCTTTTCTTCATTTCTTCAATGTCAGCTGTGTATCTTCACACATACCAATGAGATTAACAAACGATGTAGGATAGTCAATAGACCATCTCAAGCCTAGAGCAGTCAAGACTAAATGTTAATTTTAGTACTTCCTCCGTCCCGGATCAAGCTTCCCGCTTTGACTTTTTGCGGTCAAATTTTTCCAACTTTGACTACGAATTAATCTTAAACCTTAAATGTAAAATGTTCAATTTTTTTATATAATAAAACTTTAGTTCTATAATTTGAAATGGGAGATCGTTATTCATATATCATGTCTCATACTTGGAAAATTTTCGAGCAATATCTTGTGTAAAATGTGTGGACCTGTGTGACATAAAAAGTAGATGCTATTGTAATTTTCCTAAACCGGAAGGCTGTATGTAATTACGCCGAAAGCTAACCATATTCAATTCAAGTACAATGTATAGATTACTACAGAACTAAAATAAGAAAAAAGATAAAGAACGTTCGAGTTTTTACGTTTGTATAGATTAATGAAAAGCACGAGAAAGAAATAATAAAAACTTTTAACCTTTTGTGATCCAATTGCACACATGCATGCCAATACGACATCTTAACAAGTCAGCTCCAAATGCTAGAATTAAGATTTTTAAATTTATGTTCACTTTACCAACTGCTATCCGACTAATCCAATATCAGATCTCTATCTGAAACCAAAGATTGTCGATAACTTTTTTAATATTTATAATTGTTCTAACAAAAAATGCTTAATTGTGTCATCAAACATTCCTAATTGCAGCCTAAACCAGATAGAGTACTTGCAAAAGTAGACAAGAACTAATCAATTAATCCACCTAAAACAATGGCGGAGCTCAAGAAAGGAAGATCAAGTCAAAACGAAAGAATACTATACACCAAGTACGTACTGCACTTAATTTTATATTGGGTGCACTATTTGATTCGAGAACATTGCCTTTTAGCACATAATTTTAACACGAACATGACCAGTTAATTAATAATGCACTCCAACACGATACGTACTAACATGTACTCCACTATATAGTATTAGTATTTCCGCACTGCGTGATATTTTGACTTTTGATGTTTGTCATACTTGACCATGAGTAATACCACCTCAGATATGATCTAATTAGATAACTTAAAAGTTTGTACATTTCATATGAAAATAGGAATATATCACACACCAAAATTTTAGAGAGTTTAAAATGAATAAAAAATTCTACCCGCCTTTATTTTCTAAATTAAAATTCATCAGTATGAACTTCAAAGTTAAACTTATTGCGTGTTACTCCGGAGCAATTTTAGTATGGATCGAATGTCTAATTAACTGAAAATTCTCCCGGTGAGCACATGAGTGTGAGGATGAGTGCACGGCAAACGACTTATGTTGGTACAATAAGGTCAACATACCACTTGAAAAAACATATCATGAGTAACTACACTCGCAAAAAAGATCGTGTCTGAACCCATTGTGGATCGAGGCGTTAGAGATCGAATACTTCGTAAAGATTCAGATTTATGTCTCCAAAATGAAATTGAACACCACACTATATTAATGATTCTTTTGAAAGATAAAAACAATTAAGTTAAAGGAAAACGACCATTGAACATGAGGCGTATATGACAATGTCAGTACATTTAACGTGTCAATAAAAGTAATTGCAGGAAGCAAACATGTGATGAAAATCATCCTATAGGCTAATGTGACCTGGAGCAGTACATAACCCCCATGTGACATACGGATATATTACACAGAATCCAGCTAACATTAACAATTCTAGTACATGCTAAACTCCAATACTTCTCATACATATTCACATGAAATCAATGAAAGGCCAATTCATAACTTAACCCATATACATCGAGATATAGATATTTATATATGCTAGCTAAGCCAGGACAATTCTTAGCTAAACTAAGCAAAACACATCACATGCAATTTGTGCAACATGGGGAGGTACCACGTCGCACTTTTTTAGCTATTCGATTTGGACCTAGCTCCGAATAATCATTCATTCAGATAATTGGGCGGAAGTAGTACTAGGACCACGGGCAACCCCACATTACATTTTCCTTTTCTAATTTTCATAAAGCCTCGTACCGACTTAATAAACCTTCAACTGAAAATGACATAAAATTTCTGATTACAACCTAAGCTACATAGTTAATAATGCTAATTAAACACATCAATTAGCCGGAATCAATGAATCTTCGCATCATCTTTCTCAATTTTATCTTCTCGGCATTGTTCATCATGATCTGATCCATCTTTAGGGCTATCCAAGGCCCTCTTCTCTTGCTCTTCATCACTATCACCAACCTTAAGTACCTTCAACTTGTTCATCTCAGCCCTAATCTTCAAGGTCTCCAACAGCTCGGTCACCGCCCTCTTCTTGTCCCTCCGATTCTTGATCAAAACCTCGCTTATATCAGCCGGTGTCATCATCGCCTCATCCACAACCTTTTCGAACTCCGCCAACACATCCGCCTCCAAGTCACTCTCCTCATACCCCAAGTAATTCTTCAACAAAATCTTAAGCGGCTCGAACGAACAATAGCTCATATGAATGTGCATGTCCATCCTCCCACGCCTCAGCAACGCGGGATCAAGCTTCTCCACATGATTCGTCGTAAACACGAATATACGTTCACTCCCACAACACGACCACAAGCCGTCCGTAAAGTTAAGCAACCCGGACAACGTAATCGTGTTGTTTCCACTCTCATCCCCAAGCTGCGAACCACCCGGTTGTCCACCGAGCTGATCATACCCGCTCTTACTCTTCACATTGACGTTCCTCGCCAAATTAATCGAACAGTCGATATCCTCAATCACGATTATCGACTTGGAACTTGTCTTCATCAGCAACTTCCTCAGCTCCGAGTTCGTGTTCACCTCAGTCAGCTCGAGATCATAAATGTCGTAACCGAGGTAATTCGCCATCGCGGCGATCATACTCGATTTACCGGTCCCCGGGGGACCGTACAGCAAGTACCCTCTCTTCCATGCCCTGCCAGTCTTCTGGTAAAACGCTTCCCCTCCAGCGAAATCCAACAAGTCCGCCATGATTTCGGATTTCTTCACGGGATCCATCGCCAACGTGTCGAAGGTGCTCGGGTGCTTAAACGGAACGGACTCCCAGGGGTGGCCCCTGGAATCGAGGGAGCCGCCCCGGGAGTTCGTGTAGAGGAGGCGGTCCTGGTTTTTTCGACGTATATCGCTAGCTTTCTCCATGACAAAGTCGAGATAGGAGCCGAGGATCAAGTGCTTGTTCCTCTTCTTGACGCGGAGAGTGAACCCTCGCTTCTCTTCGGGGAGAGGGCGCCATGAGAAGGTCTGGGAGTGGCGCTGGGTGACAATGTGCTCCCATTCGACCGTAACGTTTTGGTAAATGTCGATAAGGCGATCGTTGTTGGAGAGGCCGTAGGTGATGGAGGAGGAGTTGAGGCCTCGGGTGAGGGAGAGGCGGGTGCCGGAGATGGAGGCGGAGGAGGAGAGGTAGAGCTGGACGGCGTTGTAGAGCTCGTTGGTGTTTACGCCGTCGATTTCGGTTATGTCGTAGTGGCAGTAGGAGGAGAAGTAGCTGAAGAGACGGTGGAAGAGTTTGATGGAAGCGAAACGGAGTTCGGGAGGGAACACTGTGTGGAGGAGGCTCTGGCAGAAGGCCCAGACGCCCATCATTGAGGCCATGGTTGTCCAGAGTTCTTTCATGGTGGTGAATTGGAGATAGTTTTTGGGATCAATTTGGAGGAGAAGTGGATATGATGATGAAAATGTAGGGGAAGAAGAAAGCAGGGTGGATTGTATATATACTGGAGTATTAGTATATATATGAATTATGAATATGAGTAGTAGCAGAGGATACCATAAAGGGGGCATAGTTAGCACATGATGCTCTGTATGGCACTATGGCAATCAAGGCAACTAGGTGCATTACTAGTTTCATTTGAGTACATTGCTAGCCTCATTAAGAGTTAATCTATAGGTAATACTATGTTACTTTTTAGGGTGCAAAATATCTACTTTAATGAATTAGGAAATTTAGATAAATGATCATAGCTATATCATAAATTACACATAAACATTACTTTCGTTAAAAACTCACTTTTAGACCATATGTTATTAAAAATCAATGTATACTTGACCAAAATATCCCTCATACTTTTAAGAATAAAATAGAAAACAAACATAAATGCCTAGTCCTGGCAAATTTTATCTGGATCCGAAATCCGTACTTGATTAGAAAAAAGTCTATGGTCAAGAAGAATATTAATTTGAGATCCGAACCGAACTCACCCAATCTGAATACATATGGCCCGAAAGCATCCGATCCAAAATGATCCAATTGAAATTTGATCTGAATTAAAATTGATCCAAACTCATTTGAATTAAATATGTAAATCTCAACGGTGGTGATTAAATCCGGGAGATGGAAAGGGAGAATTAGTTGGGCATTCTAAAAGGAGTTTTAGTTAGTTTCCTTGTGCAAGAAGGTTACCTAAGTTTCCTTGTTCTAGTTGGATTTCGTAGTTGAATTATCTATATATAGTCAGGAGAGCTTGTTTGTTACATAGATTAGGTCATATCAGATCATCAACAGGTTTAGCTTGTAGAATGAATTAGGAATCATACTTCGGAGAATAGCATATTAGGTTAGTTTTATCTTTTATGTGGGATTATTCTTGTTACGCCGTATGTTTGTAACCTAAGTATCAATAAAGGTTGTTGGTTGATCTTCGTGGACGTAGGTCATTGCCGAACCACGTTAAATCTTGTGTCTCTGACTTTCTGATTTTGGTTCATTGTTTGTTCAATTATTATTTTCTATCATTGTTGCACTATTCCTCATTGTTTGAACTTAACAATTGGCGTCGTTTGTGGGAAGAGTAAGAGGAATGAAGTAATTGTCATCAATGGCGTCTATAAGGTGCAAGATCGATAAACATGCCAAAGGTGTATGGAAGAAACTAGAGACATTTTGCAAGGTAAAAAAGCTCAGATCCGTTGTCTATGGTGGACTCAAACTCAACCGAAGTCAAGAGAAGATCGTCAGAAGATCGGAATGAGTTCCTTAAGGTTTGGGATCGAATAGGAGTTTATTCGGGTCAAAAGGGTGCAAGAATCGCGCAAAACAAACTAAGAATCAGTCCAGAATCGGGACAGGCTCCCATGACGGTGTACCACACGCACAGGCAACGCGTGGCATCCACGCGCACAAACAGAAAGACTCTTGAGTTTTTTTTCACACGCCAGGAAGAAAAAGTGCACAAGTTCAGTGCGACGACGCGCCCGGTGTCGAATCGGCGCGTGGTTGGTCTCGTTGGACTCCTAAGACGATTTTCAAAGTGCTGGTGTTGATGTCCGGTTGGTATGGTATCCTCATTACAATAATTCTGAGGTAAAACGATGGAAATGGGCGACGGATTTTATCCGTCGCCAAAGCTAGCGACGGATAAAAATTATCCGTCGCTCATTAGCGACGGATAATTTTATCCGTCGCTATATGGGCGACAGATTTTATTAATCCGTCGCCCGTTGTTTGACTTTAAAAAAAAAAATTAAATATTAACGACGGATAAATTATCTGTCATTAATATTTATATGTTAAATAAAAAAAAATATGGCGACGGATTAGCGATCCGTCGCTACGAGGCGACGGATAGTTATCCGTCGCCCCGTATAGCGACGGATCGTTACTGGGCCGACGGATACGTGTCCGTCGGCCCAGTAAGGTTTTAGCCATTTTGGGCTGAAGCAGAAGCCATTTCGGCTTCATTCTTCTTCGTTTTTCTTCGTTTTTCTTCCTTTCTCCTCCGTCAAATCCGGCCATTTGTTGTCGATTCTTCCCAATCTTGGTGTCAATTCGAAGATCGTTGGACGAGGAGCTCGTTTCTTCCTTCAATTTCAAATTTCATCCGCTATTTTCTTCGGAATCAAAGGTATTACTTCTAAACCCTAACTTTTAAAAAATTGGGATTTTTTTAATTTTTGACTACTTATTCTCAATTGTATGTTTATATGAAGTATGTAGTAGCTTGTTTAGTTAATTTGATCAATTATATGTAATTTGATATGTATATGTAATTTGATAGTTAGTTTAGTTAATTTGATATGAATGTATGTAGTAATTCAATATGTATGTATGTTAGTTCGATAAGTATGTATGTAGTGAAGTATGTATGTTAATTAAGTATGTATATAGTTGGTTTAGTTAGCTTAGTTAATTTGATATGTATGTTAAGTATGTATGTAGTTAGTTTAGTTAATTTGATATGTATGTAAGTAGTAGCTGGAGTTGATTTGATAAATTCGTATATGTACTAAATTACGAGGATGTACTTAAGTGTTTTGAGCGACGGATAATATGTTGATTATATTAACGTGTAATTTATAATTTATAACTCGTAGTAGTAAAACACTTAATAAATTTTGTAACATATCGAACACTTAATAATTAATTTATAAGGAACGTATAATAATTAACAATTAATCTCTACAATCTTCTTATCCGAATTGGAATCGATCTAATAAATTAAATACGATCTAATCAATTGGGACAGGTTAAAAAAGTATACAATGAATTCCAACCGTTCATGGATGTATGGATTCATGCCTGAGTATCATATATGGATTCATCACGGTGAGGAAGCACCGTCCATGGCATACCTCCAATGGAGGGAGAGGCGGGGTTTGGGGCCGCCTATTGAGTGTCTTTCTACTTGTCGGAACATGTGCATGGTGTATTGGGAGGAGGATGTAGATCTGTTGGAATGTAAGTTCTGTGGTAGGGAGCATCACAAGTGATGAGGAGGGAGCTGCAAGAGAAAGAATCATTTGATAATCCGTTTTGTCTCTAGGCTTGTATAACTAGTAATCATTAGTTGATTTATGAAACCAAACATTATGGTAAAATTGAAGCTAATGTAACTTATATTATGTAATGCCGTAACAATTGATGTTGAAGCTAATATAACTTATGACGATTGTCCCTACCTCATGTTCGATCCACATCATCCCAACGTCACGTGGAACGCCTTGCCTGTGATTTTTCCTGCTGGTCCTTCCAAGTAAGTATTATACATTCTTTTTAAATATGAAAAACATAACTTATGATAGTTGACAAGTATAAATTGTTGTACTAAATTAATATATATTTGTTTCTTGTATCTTATACATTGACAACAGTTTATGGCCTTGGGAGGTCCACAACAAACTAGGTGACATCTTCCGGAGCAGGAGAGAGCCACCGGGGCAGGGTGGTGAGTGTTGGTCTCACATCTCGGACCACATGAGGGCCGAGTACTTTGATGAGCTGGGGGTAAGTTAAAATATGACATTCGTTTGTTTGTAATTATAATCGTTTTAATATGAGTGGTATGTTAGCCACTGTATGTGAGTGGTATGCTAGCCACTTTATTTGGGTGATATGTTAGTCACCATTGTGTTAGTAAAATTTAGGACAATGTGAGTGGTATGTTAGCCACTATATGTGAGTGGTATGTTAGCCACTTTGTTTGGGTGATATGTTAGTCACCATTGTGTTAGTAAAATTTAGGACAATGTGAGTGGTATGTTAGCCACTTTGTTTGGGTGGTATGTTAGCCACTTTGTTTGGGTGATATGTTAGTCACCATATCTGTGATGTTGTTGTATCTTATTAAATTGATGTAACATGGTGACGTTATATATGTATTGACTTTGGATGTTGTATGAAATTGGGATTGTAGAATGAGTACTTCATTCCCGGTGAGTTGATCCCAGATCCGGGCGTGTTTACGACAGTGGGATCTAAACCGTATAGGATATGGTGCATGACGTGGAAGGCCATTCGGGATCGGGTGGCCCAATGCCTCCAGGTTGATGCATAGGAGGCCCTTTGGGATGCCTCATGGCCCGAATCGATGTCGTGACATCGCTACATCAATGCATGTAATCGGACGCCTCTCGATGCGTCAGGAGGGCCGTTCACCACCTTGGGAGGCGATCTCATCACCGATTATTACCAATCGGTATGTATATATATGTTTTTTTCAATCTAGCATTACGTGTATGTATTGTCTCGATTACTTAATTGTGAGATGATAAATTGTTAACTATATATGTTGTTCGGATCGCACGGGGAGGTGACATCCAAGTATGACATCTTCAAGAAGGCTAAGGAAGGCGGTATGGACCATTGCCGAGCCTCCTATCATGATATGTTTATGTTGCTTAAATTTCATATTTGTACACTATTACAAGTTATTTTTGAAAAAACAGTAACTAATCATGATATCTGTTATTTACGATTTCAGGCTGAGGTTGATGCTCAGGTGGCGAGGCAGGAGGACGAGACAGGTGATGTGTTGTCAACTGAACAAGTTGACAACATCTTCCTAGAGGTCAACAAACCGGACATCAAAGGACGAATATATAGACTCGGGAGCCTCGGTTTGAGCTTGGCTAGTCCGGGGTGCTCCTCATCATCGTCCCAGCAGTCTAGACGTCCGGTTTACACAGGACTGTGTCTCGAAATGGTGCGATGCAGTCCGGAATAGGTTGCTCGGCTAACTCAAGAGATGGAGCAACAAAGGGACGATGGAGCGCATGACAGAACGAAGGAGGAGAACGAGCGCCTTGATTCTGTATGGAAGCGTTCATGTCGGTTGGCCACCTCCACCCCCATCTGGTAGCTAGTTATGTATATGTACGTTCGGATTTATTATATTTATACTTGTTCGAATAATTTCTCCTGCTCCGGACATTAATTTATACTCCCTCCATTTCAGAAAAAGTGTTACATTTTACTATTCTGCGGTCAACTGTCTCCGCGTTTGACCACAATTTACTCTTAAGCGATATTAATAAATAAATTATTATAATTATATAATGAAAATTTAGTAATTAAATTTTTATTATATGATTTTATTAAATTATTTACTATTATCGTTTATGAGTAATTTGTGGTCAAACTCAAAGAAAGTTGACCGGTCAAAGTCAAAATGTAACACTTTCTCTGAAATGGAGGGAGTATTATTTATCATTTATTGAAACATTTTCCGTATTATTGATTTATTATCGAACATTATATTGATTAAATAGGTGAACTACGAAAAACATGGATTAATATGAAATAAATAGTGATGGATAGATAGTGACGGATTAACAGTAACGGATTAAATAGTGACGGATTAATAGTGACGGAATTAGTGACGGAATTCCAGATTTCGTTACTAATTCTAATAATATATTGGGCGACGGATACAAATTATCCGTCGCCAAATATAACGACTGATAGAATCTATCCGTCGTTATATTTGGCGACGGATAATTTCTATCCGTCGCCAATAATCGATTTAAAAAAAAAAGTCAAATACATTAATCCGTTGCGAATTGGACGACGGAGTATCTATCCGTCATCAAAGGCCCAGTGGGGCGACAGAATTACTATCTGTCGCCCCAGCTGGGGCGACGGATCGACACTGTTTAGCGACGGATTTATCCGTCGCTAAACAGTGTATTTTTTGTAGTGCCTGGAGAACGGCAGAAGACCTTTGGAAGTGAAAGAACATTTTCTGGAAGATGAAGATGGAGCTATCACTGAAGATGAGGTGTTCAATAGTCATGGGATGATATCAAGAGGCACATGGATACACTGGAGGATGGTTTGGGACAGAGGTGGAGCATGGACAATGTTGAAACCGAGAAAGAAATCTGCACATGTTCGGGTGGAGACTATTGTAGGAGGTGTAACATGCACCGTAGTCCAATTTAAAGTTGATAGAGTTGAGTCTAAGGTGGAGCTACCTGGAAAAGAACAAGTTGCAGAGCTTATCATATCTGAAGGACAAGAAGATGATCCGGGTCCAGGTAGTGATTATGATGACACATATGATGAAAACAACATTGATGTAAGGTTGTTTTCATGAGGGATGTGATATCCAAAGGTGTGATCAGGGTGAAGAAGATTCAAACTTCTTTGAATGATTTTGATTACATGAGAAAATCTCTTCGAGGTCCAAAGTTCAAATTGTGTCTGAATTGGTGGAGTGGAGACTTTTAGGGTTGTGTCCTAACTTCAGGGATACGTTGAAATCAGTTAATGGGATCATTGATTAAGCTAAAGGTGGAGATTGTGCAAATGTTAACTCACCAATGATATGAATCGTTGAACGACTCGGATTAAACATGTAAATCTCAACGGTGGTGATCGAATCCGGGAGATGGAAAGTGGAGAATTAGTTAGCTAGGCATCTAACTACTTCAGTTTCCTGATTCTAAAAGGAGTTCTAGTTAGTTTCCTTATGCAAGAAGGTTACCTAGAGAAGTTTCCTTGTTCTAGTTGGATTTGGGAGTTGAGTTCTCTATATATAGTCAGGAGAGCTTGTTTGTTACATAGATCAGGTCATATCATATCATCCACAGGTTTAGCTTATAGAATGAATTAGGGATCATATTTCAAAGAATAGCATATTAGGTTGGTCTTATCTTTTATGTGGGATTATTCTTGTTACGTCGTGTGGTTGTAACCTAAGTATCAATAAAGGTTGCTGGTTGATCTCCGTGGACGTAGGCCATTGCCGAACCACGTTATATCTTGTGTCTCTGGCTTTCTGGTTTTGGTTCATTGTTTGTTTGATTATTGTTTTATATATTTGTTGCACTATTCCTCATTCATTGTTTTTAACAAGTGTGATATTTTTATAATAACCATGCATAGTCATTATGGTAATTAATTAATAGTGGAGATAAATTTTTTAAAGTAAAAGAATAATTAAACTTGAAAGGAAACCTATTTAAAAGTGGAGAGAAATTTTGAATTAACCGGAATCCAAATTTATCCAACCGGCCTGAAATGGTATGAAGTATTATGGAGTAATTCAAATAAAGACCCAAATTCGAAAAAAAAAGTTTGAATATGAAATTATCCGATACAAAATGCATGAAATTTTATCATCCGAATATGATCCAAATCTAAACAACATCTGAATCCGAAACGATCCAATCCGATCTGAGATAAATAATACTATGAACAATCTGATATGAACTGTCGCGAACCATCCGTTTGCGTGGACTAGCTCCGTCCATGGCCAGAGCTAGAGCTTTGTTGATCCAGATCAAAGCAATCCAGCTGCTAATGGCGGAGGTGAAGTTCCGTCCATAACAAAGCATTTCCTCCGCCATGTGCACTTCACAAGCTCCGGTTTGGAGCTTTGTTGCTCCAAATTGGAGCGTCAGAGCTCACGTCCTCCATTAATGGGCAGTAGGTGGAGACGGGAAAACTACTGATAATTATTTTCTTATTTAATTTTTGTCGGATATTTTGGCCATTTCATGCAATTTAACATTTACTGTATTTACTTTTAACGGCAGGGGTCTAAAATGAGTTTCTAATGGAGCTCAAGTTTATATGTAATATAACATATACCTATGGGGTCTTTATGTATTTTTCCCTTAATCGAATTGCCTTGGACGATACCACTAATATGAGAATGTCTACCCAACCGAAAAACAATCAATTACTCATTACATGAACGACACACAACACTATTTTAATATTTTCTGCTTAGGTCGGAACCCCATGAAATTAGATTGGAATAACCCAAAAGAATTTGTACTATTAATTGAGTGTGTCTTAAAATATGCAATTTATTCCACCAGTTCTTAATCGATTCTGATAGTGTGAGTTATTACAATTTGACAATGCATGTTCGACCTTTTTAAGAGGGTCATTAACCAATTGGTGGTTAATTCTTACGCATATAAGTTTTAATTTCTATACTTTAATTAAGTGATCTCAAATTCCTTCTAGTTAATCTATCTACCCTACTAGCCCTATAGTTTCATTACATTATCTATTCCTAGTTTCCAACCTTCATAATGGATTATTACAAGCCCTCATAATTGTACCAACTTTTGGGTGAATTCTATGATAGAATAAACCAACTTTTAACATAACAAAGTAGTTTATTTGGAAGAAAATAAAAAATAAAGGGTTTATTACATCTGACTACCTTTTTAAAGACCCACTTCTCATTTTCATCTCCCTTAGTCAAACAATTACATTTGAGAACAAAATGTTATTTGATGGTTAACCAACTTATTTCAATTTTTAAACCAAACAAACCTTATACTTACTATTCATCTTCTTCTCCAAAATTTTCTTTTTAATTTTTTTTTCATTTTTTTTTTTTTTTTTACTTATTCCTTCTATTGAAGAACCTTCAATGGAAGCTCCACCAACAGGAAGCTTCGCTGCTCCGGTGGTAAGCTCCGGCTGAGCTTCTTTTAATTTTTTTCCCCTCCTTTTTTTACTTAATTCGATTCAATGGAAGCTTGAGCTTCCATTGCAGGAAGCTCCAGATCATAGCTTCCTTACATGGAAGTTTAAACGGATCTTCCACAACAGGAAGCTCCGGTGTCGTCGGAGCTTCCATGGAAGGAAGCTCCGATCTAGAGCTTCCTGCCATGGAATCTTAAAGCTTCCATCAGAGCTTCCTGTTGAAGCTCCGACGGAGCACCATGGCAGGAAGCTTCGATCTGGAGCTTCCTGCCATGGAAGCTCCATGATTGGAGCTTCCATGGAAGAATGTAAGAATTTTTTTTTTTAAAAAAAAAGTAAAAGAAATGATTATTGTAAATTTGGAGATTATAAGGACCTGATAGAAATTTTTTGAAAATTATTTTGGACCAAATTGAACAATTTAAAGATTATAGGTTGTTTTTTTAAAATTAAAAGAAGAGTCCGTCTTGCGAAAGACCCCTATATATAGGAAAGTCCCGAAAGTCCCCTTCAAATGTTAAAACTAGATAATTATACCTTTTTTCTCGACTTGGTTTTTTTAAAGATTTTTCGCGGATCTTTTGACCCGGATTCATTAAAAACGGGTCAAGTATAATGTAAAAACTAGACAATATAGACAATTATGTTTCACTGAGTAAATTTCTGGATAAGTAATAAAACTAGACAATTCATTTACAAAACTAGACAATTCAGTTACAAAACTAGACAATATCATCATCAGTTTAAAATACTAATTTTTTTCGATTGCTTTAGTTTCTTCAGAGCATTCTTCTTCAAATCATCCAATACACCCTCTTCAAAATCATCATCAGCATAAGGTCTCTTCTATCAAGGAAAGGAGTTCCTTGGAACAGCTCCATATGCTTCATCACCACAGTCAAAAGTTCCAAGTTTACCAAGTCCAATCAAGCTTCACAATTTATACAAAAAAACATTGAACATTTATACAAAAACTAAAAAATTCCTCTCATAAACTAGACAATATATGTAAAAACTAGAGAATTCATCTCTTAAACTAAACAATATAGTGTAAAAACTAGACAATATAGACAATTATGTTCATGTTTGATCATAAAACTATACAATATATACACTAAAAACTAGACAATATCTCGTAAAAACTAGACAAATATGTTGAGCTCAGTTAGTAAATTTGATTTGAAGGTGAAGGTGAAAATGTAAAAACTAGAGAATTCCTAGATATAATGTAAAAACTAGAAAATTTCTCGAATAAACTAGACAATATAATGTAAAAACTAAACAATATAATGTAAATTTAATATCATGTAAAAAATAGAGAATTTCTTTCATAAACTAAACAATATAATGTAAAAACTAGACAATATAGACAATTATGTTCATGTTTGATAATAAAACTAGACAATATATACTAAAAACTAGACAAATATGTTGAGATCAGTTAGTAAATATCTTGAATAAACTTATTGGCACTCGATATAAGAAAAAAATAAATTTAATATCATGTAAAAACTAGATAATTCCTTTCATAAACTAAACAATATAGTGTAAAAACTAGACAATATAGACAATTATGTTCATGTTTGATAATAAAACTAGACAATATTTCGTAAAAACTAGACAATATCCTCTAAAAACTAGACAAATATGTTGAGATCAGTTAATAAATTTAATAGTTCAAGGTGAAAATGTAAAAGCTAGAGAATTCCTAGACAATATAATGTAAAAACTAGAGAACTCATCGCATAAACTAGACAATATGATGTAAAAACTAGACAATATAATGTAACAACTAGACAGACAACACGAAACGATCCTAATGTACCAAATAACAGACAACACGAAACGGAAATAATGCACAAAAATCATTTCACCAGCAGAAAACTAGACAGTGTACACAACAACATAGGAAATCTAAAAATCATAAAAAAGTAGATAATATATGTTAAAAACTAGACAATACTTACTAAAACCTAGACAGTTTCCACAAAAAAATGTTCAAAACAAACAGACATTCCACAGTTTCCCACAATAAGATTCAAATGAAGAACATGACCATAAAATTCAAATGTAAATCAACAGATCTGGAAAAACAACTCAATTACGAACCATAAACGCAACTAAAAAAATACTTACCCATGCCGGAAACAGGATTACGGTGAACAGGATGCTCCGTGTTCACTTGAGCAGTAGCATTCACGTTCGATTACGCCATTAAAATGCCTAACAAGCAAAAACGAGACGAATAGAAGGTTAAAAATCGAACTGACAACAAAATCCAGAGAAAATCGCAATGAAACTGAAGAAATGAAACCGAAAATCGAGCAACAACAACGAAAATTGAACAACAACCGCGATGAAATTGAAAAGATGAAACTGAAAATCGAGCAACAACAACGAAAATCGAACAACAACAATCGCGATAAAACTGAAAATCGAAAATCGAGCAACAACAACGAAAATCGAACAACAACGAGCAAAACGCAAAATCGAGCAACAACGAGCAAAACGCAAAAATCGAGCAACAGCGAAGCAACAAAACGCAAAATCGAACTCAAAAACACTAAAATCAAGTTTCAACAGCCATTACCTGATGATCGCGCAATGAATCGCCAAAAGTAGAGAGAAAATCGCTCCAGAAACTAGGTTTTTGGAAAAATCGCCAAAAAACATAGAAATCAAGAGAAGAAACCGGCTGAAAATGGTAAAAATGACCCAAAAATCGCCAAAAAACCCTATTTATTCTATACCCATATATAAAATGGTATGTCGAATAAATTTCGACCTGCAAAACCGGGTATTTTGACCCGCGAAATAAAAAATGGGCCAATGTAAAAACTAGATAATTTATGTAGAAATCTAGTGGACTTTTTGGACTTTTCAAATGTGATAGGATTTTTATAAGACTAAGTATTAAAATAAAGGTAAAAAACTAAGGTTGTTTGGACTCTCCCAGATTTCAATAATTTAACAGGGGTAAAAATGTATATTTCAGCTTTTAGTTCAAAAAAAGTTAAATTCGTGGGTTCAGATGTAATTGATTAGGTTAACTAGGTAACTTGGTGTAATATTTTGACTAATGGAGATTCAGATATAATTAGGATATCTAACTGGGTACCTTAGATGTAATCTCCCCAAAATAAAATTAGGTTGTGAGCAAAAAGGGTAAATTAAAGAGAAAAAAGGGAGTTTGGAGTCTTGTGAAAAAGTATAGGGAGGGGGTATCCTTGTAGAGGGATGGGGCCTGAAGCAGGGGTTGTAGAGTCGTAGGGCATTGGCACATTTTGACTAGTTATATGATATTTTTCCTGTGTGGCTAGTGAGCACCAGTACTACTTGCGCAGTTCCGCCTGAATTGTCCCATTTTGATTTTTTAGGATCAATGGTTTTTAATTTTAACTATAAATTAATTTTAAATTGAAAATATAAAATGTTCAATTTAAATATATAATGAAACTTTAAGAATTAAAGATTTATTATAACATAACATTTTACATTTACAGTTTAATATTATTCGTAGTAAAAGTTGAAGACGATTAACTAAAAAAATATTAAAATGGAACACTTCGGACCGGATGGATTAAGTAGTACCGTATCTCATATGTATGTTCAAAGGTCGATCAAACATTTAACCTGTATAATACTATATCATCCGACGCTTAATTTAATGTGTGTGTAATAATGAATATATAGGACTCTGTCCCTTTTAATACTTCCCTTGTTGTACCTGTCCTGAACACAGTAAAGGAAAAATCAAAACATCCAATCAATTGAGTATTTATACATTTATAATCGTATAACTATCTTAATTCAATATTTCACTCATATAAAATTGAATTACTATTTATCTGTTAAGATGTTATGTCAAACAGTGCAAAAGGTTTTTGTGCGGGATAACTTTTTGTACGTGCCAATTCCTTCCATTAATATGTGAAGTTCAAAGGACAGAAATTCGGGAATGTGGTTTTTTGGGGGATAATTTGTTTTTATTGGTGATATGTGGGGTTGTTATTTAAAAATATTGAAATAAAAAATAGTAAGGGAAGTTTTTTCCCCTAAAGGTTCATTCATTATAATTTAACTGGAATTATAGATCACCTGAAACATTAGCATAAGCAAAACATGACTGTAAAAGAGCATAAATTTTGAAACTTGAAATTCAGAACACCCATAAAAAGAAAACTTGAGGTTCGGGCAATGATCAGTCCCAGAAACTCCAAACTTATAGTCTAGCAATTGTCTCTATAATACTCGGAAACTGAATGGACTTGTGATAATTATAAATAAGTCCGCCCTAATAAATTGAGTCAAGGGTCCAAACCTCAAGTAACACTAAGTTAAGAGAAAGTTACCGCAGGAAAAGCCAAGTGGCCCGACCTTGTCCGGTCCAATCTTGAACTTCCATGTTGGACATAATAAATACCAAGGGGAACCTTGCCCTGCCAAGGCAGGGCAACACCTCATCGATACAACCCCATGAGCTCCAACCTCAACTACAAAGATTGTCAAATAGAGAAAATGGATCATATCCAACAAGGGAGATCCGACCTTAGTAGTTCAGACCCTGGGGAATTTAGCCCTCATATTGTGCATGGGTCCATGTGAGCAATTTTAAGTGTGTAACCTAATTATGTCACCCTAGTTCGACGAACGCTTGTCAGGATCTGATTGGTCGACAAACTTCTGATCTACCAAAGTTTTTCCCCTCGAACCTTTGTATGTAAATGGGAGGGCACATCAACTTCTTTTCTAGGTAATCAACTACTTGCAATGTTTAAGTCATACACTTATGATCGCGAGGTAGAACTGGACATTGTCAACCTACTTGGAAATTGGTCAGAAATGGACTAATTACTTTACTCTTAACTTCAGGTTCACCAGCAAGGACTCAGAAGGTCTCCGATTCAAAGTCACCTAGACCATTTGGACTTGACGATTTCATACATGTCAGAAAACATTAGTATTTGCAATGATCCTATAATCTCATGAGTAATAATTATAATGTTTGTATGTATATATTTATATGATTATATCCAAGTATACCAGTATCTCTAGATACTCTTCCTCCTATTTATTGAGATTAGTGTAAATATTCTATGTTATTTTGTCTTTTATGTTTATTAATCCTATCTCGCTTTCTACAGGTCAAATACACTCGAATACTAGTGTATTGAGTATTATCCTGATCAATGCTGAAACTGCAAAAAGTAGACGAGTTATGATTTTAGTCTGTTCTGTTGTTCTGTATTTAATCTTGTTCACAGATAGGCGGGAACTCATTTTTTAATTTTTACCATTAAAGAATGGATAAATCTTATGAGAGTTAGTTATCTAGATATACGAATGGATATTGTTAAGAAAAATCATCGATATTATTAATCAAAACGTTTATATTCTTAATATTGGTTTTCATATTGGAAAAATAACTCATTTTGTTAACAAAATAGACGTTTTGATAAATAACATAATAGATGCTTTTTTGTTAACATAAATCGGCATCTATAGACGGACTATATTTGAATACGTAAAACGCATTTACTTTATTTACAGAAAGATTTGTGCAGTCATTATTAATTGCCATGCCCAATGAAAAAAAGATTACCTGACTGTTTGGTATAGAGTTAACAAATTGAGTTAAGTAAAAATTTTAGTTGATAAATAGTAACTGAGTTAAAAGTGAGTTATAAAAAATGATGTTTGTGATAGAGTTAAAAATTTATAAGGTTTATAGGGTTATTATATAGGATGTGTAAGAATAAAGTGATGTATGTAAGAAGGAAGGGTTTCCTCTTATCAGATGTCAGACTATCTCTGCAGTCTTTCTGGGTTACCATTGTCTATATGTATTAAATGTTATACTGTACAACACATTAAAGCACCAGGAGGTAGTGCAACAGGTTGTAGGGTAGAAAAAATCTAAGGAAGTGATGTGTTTGATACTTTTTAAGTTATTTGATTGGTTTAAATTTGTTAGTTTGATTGGAAAAGTAAAGATGAAGTGAAAGTATGATAGAATAGAATGATGATTGTTTAGTGGAGAAAAAATTGAGTTAAAATTGTTATTGTAGAAGTTACAAAACAAATACCCGGAAACAGTTTAATAGATGAATAGTCTCTTTTAGATTACTTCCTCAAATGTGTAAAATCCGCTTAACAAGTCCGAATTTTCAATAGGTGAAAGAGTGGAGCCAACGGAGTAAGACCAAATCTTTCTTGATACTATTGACCAAACGACTCTAGTCCCACCGATGTAATCCTATATGATCAGTGTGCATATCTATCTTTGAGCCGTATCATTTTGTTTTGACGATAACCAGGATTTTATGTGCTAAGTATCTTGCTTCAATCTTTCTAGTACATTATGCACATGCTAGAATATACTTATGTGGCCAATGATTATTTCAGTTGGCACTAATGACTTCATGTAAGCCTTGTAAGAAGAGGGTAAAAACACGCACATACAATTCTTAGGTCGAATTGGAGTCTCACGGCAAATGATAATCTGATTTAGGCTCGGGCTAGGCCCTTCCTAATTGTGTGTTTCCATAATAATTGAACAATTCGTCTCGATAGGACGTACTTAGACTTGGTGCAAATTTAGTATTTATAAATGTGGCTTAGCAAGTACTCGAGCTGAACTTTTTCGATATGTTAAAAATAGAAAGAAGAAAAAAAAGGAAAAGCATATAATCATAAAAAGTGAAAACTTACAATATGTTTGTGATTGATTTACAACCCTATAAATGCAAATAAAATGAAACTAAGATGGACATTTTCACGGTCAAACAAGTAGCTAGGTTCCCCCCTAATAGATATCGGACAACTGCTTATATATAATTGGATATTATATTTAATTTAATGGAATATTATCATCAAATACAATAAGGTGGTCGCTCCATTTCCGAATGAACATCCTATCAGTCTTATAACACTTTAGTTAATAAAATTAGTATATTATTAAGTGAAACACCATCTGGTTCTGTAAAAGTGTAAGTCATTATATATTTCATATGTTTTTAATTTTTATTCTTGCTCAGTGTCAGTATCTTAGGCTCTGTTCTCTTCGACTGAAATTTACTGAAGTGAACTGAAATGAATTGTAGTATAAAATATAACTAAGCTGAACTGAACTGAACTGAATGGAACTGAACTGAACTAAACGAGTTTTCAGTTGAAAGGACCAAAGCCTTAGTCATGTTATATTTATTGAAATCTATTGCCAACACGGGATATTATCCCTCGCTATATAACTCCAAACTGAGGAAAATTTCAACCACATGAGTACGATATAACTCCCAAACTAAGACCACCTCCATCAAACGATGGAGGGTTTGATGAATTGCGTCTCATTGGCGTCTGATTGATCAGACGGGTCTGATACTGTATTAGACCCGTCTGATCCCATCTTTTTTTTTTTTTTTTAATGTTTTCTAATTCTTTCTTTGTTTTCTTTAACTGGTCCTAATTTGGCTGTTCTGTTCCGTTCTTTCTTCTTTTCTTTTCATTCTCTTGTTTCCATTTTCTTTCAACTTCTCTTTTGTTTTTATTCTTTTTCTGATAATTATTTAATTGTTTTCATATTTTTATCTCAAGTGTCGTTCTATTCTCAAGTAGTATTATTTATGTAATATTTTATTTTATATTATTTTAATTAATTAACGACATTTAAAATTATATGAAGAATGAAGTTTTAAAATAAATTGGAAAATAATAGTGTAGTTTTAAAAGAAATGAGAAATAAAAAAAGAAAGTTAGGTGTGATAGAGTTTGATTGTTGGAGATGAAAAGTTTGGTTAGGTTTTATGTCAGTGGAATGTTGACGTGGCAGAGAAATAGATGGTATGATGGGGTGTGATTGTTGGAGATGGTCTAAAGGAAATTTCGACCTAGAGGTTCTACCAATGGTGGGTGAACACCTCAATATGTGGGACATGAATGCACCTAGTTGTAGCAACACATGGTTCAACCAATCCGAACTAATTATAACTTGTGGGGTTCACTGCTACAATATGAGATACACTTTGTATCAGAACCCCAGAGTTTAACCAATCCGAACCCGAGATATTGGTTTGATGGATTAAATTTAAACATGGGTCCAAAATTCTTCTAAAATGCATGGACGGTTAAAAAAAAAGTCTCAAATTCTTTTTATTTTGAAGTTAGTTATGAGTCATTATAGTATGTCTCTGGAAATTCGATTGATGAGTTTGGGCTAAGTAGCCAGGAATCTGGAAGACATAGGGCTGATGGATTAGCCTGTCATGTAGCAGCTGAGGTTGATTAATTAGGTCGTTTTAGACTGGATTAATATGTAATAATAGCTACAGCAATTAATTGTGATAAAAGTCGAGAAGTAGGATATATAATAGGAGTACTAACTACTTTCTTTAATTTAATTCTACAACAACTACTACAGTACTATACTTATCTTCAACTTTCTTGTTTGACTCACCTCACGTACCAAAATATTTCATGTGAAGAATCAAAATATCTACATGCATGTACTTGTGTGGTTGTACTACATTATGTGGGTGAACTGTACACGGATACGGATCGGAGTAGTATTTTAAGTTCAGGAAGGGGAGGGTTGGAGTTAAACCCTTAAGATTACGTTATGTGATGTCTATTTTAATTTCTTCATTCCCCGTAACCAGCTTAGACTACTCACAGTGGGTCGTGAGTTGAACCGTGGCCATAAGGCAAAAGTGAAATGACGGCTCCTCTGATCAGAATCTTGAAAACTTTTCCACTGTAGGTCATAGTCATCAAGTGGTAGTCAATTTTATTATTATTATTTTTACATATTTGGAATATTATAATGAGAACATTTAGAATATAAAAATAATGAAACACTTAAAAAATATTATTTCTGATTTTTTTTTGTTTTAATATCAGTCTGAAGAAAAACGAATGGGTTGTTGACACCTATGTCCATTTCTTTTTATTCATCTTCAAATTCTTTGAACCGTCAGATATGTGTGCCTCTCATCTTCAACTATCATATTGTCTAATCAAATGCAACAATTCATGATCCCACCCAACATTTCTATGTTGTGTGTCAATTATGGATATTCTATTATTGCGAAGCATGCTTGGATAACTTCAAATGCGCGTTAAACATCTTTCATGCACGCCTCTTGTCGGTATGCAAACTTGGCCTGTTTTACTTGATGGACTTGACAAAGACTGCCACTTTAGATATATGTTGTCAGTGAGATAGTAGTCCATGTTGTACTGATGGTCGTTGAATTCAAAGTTACAAGCATTAGCTTGTCCTTATAGTACTTCGTCGAACCGGTGACGTGCAACGACGATAAGATCATTCAGTTTGGCTGATACATCAAAGAAATAATGTCAAATCAAAGTATCTTGGGATGCAACCGCTTCCAAGACAAACGTAGCTTTCTTGTTTTTTCCCGCCAGACAGTTCTTCCATTCCTAGTGCATACAATCGATACTTTCGAGCATGCCAGAAAAGCCTCTCCTAGAATTGATTTCTAGAAGTGATGTGCATCGATCATACTCCTTGGCGTTCCTCATATACGTTGGACCATACACCGCTAACACAGTATCACAAAACTCGTTCACACTAGTCGTACCAGCGGTCTCACTAAGGCGAGTGTGCTCGCCAACCATGTATGGACAAACACCATAAGAAGTTTCGTCAACCCTTGCCTCCCAACATCTCTTTTCTGCACGAAATATGGATGTGCTCTTGTAGACCAAGGAGAATTCGGAGGAACAATGGCATGTACATTCAGAACTTACGTCGAAACGTTTTATCATGAAACATCAGTTTTTAATATAATAGTCTCTCTCTAGAACCCAAGCAAAGTGCTCTCAGTCTCGATCAATGTATGTACGCTTGTGATTTTTTGATGGATCGGGTTGTACCAATGCGTTGATTATGTGTGATGAGTGGCTTGAACAATAAGGTTGGTAGATTGGTGATAATAATTCGAACTTGATGAACCATTCGGAACGATTTCTTCACCATCAACCATTATTATAAGTTAATTATATTACAAAGGCTTAGTTACCACTACTTCTTGTCTTCCGCCTCAACCACTTTATAACTCTTTGCATCAACCACCTTATAACTCCTTTCAATAATCGACGCTGACATGGTTCGAACTCTGCACCTCCTGCATACCGTTTCAACTCCTTATCATTGTCAGAACTTAATGGCATGTTGTTGATGTAGTGGTTAATGAAAGACATATTTTTCATGTAGCACTTATTATATTTGTATCTGTAAGTTTTAAAATTTTATTAAAATTAGGTTTATTTTAAATTAACCAAAAAATACCATATTTACATATTTTAATGTATTTATGTATTTTGCAAGTGACACGTGTTGCTTAATTAACTTGTCCTGTACATGGTAATAATTTCAAATGTATCAAATAGTATAACATTTACAAATAAATGTATAGTAAACTAAAATATCATAACTTAATTTTTTTATGTTTTTTGGATTTTACCGGACTTGAATGGTCTTACAGGTTATGAAATGATGAATAGTCGATTGATTCTACCTTGGGAAATACATGCAGTAAGCTGTAAAGATATATACTGCACCTTTGTAGGAGTACAAGAAATAGACTTTAACAGTTAACATCCCATGAATGAATCAATCAGTAGATTTGAAATTACACCTGGGAAGATTTTTGCTTTTTACTGATATTTTTCTTAGACGTAACATGGACAGTGTGCACCGTATACATTCGTAAATTCTAGGAGTACGCATATCATTATAGGTAACAATATTTTTATTCTCTAGAAAACTCAAATTCAGAAGCTTCTTTTTGAGAAGAAAGTAGCAGATTACACATGTCCGGTGAAATCGAATGGCAAAATTCACAGCCAAATGAATCGACAATTGACGCTCTTTGAACCATCAAACGAATCTTCATAATTAACTTTCTACAATATACAATATGCATGTTATTCTCATAGTCGTTAAGCCCATCTTATAATATTGTAGAGCGATTTCTAATCTTAACATATATGTATATGCACACACTATATTAGAGAACTTTGGCTCACGCCCATTTGGGTTCGAATCTCCACGTAGACAAAACTCCGTCCCTTATTAAATTTTCATTCGAATGACCTCCCCAAAAGAGGTTCGACATGAGTGCGGGATATTGAAATATTAATATAAAGGATTAGATTGCACATCTAGCTATAAGTTCGAATTTTTAAATGATATGAAATTTTATCAAATAACGTGATATCTGTAATTAATTAGGTTGAAAAAACAAACGAATCTGTTATAAGTGGTCAATTCTAATAAGTAAAATAACAAATCATATCTTATAGACATATTTACCAAACCGTGACGGATCGGATTGTATGCAGGTGAACCAACGTGTCAATCATCACAAAATCATACACGTCGTAAAATTGGTTCTACAAAATAATTTAAAACAAGTACAGCATAAGTCTAAATTGAAGCGGTCCAAAATATAACCAGGTGTAAATTTCGACCCACAAACTCTCATGAATGACGGTTTCTAAATAACTTATCTACAAACGGCCTGTGTTATTAATAAAACCATCCATATTATTAATAATATATATTGTTAACAAAATAGGTCTTGTTGCAATATGAAAAAACATCAATATTGAGAACATATGTGTTTTGATTAATAACATTGATCATTTTTCTTGATAATATAGGTCCATTTTTTTTAGATAAATTATCTAGAGACCGTCTCTCAGAAGACTTAGGCTTTGTTCTCTTTGTCTGAACGAAACTGAACTGAACTAAAGTGTAGTATAAAAAATAACTAAACAGAGCTAAACTGAACTGAAATTAATGAGTTTTCAGATGAAGAGAATAGAGCCTTACTCATTTCAAGCTACTAAAATTTTCAAAAAATGTTCGATAACAGAATATTTGAATTTGAAAATTCAGAGGGCGCTGCCGTTCTGTTCCCAGAGCTATATATCTCCGCATAGTATTTACAGTATGTCTCAAGTTGACAATGTGAAGAAGTTAGTTCGTTTCTAGTCTAATTCGTGAAGAGAGTTCGCTAAATTGCCAGAACGTTCAGCAGCCGTTGATCTGATCAATCTAATGGTTGAGATTAAATCTCATAAAAGAGGGAAAAACCGTTACAAGTGAAGAAACAGAGCTCAAGTCTGTTATGTAACCGAATTCGATTCTTTTGCTGTGTAATTCGGGTATATAAGCGTCATTCTTTGTAATCAGGTTAGAATTTCATTCAATCATCTTTACATTTGACAGTTATAGTGAGCGAAACACTTGTGAGAGAGAGAGAATAGAAGAAACCGCAAATCTCCATTGTTGATTTGCTTGAAGGTTTCTGTTCTTGTAATCTTTCTAGTGATAGTGGATTGATCTTGTTGTTCTCCGTGTATGTAGGAAGGATTTATCTTCCGAAGCACGTTAATTCTTGTGTCGATTTCGTTTATGTTTTGATTGTTCATAGTTTTGGTATTCATCGATTTTTCGATTGATTGATCGAAATTGGTCGATTGATTCAACAATTGGCGCCGTTTGTGGGAAGATCGATTCAGAAACTGTAATCAATTGCGTCAATGACAAGATTTGACACAGAGAAGTTGACGGAGAAGATTGATTTCGCTTTATGGAAGGCGAAAATGGAGGCTCTATTAGTTCAACAAGGAGTGGAACAGGCCTTGCTTGGTGATGATGGATTCACTAAGGATTTTGATGAAGCTGAGAAATAGCGCATCATAGGAAAAGCAAGGAGTACTCTAATTTTTTCACTTGGAGACAAAGCCTTGAGAGAGGTGATCAAGGAGAAAACTACAAAAGCAGTTTGGGATAAGCTTGAGAAGCTGTATCATGTCAAAACAGTGGCTAGCAAGATTCGACTCAAGCAGATGTTCTTCTCATACAAGATGAAGCATGATAAGTCGATCACTGAGCATCTTGATGATTTCAACAAACTGTGTATGGATATGGAATCACTAGAAATAACAGTTGGTGAAGATGACAAGGCAGTTATACTGCTAAGCTCTCTACCTAAGAGCTATGAACATTTCATTGACGCTATAGTGATGTCTAAACCTGATGATCTGATAGGCAAAGATGTAGAATTAGCATTGAGGAACAAGCTGGATCAGAAGAGTGTTGGGAGCCAACATGATGCAGCTGCAGAAAGTTTATCTGTCAAACCAACTTGGGGAAAGAATCATGCAAATAAGTTTAAACATCAGAAGGATCCTGGAACCAGTAACAGTGATTTCACTAAGAAAAGGAAATGCTTCAACTGCAAGAAGCCTGGTCACTTGAAGAAAGATTGTCCCATGCTCAAGAACAAGACAACAAACAAGCAATTCCATCATACTGTAGATATAGCTGAAGGTACTTCCTATGAAATTGCAGAAGCTCTTGTTGCTTGTGATTCACATAATAGTAATTTGTGGGTCTTGGATTCTGGGTGTTCCTTTCACATATCACCAATAAAAGAATGGTTCAGTGAGTTAAAAACCTTTAATGGTGGAGATGTGCTATTGGGAAATGATCATGCTTGTAAGATCAGAGGCATAGGTACTATCTATATAAGAATGTTTGATGGAGTTGTTAGAAAGATCACAAATATTAGATATGTACTTGGCATGAAAAGAAACTTGTTATCACTGGGGATCTTTGATAGTAAAGGTTACAGATATGGATCCTATAATGGTGTTTTGAAAGTTTCAATTCAGAACAAGGTTGCATTACAAGGCATTAAAGAGAATGGTCTATACTATCTACAAGGATCAACTGTTACTGGACATGTACATGTGACTAAGGAGGTCAATCACGTTGAGCTGTGGCACAAGAGATTAGCACATGTTAGTGACAAGGGGCTTAGTGAGCTATCTAAGCTAAAAGTGTTTGGTTCTAACAGAATAACTAAAATAGAGTTATGTGATCATTGTGTGTTGGGTAAAACTCACAAAGTTAGATTTAAATCTGGGATACACACCACTCAAGGTATACTTGATTATGTTCATTCATATCTATGGGGTCCTGCAAGAGTGCAAACATTAAGTGGTGGCAGATATTTCATGAGTATCATAGATTAATACTCCAGAAAGTTATGGATTTTCATTCTCAAGTCTAAGGATGAAGCTTTCTCAAGATTTAAAGATTGGTTGGTGGAAATTGAGAACCAAACCAACAAGAAATTGAAGTGTCTCAGAACTGACAATGGCTTGGAGTATGTATCAACAGAATTTAATAATTTCTGTAAAAAAAGGGGGATACAGAGACATAGAACTGTTCCTGGCACACCTCAGCAAAATGGAATTGCTGAGAGAATGAATAAAACTCCATTAGAGAGAGTTAGGTGTATGTTTTTTAGCTCAGGACTTTCAAAGACTTTTTTGGGGAGAGGCAGTCAATACAGCTTGCTACCTGATCAACAGATTCCCCTCAAGTGCTATTGGTTTTAAAACACCATAAATGATGTGGTCTGGTAAACTGTCGAATGATTCAAATTTGAGAATTTTTTGCTTTTCAACTTTTGCTCACATCAAACAGGACAAGCTTGAACCAAGAGCTTTAAGATGTATCTTTCTTGGTTATCCTAAGGGAGTAAAAGGTTACAAGCTGTGGTGTATTGATGAAAGAAAGTGCATCATAAGTAGAGATGTCACTTTCAATGAAAATATGATGCCACTTAAACAAGTAAATCACCACACACCTGAGTTTGAGGCATCTAAACTGGTGATCAGTCTGAGGTGGAGATTACAAATCATGATCCAGTAATAGATGACACATCTCAAGATGTCATGAGATCTGATACTAAAGAAGAGAGATCAGTATCAGTGACTCAGAGAAATAATGATCATGATTCTGAACCAACTACACCTGTGAATCAACCAGTTGAAATGGAGTTCAACTCAAATTTAGATGAGGAAGATCATCATTCTGAGCAACAACAAGATATAAGGTCAAGTGGTCTGAGAAGCTGAAAGCTGACACAACACAGAAATAAGAGAAAGGTGCTGGTGAGCACTCTATAAGATTTGGATGGTCAAAATTTGTGGCTTGGGCTCTGAATGTGGCACAGGACATTGATAATTATGAGCCTAGAAATTATCATGAGGCTAGAAGTTGTAGTGAAAGCAACAAGTGGATCAAAGCCATGGAAGAAGAGCTACTTTCACTGAATAAGAATGGTACCTGGAAGATTGTCAACAAGCCTAAAGGTGTAAAGACTGTTGGATGCAAGTGGATTTACAAGAAAGAGGTGGAGACAAGTGAAGCAGGCGAATCAATAAGATTCAAAGCCAGACTGGTAGCTAAAGGATTCACTCAGAGAGAAGGTATTGATTTTAATGAAATCTTCTCTCCTGTGGTTAAACATTGTTCAATCAGGTTGTTGCTTGCTATTGTGGCACATCATGAATTAATTCTGCAGCAACTGGATATGAAGATATCATTTCTGCATGGTAACCTAGAGGAAAAGATCTTCATGACTATACCTGATGGAGTTATATATGAAAAAAGTAAAGATTAGGTATGTTTGTTATTAAAATCTCTTTATGGTCTGAAGCAAAGTCCTAGACAATGGTATAAGAGATTTGATAGTTATGTACTGAGCATTAGTTTTTCAAGGAGTTCTTATGATAGTTGTGCCTACATTCTTTATCCTTCAGTTGATACAGTCATATATCTATTGTTATATGTGGATGACATGTTGTTAGCTGGGAATAGCATGTCAGAGGTGAACAAAGTTAAGAAACTTGTTCAGAATGAGTTTGAAATGAAAGATCTTTGTAATGCCAGGAGGATTTTAGGCATGGATATCACTAGAGAGATGAGAAAAGGAACTCTCTATCTGTCTCAATATCATTATGTGAATAAAGTTCTAGCTAGATTCTTTATGCATCAGTCCAGTGAGACTTCTACTCCGTTGGGGCAACATATAAAGTTATCTTTAGATTAATGTCCTAAAGTTGCTACAGAAGAAGCAAATATGGAGAAGATACCTTATGCAAGTGCTGTAGGGAGTCTCATGTACTCTATGGTCAGTTGCAGACCAGATCTAGCTCATAGTATGAGTGTAGTGAGCAGGTATATGAGCTGTGCAGGAAAAGCTCATTGGGAAGTTGTAAAGTGGATAATGAGAAACACGAAGAGAACATCTAATCATGGTTTGAGATTTGTAAAGAATGATACTGCAGATTCACAAGCTTTAGTTGGCTATATGGATTCTGATTTTGCAGCAAATCTGGATAGCAGGAAATCTTTCACAGGTTTTGTATTCACTCTATATGGAACTGCAATAAGCTAGAAGTCTGTTCAACAACCTATTGTTGCTCTTTCAACTACATAAGCTGAGTTTATAGCTCTTACTGAGGCCCTTAAAGAAGCTATTTGGTTAAAGGGCATTATCAAGTTGTTTGGTATTGATCAAAAGGTTATTGTTGTACATTGTGATAGTCAGAGTGCTATACATCTTGTTAAACATCAGATGTATATGAGCGCACCAAACACATTGATGTGAAGTTCTATTTCATCAGAGATATAGTGGAGAAGGGAGAGATCAAGGTGGAGAAGATATCTACTTTGGATAATCCTGCAGATGCTTTAATTACTAAAGTTCTACCATCTATTAAGTTTGAATATTGTTGTAAGCTCATCAACAAATGCATCAATAATTCAATGGTTGATGGTTAATTTTGGTTTGTGGTTTGGAAGGGGATATGTTCTAACCTTTAAGGAGCAGGAAGGGGGTTTGGTTCTAACCTAAGGAGCTGCTTAATTGAGAGTTGAAATCAAGAAACTCACTAAGGTGGAGAATTGTGAAGAAGTTAGTTCGTTTCTAGTCTAATTCGTGCAGAGAGTTCGCCAAATTGCCAGAATGTTCAGCAGTCGTTGATCTGATCAATCTAATGGCTGAGATTAAATCTCAGAAAAGAGGGAAAAACCGTTATAAGTGAAGAAACAGAGCTCAAGTTTATTGTGTAACCAAATTCGATTCTTTTGCTGTGTAATTCGGGTATATAAGCGTCATTCTCTGTAATCAGATTAGAATTTCATTCAATCATCTTTACATTTGACAGTTATAGTGAGAGAAACACTTGTGAGAGAGAGAATAGAAGAAACCGTAAATCTCCATTGTTGATTTGCTTGAAGGTTTCTGTTCTTGTAATCTTTCTGGTGATAGTGGATTGATCTTGTTGTTCTCTGTGCACGTAGGAAGGATTTATCTTCCGAAGCACGTTAATTCTTGTGTAGATTTCGTTTATGTTTTGATTGTTCGTAGTTTTGGCATTCATCGATTTTTCGATTGATTGATCGCAACTGGTCGATTGATTCAACAGACAACACAAAACACCCAGTTTGATCAGAATTCTGCATGCATTAATTCTAGATTAATGGTCTGATAGTATATATTTGACCACATAAGTTTACAAGCTATCATATAGCTAGCTTGCTCCTCTAGGACCAATTAATTAAGGATTCTGCTTGAAAATTCTGGGCACTCGAAATCTGGAATCATCGATATGCTATACTTTCTTTCCTTTTTCTCTCTCAGTAGAGTGCTTTTCCCTCAATAGTGGTTTTTCTTCTGTCCTTATCCTTTTCTATTTTTTTCTTTCTGCTCAGCCAGCCTTATCTTCTCGTTTTCTTCTCCACCGCCCTTGTTTGCAGCGTTTCGGTCCGTCGGGCAACCCTTCCACCTCGTGTTTTAGGCAGAGTGAGCGCGCTTCACCTCGGTGTTGAGAAACGCCTCCGCCCATCTTTCCTTCTCAGATTTCGTCAGCCTTGGTGCAGTCTACTTGGTGTCTCGTTTGTTTGTTGAGTGTAAAGAATAGAGCTAAAGGTTTTGTGTTGTGTTTATTCATCAACCACGTAGAAGTATATATATACAAAGTAGTAGACAAAATCCTAATCAATAAAGAACTAGTATATGTGTAAATCTAATTCTAATTGGCATAGGTATGAGAAACATAATCCTAATCTATATAGGTCTCACTTCACATTAGATTTCACTCCCCCTCAAGTTGGTGTGTGAAGATCTCGAACGCCCATCTTGCCCATAAGAAACTGCATGTTATCTGCCCCGAGAGCTTTCGTAAAAACATCTGCGATCTGGCTCTTACTGTCAATATAGGATGGAATGATTTCGTGAGACTCAACTCGTTCTCTGATGAAATAACAATCCATTTCCACATGCTTTGTTCGTTCATGGAAAACGGGATTGTTTGCAATGTGTAGAGCAGCTTGATTGTCACAAAATAGCGGAGTTGCGCAGTCTTGTACTGCTTCCAAATCAGATAACAACCAACGAAGCCAAATTACTTCACTGATAGTCGTTGCCATGGCTCGATACTCGGCTTCGGCAGAAGAGCGAGAGACGACAGATTGTTTCTTTGTTCGCCAAGATATCGGTGCTCCTCCTAAAAGTATAATATAACCTGTCCTCGAACGACGTGTTAGCTGACATCCAGCCCAATCTGCATCACAATATGCCGTAAGATGCAGACCTCCCCATGTCGGTAGGAAAATTCCTTGACCAGCTGTTCCTTTGAGATACCGCAAAATGCAAATGACAGCCTCCATATGTGCTTCGTGAGGATCAGAGGTGAATTGGCTAAGAAAGTTGACAGCATAAGTAATATCCGGACGAGTCACCTGTAAGTACAATAATCGGCCAAGGAGTCTCTGATATTGGCCTGCATCCACTTTCTTGCTTTGTTCTTCTTTTCCTAGACGCAAATTTTGCGCCATTGGAATTTTACTCGGTCGGCAACCTAGCATTCCACTCTCCTTAAGAATGTCCAATGTGTATTTTCTTTGACTAAGTACTAGTCCATCTTCAGTGCGAGCTACTTCAATACTGAGAAAATATTTTAACGGGCCCAAATCCTTGATGCTAAACTGATTGTCAAGATAGGACTTGACTTCTTGGATTTTTACATCATTGTTGCCAATTAAGATCACATCGCCAACGTAAATCAAGGCATAAACATAAATGTTACCTTTCTTGTATATGAATAGAGAATGATCTGCTTTGGACTGTCTAAAACCAATGTCGACCAATGCATGAGTGAATTTTTTATACCAATTACGGGATGCTTGGCGGAGCCCATACAACGACTTGCGTAGACGACATACTCACGTATCGCCTGGTTTTGCGAATCCTTGTGGGATTTTCATATATACTTCCTCATGCAAGTCGCCGTGTAGAAATGCATTGTTGACGTCAAGTTGATGAATAGTCCAGTTGCGTTTGTCAAAGAATCATAGCTCTCATGGTGACTAGTTTTGCAACGGGTGCAAATGTCTCGTGGAAATCTATCCCTTCGACTTGGGTATATCCCTTTGCCACCAACTTTGCTTTATAACGTTCAATGCTTCCATCTGGCTTGTATTTGATCTTGTAGACCCACTTAGAGTCAACTATACGTTTCCCAGGTGGTGGTGTTTCTAGTGTCCATGTTCCATTTTTCTCAAGTGCCTCTATTTCCTTTTGCATTGCAGTTCGCCAATGAACATCACGAACCGCCTGTTTGAAGTGCTTTGGCTCATCACTCGAAGAAATGGCCGTCAAGAAAGCTTTGTGAGAGGTAGAGAAATTATCATATGAAACATAATGAGTCAAAGGATGTACCGTCGAGGTTCCCAAATTGAGTATTAATCATGTTGCAAAAACTGGTCAAGCAAACTCCTACTTCAGATTTGTACTTTAAAAGAAAAACCTAAACAGCACGACTAAAATCATCAACAATTGTTAAGAAATAATGAGCTCCTGAGAAAGAGGGCACTCGGTATGCACCCCATATATCACAATGTATGAGTTCAAAACATGACGATGTCTTAATAAAACTATCTCCAAAAGGATTTCTGGTCTGCTTAGCCTTCAAGCAGGAATTACAAGGATCATCATTATTTTTAAGAACTTTTCCCAAGAACTCGAGGTGTTGAAGCCGCCTGTGAGAACCATGACCCAATCTTCGATGCCAAGTATCTGAATCAACGGAAACCGACATAGCTATTACTTCCTTCTGCACAACCGGCTCCAAACAATATAGACCACCACTACACTTGCCCACGCCAATCAGGTTCCTCGAGCGTAAGTCCTGCATTATGCAAAAGTCAGGAGAGAAGGTTATTGTGCATCCAAGATCCTTTGTTAACCGGTTAACCGACAATAAGTTACATTTAAAATCTGGGATATTCAAAACATGACCAAGTGTGATGCCATTTGGTAACCAAGTACTACCAAAACCTTTTACGGGTATACTATCACCGTTAGGAATTTTTACTAGTAACCCCATCTTATGAGGTTTTAAATTATCCAGGATATCGCTATTGCATGTAATATGCTCTGTTGCACCTGAATCAATTATCCAAGATTTATTGAAGTTTTCCTTACCAGCCATGTTTGCAACCGGGTCATTCTGATTTACCGTAGTAATTTCTTGTTCTCCACTGTAGTGTTTTAGTAACCGAGCATATTGTTCGTGATTTAGCCCAGGTATTGGGCTTGAGCCCAATCCAACCGCTGCTGCATGTGGGTAATGTTGGGCTTGATTTCTTCTTTCACCATCACGACCCATGGATCTCTCAACTCTATTTCCTCATTGTTCTCCTCCCTTGCGATCATTCACTGTCGATCGATCTCCACCTTGTCGTCGTGATTTCTGCCTATCTTCCCACCATTCCGGATAGCCAATGATCTCGAAGAATCCTTCCATTGAGTGTCCAGGCTTTCCGCAGTGCTTACAAGTTCTTGTTCCGTCTCGTTTGGAATCCCACTTTCGATTTCCACCAACGGTTGCCTGAAGTGCTGCTGCCTCAAGATTAGGCTTACGGGCAATTGTAATCTGTTTTTGTTGCTCATCCTCCGATACTAGGTGGTACGCAGATCCCAAAGAAGGTGTCGGCTTCATACTCAAGATTTGGGTCTTGATGGTTGAAAAGATGTCATCCAAACCCATCAAGAATTCATACATGTGTTCTTTCTCTCTTGCTTCTACTAATCTTTTTGATAAATCACATTCGCATTTACCACAGGTGCATCTTGGTGTAGGACATGTTGATTGTAATTCGTCCCAAATTCCTCTGAGTTTCGTGTAGTATGAAGAAACCGACATCTTTTCCTGTCGCGTCATGGTGAAGGTTTTCTTTAATTCATATGCTCTCGGTGCACTTTCTTTTCCAAAGCGTTCCTCCAGATCCTTCCAGATTTCTGCGGAGGTTTTTGCGTATTTGACGCTGGTTCTAATCTCCTTTTCCATTGCGGTGGTCAGCCATCCTTTTATCATAGCGTCGCAGCGCAGCCAAAGCGTTAGAGTTTGATCGTCCTTCGATTTGGGAATAGATCCATCCACGAATCCAATTTTGTTCTTTGCGAACAAGAAGTTTTGCATCTCTTGTGCCCAATCTGCGTAGTTACCATCGTTTAGCGTTTCATTGACGTGCATCTGCCTAGGATAATCGGAAGCGTGCAAGTAGTACGGAGACATGTGATCAATTGGCTTGGATGTTGCTGATTCGTCGGAACCGCTATTTGTCATGGTTGATTGTTTTATGTGATATCAAATCGGCTATTTGGTATTCTGATAGGTAGGTAGCTCGTCCTTTTGTTGTGGAGAAAATAGAATTGTTGGTTTGTGGGTTAGGCAGAGGAGCTAGATTTATTGTTTCGTAACCTGCTCTGGTGCCATAAAGAATAGAGCCAAAGGTTTTGTGTTGTGTTTATTCATCAACCACGTAGAAGTATATATATACAAAGTAGTAGACAAAATCATAATCAATAAATAACTAGTATATGTGTTGGTCCAGATAACGGCAAAGTAAAAGACTAGAGGGGGGAGAGGGGGTGAATAGTCTTTTAAAACTTTTGTCGATAAGCACAGTTTCTCAGATATCTGTGAAGATATCTGATACTTAATTTCAGAGAGCGGAAGACTTCTTAGATAAGTGCACGTGTTCAGCAAGATAAATGTAAGTACTTTGCAATATAAGTAAAACAAGTAATAAACTGCAGAAAGTAACTAACACAAGTCTTTTATAGTGGTATCTGAAGGTGGCGTAATCCTTCAACTAATCCACTTCGGTCTTTCTCAGACCTGGAATCCACTAAGATAAATGAGGTAACCTTATAGATATCTTTTCTTGATTCCTAAATGCACTAGGTTCCCAACCAAGTGTTCCCCCTGAGTTATTCCCTGGCTTTCACAGCCAAGTACTTCCTGTACTCAGAAACCTTTTGAGTTGTTCCTTAGTTTCCCAAACTAAGTACTTCCTTTGCTCAATAACCTTGGAGTTATTCCTTAGTTTTCCAAACTAAGTACTTCATGTACTCCACGCCGTTTAAGGTGTTGGTTAAGGTAAATTGTCAGGTGAGCTTCTTTAATAACTTGTTCAGTTATTCAGATAGCTCTGTGAATCAAGTATACTTAATACACTTTGCAATGTATGGTATCTTGTTCTCTACTGACCCAATTCTATGGTAAGTGTTCAAGAGAATGAAACTTAGATAAGAAATCTTAGTTCAACTCTTTCACAAATAACAATGCTCGTTAAGGATCAGGACACTTAGAACTTTTGTGCTACTTAGAATCAAGAGCTTTGGTCGCAACAGAAAGCTTGAAGGTAAGTAGTTTGCTTGAGAGCGCTTGTGTGAGTATTCAGTGTGTTCTAAGGTGTATTCTCAAGCAGTCTAAGTGTTGATATTTATAGATGAATTTTGAGTGCCGTTTGAATAGTATCCGTTAGGCTTAATCAAATTCAAACTATTGATATCTGAATATAATCAGAAAGGTGCTTGTCTTCTTCTTCGGTTACCGCTTTTGTTCGACATTTACATGCGCATTTAATGCACTGTACTATATTTTATCCTGTAGTGCCAACGGAACTATGCAAGCTTTATGAGGCTTTGCACGTTCTTTTTCAGAGATCATCATAGCTCCAGATACCACTTGTTTGAACAACTTGTTATAATATGTTTCTTTTTCAGAAGCATATTTTATGTCCAAGGTATCTGAGTGTAGATATCTGTGGGCACTTTCCTCATCTCAGAAACCTTTTATTCTCAGATATCTTTTGCAACATGTATGTTTCGAAACACTTGTTTCTTCAAGATATCTGGACATAGGTTTCTGAAAAACCCTTGTCTTCAGCAATCTTGTGCATTCTTCGAATCTTCAAATCCGTTGAACTTTTCCTGCTGGATGCCTTCTTCTTGGTCTTCTTTAGAAAATAAAAATTACATTTCGAGACCTAACATCCTATACAAGATTTGCTAGACTATTATACTCAGTGAGTTTCCTCTTTTACAGTGTTCAAGTGAACTAAGAGTACTAATCACCTTTCTGAGCTAAGATAAGTCATTAGGTTGCTGATCAAAATCTAAACAGATATTCCTAACAAATTTCCCCCATTTTGATCAGTCAACGATGACTATCTGACCTATTACAAATCTGGATGAGGAAACAATCCACCACTTAATCATTTCTTATGATCTTTTAATTCATATAATTAAGTGCAGAAAGTAAACATCAACCAAATCACAAGGTGTGATCTTTGCTGATAAGTTATCTTTTATAGAAAATGATATTTGAGAGTAAGTTCATCAGATATGATACAGAGAAAGCTTACAGATAACTTTTTCAAGATTTAACAGAAAAGATCAATCAGCAAAATCACAGAAACTACTTAGTCAAATAGAACAACAGGAGTTACCAAGCTCCAAGTGAACATTCTAAATGACAAGTCTTCAAGTCTTCAAAAATCTTCAAGTCTTCAAAACAGTTCCATGGATCAGTCTGCAAATTTCCTATCACCAAACCTTTTGATATCATCAGAGTAGTCATAGAGAAGAGTTCTGACAATCATCTCTGTGTCTCTGGCAAATCCACAGACTTCCTTGTAGGTTTTGGTGGGATTTCTATTGACAAAATGCTTGACCCACAGATACTTTCCCCACTTCCAGGCATGCTCGATTCTGATATCTGATAGCTTGAAGTTTTCATAAATAATCTTCAGATATCTGATGTCACCCTTGTATTGATCTTCAGTTAAGTAGAAGGACTCATAGGGTTCCACCGCAAGTCTTGCTCTTGTGCCTGTTCCAGTGATGTTGGGAATTCTGTGCACATCATATGGCTTTCCATAAGAACATTCATCAGAGAGGTCCTTCTTCATGGCTTCTATTCTCTTGATTACTTCAAAATCCAACCATGCTTTGATGTGGTTGGTGTTAATCAAGATTGGCTTATCTTTTCTCCATGCCATGAGTTGTTTATGGATTGGTTCTGGAAATTTTGAATTTACCAGTAAGTGCTTGAGTTCCAGAATCCAGTAGACATTCTTCTGATTAATGCACCTGTAGACAGAGGAGTTGTTGTTGGTCTTCACATACTCAATCTTGGCTTCTTCTGGTCTGAGTGGAAGTTGACTTTGTCTTTGTTCAGCTCTCAGCCTGTTCCTTCTTTGTCTAGAATTCTCCTTTGGGGGATTGCTTGAAGAACCACCCTGGATTGACTTGGTATTTCCAGAGGGTGTTTTAGCTGCTAAAGGCTTTGCAGCTATGGGCTCAGTTAGGCTATCAATTTTCCTTTTTCTGTGAAGAGGAGCTTCATCTTCATCAGTCTCTTCATCGTCATCAAGATTAATTCTTGTGAGACTTTTGCAGCCTTCTTCATTGCCCAGGGATTTATTTTGGCCTTCTTCTTCTTCAGAAGATTCATCAATCCCTCTTACTTGTCTTCTCCTTGGAGCCTTGGTACTCCTTGGAGGTCTTTTTGCCATGGCCCTTGTTACCATTGTAGTTTCTTCAGTTGGCTGCTGGAAGTAGCTACTATTTGCAAAGCAGCTTGATTTGATGAGGGATCATCTATTCTGAGTGGTGGCTGGGAAGTTTTCTTGTTTCCTCTTCCTTTCTGAGCGGCACCAACTCTAGATTTCTTCTTTCCTCCCCCCTGATCTTGAGATCCAAATTCTTCCCCCTTAGTCATTGTTGACTGACTAAGTACCACAAAAGAATCTGAGAGGGACTCAAAATTCTTTTGCAAGTAGTTGTAGGCAGTGACCAACTTCTGAAGTTCAGCCTTGAGCTCCTGATTTTGTTTGATAAGTCCATTTTCCTTATCTGAGCTCGCCTTGATGGGCCTAGTATGGCATCTGCTTTTCAAGTGTAACTTGCCTCGTGAAAAGCTTTTTCACTAGTGACACATCATCGTCCCTTACCATTCCCGGATCCTTCGAGCAATGATCATCTTGGTTGTTCTCGAGTGATGAGCTCGGAATTTACGCATCTGAGGGGACGGAGGTAATTACATCTTTGTTTTGTGAAGACATCTCCCTTTTAAGATGTGCCAAAACTTGATATCTATTCATATATTCATGGGAGTGGACATTTGGCAGTTTGTTGAAAACTTCTGGAGCAATTAGCTTCCTTTTAAGATGAGAGACCGTCAAGTGTTCATTGCGGTGTTCTGCCAAAGTCTTGTCTTCTTCATCATCTGAGTCATCAGCCCAGTGATCTTCATCCTCTTGGACATTTTCAAGATTTTCCAGTCCAGCAACCATCTCAGAGATGGGCTTCTTTCCTTTCTGAGAGGAGGATGGTTTTTCTTTTGATGGTGATGCAGCCTTAGCATCATGCTTTTCTTTAGATATTTCTTCAGTATCTAGCTCCTTAGCAATAGCATTTACAGCATCCTGGAGCTCTTTAACCTCAGAGTAAGCTACTCTTTAACCTCAGAGTAAGCTACTGTCTCTTGTAAGTATTGTTCTTGTAGTTGATTGAGCTTATCTCTGGATTTAACTAGCTCTTCTTTAAGTTGAAGATGGAGCTGTTGCTCTTCTTCCAACAGTTGTTTGAGTTGAGCAGTTCTGGTTTGAGTATTTAATATCTTCTGAGTTGTTTCCTCAGAGTGCTCAACTACTTGTTCAGTAGTGTCTTTTTGTTGTTGGGATTGCTGTGAAGGATGAGTGGATTTCTGAGGAGATGGAGGAGGGATTCTTTGTGATGTCCTCTCGGTGCTTTTCAATGGTGAGGCATTGTTTCCTTATGCAATTCCTCCTGTCCCTGGTGCAGGGGCATCATCATCCGTCATATCATCATCATTCTTTTTGTGATGGTCAGAGGGAGGTTCATCAAAGTTATTCTCATCTATTTCTTCCTCCTCATCGTCTTGACATGTGGATTAATCACTTGAGAATAGTGATCTTACGCCCATTAACTTCTTCTTGTTCGGGAGGAATAAATTGTAGTGTGCAAGGGATCGGCTTGAATGCCATCTGCAATCTTGTCGACCATCTGCTGTTTGAAGGCTTGCACCAATTTGTGTGCCACTTTCTTGGAAAAATCTGATGCATTGTGGTCGCAACTCGATATTGTTCAAGAGGGAACATTGCATGGATGTAGTTTTCAGTGTCAAGAGCTCGTGCTCGTCTTGTTGGTTGATCTGTGATTCTCGATTTCGAGAGATCGAGCACCTTAACCTCTACCATTTCTTGAAGCATTGAATATGCTTTGGCAAGGTATGAGTCTTGAAGAAGGGAAGAAGGTTCTCATAGTCATCATTTGACTCCTTCGGCACTACTTTGAGCTCGAAAGAAAGAGTTTTGAGTTAGTTTCAAAACTTGTTTAGATATCTGAGTTTTAGAGTAGTCAAGTATCCGTTACTGCGGCAACAAAGAGCTCGAAGGTTGGACTACGAGGTTCCAGTGCCTCAGATATCCGGATATGAGGAGGAGATCGGAAGTCCGATCCTCGATGATCTTTCTTTCTCCTTGAACACGAGATTAGAAACATAACACTTAGGAAATTTTATCAAGAAAATTCTATTTTCAAAAACAGATATCCGAGAGGTCAATTACCTCCAGTTGGAGGCTCGATACTTGTTGCTCGAGACTTGTGCGATCTCGGAAATTTTCTTGTGATGAAGGTTTTGACGCCTCATCAATTTCCATTGGTTGTGGGATTGAGCGGGCGACCCCAAAGAACTTCTACTTTTGAACTGTTTAAGTAGGCGGTGTTAGTTTGAGAAAAATGATCGAGATTTGTCTTTGAAGATTATAGGTATCTGAATGATATACCTTCTCTGCGGAAGGTTCAGATATTGTTCCTCGAGACCTTGGAAGTCTCTGGATTCTTTTCTGAAGAGAGAGACTGTTCAGTCTCTTCATTTTTCTTCTCAGTTGGAACCTGTGAGACAGGCTCATGTTCCTTAAGTGGTGAGGCTATGGAGGCCTCCTTCTCAGATTCTGAGGCAAGCTTTGCAGCTTCCTCTTGCTCTTTTGTTTCTAATTCACCAGAATAAAGAATTTTTATTAGTTAACAAGAGAAAACACAAAGAGATTCACAAGTACAAACCATTCACACCGAGCAATGTCAGTCGAGTAGTCTCTGAAACTTGTGACCCTTCCATGAGTTGGTCTCGTTGTTCGGTGTTGCTTCTTTGTTGGAAGTTTGAGGTACTTCAACCTTTTCCCGAGTGGCTAACTCCCGGTTGATCATTCTGAGTAGGTGTCTCAGTTTGATCCCTTTCTTGGAGTTGGGAACCTGCTCATTTGCAGGATTTTCTTCAGCATACTGCATTGCTGGCATGTCGAAATGAAGTTCATTTACCATTTCATCAACCACTTGTGGCTGTTGTGGTTGTGGTTGTTGTGGTTGTCAGGAAGCAGACGTTTGAGCATTTGAGAGCTTTTCCAGATCTTTAAGCGTGGCGTTGACATCAGCGTCAGCCAATACTAGGTAACCACTCATCAGGACTTCTTGAAGTTGTGCATATGTGACTGTCCCTGATGGTGTGATGGCACCAACAACCTTTGCTAACAACCTGTGGTGTAGGTTCTTCTTCAGATACCTCTACACCAGTTACTATTTCAGTAACCTTAGCCCTTTTCGATTTTTCTAGGACTTGAGAGATGACTAGTTCATCATCTTCATCATCAGAGCTTTCATCAGCATTAGGAACTGATTGGTCCATAATTCCTGCGGTTTCTGCAGATAGGGCTTGGTATCTTTCACCACTTTTGGCAGTATTTATGAGTTCATCATCAAGGCTTTCTGTAATAGTCTTCACATTTCTGAAAGCACTGACTCTTGCTGAGTCTACTTGTTCAGTAGCCGATGCCTCTTTTGCAGCATTGATGAGTTCATCTTCATTGATGAGTTCATCTGCAGCAACGTCAGGTATCTGGGAATCGACAACCTCAATGGGTGTGCCTTCTGATTTGCCAGCAGACTTCTTCCGTGAAGTTCTGAGCTTCTTGGTCGCAACTTTTCCCTTAGATACCTCTTCAGTCTTTCGTTTCTTGGAACCTTTCTGAGATCCAGTAACCTTTTTCATCATGTTTGTATACTCATATTTGTAGAGTAGGTTACTGTTGGCAATATCTACCATCTCTCTGAGCTCAATGCCAAGACATTCCAGTAAGTAGCATATCTTCAGACCAAAGCTTACTGTGGCCTTTGGCTCAGCAAGTCCCTTAGCGATTGTAGGCTCAAAGCCTTGAATCTTCTTCACAAATTTCATGAAGGCGTACTTCCCCCAATTAAAAGGGTTTTTCAGCCTTTTGTCTTGTTGTTGTAGCAAGAACATCATCATCCAGTGTTCTTGGCTTATCTGGTCAGCACCTCCTTGTAGACCATCAAAGCATCTGTGAAGAATGCATGCCAACACATCCCAGTGAACCAACAGATGTCTGGTTCTGATGTCAGCAAGCTTGAAATCAGTGGGTGTATCTGATTTTTCAAGATCACACACGCCACTGTACAGCTGTTTTACACCTTCAAGGAGATCATCATCCTTGGTGTCTATTTCAAAATCCTTTCCAAGATTTTGAAGTTCAAACAACTTGCAGAAGGTTGTTAAGTCCAGAAGGATTTCCTTTCCTTGGACTGAAGTCTTTATAGACACTATTGCAGTGCCTTCAGAAACACAGGATATAATCCTGAAATTATTGTAGAATTCTAACACATCTAGTGAAGAGATTCCACTGGGAAGAGCAGAATGAAAACCCTTGATTTGTGCCTTTCCAAGCATGTCAAGGATCAGTTTCCTATCGGCTTGGTTTTCAACAGCAGCCGTGAGGTATTCCTCAATCATGGCACCACCCCAAATCATCCTGTGATTTGAAGTCCAATGATCGGGATTAAAGTCTCCTACCAATCGATTGTTTACTATCACCAACTCTGGTGCTTGCTTTTCAGCAGTACCAGTGATAGAAGATTGGGGTTTCTGTGTAGACGAACGCTTAGGAGCCATCTCTTTATATAGTGTAAGTTTTTCGAAGTTTGAAAGAAGTTTGGGTTAGAGATTAGTGATTCTTTGCAGAAAGACTAACAGAGATTTGCAGAGGTTGAAGAAATTTGCAGAGAAATAGAAGAAGATAATTTTGCTATTCTTGTGCAAGTCTGTATGTTGGATTAGGCGAAAGTAATTTCTTTTGCCAAAATCCCATATATATAGCAATGTAATCTCCACAGACATATACATACAAATTAATTTTGTGTGTAAGTATCTGTGAATTGCAGGCAGGCGTGAGTAAAAGCTTGTTCGGCATTAAATGCATAGTGGGCCCTGTCGGAATTTTAACAGTCCACTATTTACTGAGAGTTAATCTCTGCCGTAAAGATCAATCGCCCAATTCATCAAGGGTCACCATTGCTTCTTCAGCAATGATCACAATCAACAAATGTAATTGTGCCCGTTTAATGAATTTTGGCTATTAGCTATCTGAATCACATTTCTCTGTGTGCCTAAGAACACTGTTTGCATCTGAGTCTATCTCACACTTAGTATTTGTCCAAGTTTTACACAAAGATAGTAATGATACAAATTTCAAGAGAGTAGTTAAATGCAGTCAGCTGTACTATTCTCTTTTGTGTTCCCCTTCACTAAGTGATCTAGATATCTGAGTACCCGTCTCAGAGATCTTCAAATAGCCATTTTACCCTTTAGCCTTTGGTTTCTGGATACCCGTTCCAGATTCCTCTTCTCTGGATACCCGTTCCAGATTTCTCTTCTCTCTTCTTTGATATCTCTTTTCTGAACTTTTTCAGTTCTTTGGTAGCTCCATTAGTCCAAGACTGTGTCTTAAGGCTAAGAATCTACTTTCTTGTAGTGGCTTAGTGAAGATATCTGCAAGTTGGGCTTCAGTGCCAATCTTGAGTATCTCTATATTGCCTTTTACAACATGGTCTCTGATGAAGTGGTGTCTAACATCAATGTGCTTTGTTCTTGCATGAAACTTAGGATTCTGAGTTATGGCAATGGCACTTGTGTTGTCACAGAAAATGGGAGTTTTCTCTTCGTTGAGTCCATAGTCTTTGAGTTGTTGTTGTATCCACAATATCTGTGAAGCACAACACCCAGCAGCAATATATTCAGCCTCTGTGGTAGATGTGGCAATTAAATTTTATTTCTTGTTGAACCATGATATTAATCTAGCACCAAGAAATTGACAAGTTCCTGAGGTGCTTTTTCTATCAAGCAATGATCCAGCATAGTCGGCATCTGAATAGCCAACCAAACTCAATCCACTCTCTTTTGGATACCACAATCCAACTTCTACAGTACCTTTTACATACCTTAATATTTTCATAGCAATGTTGTAGTGTGACTGCATTGGATTTGTCTGAAATCTAGTACACACTCCAACTGCATATTGAATATCAGGTCTACTTGCAGTGAGGTAAAGTAGTGATCCAATCAATTTCCTATACTTGTGTTCTTCAACACTCTTGTCAGATTCAGTGTAGGTCATTTTGGTTCCGATGCTCATTGGTATCTTAGCATTCTTTTCAGAAGGCTTTAGATTAAATTTATTGAGCATGTCCTTTGCATACTTTGTTTGACTAATGAATATTCCATCATTGAGTTGCTTGACTTGCATCCCTAGGAAGTAATTCAATTCTCCAATCATGCTCATCTCAAATTTACATTTCATGAGTTCAGCAAAATCTTCACAAAGTTGCTTGTCTTTAGATCTAAATATAATGTCATCAACATATACTTGAACTAAAAGCAGTTTCCCGTCATGGTTCAGTGTGAAGAGTGTTTTGTCAACATCTCCTTTCTTGAAGCCACTTTCTAGTAGGTATCTGGCCAATGTATCATACCATGCTCTTGGAGCTTGTTTCAGCCCATACAGAGCTTTTTGAAGCTTATAGACCATCCTACTTTCTGAGGAAACTTCAAAACCTGGTGGTTGCTCAACATAGACTTCCTCAGCCAGTTCACCATTTAGAAATGCACTCTTGACATCCATTTGATAAACTGTAAAGTCATTATGAGCTGCAAAGGCTAGAAAGAGTCTTATTGCATCCAATCTTGCAACTAGTGCATAAGATTCATCAAAATCTAGTCCTTCAATCTGGGTGAATCCCTTGGCAACCAACCTAGCTTTGTTTCTGGTTATTTCACCAGTCTCATTCATTTTGTTTCTGAAAACCCACTTGGTTCCGATTACAGATATTCTGTCAACAAATGGAACCAGTTTCCAGACTTTGTTTCTCTCAAATTGATCCAACTCTTCTTGCATTGCAGAGATCCAATCTTGATCTTTTAATGCTTCTTCTATAGTCTATGGTTCAATTTTTGAGATGAAACATCCATAGAGACAACTTGCATTTTCAGCGATTGCTCTTCTAGTTCTAACTCCTTGGTCTATGGGACCAATCACATTTTTTGAAGGATGATTTCTTATCCATTTCATAATGGGTTTTGAACTAGTAGGATCAATATCAATTTGATTTGAATGTGAATCAATATGATCTTGATGAGATATTTGTGTAGTATCTGGGATATCTGACACATGGGAAATGTCATGGATATCTGACACTTTTTCAGTGTTAGAGATATCTGAATCTTGCATTTCAGCAATCTCATTTTCAGATACCTTTTCATGATGAAGGTTCTCAGTAGCCTGTTCCATTTCTGGAATTCTCATAGGAAATTCTTCATCATGTCTTAGAGTCATCTGGTTGTTACTAAGCATAGGTTGCTTTTCATCGTCAGACTCATCCTCTATTTGAATGATAGAATTGTTTCATTCTGAGGATCCTTTTTCAGAATCTTTAATCATTAGTTCTTTGAACCTATCTGAGAGATCATCATTTAAGAGTACTTTCTTGTTTCCTTCATAGAATACTACGTGAATAGATTATTCGATCTTTTGCGTTCTTTTGTTGTAGATTCTGTAGGCTTTGCTATTCAGAGAATAACCAAGAAATACTCCTTCATCTGCCTTTGGTGAAATGTTCTCAAGTATTCTTTTCCATTGTTAAGAACGAAACATCTGCAACCAAACACCCTTAGATGTTTGATACTAGGGGGTCTACCAATGAAAAGCTCGTACGGAGTTTTGTCATGGTGTTTGTTAATCAGACATCTATTTTGAGTGTAGCATGTTGTGTTTACAGCTTCAACCCAATAGATCTCACTTATTTCAAAGGTCGCAAGCATTGTTCTTGCTGCTTCTTTCAGGGTCCTATTCTTTCTTTCAGCAACACCATTTTGTTGTGGTGTCCTTACAGAAGATAGTTGATGTTGTATACCTTTGCAAGTACAAAACTCTTAGATGTACTGGTTCAGAAACTCAGTACCATGGTCTGTTCTGATTACAGATACCTTGTCATTTTTCATGACTTCGAGCTTATTCAGCAAGTTAGGTATCTCAACCCTTGCATCAGATTTGTGTTTGAGAAAGACAACCAAAGTGAATCTTGAGTAATCATCAACAACAACCAGACCATACTTCTTTCCTGCATAACTAGTTACTGAGGATTCAAACAGATCCATATGTAAGATTTGCAGTGGCCTCTCACTGGAATGTCTTGTTTTAGACTTGAAAGATGTTTTGGATTGTTTTTCCATTTGGCAAGCTGAGCATACACCTTCTTTTTTATATGCCATTTTGGGTAAACCAACCACCAACTCTTTCTTGGCTAGTTTATTCAGAGTTTTGAAATTCAAGTGACTCATTCTTTTATGTCATAGCCAATTTTCTTCAGTGTGGCCAGATTGACTCACCATGATACATTCTTCGGTTGTGGCGGATGCCCAATCAGCAACATAAAGATTTCCTTTATGCCTTGCAACCAAGACTGTCTGCTTTGACTCATTGTCAATCACTTTACATAGTTTTGACTTGAACTTGACAGTGTACCCTTTGTCTACTAGTTGACTCATGCTTAGAAGATTATATTTCAATCCCTTTACATAAAGTACTTCAGAGATTGTGGGGGCGCCGATCTTCAAATTGCCAAAACCTATGGTTGGATTTTCATCTCCTCCAGCAAACCTGATAATTGGTCCATCATTGCATTTTTTGTAGTTAATCAAATTTGCTTTGTCTCCTGTCATGTGCTTCCCACATCCACTATCAAAATGCCACTTTGAGTTAGTCTTTAGAGTGTTCTGCACAAAACAGGAAACAGGAGATTAGGTTCTCATACCAACAATGGAACCATCTGGATTAAAGAATCTTCCAGTAGGAATCCACTTTTGAATGAATTTCTTAGGAACATTCTTTTGTCTAACAGGAACATAAGGAGGAATCTTAGTTAAATGATTAGTATCATTGTTGTTAAGAACTATTTTCTTCCTTGGTGTGTTCCTAGGTGCTCCATTTGGTACTTTCAGATACCTGTCAGATTTCTGAGTCTGCTTCTCAGCAAACTTAGCTTTCCTAGCCAGATTTCTTCTAGCCCTGGCATTCAGATTTTCAGTGGCTTGATTTATCTTCCACTTCTGATAATTGCTGTGAGCAATTCTAGCCTTTAACCATCGTTCTTGCTCTTGTTTGTATTCGCGAGCAAGTTGTTTCCCAATGGGTTTATAGCCAATACCATTCCGAGCACCTAATGCTGTCTGAGATCTCTTCTCAGCAGCTTTGCTAGTCTCTGGATGATCAATTTTCTTTCCAGAAAACGTGACATAAGAAAATTTGCCAGCTCCTGCAATTTTTCCTTTTTGAGAGACATAGCATTGTGGGTGATTGCACTTCTTAATGTTATGTTTCTTTTCAGAGACATTTCCCACAGTTTTCTTTTGGACTTGTTTTTCCCACAAAGGCTTGGTCGCAACTGCCTTTCCTTTGTCAACAATCTTAGCTTCACCAACCAATCGTAGATTGTTTGGGAATCACCTTGCTGAGCACTGACGAATGTTAGTCCTTTATTACTCTTATTCAGAGTGGTGGAATTGTCTGTGTGTGTGTCCAGCCCAAGTCTTCTCTTTTCTGAAGGATCTCTTAAATAAGATTGTACTTCAATAAGAGTGTCACTAGCTTTGGCATAAGATTGAAATGATAGTTCTTTCTTTTTGAGTTCCTTATTTTCAGAAAGAAGACCTTCACATTTCTTTTGAAGATTGGCCATTGCTTCTTTATGTGACTTTTCGGTCTCAGATATCTGAGCCTTGAGAAATGCATTTTCAACATCCTTTTTCTCAGATATCTTGATTAATTTAGAATTTTCCTTTGCAAGAGAATTCTTTTCTTCTTCGAAATTTTCGGCTCTAGCTCGGAACATTAGAAATTCTCTTTTGTAAAGATCAATTTCTTTTCTGAGATTTTCCAGTTCTTTGATTCCTTCGTCATCACTTTCATAAGTATAACAGGAAGTATGTGTTACCTCATCAGCCATTAGACAAGGTTCAATGTTGGAGATATCTGGGAAGATTTCTTCAGCCATTCCACACACTTCTTTCTTCTTTTGACCAAAGTCAATTACTTCATGAGAAACACCGCATATTTCTGGGGAAGGCAGTGTGGAATCATCTGAATCCTCATCCTCAGAATCAGACTCAATATCTAGAGCATCCAGTTGGAGTTGAATCTTTTTCCTTTCTTCAGTGAGCATAGCTCTTTGACTTCTTTTGAAGATTCTTCTATCTTTCTTGTCACATGTCTTAAATTTGTTGAAGGCAGGACAATCCTTCTTGAAATGACCAGGTTTCTGACAATAGAAACAGATATCATTTCCGATTTCTGCTTCCTCAGTACTTGATGCTTTTTGAGCTGGCTTGTTCAGCGAGCTTTGCATATTTTTGTACTGGTGATAGTTTGAGCCTAGATGCTTTTTCAGCTTCTCTTTGGCTTTTCTTCTCTCAATTTCTCGACTGACATATTTTCTCATTTGCTTTACAACAAGAGCATCCTCAGTCACATCCTTGCCTTTCTTCTTTTCAGAAGTTCCTTGAGCAACTAGAGCAACACTCTGCAACTTCTTAGTTGTTTGTTCCCTTTGAGTTGTCTCATAGTCAACAGTGGCAAGGTGAGAGAAAAGTTCCACAGGAGTGATATCTGGCATTCCTTGGTTAAAGTAGAAAAACTTTGTGTGTTCCCAGTTATGATTTAGACTTCTCACAATGGTCTTAATCTTTTCTGACTGGGTATATCTATTACTTTCAGCAAGTGCAACCATGTCACTCATAAGTGTTGTAAACCGGAAATCTAGTTCTTCAAGAGTCTCTGTGGGACCTTGTTTAAAGTTTTAGAATTTTAGCTTCAAAACTTCGAACTTATTTTCCTTTGTTTTTTCAGTGCCAGCACAGATTTCTTCAATCAGTTGCCAGGCCACTTTCCCCGTTTTTGCACCCCACAGTTTACACTGTATGTGCTCTGGAGTAGAACGTATGATGATATTACGAGCCTGTCCATCCAATCTATTTCTCTTGGAATCTTCCAATGTCCAGAGTTCTCTGGGCTTTGGTTCGTAAATAACTTGACTAGCAGGTATCCCACTGGTTGATGCATTTGTCTGTGAAGACCCATCACTTTGTTCTCTGTCTCTACCATTAGAAACCTCTATGACTTGCTTGAGTTGTTGAATGACTATTGGGCCATTCTTTATTACTTCGATCATTTCGTCACTGATGGCTTCTAGCTGGAGCATCATGTTGTTCTTCCATTTCTCATAATTCTCTGGCTTGAGAATTGGGGCGTCACTTAAAGACATCCTGCAGCAAACACACTAAACAAACGAATCAAGTGTAGGTGAAAAGCAGTTAGTGGACACTTATCTGGGATCTAGGTTCAGTGCAGAAGGCTTGGGAACCTCCCGCTCTGATACCACTTGTTGGTCCAGATAACGGCAAAGTAAAAGACTAGAGGGGGGGGTGAATAGTCTTTTAAAACTTTTGTCGATAAGCACAGTTTCTCAGATATCTGTGAAGATATCTGATACTTAATTTCAGAGAGCGGAAGACTTCTGAGATAAGTGCACGTGTTCAGCAAGATAAGTGTAAGTACTTTGCAATATAAGTAAAACAAGTAATAAACTGCAGAAAGTAAATAACACAGGTCTTTTATAGTGGTATCTGAAGGTGGCGTAATCCTTCAACTAATCCACTTCGGTCTTTCTCAGGCCTAGAATCCACTAAGATAAATGAGGTAACCTTATAGATATCTTTTCTTGATTCCTAAATGCACTAGGTTCCCAACCAAGTGTTCCCCCTGAGTTATTCCCCGGCTTTCACAGCCAAGTACTTCCTGTACTCAGAAACCTTTTGAGCTGTTCCTTAGTTTCCCAAACTAAGTACTTCCTTTGCTCAATAACCTTGGAGTTATTCCTTAGTTTCCCAAACTAAGTACTTCCTGTACTCCACGCCGTTTAAGGTGTTGGTTAAGGTAAATTGTCAGGTGAGCTTCTTTAATAACTTGTTCAGTTATTCAGATAGCTCTGTGAATCAAGTATACTTAATACACTTTGCAATGTATGGTATCTTGTTCTCTACTGACCCAAGTCTATGGTAAGTGTTCAAGAGAATGAAACTTAGATAAGAAATCTTAGTTCAACTCTTTCACAAATAACAATGCTCGTTAAGGATCAGGACACTTAGAACTTTTGTGCTACTTAGAATCAAGAGCTTTGGTCGCAACAGAAAGCTTGACGGTAAGTAGTTTGCTTGAGAGCGCTTGTGTGAGCATTCAGTGTTCTTGGAGTTCAGTGTGTTCTAAGGTGTATTCTCAAGCAATCTAAGTGTTGATATTTATAGATGAATTTTGAGTGCCGTTTGAATAGTATCCGTTAGGCTTAATCAAATTCAAACTATTGATATCTGAATATAGTACTGTAGCAGGCTTGTCTTCTTCTTCAGAAGCTACCGCTTTTGTTCAGACATTTCTGTCTGCGCATTTAATGCACTGTACTATATTTTGTCCTGTAGTGCCAACGGAACTATGCAAGCTTTCTGAGGCTTTGCACGTTCTTTTCCAGAGATCATCATAGCTCCAGATACCACTTGTTTGAACAACTTGTTATAATATGTTTCTTTTTCAGAAGCATATTTTATGTCCAAGGTATTTGAGTGTAGATATATGTGGGCACTTTCCTCATCTCAGAAACCTTTTATTCTCAGATATCTTTTGCAACATGTATGTTTCGAAACACTTGTTTCTTCAAGATATCTGGACATAGGTTTCTGAAAAACCCTTGTCTTCAGCAATCTTGTGCAGTTTTCAAATCTTCAAATCCGTTGAACTTTTCCTGCTGGATGCCTTCTTCTTGGTCTTCTTCAGAAAATAAAAATTACATTTCGAGACCTAACATCCTATACAAGATTTGCTAGACTATCATACTCAGTGAGTTTCCTCTTTTACAGTGTTCAAGTGAACTAAGAGTACTAATCACCTTTCTGAGCTAAGATAAGTCATTAGGTTGCTGATCAAAATCTAAACAGATATTCCTAACAATATGTGTAATTCTAATTCTAATTGGCATAGGTATGAGGAAACATAATCCTAATCTATATAGGTCTCACTTCAGAGTGCGTGTTTGAGGTTCTTGTTTGTTTCACACTTCCGTACGTAGTCTTTGCTTCTGTTTTCTAGTAGGCTACCAGGTAGGTTTGTTCCGATCTCTGTCCTTTGTCTTGTTCGATTTACTTGTTCGACTCAGCTTTTCCTGTTTGTAGGTTTTGTTTGGATACAAGATTTAATAGTAAATTGAATAAAGTAGAATAGATGGTGATAAAGTAGGAAATAGAGTGAACAAAGTAGGAGAGATATTGTATAAAGTAGGAAAAAGATTTTTCATTTAAGGGATGAGAAAATGAAGTTGAAACGGACCAAAATGGAATAGCCAAGGTGAAACCGGGACGGAGGGAGTATTAAAAAGGATGATATTGTAAACAAGAAAGGTTTAACTGAACAGAATACGGTTCAGGATTGAAGCATACAATTTTTACATATTTACCCGAACAAAATTTTAAGTTTAAATTATGAGTTAATTAACAATTTTACACAATAGTTGAGAAAGTGTGTAGTTTTAACTTCATATATATTTGAAGTATGGATATTATTGAGAAAGAACTACATAATAGGAAAAGATATATATATATATATATATATATATATATATATATATATATATATATATATATATATATATATATATATATATATATATATATTGATAAATAAAAGGGATAAAATCACGTCAATGTAATTCAAACCTTGCACATTATACTTAAATAGAGGCACATGTACACACCATATTGAAAGTGGAACAAGTAAGATGAACGAGTGAAATTTAAATAGAATTAAAAATTATTTTTTTAGAACGATATTTGTTTTGGGATGGAGTGAGTATCCATATAATATTTAAGGTTGATGGGCTATCTCAAACCACAACTACTCTCAACTCCAACTAATTATGTAGAATTAGCACCATTTAATTTTATTTTCCCAAGCCTTCTGTTTCTTAGTAAAGAAAGTTTATACTCTATTCAAATTCGAACAATATGTAGAAGGAAAGTATGTAATGAATACAATTCCACTAACTCCGTTCCCTGTTAAATGTTGCTACTATATTCAAATTGTACAATACAAATGGAAATAATATTAAAATGCATTAATACAATGTGAATTTTATATCATAATTATTTTGTTTCCAAATCGTGATTGATGCAGAATTCTACCAGATTTCCATAATTTACAAACAACGACCGATTCATGAGATCAATTACATAAAATCAGTTTTCCCTCTTCTCCCATTCCAGTCTTCTTCTATCTCCACTGTCAAATTCGCTTTAGGCAGCCATGTGTCCGTGCCGGATTTTGATCGATACAGACACCGTCTGTCTATGCCGAATTTTAAAATATTCTGCCGATGTTGATGATGATGATGATGATAGGATAATCTCGTACGGGTGGCCAGCACATATCTTTGCCCTGAGCAGTGCATTTAGCTAATCGAATTTCAAAATAAGGTAGTTGAACCATTCGAGTTTCTCTGTTGATCAATTATTATGTTTTTATGAGATTGATACTTATAGTGACCAAAGTTCGCTAACAAATTCATGTACTTTGTTTAATGCAAAATCCATTTTCTCATTTAGTAGGGATGGAAACTTCTCTTGCAGATTACCTTGGTTCAGTGCCTTTTTATTTTCTAAATTTTATAACTGGTATTTTTACTGTGATTTATGTTCAAGAGTTCATTTCTTATTTTTCCAAGTACATTTATATAGATGGAGTTGTTGGGTTATACGAATTGAGAGGACGATATAAGAAATTGGCATTATTTGGCTCATGGTCATTATTGATCGTGGCTATTATTTAGCTAGAAGAATGAAAGCTGAGTCTTTTAGAAATGGAACTGTAAGCAGGGTGATGATTGTGGATTGGAATTGGGTGTGGAAATTTAGTGTTCCTAACAAGATAAAGGTGTTTATTTGGAGAGTCTTGAAAAACTCTCTCCCTGTAATGGAAAAGGAGTGTGGATGTAGATGATTTGTGTCGCGTTTGTAGTTTAATTCTAGAATCTTTGCTGCATATTTTCAGAAATTAATTGTGACTTTGCAAGAATGTTTTGGGCTCTTTCATTATTGCCATTTTCTGTTACTTATTCTGATAGTTCCTCTATTGCAGCATGGATTGAACAAGTTCGTGGTGCTATTAGTAAGGAGGAGTTCGATTATTTTGTTCAAACTCAATGAGAGATGAAGAAAATCAAATTGAGAAGTAGTCTACACGGTTTGACGATGCTTATGGTGTTATTTTGATCATTTCCAGAATTTTGATTTGTGATTTCAATTTGTGTCAGAGATGTATAGTTATAATAGAGTGTACATATATAAATCAAACTTTCATGCCTGTGATTCCGACTAGATGAATCTCGATAGAGGCATCACTAGGAATAGATTGATCCATCGGTGGTGGTGATCGACGCCATGCATCATTATGCTATGGCAGATCGATTGTTGATGATGATCGATTTCGTTGATGGTCCATTGATAATGGTGTTTAATTGATCAAACCAGACTTAGAATTATGGATGATTATCATTTTGTAGTGGGTTTGTGACATTTTTGTCGAATATGTTCCAATTTTGGGGAGAAATGAGAGTTTTGAAGGACTAAGGATAATGAAGGGCCATTCTAGAGTCTCATAGTTTCATTAGCATTACTTGCCTCATCTAAAGCTATACTCCCTCCATCTTCGACACTAATCTTAAGATTGAAATTATATAATAAATTAAAATAGTGTAAAATAAACAAATTAAGTAAAATATTGATTACATAAAGTAGGAAATAGAGTGAATAAAGTATGAGATATGGTTAATAAAGTAGGAGAAAGATTTCCATTTAATATATGAGAAGTTGAGACTAAGGCGGACCAAACAGACTACGGAAAGTTGATATTGAGATCGGGTATTTAATTTTAAATGCATATATATAAATAAGATAAAAGGTTTAAGGTCGTCAAATATTTTCATGACACGGGAATTGTCACGAAAGAATTTTTTAGAGCATTGAATCCATAGACATCGATTATTGAAGGGATTGCTATATGGTAATTAAAAGGGAACCAGTAGCACTTGAAAATATAAATTTCAATACTCGACAAAGGAATTACAATGCTTCAGGGAGAGTGTTGAGCTCATGTAGGCATATATGTTACTATACTGGTATTCAGTCGTTCTACTTTTAAATGGGTCGATTTATATCCAACCCAAATTGAAACTCGTCCAAAATAATGATGTTCGGGTCCGGGCCAGGCATAAACTCGAACACGTTACACACACACACACACACATATATATACATACATACATATGCAAAATCAGAAGCCTTCTTAATTTCAGTTTTTTGTTTAATTTCGTTTGATTCCATCAACACGCTAAATATAGTAAATATTATGTACATTTAATAAATACAAATTAACTGTTGAGAGAGACCGTATACCGGAGAGACCAATTCAACATCACACACTTACGTATAAACATCATATGTGTGAGTTCAAATATCGCGTATATAATAAACCTGCATTATACTTGCATTACATGCATCTATTAACATGTGATGTTTGTGAAAAAATATGTGATGTTTGATTCGGTATCTCCGAGAGACGGTATCTCGCAAAAGTTACTCTTTAATAAATGGATCCATTCATATCTCTGTGAAAATGATGTGAACTTTCATCTCCAAAAATCAGTCCATTTACATTTAGATACAGGTTTCGATTTTTTATGCGGCAGAGAACCAAATCTTCACCACCGGTGAAGATGAATTACAATCCAGGATTTCTTCCTCCCACCGTAACATCCGCAAGTCGCACTTCACCGAGCGTCCACCACGTCATCATTAGCGCGCCGCTCTCCACTACCCTACTATGCAGTTCACTCAATGCTGGTACAGGTCGTCCGATAGGATCTACATGAGTGCAAAATCATCCATGTTTACGTTAAGAAATGGGTGATACACATCAAGAGGATTACTCACGGGAATATTACCAGTGGTAATACTCCCTCCCTCCCTAGCTCCCTCCCTCCCTCTCTCTTTTGTTTATTGTTGTTTATTTTATTGTGGGTTTGATTGATAATGGATTTTGCGACATGGTACAAATTAATTTTCCAAATATGTTCTTTCACAGTCAAATTGATAATCAACCCTTTCCTTATAAACAATCCATTTGGCCATGGAGAAAGCTGGACTTCGTAGTGTCGGGAGATGCAACAAGTTGTTTGCCATTTTGTGGCGTTTCAGAGTTCCATTCATGTCGAACACAAAAATTGTGCAAGCATTTATTGCTCTGTAAGGCGTTGAATTAGCTATGGAGAAAGGCTGGTCGGAGTTAATCTTGACGGGAGATTGCTTAGTTGTGATTAAGGCTCTTAATTTACAATTGTTGTGCCTCTCATAAGCTAGAGCTATTTATGAAGGAATTAAGGTTCTGGTGCATGTTTCTTTTCGAATAGCAAATCGACTATAATAATGAGATAAATCTATTTTAAAACTTAATTTGAATGTCAAACCAACTATAAGAATGCGATAATTCAAACTTGAAAGCTTAGTTCGAATGGTAAACTCATCCTTGAGAATTGAATAGTTCCAACTCGGGAACTCAACTTCAAGGCAAAATGCAAACAAATATTGAAAGAACTGTATAATTCCAACTTAGTAACTCAATCTGAAGAGTAAACTATTAGCAATGAGATTATTTCAACTAGGAAATTGAATTCAAAGGTTAAACTCAACTTTAAGAATGTAATAATTCTTAATCAAGAACTCCATTTGAAGGGCAAACAACTCTGAAAATGATATAATTTTAACTTGGGAACTCTATTGGAAGGATAAACCATGCTATTTAGAAAATAAAATAAAAATGAGATAATTCTGACTTAGTAACTTAATTTGAACGGTATGAATGAGATCAGTCAGACTTGAAAACTCTATTAGAAGTGTGAACCACATTATATGGAGAAATACTCTAAATATGTTATAATTCTATTTGAGAACTCAATTTGGGGGGTAAACTAACTCTAAGATTGTGATAATTACAATTTGAGAACTATATTTGAAAATTAATTACCATACTATATGTAGAATGTACTTTAATGAAGGGATACTTCTAATTGATGGACTCAATTCAAATGTGAACCGGGGATAATGATAAGATCATTTCAATTTGGGAACTAAATTGGTAGAATAAACTCAACTCTAAGATTGTGATAAGTCTAACTTGGAAACCATCGGTGATGTGGTTTACAAGGAATCAAGGAGATGTTTAACAATTAATGTTTGGGGGTAGTATTATATTTGCATTATTAAATTATACTCCGTATTATATTTTATTTTCTTGATTTTTAAAGAATTTTGTACCGTGGCGATTACATTTTTCCCGCGGGGAGGGGGTGGGGGCAAATACTCTGTAGGCGGGGAAACTCCCTTCGATTTTTTCTCTACTTTCCTGATCTCCATGACGGGGCAGTGCGGGGGAGGGGATGTTGGCGGGGAAAAGACTATAACATGTGAAGTTATGTTTGTAAAATAATAATCTTTGTGTGTGGGGTGGGTGACCACATACCACCACGGGGGTTGTTGGGAACCAACCCTATAGATTGTGTTGTACACTTTTGTATTTTATTTTTTTCGGATTTGAGGATACAATTTTTTTTTAAAAACATGTATTCGTTACTAATTAACATGTCAGATACGATAGGACCTGATATAAGATACATGTTATCAAACTGTAGGGTCCCAAATGGGTTAAGGTTGGGTCCTACCCCAATCAAAGCATATCATTCATGATGAGTCGTATTTTTATTTGCAATAGTTAGCATAAAAAAAAGACTTTATGATATAGCATTGGATGAATAATGACTACTCACTGACACCACAACCAACGTTGTTTACAAGTAAGTCTGATTATTCTAACTTTCTCGATTAATTTATTTTGTCCTCCCCTTCTATTTTTTATTAAAGTAAATTATACCGTGGCATCTCCACGGGTTAGTACTAGTAGAGTAATTAAACTGATGGTTATATTTACTCAATGCTCTTTTGGGGTGGACTAGTCAGAACTAAGATTTGAGTATCATACTAATTGCTTATTATATTACTTTAAATCTATGTTTTAAAAGCCGGAACCGGAGGTTGAGCCAGTCACCCTCCAAAAAAGGTTCAACCGGGTCGGACCGGTTCACCCGGATAGAGCCGGTATGATGTCATTTTAATATATATATATATATATATATATATATATATATATATATATATATATATATATATATATATATATAATGATCAACAAAATAAATAACTAATAAATAGAACAAATATAGATTTTATGTTTGATTTGCATTATAAAGTGTAAACCCAATGGAAAACTCAAAATATACATAACAATTAACTAGTACCTCTCAATGGAAGGAATTTTAAGGTTTGTTTTTTTAAAAAAAGCCCTTAATTAAAAAAAAAAAAAAAGCACCAGGCCCTCACGACTCGACTAGAAGAAAAAAAAAAAAAGATGTCCTAGACTTTTTTTTCTTTGTGCCTGTATTTTTTATTCTTAGACTATATAAATTAAATATATTTTTATTTAATACTTTTCTTCCTAAATTCGCACGTGACGAGGTTTAGCTGCAAAAAAAAAAAAAACCGGCCCAACCCGGTTTTGGGCCGAGCGGCTTAAGGCCGGTTTTTTAGCCCTATTTGGGCCGTTCCATACCGGTTTAGCGGTCGGACCGGTCGGACCGAATTTTAAAACATAGCTTTAAATACTAGTTCATGTTTTGAATTATCTAACACCAAACGTATATGATAGATCTAAAGTATATATAATACAAATTAATTTTTTTTCCATAAATACGCATGCATATTTGTAAAAAAAGTCTCTAAATAAAAGTAATCATATGAATTTATTCTTATAATTTTATTAAATTTACATAGCTCAAATTCATGAGATGGTCATAACAAGATGAGAAAAATTATACTACAAAACTATATGTTCAAAACAAATAACAAGTTCAAATGCATTTCTATTAAAATTAAAGTTAAAATATATGTGTGTTAAAATTTATAATGCTACCCGCTGAGGTTATTTAGTTGGTTAAAATGATTTAATGGTGTCCTTTTAGTCACATATTAAACTCCAATGGGTCCAACTTATGTGATTTAATTATATCTTCTGAGTTGGAGTATGTACCTGAAGTGCAGCGGATGCAGTTTCAAACGTCATCAAAAAGAAAAATATACTCCATATAATGTTCAAGAATATGGAGATTACTTGCTGCAAATTCTTCTTGTATTCCTAATAAACTTGTAGGAGTGTATATCATAGGGCAAAACATGGCCCCCTACTTGATCAGAGAGATGATCACCCAAAGCCCAAAACTGACGGCCCTATTCTAAGCCCATGTTTGACCACCGCCTAGTGAAATTAAGGTCTAAGGGTGAATTGCACCAACAACGACAAGTGTATTACGTGAAAAAGCATCCCAAGTCACACTTTCTCCTCTTCTCATTTCTTTCCGTTTCTATGATTCATGTTCTGAATATCGTTCATCAGAAGTCATAGCTTGGCTGCAATTGTCGAAACGTTCATATGAGTTGTGATTTGTTTTGGGTGCGACTCCAAACTGAGAAACCTTACTAGAACATCTAGATTTCAGCTTTACAGATAAGAATACTTCTAAATGATTTAAGCAAACATAAAAAAGGAAATCCTGAAACATTCACTTCACAGAGGCATCAGGCCGCATGAGAAACTGATCAAGAACATACCCAGTCGAATGCATTCGGCAAACTGAGGCAGGGAGGTTGCACTCGCAGTCATTTTAGACTTGTCAATTCACATTTTAAAACTGTACTAGCTTACAACACATATTTCAGATATACTATAAGGGGGTGAAAACAGGTACACTGAGCAACCCAAATCAAGGAATCAAAATTATCAACATAGCAAATCTCAACAGCTCCAAGATTGTTTTGTTTCAGTTTTCTTTCTATTTCTTTTTTGGTTTATCAGATTTTAGTGTGAATACAAAAAAGGCACGACATTGCATCAGTCAATGGCTATGATTAGGAAACCCACAGATACATACATAAGCAGGACAGGGTAGAGTGCTAAAGCTTTCCTCCTGGGGTTCACAGCAGTACTTATGAATGGATAGGCAGCCCACGAGCTCCAAGCCAATGTCACCGCGACAACCACCACTTTGATAATAACATTGTCTTTCAGCATGCAAATGACGGCACCAACATCCAGGGGAAATAGGCAGTAGCCCAAAAGACTCAGGCTCTGGAAGAAGATGATTTGTCCACCCTAAATGTGTACATGTAAAGGAACCATGAGAACAGGAGTACCACAAGATACTAGATAGTAAGTAATAGCACAAGAATCTCATGTTCTCTGGAGTTAAATGATCACGTAAAATAAAAGCATAAATGGGCGTACATCAAGCTGAACAAGGGATGTAATATGGTATATTTCACTTATCCAATTTCCAGCAACCACACGTCACCAAACGAACTCATGAGTAATGTCAATAGTTTCACGATCCAAGAACCAAAAATAGAAGATGAACTGGTGGGATTTTTATAGCTCTTCTTCATGACCTTTCTATGCGCACAAATTTTCAAAGTTATTTTTATGTTGGCTTCCAACAATTGTTAATATGGAGATCATACAGTTGAGTTGGAGGGATTAAATTCCCCTCCATAGTCCATACCACCACTATTTCCATGACATGCATGAAGCCAACATGGATATGAATTACGAAATTAACCTTGAAAGCTCATGCATAAGGAAGAGTGAAGGAATAGCTTTAAAGAGCACGATAAGCTAACTGTTATCATCTCTTTTCAGATCATGGACTGAAACTACAAAGTTTGTCCCCATTAACTTGTTTGGCGAAATGCAACTGCATGGAACCAGATCGAACAAAGAAAAATCAACCCCCATTCATTTCGTTAAACCACGGCATAAGAGTTTACCATCTCCAATAGTGCAATCCTGATTTTATGCAATCATTCAGCTCCTTCATTTTGAAAAACTCTGGACCAAAAAACTTCCTTCTCCGAATTTGGCAAGTCCTATCCATATTAGAACTTTCTAAAGTCTAAGTTTAGAAAGTGAGTTGATCAAGAGTTTCTAAAAGAACGAGCGTCATCTGTGCAACAAAACTGACACTATTGATTTTGGTGCGAGTAATACACCTGAGGTGTTCATGCATTTTACAACTGGAAGAACTACAAAAATTTAAAGGGCCAACATAACGAAGGGGAATTTCCATGTTTTCGGCGCATTGGGTTTATTTTATTATATGTCAAACTTTGAACATGGAAACATGTCCTGACTGGTGTTATTATAGCCAATTTGTGGTAACTTTTTTCTATTCAAACTATGTAGATATCTAATTCTTCTAGACGTCATTGGTTTTATAAATGTGTCCCTTACTAAAGATTGCATGTGCGTGCAAGAGAGAGAATTTACCAGGAGTAACACGTTCAAGGTTAGAATCACAGCACCTGCTGCCAGCAGCGCAAAAGCAACAGCAAAAACTTCAGACTGCACAAAAATCAAAGACTGAGAAAGGCCACGGACGAAAACCAAAACGTATTGCATAACAGAAAGCAATAAAATGCAGTAAGAATACAAACAACAAGCCACAAAATAAACTTCTAATACAAGAGAAGACTAAGGAGCAAGGACCATTTGTAGGTTATCTCATCACTTTTCACTGCATGCTGGGTGAGTAGAAAGAACTGGCCTGTATCCCCATGTTATTAGAAAGAAGTAGTGCACACGGAAACAATAAAACTATTAAAAGTGATAATCCCAAAGGAGAAAAGTAAGGCAACAAAGCGGGTGAAAAAAGGAGTTTACAGTAACCGGTGGTGCAGACGTGATTAAGGTATAATGACTTTCATTATGCAGATGACACAAGGCAACTTGTTAACTGTTAAGTTTCTGAAATTCAATCATGGACAAATCGCCATGGCGCTAAAGAAATCAGCTTCTTATTGCCACACGTGTTTCTTTAATATCTTATTAACAACTCGTATAATTTAATCCGATGTCCAAGGAAAATGCTTCAACCAATCTCTAGTTATGCACTTGTGTCCATCTTGGTACCTTTTTTAGAACACATATCAGCTCCACTAAAGTCCCAATCTCTATTCACAGAGTTCATTCGGATTAGATATGATCAATTGGTTTGGCTAGTCCTTCATGATTTTACTCTGATTCTCCCCGTCTCTTGTAAAAGGAGAAACATAATATCACCTATTTAAATATATTGTCATCACTTCACGTATGCTTGTTAGAATAATAAATAACCAGTGTGGTTCCTATTTTAAGTCCTAAGTAGGAAAAGATTCAACAAAGCCCTCTTTGCTAAGCATCCTTACTAACTCCTTCGTATCAGGCCAGCATATATGAGCACTGCCGACAAGCCCTTCCATTAACTTTTCTACTGAAGAGTGCTTTTACCATGTGGGATTCAGAATAATAAGTAACAATAGAAGTGACTGACATTCAAACTAACATGCAGAAGTGGGATGTCAACTTATGCCACACTCCCAATTATTGACAATTAAATCCAATTATAGCTGATAATGAATGGACAAAGTTAATTTGCACCCATACAAAGTTCAAATGCTGACATCTTACGATATGAATCAGGCATTCAGGCCTGCTGTACCATAGACTCGCTATATTAGAAAAGAACTGCTAAATAATCAACAATAATAGTGCAAATACATAATTTACATGCAAAGTTAAAAAAATAAAAATTGAACAAATAATTCAATATGTCAGGCAGGTGTAGACATGCAGTAAAATATGCCTGATTTCGCAACTGACTGAAAGCTAAGTTGGCATGCCCTTGATTACAAGACAGAGAACTCAAAAGACACGACAGTGACTAAATGAGCCAAAGATGTAGCTTACACCTTCAGAGACATGGAAGCATAGTCATCAATTGCGGCCGCTACGGCCACAATACTGCCGCTCTGCGACACCAGGAGCTCTGGTCGCTCCTGGCACTATGGAGCGGATCCTTATTAACTAGCGGCTGGAGCGGCCGCTATTGACCGCTACAGGCAGCTATTGGCATGTAGGCAAATTGACAGGGTTTTGGGCGAATTAAGAAATGGAAGAGGTCATGTTGATGTTGAGCATTTGTTGGATGATCTTTGGTGATGAAAATGACGAGTCATTTTGGCAATTATTAGTAATTTAATGGATTTTGGGTATTTGTTTGCATATTTATGAACATTATGAGTACTATATAATTTTTATGACAAGTATGTGCAATACTTCGAATAGCGGTCATCCCACTCCCGCTATTTTGGGGCCAGGCGCTCCACGCCGCTATCCAGGATCAATAACTATGCATGTAAGTGATTTGAATCTAAGTAAACGACTGACAGCATGTAGTAACTGACATGTTTGCAGCATCCTAGAATGATTCACGTGGCATAACTATGAATGAAAATCAAGGGGAGCCTTAAATCACCAATACACTCAAATGAATTACTGAATCACACATGCAGCTTATATCAAACCACTGCATTTATAACTAAATCTTCAATGAATCATTGCACGCTATTATCAAAGTATATGGGTGCTTAAAGCTGCATCATTTAGACAATAGTAGCAAAACTTGGGTTATCAAGTTTACACTGTTGAGAAGTTATATTGCATATTTTGCAAGAAGTTGGACATCTGAGACTAAACTATTTCAATCACACAAAAGATATCAACATCAACTATGGCATGCTGTTCAATACCAAATCAACAATTTGGATAACACCTAAAGCAATGGCTGTATATAACAGTGCCTCTCGATGCATTACCTATACTCTGAACAGCTCTATTTCTCACTAATCCTATCACTTAAAGGTAGGAGAAACTGACTGCATTCCAAAGCATGCGATACACATGGTACTTTAATATTTATAATAACACATACATGATACATACATAAATGAACATTATCGAATAAAAGCATCTAGCGACTAAAGGCCAAAAATCAAAATCAGATCTCAGAGATACAAGAGTGCTATGCATCTAAAAAAACGAATAAAAGCATGTAGCGAATGATATGCTTTCAGTGTCATATAATGATTCACATAAACACATGTCATAGTTAGAACTTAGGAATCCAAAATCAAGGAGACCGTTAAATCCCCAATACCCTCAAGTGAACTTCAGAATTGCACACATTCCACAGTATATCTTAGATCCAATGGACCAAACGTTGCCTTTATGTTAACAGAATCAGACTCTTCAATATCATCGCTTTTTTTTAATAAAAAAGAATGGTCAACTAAAGCTGATCACTCAAATAAAGTTAGCAAAAATTGAGATATCAATTCTACAATGTTGAGAAGTTATATTGCATTTTTCGCAAGAAGTTGGATCTGAGACTACACTATTCCAATCACGCAAAAGATATAAACATCAACTATGGCATGCTGTTCAATACCAAACCAACAATTTGGATAACACCTAAAGCCATGGCAGTATATAACGGTGCTTCTAGTTCTCGATGCATTACCTATAATCTGAACAGCTCTACTTCTTTCTCACTAATCCTATCACAAAAAAAAGGTAGGAGAAACTGACTGCATTTTAAATCATGTGATCCCTGTGGTACTTCAATATATCTAATAACACATACATAAATGAACATCATCGTATAAACGAATAAAAGCATGTAGAGACTAAAAGCCAAACATCTAAATGAGATCTCCAGAGACACAGGAGTAATATATATCTAAATAAACGAATAAAAATATGTAGCGACTAATATGATTTCAGTGTCATAAAATGATTCGCATAAACATATAATTAGAACTTAGGAATTCAAAATCACCATTAAATTCCCAATGCCCTGAAGTGAACTTCTGAATCACAGATGCACGCGTCCCACAATATATCTTAGATCTAATGAACCAAACGTTTCCTTTTAGTAAACACAATCAGACTCTACTTTTTAATTAAAGAAATGGTCAACTAAACCTCATCACTCAAATAACATTAGCCAAAATTGAGATATCATTTCTACACAGCGGGAAGTTATACTGCACTCTTACCAATTTCCCCACTCAGAGTTTACTGCAAGACTTGCCTACCCGAACCAAAATATTTCTATCAAATTCAAAACCATAGCTATAACCAGTAGGCTCACTTCTCAGTTCTAATTAATCCTATCACCCAAAGGTCTGAATGAAATCTACTAAATTCCAAATCATCTTCCAAATAAGGCACACATACGAAACTGAACATTATCAACAGCGTAGATGCACATTTTGACGAAATGTACCTTCTTAACAGAAGCAGACCAAGAGAGAGTGAGCCCAAGGAACACAATAAAGAAGAAAGGTCCCCAGAGATCCCAATCCCTCAACGCCTTTCCCGGATCCTCCCTAAACGGATTCGGAAACACAACGAGCTTCAAATTACTGACGATCCTGGACAAATCACGCTTGACAGTATCCCAAACAGGCTCGGTAAGTGTATTGGGAGCAGGTCCAAAGCCAGAGGTGGCAATTCCAGCACTGGTAGATCCAGGAAGAGGCTGGATCGGGGGTTTAGAAGCGGTAGGGGTTGGTTTGGGGGCGGAAGGAGGTGGCAGATTGGAATTGATGAAGGTAGGCGGAGGGACAGGGTTTGGAGGAGCGGAGGAGACCGGAATGGAGGCGCGTGGAGGAGAAGAGGGGCGAGCTGGAAGGACGGAAGTTGGGTAGCTGGAGTTCATTAGGTTCTCGATCTCGTCGATGTCCGATTGTGAGCTCGGATGGAGAGGGATCGTGTCGCTGTGAGACATTTTTGCTCCGGTGAGATGGTGGTGGCGCGTGGCGGTGGAGTGGTGGTGATTGGGATCGGAAGTGGAGCTGTAAAGAGAGGAGGAGATTTGGTGTTTACTGTTTTTATTTCTTTAGCTTCCTTTTTCCGTTTATCATTTCGGTTTGGATTTGGAACTTAGGAATTAAGCAATAAACAACTAATGAAATTTCTATATTTTATAAATAAAATAAATTATATTTTATCGTTATTATTACATGTACCGTACCATTTGAGCCGATAGGCCATACTAGGAATTCATGACTTGGGTCATACACATCTAGTGATATGATTCCAAGAAAGCTCGAGGGTGAGTAAGCATGATTGGAAATGTAGAGCAAAGGTGAGAACAGTCAGACAGTTGGAATATATCTCCTTAAGTCGTTATTGCACCGGTACAGTTGGAATAAGAATGTTAACAATTAAATGGAGAAGGAGGTTTTGGGTGCGGCTTAGAGAGAAGCTCCAAGGGAGTTCTCTTGTTGTTGGTGCAAAACTGCAAATATCTATCTAAGACATTGATTTCATTTCAATTTAAGGTCTATTTAAGTATTATATAAATTGTGTGTACATGTTTAGTCACGATACTATGTTTCATTCTTTTCATATTACTTTATGTGACTTGGCGATAAACCCCTTTTGGTTAACTTCACTCTTTACACATTAAGGCCAGCTCGTAGCTTTAAATGAAAATTAAATGGATGATACAATATGATATGCTAAAAGGTGTTCCTTACAGTGTATATTTATGTGTAGTTAAGATTTTTCATTATTTTTTTTTTCGCAAAAAGTTGAAAATATATTGAAGCCCAAAGAAGTACAAAAACATTAGCAGGGCATACTTAGACTCGTAATCATCTCCTAGGCTAAGCCTATTCAATTATACAGTCCAACTAAATCAAACTACTTAAACTAAACTAGGTAATTACTCATATAAGACCATTACAGTAAAGTGCAGGAAAAGCCTCTGCCAAATCTGGGGGACTTGCGCACAAATCCAAACACACTTGACTTCAGGCATCACATCCTCAAGATTTTTCATTATTTGTTGAGTGTGATGTTAAGTTCTTTTTTTTTTTCAGTGATGTATGCCATTTTGTACCCCAGTAAAAATTGACAAACATATAAAGTTTTGCGTGACGGCGAACTTAATATCACCAGTGACCACATTCGGTCGATTAATTTTCACTGAAAGAATTTGTCTGGTTTTTTACTCATAAAAGCAACTTTGACATGTGGTGCCCGCATATTCACCTTAAACATGTTTAATTTGAATTTACAAAGAAAAAAAAACTTCGATTAATTTAGAACCTAAAACGTACGTAAATACATAGTAACTCAATAGTTGACAAAATCACATAAAAGTAAACAAATTTTAAAATCTAAGTAATTCAAACACTATACATTTGAGTACTCGTTCTTACCATTATATTCTAGGAGAATAAGAAGTACATAAATTGTGTATACATGAAGAGGTCTATTCTTTGCTGGTAACCAGTAGCATTCTTCACCATAAACTACTCCTTGCTGTCAGCTACGATGCATATTAGACATTATTAGATAATACTATGAAAGAACCTTTAGATTGTTAAATTGAACACGGTAGTTGAAGCTGGGATAAAAATTGGAAGGGTACGTATTGTAAATTGTAATGTCACTAAGTAACCTCCACGTCGAGTAGTATCCTTTTTTCTTTATTTTTTTTAATTTATTTTATTGGGAGAGTGAGGATATAAAAGGAATATCAATTTTTTGGTATTACAACTACCTCTTGTTAGACAAAAAGGGCTTTCTTTTTATAATTAGTATATATATTTGGACGGTAAGACACCGTGTGACATTTTCGTTGAAAAGGATATTTGTGGTTCGTTACTCATATATTTGGATGTTGGTAAGTCTAGAGGGGGTGAATAGACTTAAAAGATTTTCGTGTCTAAATGCTAGTACTTAACTTTTAGTGGGGAGACTTTTACAATTTAAGTGTTGAGTGTGTATGTTTGTTCAGTGAGCAAGATACTTTAACATATAGAGATAAGCTGCTGAAAGTAACAGGTAAATACACATGTTTATTCAGTGGCTTTTCTATTCTTAGGTCGCGTAAATACAACTAAATACACGTGTTTATAATGATGTCTGAAGGTCGCGTAATCCTTCAACTAATCCACTTCGCCCTTTCTCAGGACTTGAGTGTTTGCAAATGTTTAAAAAAAAAAAAGTGATTTATGCTTTTGAAGTAGCAAAAGTAATTTTAAAGTGTTTTATATTACAACTTCTGATGTAGCTTCTCTGAAAAAAACAGTAACCACCAGAAGTAGAGATCCAATAGCCGGTTCTAACTATTTTAAGTGTATGTTTGCAAATGCTTTTACTTGTGCTTTTTTGTCTGCTTCTACTAATATTGATTAAAGTTGATTTTAACCAAAAGTCAGTGGTGTTTGATATATCATATAAAAAACAGCTTAAAATTGTAAAAACAGAAGTTGTAGTGTTTGTAAAAATTAATTTAATTAGTTGGTTTTAATTGGAAAAAAGCTACTACTTACTTTAAAGCAGTTAGAAGCAGCTACTGGGTTGCTTCTCTGCTTCTGGCAGTTATCTGCCTTTTTCCATAAAAGTTGCAGCAGAAGTTGTAATATAAAACACTAAAAAAAACTGCTTTTACTACTTGAAAATCACAAAAGCACTTTTTTTAAGCATTTGTAAACACAAGCTAAGTAGGTAGTAAGTTTTTCTTCAATTAATAACAACTAATTAAATTAATTTTTTCAAACACTAAAACTTCTCCCTTTATAGAAGGGAATTTATACCAATTGAGCAAATTTTGTTAACCACAGGGCATTTCATTGCTTTCCTATTTTGCCCATAATTTTCAGTTAAATTAATTCACACCAACGCACGCTCATTGTTCCTAGCAAATCTCATTCCTTCACATAAGAGACAACAAATTCTCATTCCTACTCAATTTTCCTTTACAGTTATATACATTAACAATGTCAATTTCTCTCACTGTAGAGTTATGAAGGAGAGATGAACCACATTTTCATATTCAATACCGGAACAAACAAATTATAGATGAATATTGATATTGCAAACAGTAAATTAAGGGACAATTACATATCGTACCCCTTAAATTATGTCCAATAACAGATTTTCCCCACTAATTAAAGAATAACAGATTCGTCCAAAAAAATGTACTGCGTAATTTCCTTAATTACGGATGAATCCAAAAGTCAACACCCATATCTGATTTTTGTTGACGTGTCATCCAAAGTTGGTTTTATTCACGAAAATGTCATTAAATATTTTGATTTTTTAGTTTCTTTTATTCTTTCTCTTTAATTTGTTTTGTTTTCTCTTTTCTTTTTATTTACTAGGTTATAACAAATTGCAATTCAAGTCCCTCAAGAAGATTAAATTTTCCATTGTCCATCCATTAATTTTCTAAAAACCTCAAACAAGTCCCATAACTCTCAAATCGAAATAAAACATCAACAAAAATACCAAAATTTAATTCAAACATGGAAGTTCGGAATTTTTACAACTCCAATTGGATTTAGAAGCTCCGATTGGAGCTGTAAATCAACTCCGGTGGGGTTGTCTGTAAATTTACAGCTCCACTGGAGCTTTATATGCAGCTCAATCGGAGTTGTTACAGCTCTGACCGGAGATGTATATACCAACTCCGATTTGGGGACTGTATACAGCTCCAATTTGGGGCTGTTAATCAGCCCCAAATCGGGGCTCTTGATCAGAGGGTAAAGAAGAAAAGAAGGGGAAGAAAAAAAATGAAGAGAAGGGAAGAACGAAGAAGAAGAGGAAGATGATGTTTTTTTAGCTTTTCTTTAATTATAAATTAATTTTAATTTTATTTTTGATTTTGTTTCATGTACCAACCTCTAAATATCCACATGGAAGAGAGAGAAAGGTGTTTTGGTGTGTTGGTCAACTATATGGGGTAATTGTTATTATTTGGATAGTGGAGGTAATGTGTGAAGGGGGTGTATTGCAAGGGTACCAAATGTAATTATCTGAGTAAATTAATTATAATTTGCTGATACCTCTATTTGAAAACCGTCCCTGACCTTTACTTTGAATATTTAGAGTGTAAGTTTGTATGTTCGTGTTGATTGAGCTCGAAAACGAGCGCTAGTGTTGTATTCACAAATGTCTACAATTTTTTTTTTTTTTATACATGTACCAACTATTTGATGAAATTCCACTAAGAGATCCCTGAAACAATTTTGATCCATGTACCAACAATTTCTAACACCATAAATTCATAATCAAGTGCATATACTACTAAGAGATCCCTTAAACATGTTTGTCTGTTAGAATTTCACAATGACAAAATTACATGATCAATATACAAACTTTTCTCAAACAAATTGTTAATACAAAATTGCAAATATTGCTTCAGTAATTAATATTGGTGAGAAAGTTTGATAGTTTCAAAATTACCCCTGCAAAAAAATCAAAAGAAAAGTAATAAATACAGTAAAGTTAAGTGAGACTAAGAGATAAGCTTCATTCATCAACATGCTGACTTATAAAAAAGTACTTACTAGAAGAGTGAAATTGGTAGGAAGTTAATTTATTTACTTGCATATGCCCCTATATATACAAATACATTAGGTAGTATCCTAATAGTAAAAGGGTAGTATCCTAATAGTAAAAGGCTACAATAAAAACTAAAGAAGGTAGAATTCTATAATTAATCAACTTCCTTAATACGCCCCCGCAAAATGGACGTTCCATCAGCAACGGCAATTTTGGAACGCAAGAGCTCAAAGCGAGACCGAGATAGAGACTTTGTAAGAACATCAGCAAGTTGATCAAGGGTATTAGCGTACGAGGCAGAGAGAGAGAAGACCCTTTGAGATAGCGAAACAGTCGCTTAACAGCAGCCCAATCATGCTCAGACGGAGAGGACATAGACTGTGCCAACCGGTTGACAGTGAAGGCGATATCAGGGCGTGTAAGCGTTAAATATTGAAGACCACCAATAGCACTACGATATGTAGTGGCATCTGCAGGAGCCCCGACAACGCTTACACGTTTAGCTGCCATCGGTGTAGCAAGAGGTTTGGAGCCATCCATCTTGTGTCGTCTGAGTAAATCAATTGTATACTTGTGTTGGGAAAGAAACATTCCCTCCTTGCAGGAAGCAACTTCAATACCTAAAAAATAGGACAAATGACCCAAATCCTTAACAGCGAAATGAGACTGGAGATGGCAAATAACGACATTAATATGCTGTGTATCAGAACCAGTAATGATGAGGTCATCCACATACACCAAAACAAGCAAATGAACAGAATCTTGGTGGAAGGTAAACAAGGTACTGCCTGTAAGAGATTGTCGAAAACCATATGAAATGAGTGACGAGCTGAGAGCATGATACCAGGCACGAGGTGCCTGACGGAATCCATAGAGAGATTTACGCGATCGACATACGAATTTAGGACATGATGCATCAACGAAACCCGGGGGTTGGACCATGTAAACTGGTTCACTAAGAGATCCATGAAGAAATGCATTGCTGATATCAACATGCTTAAGGGCCCACCGATGTGAGAGTGTAATTGTTAACACAGTGCGAATTGTAACAGGTTTAACAACTGGGCTAAAAGTTTCATTGTAGTCGATACCGGGGCGTTGATGAAAGCCTTTAGCCACTAACCGAGCCTTGAATTATCAATGGAACCATCTGGCTTGCGTTTAATGCGGAACACCCATCTGCACCCAATAACATTAGAGTTTGGTGGTGGAGTGACCAAATCCCATGTACCATGACGGGTAAGAGCAATAAATTCATCATACATAGCCTGTCGCCACCGAGAATCCGCAAGAGCTTGCGAGACCGAAGTTGGCTCAATATCAAGTGGGAGAGGGTGCTTGCTAGCAATGCGAACTTTTGGACGGTACACATGATTTTTACCCCTAGTTACCATGGGATGATCATTGACTGGAAAAGCGGCGGTGGTGGAGGCGATGGGCTATGGTCAAGTGGAATTGAGAGAGTGATTGGGCTGTTCTCTATTGATGGACGATTAAGACGTGAGGAAGAAGAGCTATGGGTGGACAAAGGTTGTGAAGTTGAAGTATTTGAGGATGTAGATATAGGAGTGCGAGAACTTGAGCGATTATTAATAGGGAGCTCTAAGGGGCAGTGACGCGGTTGGGTAGATGGGTGTGGCCTAAGGATGGAGAGTGGTAGAGTATGGTTGTTGTTGGCTGGCATAGATGTTGATGGTTCAGATTTAAAAGGGAAAATAGATTCAACAAATCGAACATGACGGGAGATAAAAATCCGTGAGGAATCTAAATCCATGCAATGATAAGCACTCTGAGATGGTGAGTAGCCAATGAACAAGCAAGGGCGAGAGCGAGGCTCAAGTTTGTCGGAGGCATACGGTTTCAACTATGGATAACAAAGGCAGCCAAACGTGCAAAGTTTACGGTAATTCGGATGATGACCAAATAAAACCTCAAATGGCGTGCGACCATGTAGCACGGGAGTGGGAAGGCGGTTAATGAGATGATTGGCAGTTTGGAGTGAACAAGACCAAAATTCTTTTGGTAGACCGGAATAGTGTAGGAGAGCACGACCTGTTTCAAGAAGATGACGATGTCGCCTCTCAGCAATACCATTTTGCTCAGGGGTATAGGGAGCAGTAGTGAGCCGAGAGATGCCGCGAGAAGCGAAGTAAGAGCGAAGGGCCATAAACTCCCCACCATTATCACTGTAGAAGTTCCGAACCCCATGATTAAACTACTTTTCAACGAGAGATATAAATTGGGGAACAGCGACAGCAACTTGACATTTAGTGGTAATAGGGAATAACCAACAATATCGATTGAATAAGTCAACCAAAAGAAGATAGTAGCGACACCCATCAGTAGAAGTAGTAGTTGTAGGCACCCATACATCAGCAAAAATAAATTCCAGATGATGTGAAGCAATTAATGATGATTCTTTAAACGGTAACTTGTGAGTTTTGCTTACAAAACATGAATCGCAAAATTTTTCTAATGAATGATGCTTGCTAGAAACTGGAACTGGTAACTTAAACTTTGATATTAAACTACTGCTAATACGAAAAGATGGGTGGCCAAAGCGAGCATGCCATATGTCGCGCGATACACGCACTCCAAGTTCAGGAAAATGGGCATAGTGAGAGCCGGATGGTGCGGGTGGAAAAAGGTAGGCACCATTACTACATGGTCCATGTGCCAGGTGAGCCCCCGTGAGTTGATCCTTCACACGAAAATAATATGGAAAAAATTCAACAGATACCCCATTAGATTTTGTAAACTCGTGAACAGAGAGCAAACTTTGTTTGGCAGAGGGAACACATAAAACATTATTCAATTCAAAAGTACATGACTTGGTCGGAAGATAGGATGTACCAGTATGAGATATAGGTAGTCCAGAACCATCATCAATGTTAACCGATTCGGTGCCATCATACTCGGAATGGATGGTAAGATTGTTCAAGTCATTGGTGAGGTGGTGTGAGGCGCCGGAGTCTAGAAGCCAAGAAGGAGCCTGATGAGGTGATTGCACATGGTTGGCCATGGGATAGTTATTGCGACAATGGGGTGCAATATGGCCCTCGTAACCGCAGTTTTGTCAATAAACTGGGGACGAGGTGCGACCATTGTTCATATAATTATTTCGGCCACCACGACCACGATAATTGTTCTGATATGATTATGCTGCTTGCCATAGGAATGTGGGTTGTGATATTGTTGTTGGTGGTTGGTGTTGTTGCGTTTCGGCTGAGGAGAGGACTGTGCAACCTGAGCAGTGGCCAAAAGAGTACTCTGTCGATTTTCAACATTATTGTTGAAGATTTCGGTGGAGACAAGAAGGTCATGAAGTTGAGCAAAAGAGAGAGAGGCTTCACGGGCACGAATAGACAAAACAATGTCACGATATGCCGGAGTAAGTCCATTAAGGGCATATAAGGTGAAGTCATCATCACTAAGGGGGCGATCTATAATCGCGAGTTCATCAGCTTTGGAACGAATATACTGAAGATACCCCGTCACAGTTTTAGTGCCGATTGAGGCATGAGAAAGGTCGTCTTTTAGCTGCATAACGCGGGAACAAGAACGACTAGCAAACATACCGTTCAAGGTACTCCAAGCATCAACAGAGGTAGTAGAAGAAGCCACCATCGGTATAATTGCAGGGGACAGGGAGGAAAGGATACAAGCCAATAGATGTTGGTCTTGTTGAAACCATACAGCATATTCGGGCGGAGGACTATTGGTTTTTGGGTCAATTTGGGGAGCAGAAATCGTGCCAGTAACATAACCGGTGAGATTGTGTCCATTAAAGATTGCAGACATGTGAGCACGCCAAGACGGAAAATTGGTGGCGTCGAGTTTAACCGGAAAATTGATATTGGTAGTTAAGGGGATGGTTGTGGGCAAACTAGCCGAGGCAGATTTGTAGGAAGCATCAGACGGGAAAGGAGTTTTGAGATCGGATTCCGACGACATCGTGATGGTTTAATTGGAGAAGAAACAAAGGTGTTTGGGTCTGTAGAGAGATATAAATATGTGGATGAAGATAGTGCAGACGGTTTGAGCTGTGGTGGGTTTATTATAAGATAAGGATGAAGAAAAGTAGAGTAGTGATTAGGACAGGTCACGGTGATATAGAGACAAAAGGAGAAGAAGGACAAACTTATTGTTTTGCTCGTGAGAGTCTTACTGACTTCTTGATACCATATAGAAGAGTGAAATTGGTAGGAAGTTAATTTATTTACTTGCATAAACCCCTATATATACAAATACATTAGGTAGTATCCTAATAGTAAAAGGGTAGTATCATAATAGTAAAAGACTACAATAAAAACTAAAGAAGGTAGAATTCTATAATTAATCAACTTAGTTAATACTTACAATGTACATGCTTTTGAATCCTCTACCAGCTTTAAGGTCCATAAAAATTCGAAATCATTGGAGCTGCAAGATTTTGAAGTTGAATATACCATCAGGTTCCAAAAACTTACATGTTTCATCAAGTATTCATATAGTAGTAGATGTGAGAAAGGTCACTATACCTACCATAGAAAAGGAGTTCAATTCAAAACCTGCAAATTTTAAACATAAAAAAGCATCATTAAACTGTACAAAACATCAGCTCATTCATCTAAGTATGTACAATGCAATGAAATTGTAAGAGGACAAGAAACTATCGTCAAGATCACAGTCCCAACACAAAGAGTAGATACTACTAGCAGGTGTGAAGTTCAAATCAGCGGAAGAAGTATGCACATCAGTCGAAATAATATATCTATGTGTGCAGGTATGACACAACTTTTGTTTTTCATTGGACATTTACGGACGTCATGTGTTGTGTCCATAACATATTCAAATCTTGAAGGATCACGTTTTGTTAAACTCGAATTCTTTCTCTTCTTTCCAGTGTTTGGACGTCCTTTACTTTTTTGAACACTAGGCTAAAAAAGTAGAGGTGTAGAGCAAGTTACAATATGTGATAACTTTTCATGTGTTTCTTCTCTTTCAGCCAAAGGCATTTGCTTATATTTATCATTCAACCTTGAAACAAGATCTTCAAAATCATTATTTCTGCTAGTAACCTCATCACTAGCAACAAGTAGAGAAGATCTTGTGTCGATGCGCCATTGCGAGTGTACAGTTTCAAGAGGTATCACCATTTCTTTCCAAAAAACCATCATATGAGCACAAGGAAGACCCATGGAAGTAATAAACTTACCGGTGCATTTTTCGGTCATTGTGTGCTTTAGAATTTTTTCATAGTGCTCAAACAATTTCCCTAAAGCAAATGACGAAATGTGGGTGAGATCTTCTTTGAAAAAATGGGATGTTACAGTGAATAGGGATAGATATCTTTTCACTTGATAACTTTGTTCTGAACTCTTGAAGGTCATTCTCAATAAGAAGACACATTTTATCATTGATACCTAGAAGATCACCCGTTGAAACAAGCAAATATCTTTTAAGCTTTGCATGTGCACCTTCACCTCTTGATGTTGCTCGGTTTCCGAAATGGGAGTACGTGTCAGTCCGTGCACTAACAAATCTTTCTTTGTGAGGCAACCATACTTTCATAATATAGTTCATGATATCACTTCTATGCATAAATGATAGTTCAATTTCTTCCCATGATCTTGCAAATGCTTCTTCTGTTGAATAATACACAACATCATTCCATGCCAATAAAATTCTTTCAAACTCTTCATGTTTTTCGAATCTTGACTTGCAATTTTCGACAATATTATTTTTGATATGCCACACACATAGGAGATTCATAGAGTTTGGAAAGACATCTTCAATAGCTCCCATCAATGTGAATTCTCTATCGGTCACAATTACAGAAGGTTGGCAATTTGTGCCAAGAATTTTTGAGAATGTTCTTAGTGCCCACACATATATAGTCTTCGCGCCCCTCGTTCTTCATAAAGGCAAAGTTCGAGTAAAATGAAGTGTTGAAATTCGTCACACCAATTATTTGAAGCAAAGGCATATGGTATCTATTGATCTTGTACGTACAATCCATTGCAAATACATCTGAGTAACTCTGGCTCAATTTGATTGTCATAGGATGAGAAAAAAATAGGTGAGTTAGACGTCCAGTGTCATCTTGTTTAAAATGAAACTTGAAACCACCTTTACCAAGTTCCTCATTTAAAACTTGTATTGCGGAATTTGAGCTTTTCCTTTTGCATTGTAAATATCTCTTGCAACTACTCGAAGGTTTGAATTTTGTTGTGGTAGTGATGACAAAATATGTCTTGGCGCAATTCCAACTCTACTCTTGGATGCCCTCTCATGTCAATTGAACTCTCATGGTTGATACCATTCAATAAGGGTTAATTACACTTTCACCCCTGTAAGATTCTCGTTTTTCAAATCCCCCTGAAACCCAGGGTTCCGAAGATCGTTATAATTTCCCCTCTGAACTTTTGCTCAGGGTTTCATGGCCGTTAACTTTCGCCATCAGTCAACGAGTCAACGCGGTCAAACTGTTAAAAAAAGTCAACCATCAACTGGGGTTTGAAAGTAAGATTTGTAAAAAATATATTTTTTTTGAAAAAAGAAAAATTACATCAGCAAATTTTTTTATGACGTCATAAAGGTTGATGGTTTCCAACTATGTCCTCGAGGGGTCCCAAAGTAAAATTAGTCAAATTGAAAAAAAAAATACATAGATTTTTCTGAAAAAGTAACAAGGGAATTTGAATGTAATTTACGGAATAGAAGTAGAAGAAAGTAAGAAAATTGATTGAAAAGGAAGAATTTGAAACCATGGACGATACCATTCATTCGAAACTATTCTGGTGGAGTTAAATGTGACCAAGATCTGTATATCTATTTTACAAGATCTGTTTTGATACTAGTCGATCTTGATAAATCTTTTGCAGGACTCAAAACAAGAACCCTAACCGATTGTACCTTGAAGACCTTGAAGATCTTGTAGATGTAGATCTTGTAGGTGTAAGTGAAAGATGAAGGTGGAAGATATTGGGAGATTGTTGAGAAAAGTGAAGTAGTGTAGTGAATGTGTTGGAGATTTAGGGGTTATAGTGTAAAAGTTGATGGGGGCAATTCCGGAAATTCACGATTTATTAATGACGTCATTATGATGTCAGCCGTCAATTCCATTAAAAAAGTCAACCGTCAACTGGGGTTTGAAAGTAAGATTTGTTGACTAACGTTGACTGAGGTTGACTTCGTTAGTCAACTAATGGGAGGGGGTGTGCAAAAATGTTTGGGAGAAATTGTAATTTCAGACTCTTACAGGGGGTGTTTCTGTAATTAACCCCATTCAATAATTATATACTTATTCGCACGAGAACTCTGAATTGAGTTTTCTGCGTTTTTGTGTATAAAAACTACACAAAAACTTAATTTGAATTGAGAAAACTCAATTCAAATGTGTAATCAAACACTCCGCTCTTTCAAAGCTTTAATAAGATCATCACGTGATCCGTACTTGATACCAAAATCCGGCAAATTATCTCCTGGGATGTCATGACTGGAATCTTGTTCTGGTTGAACATCCATGATGCTGTGTTTAGAAAATCATATTTTCAAAAATTATAATTAATTAAGAGTATATCTAAAAGTTTAATTGCTCCAAGATCACAAGTGTTTTCCATGGAAACTGGATGGTCTCGCTCTCGCATATTTACTTCAAGATCATAAGTCTTTTCTAAAAGCTTAATTACTCCATCCAGGATGCCCATGTGTTTTCTTCATCTCATATTAACAATAAACAACTACATATTCTAGGACATAAAAAAAAAAAAAAATTCAACAAAACAACATATAAATTTTGCCTCTGCATAATTAAGATTCAAGAATTAAATCAAATTTCAAGAAAGATTATAACAGAGAACTAACCTTCCAAGTTGCCAGCAGAGTTTCGTCAGATAAAATTTCCAACAAAATTCTAGTGCATCAAGTGTTTTTTTGTTGCATACAATTTTTTTTCTTTCTAAAATGACCTATTAGCTGAATCATTCTCCGGCGGGAAACGATATAGTGCAGAGATGATAGGCGGGAAGCTGTGTGAATTTAGGTCAATTAAGAATAGGGGCAAAACAGTAAATTAATAAAGTGTTGTTGTTAACAAATTTAGATCTGTACATATCAAATCCCATTATACAACTTTAAGCTGTTTTTTTTATATAATATAATAAAAAATATTAAATTTTGACTGAAATCAATTTTAATCAACTTTTAGCAAAAGTAGACAAAAAAAGCACCTGTAAATCATTTCAAACACACACTTAAGCTTTTCAAGTTACTTGTGAAGAAGTAGAACTAACTTTGAAATTGCAACGCATAAGATTTCTTTTCTTTGAACAAGAAAAAGTACTGTTTTTAAAAAATAAAACACCAAGTCTTTGAAATATAAAAAATTTGGTTAAGTTTCTTGATCAATGAAAGTAACTGAAATATTGTTACAATATGCATGTAAGAGATCATTGTCTTGTAAAAACCACACAGAAACAAACCAAAGAGGCTTGCTAAGGAAGAAAAGAGGAACTATTTAGTTTGGAAAACTAAGAAGAAGCCCTTGGAGGAACTGGAGTATTTAGCTTGGGAAGTGAAAGAAAATTTTCAATGTTACTAAGTTGTGAACTTATGGTATAAATGATTTAGCTAATGATAGAATTTATAATGAAACTCAATTTTTTGTCTTAAGGGACACACCAAGTCTTTTTAGGAACTTATGAACTTAGAAATTAAAGACTTCACCATTATTCTATTATGCAATTTATTTGATTCTTCGAATATATAGTCTATTCATCTAATATATACTTATATATGTAATTACATTATGAAGTTTATATATGGTCCACCACGATAGTATACTCCCTCGATCTCTCTTTTTCTCTAATACACCTCCTTCCTATAAAATAATACCTTTTGTCATTAAACTAACACAAACATTTTACAACAATAGCGAACCACATCGAAGATCTCTTTGGGCTGTGTTGTATCACTCATTTCTATTAAGGGATGCTCTTACTTTGTTGAATATGTATGCGTATAATCCTTAGTTTCAATGCATGCCTTGTAACAACTCTGATCAGATGGAACTGAGCAAGCTAACTTGCGGTGGCATTTCCAACGACTGTGAGACTAAAAAAGAAGTTTCGATAGTAACGCTAAAGTGAAGTGAGACAAATAAAAGAATGGAAGAGGGAGAAACCGGTTGATGAAATAGTTTTCTTTTTTCTTTCTTCTTTTGGTATTTCCTTGTTGATTTACCCAATAGACTCCCTAACCCCAAATTACTTTCAAATTTTATTCCATAAAAATACTAACTACTACTATTGAGAAGGTTCGTTAGGCACATTAGTTAGTTATTTTCATAACTCGGACCATTTTGCAAAGTTGGTGTTTGCTAGGGGTGTGAAAGTATAAACTATTGAGTATTTTATGTAAAGTTTAACTAAAATATTATTATCCCTAGTTAATGGAAGTACTTTTTAAGTTTTTGTGTAATAATATTGGAACTTCATTTTTCTGATTATAAAATAACGTCTACCATAAACTTTTGTGAAGTTTGATAAAGAAGAGAATTTTGCTTGCCTAAGGTCTACGGCCTGATGGCCAACTTGAAAGAATCGCATACCAAGTCGTAGAGCTTTATGATACTAATCATTATGAACAGTAGTAATAAGAAAGGACTCCAATTAAGTAACGTAGAATCTTAATAAAGGTCCAATATTTATAACTCACGTGATCCGCTGTACTGTAGCTTTCTAGAATATTCAAGTTTAAGTAAAATCGTTCGTAGTCGAGTGGCAAACTGAGACATCCGTACTCAAGAGGTCATGGGTTCGATCCCCAAAATTAATGATTTATTTCTCTGTATAGAGAATGATTGAAATTGTGATTATAGATTTATTGATGATAAAATTTGTTCAAGTCTAAATATTGTAATTGTGATATTGTATATATATAAAAAAAAAAGAAGAAAGAATATCGAAGTTTATCTGCAGATTGCAATGGATTAACTTCTACTTTGCAATATTTGTATATATACTCTCTAGTCTCCGTCCAAGTTAAATTCGAGACAATTCTCTTTTATTTCTTAAAAGAAATATAAACGAATAATGATATAAAATGAAAAACTCATGAGATACAATTTTTTTTTTTGAAACGACAAAGAATATATTAAACATCACAACAACGTTTACAAGAGCATAAAAAATTGCTCGAAAATAACATAAATTATTACATCACAACCACGAGGTAATCCTAAAAATCCAAACCTCTCACATTAAAATAATACTCCTCCACTTAAAATCTTCCTGCCTAAGGCTCTGTTCTTTTCAACTAAAATTCTATCGAATCGAATCAAATCAAACGAAATTAAATCAAACGAATCAAATCAAACGAATCAAGAAATTATATTTGTCCCATTTTTAATAATAATGAATACTACATCCATCCATTAATAAATTCGTAAGGAGACTTTTTTACGGACGTTGATCAGATTACTTCATAAATTACACGACAAAAGAATATAATAAAATTATATTATAAAAATAAATTAAGTATATTTGACTAACATAACTTTGTTTTATACTTTTTTGTGCGTAATTTGTAGAGTTTGGTTTGACTTTAGTTTGGTATAACTTGTTTTTTATTTATTAAGTTTGAAAAAAAAACTCAACGTATGCTTTTGAGTTTACTTCTATTGTTCTAATATTTTCCAATAAAAGAACATGTCGATTTTTTGTTAGAAATGTACGTACAAAGTATGTGAACCAGATTGTATGGTACTCTCAGGTTCCTGTAGTTTCTTATCTTAACTCAACTTTTACGGTATAAAAGAAGGGTAATTCGAATCGTAACTATACTTTTTATTTCATTGATCTACTAAAAGTCGTGTTAAAAAGAAAGAAAGAAAAAGGTTGAAAATATCTCAATTGGATAAATTTTCTTATTTTCCTCGTACAAAAGATGGGTTGTGTAAATAAATGATAAAATAATAATAATAATAATAATAATAATAATAATTTAATGAACTGAAGAGAGCTGAACTGAAGACGAGCTGAACTGAACTGAACGAGTTTTAAATAACAGAGTCTAATTCTCAACTATTACACCACAACTCTCAGTAAGCAAAACACCTCTTCATCTTTCTCCATCATTGTAATCGGCCCAGATACACCAATGAGGTAAGCCATGAGATATAGATATTAGAGTAAGTAAAATAGTGATTAGTGATTTATTTTTCTATTATTTGTGTTTTGTATGAATATGTATTAATCGGATATTTATAAAAGAAATACGGTAAAAGATTATATGGACAAAGATTATATGTAACAACCCGGACCACTAATAAATTTAGACATGCGATTCTCATAACATTCTCCGGGTGATATGATGGCCTCTTGTCTCAACATACGTCCTTTTCCGACACTTTGTCTCTCAATCGCTTGATGGAAGACTTTCCAGTTGGTCACCATCTTAAAATTGCTACAAAGCAAGCACTCTTAACTCTTGAGTTTTTATGGATGAATTCCCGAAAAGAAAGGTGCACCTTATTGGTATGAGTAGCGTTCTCAATCCCTTTTGAACAAAGTTTGGGCGTTACATTATATCTCTATCTCTAGATAAAATGAGGAGATTCATTTTTCGTTAGACTCAACGTACTATTGACGCCGTCTTTTCTCTTATGGAACCTAGCAGCCTAGCATCTCCAAGTTTAAGCCGTTTTTACTTGCCTCTCGATTTTCCACATATTGACACCACAAGAAATCCCATTAGTATATTTACTAATTCTGATTTTTAATCATCAAATACATTTTATTCTGTACTTAGGTCGGTCAAACTTGAATTTCTTATAAGTTAATCGAGTTTGAATTCGAGTTCGAATTTACATTTATTTTTTTAAAGAGTTCTTGAATCGTATCTAAACATTAGAAATCGAATACGTTATTAGTTTTGTGATACTCCAATCGTTTAAAATCACAAAATTTTCACAGTTTTTAGTTTTGGTCACAGTTTATAGTTGTTATGTCAATAAATATATAAAATTCTTGAAAATAATACATGTACTATCCATTATATATGAGTCTATAATATTAGATCTCTCCGATGTCCAAAACTAACGTGGACTATGATTTAAGTCAATCAAAATACACATTCTTTTAAGGGCCCTTCTTTTAATAGTCTTCAATCTTCATCCTATCCATTTCGTGTTGGTTTAATTTTCTCCATTCATTTTCCAGGAAATTAAGATTAAGAAATGTGTCTTTTCATGAAGTTCTCTACAATCACTAAAATCTAACAACGCTGAGACAATTTGAGTAACGTAGACCATGACACACTAATTAACAAGCAATTATTTATACACTAATTGTTTAATTATTTTATGATGGTTTTAAGGATTTCGTAACTTGACCTAAAAAACAACCTATTCAACGTAATGATCATCAATCCTTAATTGAGTTTTAACCAAACGATAAAAATTTTGTTTAATTAATTCCAATCATTAGGCGGCTCGTTCCAGCCTGTTTCCATGTCTCTACACGCTCTCTTGGTCCCCACGCCTTCTCTATAACTATTTTGTCACAACTATTCCGTCATAAATTAAATATCACATATTTCATTTTATGCGGAAGTAGTGGCCGGAAGTAGGTACCTAGCAACTTCTTTAACTATCAACTATAAATATTCAATCAACTATCGATATTCAATCAATTCATTTTAACTTTAAACAACTATCTACTTGTACCTACTCATTATACAAACACGTTCATATAACAGCATTTTCTTTAAATATCCGTTTATATATCACAATCAATCCATTCATTTCATTCACATTCATTCTAGATACTTGTAACATGGATTTGCTAGGCCGGCTGAAAAGGGCTGTGAAGAAGATCAACTTCTTGATAAACTTCAATGTAAACCGATGGAAGCTTGCTTCGGTGATCGGAGCCTCATCCAGGCGGAGATTGAGCTTCAACGACAGGCCAGGGTTACGTAGTTGTGTGGATGATTCGTCTTCTAATGATGGATCGAATAGGGGGCTACAAAGGACGATAAGTTATCCGTTATCGGAGGACGATGTGGATAGGAGGGCGGATGCTTTCATTGAGAATTTTTACAGGCAACTGCAGATTGAGAGGCAAATTTCTTTGGAGCTCAAGTACTATCGGGGTAACAGTTTTGAGTCTCAGAAGTCTCCATGATACATTTTTCATTTATTGGGAGGGTATTTTCGGAATTTTGAATATCGTTTCATCAGGAAAAAGAAAAGGAAACGATGGTCTTGTGTTGTTTTAGTCTATTTTCATTTTTCAATATATGGGAGTCATTGCAGAGTTTTTTTTTTTAATTGGATTTTTTCGGAAAAGAAGAAAATATGATGGTGGAGATTTGAGTTTTATGAAGATTTCTCCCACTTTGTATGTAAATTATACATATACATCTGTTTCAAAAAAAAAAAATTATACATATACATTTTACTTATTTATTTTTCTTTATATATATTTTTAAATTTTGGGGCTTGGTGTTGGAGTTGTATTCGTTTAATTTTCAATTGTAAGAATTGGTCTCCGTTCTCCATTTTATGTTGTGTATTATTGATTTGTATGTATATATATACTGGATGATGATGAATAATTGAAAGGTCAAAAATATGATACCAGGCATTTACGTAATCTAGTATCCATTTGAAAATGGATTTATATGACCTTTTGTTTTGTAAGAAATTTCAATCATGTCGTTTAGTAATGACTTGACATGGTCGTGTTCATACTGGAGAAATAAGTTACAAAATCCACATGCAAATACTATTTTGTTACATGGGCTGTTTTTGGCATTTTTGTTCCTTTTAATTAATTTGATGCCCTGAAATTTTAAAAAGTGGAGTTTGCACAACTAACAGCAATTTAAGTTATCTCAATCTCAAGTTCAACTGTTCAACTCTCAAATTTGCACAAAAACCTAACGGGGACATGTAGAAACCAAGTACTATAACGTGATTTTCTCCTTACAGAGTTTTATTTTATGGAATGGAATGTTTAATTTTATATGTTTGCAATATCAAATTTTGAGAAAATATTAATTCTTAACTCAAAATGTCAAGCAGTTGGGCACACCAACAACAAAAAGGAACTTATGTTTGTAATTCTTCCGTCGCGAGAATAGCTTTCCACTTTGATTTTTTGCAGTTAAATTTTTCAAACTTTAATTGCGAATTAATCATAAACCGCAAATGTAAAATGTTCAATTTTTTATATAATGAAACTTTAGGGATTGAATTTTCATTATATAATTTAGTTGAACATTTTACATTTGCGGTTTAAAATTAATTTGTCGTCAAAATTGAAAAATTTTAACTGTAAAAAGTCAAAATGGAAATATATTTCCAGGACGGAGGAACTAAAAGTTAAGTTGAGTTGGACACTTTACCCCCTCAAATTATTAGATATATTTTCTTTGTTACGTACCAACACATCCTTCACCTTCATCAAGTCTTCCCGAACTCACATCAGAATTAGTATTTTGTGTGAGAATAATTTAGTGATTTTTTTAGAAAAAGTGATTGTATTGAGTTTCCAAAGTGTTTACAAGAGCATATGCTCGATTTACATCTCCAAATTATAGAAGTGCGGACTAAGGCTCTGTTCTCTTCAACTGTAATTTTCTGAACTGAACTGAACTGAAACGAACTGAACTGAACTGAAGAAATTATTTTGTATTAATAATAACAATTATATGATGGTATATATAATCACAATTAAAAAAAAACGTATTATTTTTGTCATCTTTCTCACACTCTTCATACTCTTTTTTCTGTCACTTTACCTTTTTATTTATTATTGTATAACAAACTTTAAAACCAACTGCGTGGAAAACAATATGAGAATGATAACTCGATTAAAACCGAATTTTAATCGTCGTACAAACTGTCTTTATCTAGTTTTTTTTTTTTAATCGGTGAAATTTATTACAACTTGAAAACGTTTATAAGAGCATGGACAATGTTCGGCAAATAAAATAATTAAAAGCTTAACCAAAATCACTAGTCCATAAACCATGCACAAGCTCGTGTCAACAACTTTACATTAACACTCTTTCTTGTCCAGAACCTCCAGCCTTGTTCCATTTTCTAAACTGCTTATTCAACTTTCATGTCCCAATACTCATATTTCAACTTTTATGAAAAGAAATTAAGTATATTTGATTAACGTAACTTTGTTTTATACTTTTTTTTTTTTTTTGTAATTTGCAAGTAATTTACGATTTAAGTTCGGGAAAAAAAAATCTCCTTAGAGAGTTAATAATGAACCGGAAGTATATTTGATTAAAAATCGATGTTTAGTGGTTTAATTTTACCTCCAAAATATCATAATTTTACCTCCAAAACCCCAAACCCTAAGGAAACCAAAAGTCAGAATTTTACCTCCAAAAGTCGGAATTTTACCTCCAAAACCTCAAACCCTAAGAAATTGTGTGTGTATATATATACACACTCTAACTATTCACGAACTTCATCCCGACTCCCGAGATAGCTTCCACCGCCAGTCTCTGCAACAAAAATACTTGTATGCATCAAAAACCCCGGGTTCAGCAGGGTAAATGGATTAAAAAAGGACTCAATTGATGTACGTACAGAGTATGTGAACCAGATTGTATGGTACTCTCAGGTTCCTGTAGTTTCTTATCTTAACTCACATTTTACGGTAGAAAAGAAAGGTAATTCAAATTGTAACTATACTCTTTATTTCATTGATCTACTAAAAGTCGTATTAAAAAGAAAAAAAGAAAAAAAGTTGAAAATAACTCAATTGGATAAATTTTCTTATTTTCCTCGTACAAAAGATCGGGTGTGTAAATAAATGATAAAATAATAATAATACTAACAACAACAACAACAACAACAACAATAATAATAATAATAATATGAATTTAATGAATCGAATCGAATCAAGACGAAATGGAATCGAATGGAATTAACTGAGGCCGAATCGAATTGAATTGAATGAGTTTTCAGTTGAATAGAAAAGAAACCTCCCGTGTTTATACCAAAACAGGTTTTGCATAGCCTAATATCAGAAAATGGGCTTGGCCCAAAACCTATACCTGACTCAGATACACAAAACACAACCCTCTATTCCTTTCCTTCACAAGGTGATCTGCCAGATTCATTTTCCAGAAAAACTCCACCCAAGTGTCAGTACCTCTTCCAAAAAATTCCAAACCAAGTTTTTCCCAAAGTTACCTTATTAAGAGAACATCGGTCAATTCATAGGGAGAAAAGTGCACACCCCTCAACCATATGCTATTTTACGGAATGATATATACACTTTCTCATTGTACTCGACTGCCTTATAACTATTGCATGAATTGGCAGTCTCATTTTGAATTAATTAATATGATATAAATTGGAAAAAAATCCATCATAACACCATCATTTTACTTGCCAGCATATATGTTATTTATTATGATATAAACTTTTGCGAAAGACCATCTCTCGGAGAGACAAATTCAACATTATATATTTACGTACTAACATTATATGTTTAACTTTAAACATCGAGTGTATAATAAATTTGCATTATACTTGCATTGCATGCATTTATTAATATGTGATGTTTATAGCTAAACATGCGATGTTTATGACAAAATATGTGATGTTTGATTTGGTCTCTCCGAGAGACGGTCACTCACAAAACTTACTCTTATTATAATTATAGTCGGAAACATTAATGGTTTTAATTAAGAACATCGGTATTATTCATACATATAAAAATTTAATATAAAATGTTCGCTCATAAAATATTTATTGATATTATTTAAAACATTATACTTATAAATGTAATTAATAATATAAGTCCGTATAGCAAATCCATTCTACTAAAATTTTTGCCTACTTTCAAAATAACAAATTAACTTGTAAACGTTCCAATTGTTATCCCAAGAATTATTAATATAAAACCCAGTTCTATGACATTAAAAGATGAAGTATTTTCTTCAATGATGTAAAATTCTGCTCTTGCTTAAGTCTGTTCAACAATGGTATACAACTATACATGAACTAATTAACTAGACCATGCTTAATTTGTGTTTCATTGATCATGCATGCAATCTAGAAGAGACAGCTTCAATACAAAATTTATTTTCAGCTTACTTCGCTTTGGGAGAAAATAAAAGTTCCAAAACAATATGCAACTTAATAACTGGTCCTACACGTTTTGTATATACATAGTTCTCTTACTTCAAATTAAACCTCAAGTATGACAACTCCATAGCCACCAAATTATACTGAGCTTCTCATCTCAAACTCCCTGTTACTAACTACTACGTGTCATTCTTGATATTGCAATCAAACATATACTATTCCCGGCCGTAATCTTATTCAGGGATGGAGTAAGTATTGAATTAATACTATAAGAAAACTATACCTTCTCAATTTCATTAAAAATAAAGTGTTTCACTAGTATTGAAAATCGAGACCTTGATTAATCTTACATGACTCCAAATTAATCATAAATCATGGCCAAGCAGTAGAACAACAACTGCAAAGAATTAGTACTCCATAACTGGGACTAGCTTATTAGACAATCTATTTAAGCTTATAAAGTAGAAACTAGAATATCAGTATCACCAAGTTCTGTAATTGTTTAAAAGAACAAAATCTACAAACATATGACAGCAAAGAAGGTAAAAGAACATAACTAGATTGTCTTTGACAGCACTCTAATGTTGTTTTCCAACAACTATAGGTACAAGAAAATTAGTATGTTGTGCAATTTATACCTATTTAAACTATTCCACTATCCAATCAAACAAGCAATTCCTATAAATTCCCCCTTCAATTTGATCTATCAGCACCACAACAGAACTGATCTATCTTCTTTTCTGTTTCATTTAAACACAAAGAAAGATGGGTGTCTCTCAGTTACTGGTTTCAATTGGAATCTTTGCAGCGTTCCTTGCTTTGTCTGCAATTCCTCATCCTGCTCTAGCAGAAACAAGGCATTACGACTTCAACGTATGTTATTAACTATGCGTACATGTCAAAACTACGTTTTTTTTCCTTGGCCATTTCATAACATTTTTTTTCTCAATTTATGCAGGTTAAGATGCAAAATGTCACGCGATTATGTCACACGAAAAGTATAGTCACTGTAAATGGAAAATTCCCTGGACCACGTATCGTAGCAAGAGAGGGCGATCGCCTAGTTATAAAAGTGATGAACCATGTCACCAACAATATCACTATTCACTGGTATATATATATATACATTAGTCTATGACCAGTTCATCAATATTGTTACTCATGAGTAATTCTTTTTTAGAAATTAAATGTGACAATGTTAATGTTACAGGCATGGAATCAGACAGCTTCGCAGCGGATGGGCAGATGGGCCAGCCTATGTAACTCAGTGTCCGATACAAACGGGGAATAGCTATGTGTACAATTTCACTGTGACCGGCCAACGTGGAACCCTCTGGTGGCATGCACATATTTCATGGCTAAGAGCGACGCTTTATGGCCCTATAATCATCCTTCCAAAGAAAAATGTTCCTTACCCTTTTGTGAAACCTTACAAGGAAGTCCCAATCGTATTTGGTGAGTAATCAATGTCATAAACATCTTGATCTTCGTTCAAGCGGGTTCATAACACAATTTTCTGCTTCATCAGTTCATCTACTAAGGCAACAATCAGTTCTAGAAAAGCTATTGCAAACCTGAATATAATCCATCACAATTTCATAAAATATGTGTCAATCTATTTGCAGGAGAATGGTTCAATGCTGATACTGAAGCTATAGTGAACCAAGCTACGCGAACGGGTGGAGGTCCAAATGTATCTGATGCCTATACAATCAATGGACTTCCAGGGCCATTGTATAACTGTTCTGCGAAAGGTGAGCAAATTACGTTAGTATGGCAGTGATACCATTCAGATACAAAAAACAAATTACTTGCAAAATCAACTGCGCATTTGATTAATTTAATTTTCCTGTTTCTGTGACAGATACATTCAAACTCAGGGTAAAGCCAGGAAAGACTTACATGCTTCGCGTGATCAACGCTGCACTAAATGATGATCTTTTCTTCAGTATTGCCAATCACACCCTAACTGTGGTCGATGTTGATGCAATATACGTCAAGCCTTTTGAAACCGACACAATTCTAATCACCCCTGGACAAACCTCAAACATTCTTCTAAAGACGAAACCAAATTTCCCAGGTGCCACTTTCCTCATGGCTGCTCGACCATACGTCACAGGGCAGGGGACATTCGACAATTCAACTGTTGCTGGTATCCTAGAGTATGAATCCCCTTTATCACACTCCGTCTCCTCCATGAAAAAACTTCCACTACACAAACCAACTCTCCCGCCTTTAAATGACACCTCGTTCGTCTTCAATTTCACGCAAAAGCTAAGAAGCTTAGCCAGTTCAAAGTTCCCAGCGAATGTTCCACAAAATATTGACAAACATTTCTTCTTCACAGTAGGATTAGGAACAAGCCCATGTGACCTAAAAAATAACCAAACCTGTCAAGGGCCTAATGGGACGCGGTTCTCAGCATCAATCAGTAACATATCCTTTGTTCAGCCAACAACAGCTCTTCTCCAAGCCCATTACACAGGACAGTCTAGTGGAGTTTACAGCCCGGATTTTCCATTCAGTCCTTCGCAATGGTTTAATTACACCGGAACCCCTCCTAATAACACTATGGTGGCCAATGGGACAAAACTAATGGTTCTGAACTATAACACTAGTGTTGAGTTAGTGATGCAGGATACCAGCATTCTTGGTGCCGAAAGCCATCCTTTACATCTCCATGGATTTAACTTCTTCGTCGTTGGACAAGGATTTGGGAACTATGACCCAAACAACGACCCAAAAAAGTTCAATCTTGTTGATCCAGTTGAGAGGAACACAGTCGGCGTGCCATCTGGTGGATGGGTTGCAATTCGGTTCTTGGCTGACAATCCAGGTGAGTAAAAACCATGAAACTTCATGTTGTATAATAAAAAAAATTTGGCAATTGCATGCTACGCAGTTATTGACTGATATTTCACATGGATCAGGCGTATGGTTCATGCATTGTCATCTGGAAGTCCATACGACGTGGGGTTTGAAGATGGCATGGCTCGTGTTGGACGGGAAACTTCCTAACCAAAAGCTCCTTCCTCCACCAGCTGATCTTCCAAAATGCTAAGCCATGTTCACATTATTGAGTTTTTTCTTCATCTGAATGACCTGAGAGTTTTTTTTCCTTGAATTTGTGTTCTCTAACAGAGTGAGCTGACTGGCTTGTTAATTCCAGTTTTGCAAGCATTAACTTGTCAATGTTCGATACCATTTTAATCCATTTCATTTAACACTTAACAGTATAAGTGTCTGACAGCCATTGTAATTTGAATGAGTTCAATAAATTAAACATATATGCAGGCTCTATACCAAACAGCCAGCAGTTTGTCTAATTATTTGTAAGAGCAAATATTTTGTTTTTGGTCAATTGGACAATCACCATAGACAAAAATCTGTTTCGGTTTAGCCCTAACAATTGGGCCGTGCAACTCTTGCAGGTTGATGTACAACTTGTTATTACAACCCTTAATTGCTTACCGGACAAAATCTTTCTGTTTATTATGAATTAGTCCTTGGACGTCGTGGTCGAGATATATTTCAATGCAAGTCCTTTGCTCTTCGCATTTTCACTTTGGTACCTGATATATAATGTGCTTTACCAAATCTTGCTTTATTCTTGGACCGGGTATTCAAATCTAATGTTATAGAGTACAAGATAACCCACGGACTGCTAAAAAAGATGCCGAATTAGTTGAAAAACAATTGGAGTTGAAGAATCCTTCATTGCTCGTCAAATAATATTTAATTAAATGCATAATTCATGTACATTTTTCTCGATCGATACTCTTACCAGTGGCATTGTGTACATCTGTTATAAGTATTTTCCGGATGCAAGAAGTATACATGATTTATAATGTATTTTCTGATGTGATTTAGTACTAATTTGTATTTAAATTGACCAATAGAAAAGTCAACAAAATAAAAAGGAAAGTCGTTGATCACCAATGGAGAAAATAATATTAATGAAAAGTAGTCTTGTAAAAATTTTAGAATGTTATTTATACAACATCCTGTTGGGTTAAAATATGTCTCCTGCGGACCAATACAGTCCGCAAGACAGCACTGCTAGAAAAAGCCTCTAATTAGACCCTTTTTATGGTGACACAATATGGTATAACCCGAAGCTAATATAACCCCAAACAAATTTGTCGATGAAAAATTCGAGTGGAAATATATTTACCGCTGATTTTAGCCTTCACTTCCACCCAAACTATCTAGTAGGGTAAACTGTAAAGCATTCAGCAATCACCACAAACAAACATCTCCGCCATAGCAAATAGCCAGTAAATCTCTTCCGATAATCGAATTCTCCGATGAATCTCTCTTTCCCCTTGTATGTTATCATCGAACCCCTTCGATTTAAAGCAACTCCTTATTAGTCTGCTTCACTGATTTCCGAGAATGTTTCTCGAAATTGAAAACAATCTGTCCAATTTTCCCTCCGTCCAGCTACATCTACGCTTATCTCCACCTTGTGCTGCGATCTCTACCGATGCAACTCTATGCGCCGCCATCATCGCTGATCTATGCCGCACGATTTCGTGACCCTGCATTGCCTTCTCAACTTTATGGCCCGGTCAGGTAGTTGCTGGTTTCACTATCTACTATCTATTCGAATTTCGCATTATTTTGTTTGCTTGTGTATATTACTCATTGGTTTTAGAATGTGGAATATTGTTTAAGGAGTTAATGTGAGAAGGTTTGATGAGGCTTTTGATCATGTGTTCCAGTAAGAATGAATTGTTGGGTGATTTTCAAGTGCATCTCCTTATTAGTTGTTCATCTTCTGAGTTATAAAGGAATATGCTCCAAAGTCACTCCTTGTGCATTATCAATTCGATGTTGTAAATGGCTACTTAGTCCTCCTGTTGTCCCAGATTTATCCTTATTGGATATTCTGAATTCGAGAAATTAATTTGTAGAATAGGTTCGTTCTTATTCTTATTATTCTTTGTCTTTGTGTTATGTTTATCCCTGGCATTTTCCAGCCATTGGGCGTTTGGACGTTTCTTTCATAATGGAAAAGGACTTTCCTCTATTCCATCCTAAAAGCTGGTTAGATGTATTTGCCTGATATCAAGTAGGAAAATTTCTCATTTGAAGCCCTTGTTTCTTATTCCTGAAAGCCTTTCTTTTTGTCCAGCAAGACGAGAGCAAGCGGCAAGAGGTGTCTATCATCCGAACAGTTCCCTATTCTAGGTGACTCAAACTGAACTGTCACTCACTAGAACTGAGTGACAGTTCAGTTTCAAACTACAGTGGGGTTGAAGTTATTATAGTTTTCTTTTCTTGTTTGTTGATGACAGTGTGGTTGAGTATTGTTCTGATTGCTTGTGTTATGAAGGATTTATTGGTATTTAGTATTTACACTGCTTATATTCCCAATTATTATCTTGGGCTTCTGTTGTGTTGGCGAAGTTACAATTGTTCAGGACACAGTTTTACTAGTAGGAATTACAACACTCAAAAGCTACAGGTAACCGAGTTGAACAATATAGTATGTTGATATGAATCTCTATGTAAGTGTATTTGAAACGAGTTTGATATTTTGTAATTGTTACAAGTGAAGTGTTGTTTGATTCTCTCATTATGGCACCGAGCATGTAGTTCTAGATCAAATTTATTTGTTTGCCTGACATCATGTGCATTCAGTGTCTGAATCTAGTGACTTATCTAATTTTTCCCAAAATATACTAGTGGTATGAACTAAGAAGCTATGAGCCAAGTGGGTTAATGTCTTACTTTAAAAATTATCGAGCATGCGCAAACCTATGTAGAGGATTTTTAATAATCATTAGCATATCCGTATATGTTAGAGTGAGTTTGGGTCTCATATATTTAGTTGAATGGAAGTGTTTACTGGCACTTGCTGATTATAGATATCCAAGTAGCTCCCTAACCATGTGAAAAATATTCTAAGACCAAACTATTTCATGATGAGGTATTATATAGTCTTGTGTTCTTCTATTCAATGACAAGATATTAGCTAGACGACGGGGTGGCTAAATTTTCATTCGTCTTGGAGCTTTGTGGGAGCTCGGTTGGGGAGTACTTTTTCTTTGTTACTTGTGATTGGTGGTGAGGTGACACTGTTTCGTTTTGAGTCTGTATTGATGTATTGGTCCTTATTGTTGGTTGCTGGGCTGATTTTGGTGTTGGACTGAGTATGTAAACTTGATCTTGTAACTTGACTTGCACCTCAGATGCATTTCTTATGCTCTGATGTGTTTTTTTTAGTAATACTTTTTTATTTCTTCAAAAAAAGCTTTTGGTGTTAAATAATCTAGCCCCAGGAGAAAGACAGTTTGTTTATCCTACTTAGTTAAGAGACATCGACAACAATATAATTTAGTAACTACTCCCTATCAATCTCAATTGTTGATTTTTCCGGCCAACCATTTTCAATTTTAACCTCGAATTATATTTAAACTATAACAATAATGACTTAATAAAATCATATAATGGAAATGTAAGAAGTAATATTTTATAATATAATTTTGTTAAAGATTTACCATGCATCATCGTTTATGAGTAATTCTATGTCAAAGTTAAAAATGGCTGATAAAAAAAAGTCAACATGTGAAGTTGAGATTGGAACGAAAGTAATATTAATTTAGTCTCTCGTGTCTTTTTTCTCTCATGTCTCATTGTTTTTTTTTTCCTCTCCAAATTATGTGCAATTTTTATTTTCAGTGAATGATGATAAGCTGTTACTTGGCAATATTGACTATATCCGAGTCGTTTATGTAATCTGATTAGTTTTTAGTCCTTAATGCCATTTTAATTGCATGAACTTGCAGGAGGGAAGAAAGGTGTGATAAAGAAGTTGCCTAAAAAATGGAAGTAATTTTGCATGTCGAGTTGAGTGGCCAGCAGAATGAATATCACAAGGCAATACCAGCACCTAAGTATGAGATACTAACCTGAAAGGGTGGTGCACACGTTAGCTAGAATTATACCATCTAGTATAGAATCTTTCATGCTGCTGTATTGGGAATTTTTACTTAGTTTAACTTGTGTCTACTAAATATACCTCGTAAATGTGATGATAGAAGTGCACGAGTTGTGTTGTCAACTTGTCATTGATTTATGCTGGAATGAGTTGAGCTAGAGGATACATACTAGTGTAATTTTACCAAGTAATTATGCATTTCAATTTAATTTTTTCTTTGCTCTTGTTGACATAATGGATAAAATATATCTTCTTCAGCTGTGAATTAACAGTTTTCGACGGTATAACTTCTTATTTAGATAATATTTTATTTTCTTAACTGCTCCTTGGGATGTACAGGCAAATCTCCTATCAAACATGACATATGTATACTAATCAGTTGGTTTCTGGCACAGGGAAATGTTGGAATTCTCTGGAAAATTTCAACTACTGGACAAGTCGATGGCAAGATGGTCAAGCTTAAGGAATGGGGACATGGGGTTCTGATACATTCAAAATTTCAGGATATAGTACAAGATCTATATTCAAAAGAGACAACGCCAAGTTCAATAGAAATTGTGTCCCTGAGGTTCGGTTCCAGCATCAGCTTGTAATTAGTTGCAACAGTTCCGTGTTTGCTTGATTATATATTAGTTGGGATCATATACTAGCTTTGGATGTTTGACAACGACCACTTCCACTTGATATTAGCTTGTATGAAATATGATGTTCAATTGATATATTCTTTCTTAATGACTTTTACTATTATCAAGTTCTCCCTTGTGTAGTTGTGTGTCTAAATTTACTTCTAAGCATTGTCATATGGTTTTCACGATACAATCGTTTATGCATCAGCATAGGCATGCCATAAACAAATTATTATTACTATTTTTTTTTTTTTTTTTTTTGAAACGGCTAAAAATTTATTCAACTCAAATCTCGAGAGTATAAGATATACTCTACAACAATACACGAAAAGAAAGGATTACAACCTCACTCCACTATTAATACAACAACCAAAACCGAGAAGGAGTAATGGAGACAACCAAATCTAACAAATCAGGGCTACAGGGAGAATCAGAACCCGAAGAAACAAACTGAGCATTATTGATACTATAATGAAGATATTGTGACACCTGCTATGGTAGTTAATTTAGTTATATGAAATTCATTTGGCGCCACGTGCGTCCCAAAAAACGGTTGTTGTGACCCCAACTTTGGTCACTACAATCATCTATCATCTATCGTAACCCTTAGTAATTACCAAGATAGTTAATCTAGTTATTTGATGTCAGTAGACTAGGAAAATGTCACCAAAGGCAGCTATAGTGACCCCATTTAGGGTGACAACTATTGTTTATGTTCACACATTATGGTGTCACTACATGCACTTTTAATGACGCATAACCTATTGAAACCCTAAACCTTGTGACGCTTTTGAGATAGCAAAAGCGTCACTATATGATCTTTTTCGTGACTATTTTAAGCGTCACCAAATCCATTTTTTCTAGTAGTGCAGATTACCACGAACTAAGTTATACGGCTTGGATCTTGTGCACCCGAAAGACATGTCCGAGAAGTTTTAAGGAGCACCATAAATCCGACCAATTATACTTATCAAATAGCAGGGAAGCATCTCCTGGAGGGTAAAATCCACTTTTGGTACTTCAGCGTGAGACATTTCCGATTTTGGTACAATAGAGTCGTCGCGTCCAATTTAGGTACTAATTATCAATACCTATGTACAATTTATGTACTAATTGGATTTATGAGGTGCACCATCACATTCACGTGCGGGCTAATGTCAAACGCTGAAAGATAGACATAGAAAATTGACCGTTCGCAAGATATCGTGGACTTCGTCCCACTCACAAGTGTCATATTCTTCCTCGGCAGATTCTTTTTTGTAGGATTTTTCATCAATTTTGTTTCAATCGACATTCAATTGATCGAATTCATGTGAAAATTGGAGTTTGGTTAATTGTAACTTGGTACTGATTTGCACACCCACCATCTAATTTACAATTAGTACTTTAATCGTAAATAGTTATTGATAAATAGTATCTAAATTGGACGCGGCCACTCTGGAGTACCAAAATCGAAAATGTCTCACACTGAAGTAACAAAAATGGATTTTACCCTCTCCTGGAAAAGGACTGAAAATGGCCTCCGACTCGGAGGTGTCCGAGGAGCATGCTTCCGTACGCTCGAACCACTCGATAGTGGACACACCCATCACTCAGAATCTATAAATAGACTCACTTCTCCAAGTGGCCATGTATGTTCTGAAACGTGTCGCCTGACCTACAGTAGACTTACCTCTTATATCCTATCAGAGGCTAGAGCTTTTCAGCTCGGACCTCGACAGTTAAACGTCTTCGACCGGTTTGACCACAGGCAGAACCCCCCCCCCCCCCCCCAAATTCTAGTGTGCATGTCTCGAGGGACATTCTCCGAGGAGCAGCTTCGAGTAGCTTAAATACAAGACCCATCCGAGGAGCCCCAGTTGAAGCTTTTCCCCACTTTATATATTATTTGGTGAGGAGTAAGACGTACCAACACGTTTTTACCCTCATCACACCCCAATATAAATTTTAAGAGAAACTAATATAATTAAAATTGCTACGTATACCAACAAGATGCATTTTTCTTTCTGGACTATGTTCAAGAACTCTCGGGTTAAGCGTATCTGCTCTATTTAGAGAAATCTTAAGAGAAGTGACTTAGTCTGCGTCAAGTGATGACATAGTACCCTTAAAATAACACATGCTGGCCTGTAGTGCCAAATTATCACCCGAAAATCTGTTCAGAATAACCGCACCGATCTAAAAGATAGTACCTCGATACATTATATGTCGGAATTGCATATGATGTGGGCAGATTCTGATAAATCCTAGATATGTACCTTTGTAGTGGTGTTGCGGTGACACGTCGTCTCCCAATTGTGAAATTATAGGGTGAATTAGGTGCCTAGGTGTGATAAGTGAAGGCACTTTATATAGACCCGAAATCGTAGTAATTAGATGATGAAGAGAAATGACTCAACATATGGTCCTTTTGTGTATAGTGCTCGAAATAATGCACACACTAACACCATGGAAAGTTGATGAGCCTGACCCAGATCCGAGATTGCCTGTACCCTCACCTCTTGGTTACAATCACAATTGGACAACGCAAAGTTGAAGTACACTTGCAAAGATTTTCAAAACCTGATTGAGGTTCGGATGGCTACAACTTGCATATATGTAGTACTGCATGCAGTATCTTTCTTACAGGACCAAATAATTGAACACAACTTTTACCATCACAAGTTTTGCTTTTAGCTAACGATGGTAGATGAGATTGCTGTGCTTCCTGCACTCTTTTATGCTGTGTTTAATGCAGTGTTGTCGGCATCGTTTGGAAAACATTACGCACAACATAAGATGATTATAGAGGCCGCCAGTGGCGAATGGAGGTGTGGTTCAGTGGGTGCACTGAACTCCACTCAATTTTTTCCAACTACTATGGTATATAGGAATATAGGAGTAATTATTTATCTTTAAGTCTAATTTATACTTGATATTTTACCCATTAAACCATTTAATAGAATGAATAAAGTATTGTGAATATGTGATTCATTGATTGGCCAAGGAACGGTGGAATTACTGGTACTCCTACTAACATACATTCATTTGTTTTTTCAAGTTTTTTTGTTTCTTTCTTTAATTTGTGATTTCATGATATATATAGTTGTTAAATACAATAGAAATCATTTCGACACGTAAAATAAGGAGATTATAATTATAACATTATGCCTCTCCGTCCCGAATTCAACTTCCCGCGAGCCCAATCAAAAGTTTTAAGAAAATAGTGAATAAAGTAGGAAGGATAGTTAAAAAGTAGAAAAGATATTAAATGAAGTAGAAAAAATAAAGTATGAGAGGAATTGAATAAAGTAGCCGATAGATTTACATTTAAATGATGAAAAGTTATTGGGACGTCCCAAAATGGAATGCGGGAAGTTGAATTCGGAACGGAAGGAGTATATATTACGTGTATGTGGCGTTAGTGGATGATATAAAGTTATAGAATTATAAGTTATAACACTTTGATTGAATTACATTATCAGTGAAACATATAAAATTATAGTATAATATTTCGCAAAATTGCGAAAAAAATAAAGTAGACAAATGAAACACCTAAAATGGCCAATATTGGATAACTTATTTGGGACGAAGTGAGTATGTACTAATTCCTTGCACAACGACTTAAGATCGCATGAGATCGTGTCGTATGAAAACATTGATTAGAAAGTAATTTTCAAATAATATATTTTATAGAACTATATGTAATTTTGGGTTATATTATATGTTTTTTTTTCTCTTTTAGTAATGTGTAGTTAATAATATTCATTTTTTTTGTCTGGATGTTTTTGAGAAATTGATAGTTATGTTTAGACCCCAGTGAAAATTAGTATTAGATTCCGCCGCGAGATAGCGTACATATCATTAGCTACTAAACTGCTTGCCACTCTGGGCAACGAACTAGTTCAACTGGCTAAGTTAACCGAAATGAACTACTAGCATGTGTATTGATAAAACTGAAAAGATTAAAAGGCCTAGCATCATTACTTTTAAGCTTGGACTAAACAAAACGTTGCCAAACTAATGTCTCACGATACACAGACCACAATTGTAGCTCTTAGGACCTACAACAAGGCTGCGATCTTAGTGACTAGGCTAAAACAAAACATTTATTAAAGAAGGAACAAAAATACCAAAAGTAGTGTGGAGCCAGAAAATCAAGTTAAAGGGTGACAGTGACGAATCCAGAAGCATAATTTAGTGGGGTCGAAGTTTAATTGTATGTAAAATTTTTTTTTGAAGAGTATAAAGTATAAAGTACAATTTTATACTATAAATCGTATTTACACAAAAATCAAAATCTGCATTATGGGGCTTGAACTTGGGTCATGAATGAAACAACACATGCATTACCATTGAGACACTCGGGGCACAAAAAATCCATATGTATTTAATTTAATGGTGCCATTTTCTTATTCAAATTACATATATACTCCGCATCTATTGCACTACATTTAGTGTGTTTATTTTTTTTCTAAAAATATTAGGAAGAGAAAAAACGTTCTTCACCTAGCAATTCTTAATTGTCATCGTTATTCTAGTAAACAACACAAACCAAATTCTTTTTGAGTACTAGTAAATATATAATACTTCCTCCGCCCTGTCCCATGTTACATATTTGGACTTTTTTTACGATCAACCGTCTCCAACTTTAACTACAAATTAATGTTAACGGTAAATGTAAAATCAAATGTTCGATTTAGTTAAAGTTTCAAAAATAAAATTACATCTTTTAAGAAAAATTAATTAGCATATCAATGGTCACAGACCTTATATTTTGTGGATTTATATTATTATAACTAAATCCTGCCAAAAGAGAAAGTGAGGGAACTAATCTATAAAACTAGTACTAACCCATGGCGATGCCACGGTATAGTTTACTTTTAATAATAAATAAAAAGGGATCACAACATAAATTAGTCGAGAAAATAAAATAGTCAAACTTATGTAAACAACGTTGATCGTTGTGTCGGTGGTAGTCATTCTTCATCGAATACTATATCATTGAATCTTTCTTTATGCTAATTATAGAAAATTTAAAAGTACGACTCATCATGATGGATATGCTTTAAAAGGGGTAGAATCCAACCTTAAACTCGTTCAGGACCCGACGGGTTGATAACATATTTTTTTATACGGGGTCCTACTGTATCTGACATGTTAATTAGTAACAGATACATGTTTTTTAAAAATTTGTATCCCTCGAAATGAACCAAAATAAAATACAAAAGTATACAACACGGTTAATAGGGTTTTTTCCCAACAACCCGTGGTGGTATATGGTCACCCCACCACACAGACGAAAATTATTATTGTACAAACATAAGTTTTACATGTTAGAGTTATGTTTTTACCCCCCCCCCCCAACAACCATGCGGTCTTATGTGGTCACCCTACCCATAACACAAAAGTTATTATTCAACAAACATATTTTCACATGCTATAATTGTTTTTCCCACAATCCCCCCCCCCCCCCCCCTCGGGGGCCCGTTATGGGTCAAAAAAGTAGAGAGAAGATTGAAGAGAGTTTCCCCGCCTAGAGAGTATCTGTCCGCCCCACCCGCGGGAAAAATGTACTCGCTCCGTCCCGGAGAACTTCATACATTGGGCTAGTGCACAGTTTTATGTGAAAAGCTAAAGTATTGATAGAATATAATAAAGGTGATATAAAGTGTACTTTTAGTGACAGAGTGTTTAATTTGAGTGAAAAATTGAGATTGTTTATTATTTGTTGGGTGTGGGCAGCTTCCTTTTTTGGTAATGTATGAAGTTCTATGGGACGGCTAAAAATGACAAATGTATGAAGTTCTGCGGGACGGAGTGAATAGTTTTTCTAAATTAATCATAAAATATTGCGGTCAGGTCTTGTTACAAAAATATGGAACGGCTTCGAGTATATGCTAGACCGGACCTAAACATCATTATTTCGAGCATGGTTGAATTCGAATTAGATAGAACTCGATCCGTTTAAAAGTAAAATAACGAAATACCACTGTAGTAAGATATAGGCCGAGATGAAAACATGCAAATCTTGTCAATATACCGTCTCTAGGCCTAACTCACCACTTTTGTTATATATTCCCTTCGCCCTGAACTCAAAACTTTTCATTTTCTGTTTTGGTCCGTTCCAAACTAAACTTCTCCCTCTTTAAATAGAAAATCTCTCTCCTACTTTATTGACATATATCCTATTTTATTTACTATCTCTCATATTTTAATCACACTCTTTGAGTACTTTATTTACTCTTTTTACTACTTTAATTCATTATCTCTCCTACTTTATTCACTTTATCTTAAAACTTGTGTCCGGACCAACATGAAGTTGTGTCTGGGACGACAGAGGGAGTATATGGGTTGGAGTAAGTCTTCTGAGAGACCATCTCTATATACATTATCAAGAGACTAACATACACTGTCAAGAAAATCATTGATGTTATTGCCCTCATGTCCTTCTTAATTCAATAATATATTACCGCGTCTTTTTTATGGTACGACTAATGATGAAGGATATGCTTTTCAAGGTTATGATCCAACCCGAACCCGTTCAGGACCTGACGGGTTGATAACATGTACTTTTATATCGGGTCATGTACTCGTACGTACCAGACCTGTTAAGTAGTAACTGATACACGTTCTTAACAAACTGTACCCCACAAACCCGAAAAAAACCAAATGTGTATATAACGCAATTTACAGGGTTGGCTCCCAGCAACCCTCGGGTGGTATGTGGCCCTTCATCCCATACACAAAAAAAATATTATTTTACGAATATAATTTCACATATTATGGCAGTCTTTTGCACCCACCCACAATCCCCGAAAAAATATACATTATATTAACTTAACCATATAATGTTGCGGTTTGAAACGGGTTCGGGTATATGCCCGACCCGGACCTGAACAACACTATGATCCCACCCAACCCAAATCCATTAAGGACCCGACGACCGACGAGATGATAACATATACTCCCTCCGTCCCGAACTCAACTTTCCACTTTCCGTTTTAGTCCGTCCCAAACTCAACTTTCCCTTCCTAATTTGGAAATTTAAATACCCACTATCATTATAATAACACTATCTCTACTACTTTATTTACTATATTTCCTACTTTATTCCCACTATCTCATACTTTATTCTCTCTCTTTCCTAGTTTATTATCATCTCTCATACTTAATTCATTCTTTTCTTAAAACTTGTGCCCCAACCAATGGGAAGTTGAGTCCGGGACGGAGGGAGTATTTTATATCGGGTCATCTACTCGTACCAGACCGGTTAATTAGTAACCGATACATGTTCTTAAATTAAGATTATATCCCTCCGAACAAAAATAAAATACAAAAGTGTATAACACAATTAACATGGTTGGTCAACCAACGCTCCTGGTGGTATGTGGTTCCCCACCCCATACACAAATAATATTATTTTACAAATATAATTCCACATGTTACGGTGGGTTTTTTTTTTTTTTTTTGCACCAACCCCCAGCATACCTCCTCCCCTCCCTCGGGAAAAATGTACATTTTACTAATTTAACCATAAAATGTTGTAGTCTGGGTCTTGTTACAGAGGTGTGGAGAGGGTTTGAGTATATGACCGACCTGGACCTGAACATCATTATTGTGAACGGTTTGAATTCGGGTTGGATGGAACCCGACTCATTTAAAGGTAAAATGATGTAATTCCAATGCAGTAAGATATAGTCTGACATGTGTTCAATAGTGTCCCTGACTCTTGTAAGATTCGTATCTCATATGCTCTTTTTATTTTTTTGAGTAGTTATTGATTAAAAAAATTAATGTTTCAAACAAAACAATCTTATTTTGTGATATCTTATTATACTTTTTGTACGCAGTTAACAAAAACTGTTGAGACCAATAGCTGCTGGCTCAAGTGGTAAGGGACTTGAGTTCACTTAAGCAATGTCTCGGGTTCGAGCATTGTGGATGTAAAAAACACCGCTGGGAAAGTCTCCCCCTAAAAAAGGATCCGACAGTGCTCGACTGGATTAATCTCATGTAGCGGATACCAGTGAGAAAGTCAAATCTAAAATTTGAAGATTTAAGAGATATAATTACAAAAGAACAATCAATTTCAATTATACAACATGTTGGGATTCAAAACCTTGATCAAATTCAAATGTTAATTTTGCTGTCAATCCTTCCGCAATTTCAACAACCATAAGACATAAAATTTTGACGCTAAACAATAATATTGCCCTCATGATCCCTAACAACAACACTAATAACACCTAGATTCGGGCTTTGCTCAACCGTAAAGTGAAAATTATAATTTGACATCTCAATAACTATTAATTTCATTTTAAATGAATGGAGCAGTATTAAATATTTATTATATTTTTTTGAGATACAATATTACAATTACAATATTTAGTATTGGACAACTTTACCATCAATAAATTCTCTAATAACATTTCAATCATTCTCTATATGGAGAAAATAATCACCCATTTCGGGGATCGAACCCGTGACCTCTTGGGCACGGGGTGTCTCAGCTTGCCACTCGGCTACAAACGCTTTGACAATATCAAATATTTAATAAATACTCTATTTTTAAAACTTCAATATTTTATTTTATATTATTTAATAATTTATTTAATTAATAATAATATTTAAATTGTTGTCTATGGATTCGTCTTGTAATTATAAATAATTATAATAATAATTATTAATACTATTATTATTAATAAATAATTATAATTATTATTAATACTATTATTATTATGGAGATAATAATTGTTGGTCCACATATCGGCAAAGTAAAAGACTGGGGGGAGGGGGTGAATAGTCTTTTAAAACTTTGTCGATAAGCACAGTTTCTCAGATATCTGTGAAGATATCTGATACTTAATTTCAGAGAGCGGAAGACTTTTCTAAGATAAGTGCACGTGCTAAGTGTAAGTACTTTGCAATTTAAGTAAAACAAGTAATAAGCTGCAGAGAGTAAATAACACAAGTCTTTTTATAGTGGTATCTGAAGGTGGCGTAATCCTTCCACTAATCCACTTCGGTCTTTCTCAGACCTAGAATCCACTAAGATAAATGAGGTAACCTTACAGATATCTTTTCTTGATTCCTAACTACACTAGGTTCCCAACTAAGTGTTCCCCCTGAGTTATTTCCCGGCTTTCACAGCCAAGTACTTCCTGTACTCTGAAACCTTTTGAGCTGTTCCTTAGTTTCCCAAACTAAGTACTTCCTGTGCTCAATAACCTTGGAGTTATTCCTTAGTTTCCAAAACTAAGTACTTCTGTACTCCACGCCGAATATGGTGTTGGTTTTAGGTTTGTTTGTCAGGTGAGCTTCTTAAATAACTTATTCAGTTATTCAGATAGCTCTTTGAATCAAGTATACTTAATACACTTTGCAATGTATGGTATCTTGTTCTCTACTGACCCAAGTCTATGATAAGTGTTCCAGAGAATGAAGCTCAGATATGAAATCTTAGTTCAACTCCTTCACAGATAACAATGCTCGTTAAAGATCAGGACACTTAGAACTTTTGTGTTACTTAGAATCAAGAGCTTTGGTCGCAACAGAAAGCTTGAAGGTAAGTAATTTGCTTGAGAGAGCTTGTGTGAGTATTCAATATAAGTTCAGTGATCTAAGGTGTTCAGTGTGTGTTCTCAAGCAGTCTAAGTGTTGATATTTATAGATGAATTTGAGTGCCGTTTGAATAGTATCCGTTAGGCTTAAATCAAATTCAAATTATTGATATCTAAGTATAATCTTGTGAGTTTGTCTTCTTCTTGAAGCTGACTTTTGTTCGGACATTTATTATGCATTTAATGCACTGTACTATACTTTGTCCTGTAGTGCCAACGGAACTATGCGTGGTCTCAGAGATCTTCATACAATCAGAGTTTTCTGAGACTTTGCATGTTCTTTTCCATCGATTATCACAACTCCAGAAACCATTTGTTGAAACAACTTTGTTATAATATATTTCTTTTTCAGAAGCATATTTTATGTCCAAGGTATCTGAGTGTAGATATCTGTGGGAACTTTCCTCGTCTCAGAAACCTTTTATTCTCAGATATCTTTTGCAACACGTGTTTCGAAACACTTGTTTCTTCAAGATATCTGGACATAGGTATCTGAAAAACCCTTGTCTTCAGCAATCTTGTGCAGTCTCAAATCTTCAAATCCGTTGAACTTTTCCTGCTGGATGCCTTCTTCTTGGTCTTCTTCAGAAAATAAAAATTACATTTCGAGACCTAACATTCTATACAAGATTAGCTGGACTATCATACTTAGTGAGTTTCCTCTTTTACAGTGTTCAGGTGAACTAAGAGTACTAATAACCTTTCTGAGCTAAGATAAGTCATTAGGTTGCTGAGCAAAATTGAAACAGATATTCCTAACAAATTTCCCCCATTTTGATCAGTCAACGATGACTATCTGACCTATTACAAATCTGGATGAGGAAACAATCCACCACTTAATCATTTCTTATGATCTTTTAATTCATATAATTAAGTGCAGAAAGTAAGCATCAACCAAATCACAAGGTGTGATCTTTGCTTACAAGTTATCTTTTATATAAAATGATATCTGAGAGTAAGTTCATCAGATATGATACAGAGAAAGCTTACAGATAACTTTTTCAAGATTTAACAGAAAAGAGTAATCAGCAAAATCACAGAAACTACTTAGTCAAATAGAACAACAGGAGTAACCAAGCTCCAAGTGAACATTCTAAATGACAAGTCTTCAAGTCTTCAAAAATCTTCAAGTCTTCAAAACAACTCCATGGATCAATCTGCAAATTTCCTATCACCAAACCTTTTTATATCATCAGAGTAGTCATAGAGAAGAGTTCTGACAATCATCTCTGTGTCTCTGGCAAATCCACAGACTTCCTTGTAGGTTTTGGTGGAATTTCTCTTGACAAAATGCTTGACCCACAGATACTTTCCCCACTTCCAGGCATGCTCGATTCTGATATCTGATAGCTTGAAGTATTCATAAATGATCTTCAGATATCTGATGTCACCATTGTATTGATCTTCAGTTAAGTAGAAGGACTCATAGGGTTCCACCGCAAGTCTTGCTCTTGTGCCTGTTCCAGTAATGTTGAGAATTCTGTGCACATCATCTGGCTTTCCATAAGGACATTCATCAGATAGATCCTTCTTCATGGCTTCTGTTCTCTTGATTACTTCAAAATCCAACCAAGCTTTGATGTGGTTGGTGTTAATCAAGATTGGCTTTTCTTTTCTCCATGCCATGAGCTGTTTATGGATTGGTTCTGGAAACCTTGAATTTACCAGTAAGTGCTTGAGTTCCAGAATCCAGTAGTCATTCTTCTGATTAATGCACTTGTAGACAGAGGAATTGTTGTCATTCTTCACATACTCAATTTTGGCTTCTTCTGGCCTGAGTGGAAGTTGACTTTGTCTTTGTTCAGCTCTCAGCCTGTTCCTTCTTTGTCTAGAATTCTCCTTTGGGGGATTGCTTGAAGAACCACCCTGGATTGACTTGGTATTTCCAGAGGGTGTTTTAGCTGCTAAGGGCTTTGCAGCTTTGGGCTCAGTTAGGCTATCAAATTTCCTTTTTCTGTGAAGAGGAGCTTCATCTTCATCAGTCTCTTCATCATCATCAAGAAGATTAATTCTTGTGAAAGTTTTGCAGCCTTCTTCATTGCCCAGGGATTTGATTTGGCCTTCTTCTTCTTCTTCAGAAGATTCATCAATCCCTCTCACTTGTCTTCTCCTTGGAGCCTTGGTACTCCTTGGAGGTCTTTTTGCCATGGCCCTTGTTACCATTGTAGTTTCTTCAGTTGGCTGCTGGGAAGTAGCTACTATTTGCAAAGCAGCTTGATTTGATGAGGAATCATTTATTCTGAGTGGTGGCTGGAAGGTTTTCTTGTTTCCTCTTCCTTTCTGAGCGGCACCAACTCTAGATTTCTTCTTTCCTTCCCCCTGATCTTGAGATCCAAATTCTTCCCCCTTAGTCATTGTTGACTGACTAAGTACGACAAAAGAATCTGAGAGAGACTCAAAATTCCTTTGCAAGTAGTTATAGGCAGTGACCAACTTCTGAAGTTCAGCCTTGAGCTCCTGATTTTGTTTGATAAGTCCATTTTCCTTATCAGTGAGCTTTGCCAATGGGCCTAGTATGACATATGTTTTTCCAGCAGCGTAACTTGCTTCTTGAAAAGCTTTTTCATCTAATGACACATCATCGTCCCTTATCATTCCCAGATCCTTCTGAGCAATAACCATACTGGTTGTTCTCTGAGTGATGAGTTCTGTGAACTTCTTCATTTCTGAGGGGACGGAGGCAATTACATCTTTGTTTTGTGAAGACATCTACTTTTTAAGATGTGCCAAAACTTGGTACCTATTCATGTATTCATGGGAGTAGACATTTGGCAGTTTGTTGAAAACTTCTGGAGCAATTAGCTTCCTTTTAAGATGAGAAACCGTCAAGTGTTCATTGCGGTGTGCTGCCAAAGTCTTGTCTTCTTCTTCATCTGAGTCTTCAGCCCAGTGATCTTCATCTTCTTGGACATTTTCAAGATTTTCTAGTCCAGCAACCATCTCAGAGATGGGCTTCTTTCCTTTCTGAGAAGAGGATGGTTTGTCTTTTGCTGGTGATGCAGCCTTAGCATCATGCTTTTCTTTAGATACTTCTTCAGTATCTAATTCCTTAGCAATAGCATTTACAGCATCCTAGAGCTCCTTAACCTCAGAGTAAGCTACTGTCTCTTGTAAGTATTGATCTTGTAGTTGATTGAGCTTATCTCTGGATTTAACTAGCTCTTCTTCAAGTTGAAGATGGAGTTGTTGCTCTTCTTCCAACAGTTGTTTGAGTTGAGCAGCTCTGGTTTGAGTGTTTAATATCTTCTGAGTGATTTCCTCATAGTGCTCAATTACTTGTTCAGTAGTGTCTTTCTGTTGTTGAGATTTCTGTGAAGGATGGGTGGATTTCTGAGGATATGGAGGAGGAGATTGCTGTGATGTCCTCTCAGTGTGCTTTTCAGCAGCTGAGGCATTGTTTCCTTGTGGAATTCCTCCTGTCCCTGGTGCAGGGGCATCATCATCCGTCATATCATCATCATACTTTTTGTGATGGTCAGACGGAGGTTCATCAAAGTTATTCTCATATATTTCTTCCTCCTCATCGTCTTCAGATACAAGATTAATCACTTCAGGAATAGTGATTTTCTCTCCATTAACCTCTTCTTGTTCAGAAGTAATAAATTGTAGAGTCTGGGGTAGGACTGGCTTGAATGCCATCTGCAATCTTGTCTGACCATCTGCCTGTTTGAAGGCTTGCACCAATTTGTGTGCCACTTCTTTGGAAAAATCCTTACGCATTAAGGTCGCAACTTGATATTGTTCAGTAGGGAACATTGCGTGGATATAGTTTTCCAGATCAAGAGCTCGTGCTCGTCTTGTTGGTTGATCTGTGATTCTCAGTATTTCAGAGAGATCAGAGCACCTTAACCTTTGCCATTTCTTGAAGCATTGAATATGCTTTGGCAAGGTATGAGTTTTGAAGAAGGGAAGAAGGTTTTTATAGTCATCATTTGACTCCTTCTTGGCACTATTTTGATCTTGAAAGAGAGAGTTTTGAGTTAGTTTCAAAACTTCTGTAGATATCTGAGTTTTAGAGTAGTCAAGTATATGTGTTACCTGTGCAACAGCAACAGGCTCAGATGGTTGGACTACTGAGGTTTCAGGTGCCTCAGACATCTTGGCGTGAGGAGGAGACTTGGAAGTCTGATCCTCAGCATCCTCTCTTTCTTTTTGAACCTGAGAATAGAAGCATAACACTTAGGAAATTTTATCAAGAAAAATTCTATTTACAGAATCAGATATATGAGAGGTCAATTACCTCCACTATTGGAGGCTCAGATACTTGTTGCTCAGAGACTTGTGCAGTCTCTGGAAAATTTTCTTGTGATGAAGGCTTTGATGCCCCATCAATTTCCATTTGTTGTGGGGATTGAGTGGGCAATTCCCCAGCGACTTCTACTTCTTTTTGAACCTGTTAAGTAGAAAGTGTTAGTTTGAGAAAAATGATCAGAGATTTATCTTTGAAGATTATAAGTATCTGAAATAAATATACCTTCTCAATAGAAGGCTCAGATACTTGTTCCTCAGAGACTTTGGGAGTCTCTGGTTGATTCTCTGATGAGTTAGGCTTCTCAGCCTTATCATTTTCCTTCTCAGTTGGAGCCTATTAGAAACATCCACTTGATTACTTAAGTGTATTAACAAATATCTGAAAAGTAATGTCTTAGGGAATTCTCTATCACCTGTAGCACAGGCTCAGATTCCTTAAGAGGTGAGGTAGTAGCCTCCTTCTCAGTCTTTGAGGCAAGCTTTTCAGCTTCCACTTGTTCTTTTGTTTCTAATTCAGCCTGTAACAAAAAAATTTTTATAAGTAACAAGATTGATGAACATAAAATTTCACAAGTAGAGAGTTAAACCATTCAACTACCTAAGCATTATCAGGCTGATTGGTCTCTGGAACTTGTGACCCTTCTATGCTTTGGTCTTGCTGTTCCATTATGGCTTCTTTGTTTGAAGTTTCTGGTACTTCAGACCTTTCCTGAGTGACGGAGTCAGTTGCCTCCCTTGTTTGATCATGCTGAGCAAGTGTCTCAGTTTGATTCCTCTCTATGAGTTGGGGAACCTGCTTGTTTGCAGGATTTTCTTCAGCATGTTGCATAGCTGATATGTCGAAATGGAGTTCATTTACCATTTCATCAACCACTTGTGGCTGTTGTGGTTGTGGTTGTTGTGGTTGTCTGGAAGCAGAAGTTTGAGCAGTTGAGAGCTCTTCAGATTTTTAAGTGTGGTGTTGACATCAGCGTCTACCAACACTAGGTCACCACTCATCAGGGCTTCTTGAAGTTGTTTATACGTGACTTTCCCTGATGGTGTGTTGGCACCAACAACCTTTTCTATAGGTGCTTGCTCAGCAACCTTTGAGCTAGTTGCTTTCTCAGCAACCTTGGACCTTTTGTTCTTCCCCTTTGCCTTGGTTACTTTTTCAGTAACCTTGGGGTCTGGGATCTTCTCCTCATCCGATTCGTCATCGAAATCTGGAACAGAGTTATCAACAATCCCTGCTGCTTCTGCAGAAAGAGTTTGAAGTTTTTCAGCATTTATGAGTTCATCAGCAAGGCTTTCAGCAATAGTCTTGACATTTCTGAAAGCACTTTCTCTTGCTGAATCTACTTGTTCAGTAGACGATGCCTCTTTTGCAGCATTGATGAGTTCATCTGCAGCGGCGCCAGGTATCTGGGAATTGACAACCTCAATGGGTGTGCCTTCTGATTTGCCAGCAGACTTCTTCCGTGAAGTTCTGGGCTTCTTGGTCGCAACTTTTCCCTCAGATACCTCTTCAGTCTTTCGCTTCTTGGAACCTTTCTGAGATCCAATAACCTTTTTCATCAAGTTTGTATACTCATATTTGTAGAGTAGGTTACTGTTGGCAATATCTGCCGTCTCTCTGAGCTCAATGCCAAGGCATTCCAGTAAGTAGCAAATTTTCAGTCCATAGCTTACTGTGGCTTTTGGCTTAGCAAGGCCCTTAACGATTTTAGGCTCAAAGCCTTGTATCTTCTTCACAAATTTCATGAAGGCGTACTTCCCCCAATTAAAAGGGCTTTCCAGTCTTTTGTCTTGTTGACTCAACAAGAGCATCATCATCCAGCGTTCCAGGCTTATCTGGTCAGCACCTCCTTGTAGACCATCAAAGCATCTGTGAAGGATACATGCCAACACATCCCAGTGAGCCAGCAGATGTCTGGTTCTGATGTCAGCAAGCTTGAAGTCGATGGGTGTGTCTGGTTTGTCAAGATCACACACATTACTGTATAGTTGCTTCACACCTTCAAGGAGATCTTCATCCTTGGTGTCAATTTCAAAATCCTTTCCAAGATTTTGAAGTTCAAACAGCTCACAGAAAGCTGTTTCGTCCAACAGGATTTCTTGTCCTTGGACTTTGGTCTTGATAGACACTATCTCAGTGCCTTCAGAGATCTTGGAAATAATTGTGGAGTTGTAAAACTCTAGAACATCCAGTGAAGAAACTCCACTGGGAAGAGTAGATAGAAAGCCCTTGATTTTTGCCTTTTCAAGCATATCAAGTACCAGCTTCCTGTCAGTCTGGTTTTCTATTGCAGCAACCAGGTATTCCTCAATCATGGCACCACCCCAAATCATCCTGTGATTTGAATTCCAATGATCAGGGTCGAATTCTCCAATCAACCGATTGTTTGTTATAACTAGCACTGGTGCTTGCTTTTCAGCAGTACCAGCAGTAGCTTGGGATTTCTGAGAAGAAGCACGTTTGGAGCCATCTCTTTAAATAGTGAAGTTTTTGAAAGACGAGAAAGAGATTTGGGTGAGAGATTAGTAATTCTTTGCAGAAAAACTAACAGAGATTTGCAGAGGTTGAAGAAGAGTTTTTGCTATTCTTGTGCAAGTATGTATGTTGGATTAGGTGAAAGTAATTTCTTTTGCCAAAATCCCATATATATAGCAATGTAATCTCCACAGACATATACATACAAATTAATTTTGTGTGTAACTATCTGTGCATTGCAGGCAGGCGTGAGTAAAAGCTTATTCGGCATTAAATGCATAGTGGGCCCTGTAGGAATTTTAACAGTCCACTATTTACTGAGAGTTAATCTCTGCCGTAAAGATCAATCGCTCAATTCATCAAGGGTCACCATTGCTTCTTCAGCAATGATCACAATCAACAAATGTAATTGTGCCCATTTAATGAATTTTGGCTATTAGCTTTCTGAATCACATTTTTGTATGATCAAGAACACTGTTTGCATCTGAATCTATCTCACATTTGGTATTTGTCCAAGTTTTACACAAAGATAGAAATAATACAGATATCAAGAGAGTAGTTGACTGCAGGCAGTTGTACTATTCTCTTTTGTGTTCCCCCTCACTGAGTGATCTAGATATCTGAGTACCCGTCTCAGAAATCTTTGAATAGCCATTTTACCCTTTAGCCTTTAGTTTCTGGATACCCGTTCCATATTCCTCTTCTCTGGATACCTGTTCCAGATTCCTCTTCTCTCTCCTTTGATATCTTCTTCAGATATCTCTTTTCTGAACTTTTTTCAGTTCTTTGGTAGCTCCATTAGTCCAAGACTCTGTCTTAAGGCTAAGAATCTACTTTCTTGTAGTGGCTTAATGAAGATATCTGCAAGTTGGTCTTCAGTGCCAATCTTGAGTATCTCTATATTGCCTTTTTCAACATGGTCTCTGATGAAGTGGTGTCTAACATCGATGTGCTTTGTTCTTGCATGAAACTTAGGATTCTGAGTTATGGCAATAGCACTTGTGTTGTCACAGAAAATGGGAGTTTTCTCTTCATTGAGTCCATAGTCTCTGAGTTGTTGTTTCATCCACAATATCTGTGAAGCACAACATCCAGCAGCAATATATTCAGCCTCTGTGGTAGATGTGGCAATTGAATTTTGTTTCTTGCTGAACCATGATATTAATCTAGCACCAAGAAATTGACAAGTTTCTGAGGTGCTCTTTCTATCAAGCAATGATCCAGCATAGTCGGCATCTGAATAGCCAACCAAACTCAATCCACTATCTTTTGAATACCACAATCCAACTTCTACAGTACCTTTTACATACCTTAATATCTTCATAGCAATGTTGTAGTGTGACTGCACTGGATTTGTCTGAAATCTAGCACACACTCCAACTGCATATTGAATATCAGGTCTACTTGCAGTGAGGTATAGTAGAGACCCAATCAATTTACTATACTTGTGTTCTTCAACACTCTTGTCAGATTCAGTATAGGTCATTTTGGTTCCAAGGCTCATTGGTATCTTAGCATTCTTTTCAGAAGGTTTTAGATTAAACTTATTGAGCATATCCTTTGCATACTTTGTTTGACTAATGAATAATCCATCATTGAGTTGCTTGACTTGCAGCCCTAGGAAGTAATTCAATTCTCCCATCATGCTCATCTCAAATTTACATTTCATGAGTTCAGCAAAGTCTTCACAAAGTTGCTTGTATTTAGATCCACATATAATGTCATCAACATATATTTGAACTAAAAGTAGTTTCCCATCATGGTTCAATGTGAAGAGTGTTTTATCAACATCTCCTTTCTTGAAACCACTTTCTAATAGGTATCTGGCCAATATATCATACCATGCTCTTGGAGCTTGTTTCAAATTATCTGAGCTTTACAAGTTTATAGACCATCCTACTTTACGAGGAACTTCAAAACACGGTGGTTGCTCAACATAGACTTCCTCGGCCGGTTCACCATTTAGAAATGCACTCTTGACATCCATCCGATAAATCAGAAGTCATTATGAGTGCAAAGGCTAGAAAGAGTCTTATTGCATCCAATCTTGCAACTGGTGCATAAGATTCATCAAAATCTAGTCCTTGATGCAGGTGAATCCTTGGCAACCAACCTAGCTTTGTTTACGGTTATTTCACGGACTCATTCATTTTGTTTCAAAACCCACTTGGTTCCGACATGAGATATTCCGACAAAATGGAACCAGTTTCCAGACTTTGTTTCTCTCAAATTGATCCAACTCTTCTTGCATTGCAGAGATCCAATCTTGATCCTTTAATGCTTCTTCTATTGTCTTTGGTTCAAATTTTGAGATGAAACATCCATAGAGACAGCTTACTTTTTCAACGATTGCTCTTCTAGTTCTAACTCCTTGGTCTATGGGACCAATCACATCTTTTGCATGATGATTTCTTATCCATTTCATAATGGGTTTTGAACTAGTAGGATCAATATCATTTTGATTTGAATGTGAATCAATATGATCTTGATGAGATACTTGTGCAGTATCTGAGATATCTGACATATGGGAAATGCCATGGATATCTGACACTCTTTCAGTGTTAGAGATATCTGGAACTTGCATTTCAGCAATCTCTCTTTCAGATACCTCTTCATGATGAAGGTTCTCGATTTGCTCCATTTCTGGAATTCTCATAGGAAATTTTCATCATGTCTTAGAGTCATTTGGTTGTTACTAAGCATAGGTTGCTTTTCATCGTCAGACTCATCCTCTATTTGAATGATAGAATTGTTTCTTTCTGAGGATCCTTTTTCAGAATCTTTAATCATTAGTTCTTTGAACCTATCTGAGAGATCATCATTCAAGAGTGCTTTCTTGTTTCCTTCATAGAATACTACATGAATAGATTCTTCGATCTTTTGTGTTCTTTGTTGTAGATTCCAGAGGCTTTGCTATTCAGAGAATAACCAAGAAATACTCCTTCATCCGCCTTTGGTTGAAATGTTCTCAAGTATTCTTTTCCATTGTTAAGAACAAAACATACGCAACAAACACCCTTAGATGTTTGATACTAGGTGGTCTACCAATGAAAAGCTCGTGACGGAGTTTTGTCATGGTGTTTGTTAATCAAACATCTATTTTGAGTGTAGCATCTCGTGTTTACGACTTCAACCCAATAGATTTCACTTATTTCAGTGTCGTAAGCATTGTTCTTCTTTGCTTCTTTTAAGGTCCTATTCTTTCTTTCAACACCATTTTGTTGTGGTGTCCTTCTGAAGATAGTTGATGTTGTATACCTTTGCGTACAAAACTCTTTGATGTCTTGGTTCACAAATTCGATTACCATGGTCTGCATTACGATAAATACCTTGTCATTTTTCATGACTTCGAGCTTATTCAGCAAGTTAGGTATCTCAACCCTTGCATCAGATTTGTTTTTGAGAAAGACAACCCAAGTGAATCTTGAGTAATCATCAACAACAACCAGACCATACTTCTTTCCTGCATAACTAGTTACTGAGGATTCAAACAAATCCATATGTAACAATTGCAGTGGCCTTTCACTGGAATGTCTAGTCGTAGACTTGAAAGATGTTTTGGATTGTTTTTCCATTTGGCAAGCTGAGCATACACCTTTTTTTCTATATGCCATTTTGGGTAAACCAACCACCAACTCTTTCTTGGCTAGCTTATTCAGAGTTTTGAAATTCAAGTGACTCATTCTTTTATGCCATAGCCAATTTTCTTCAGTGTGGCCAGATTGACTCACCATGAGACATTCTTCGGTTGTAGCAGATGCCCAATCAGCAACATAAAGATTTCCTTTACGCCTTGCAACCAAGACTATCTGCTTTGACTCATTGTCAATCACTTTACATAGTTTTGACTTGATCTTGACAGTGTACCCTTTGTCTACTAGTTGACTCATGCTTAGGAGATTATATTTCAATCCCTTTACATGAAGTACTTCAGAGATTGTGAGGGCTCCGAATTTCAAATTGCCAAAACCTATGGTTGGATTTTCATCTCCTCCAGCAAACCTGATAATTGGTCCATCATTGCACTTTTTGTAGTTAATCAGATTTGCTTTGTCTCCTGTCATGTGCTTCCCACATCCACTATCAAAATGCCATTTTGAGTTAGTCTTTAGAGTGTTCTGCACAAAATAGGAAACAGGAGATTAGGTTCTCATACCAACAACGGAACCATCTGGACTAAAGAAACTTCCAGTAGGAATCCATTTTTGAATGAATTTCTTAGGAACATTCTTTTGTCTAATAGGAACATAAGGAGAAATCTTAGTTAAATGATTGGTATCATTGTTGTTAAGAACTATTTTCTTCCTTGGTGTGTTCCTAGGTGCTCCATTTGGTGCTTTCAGATACTTGTCAGATTTCTGAGTCTGCTTTCCAGCAAACTTAGCTTTCCTAGCCAGATTTCTTCTAGCCCTGGCATTCAGATTTTCAGTGGCTTGATTTATCTTCCACTTCTGATAATTGTTGTGAGCAATTCTAGCCTTTAACCATCGTTCTTGCTCTTGTTCGTATTCGCGAGCAAGTTGTTTCCCGATGGCTTTATAGCCAATACAATTCCGACCACCTGATGTTGTCTGAGATCTCTTCTCAGCAGCTTTGCTAGTCTCTGGATGATCAATTTTCTTTCCAGAAAAAGTGACATAAGAAAATTTGTCAGCTCCTGCAATTTTTCCTTTTTGAGAGACATAGCACTGTGGGTGATTGCACTTCTCAGTGTTATGTTTCTTTTCAGAGACATTTCCCACAGATTTCTTTTGGACTTGTTTTTCCCACAAAGGCTTGGTCGCAACTACCTTTCCTTTGTCAACAATCTTAGTTTTCTGACCGATACTATAGATTGTTTGGGAATCACCTTGCTGAGCACTGACGAATGTTAGTCCTTCATTACTCTTATTCAGAGTGGTCGAACTATCTGTGTGTGTGTCCAGCCCAAGTCCTTTCTTTCCTGAAGGATCTCTTAAATAAGATTGTACTTCAGTAAGAGTGTCACTAGCTTTGGCATAAGATTGAAAAGATAGTTCTTTCTTTTTGAGTTCCTTATTCTCAGAAAGAAGACCTTCACATTTCTTTTGAAGATTGGCCATTGCTTCTTTATGTGATTTTTCGATCTCAGATATCTGAGCCTTGAGAAATGCATTTTCAGCATCCTTTTTCTCAGATATCTTGATTAATTGAGAATTTTCCTTTGCAAGAGAATTCTTTTCTTCTTCGAAATTTTCGGTTCTAGCTCGGAACATTAGAAATTCTCTTTTGTAAAGATCAAGTTCTTTTCTGAGATTTTCCAGTTCTTTCCATTCCTTCTTCATCACTTTCATAAGTATAACAGGAAGTATGTGTTACCTCATCAGCCATTAGACAAGGTTCAATGTTGGAGATATCTGGGAAGATTTCTTCGGCCATTCCACCCACTTCTTTCTTCTTTTGACCAAAGTCAAATACTTCATGAGAAACACCGCATATTTTTGGAGAAGGCAGTGTGGAATCATCTGAATCCTCATCCTCAGAATCAGACTCAATATCTAGAACATCCAGTTGAAGTTGAATCTTTTTCCTTTCTTCAGTGAGCATAGCTCTTTGATTTCTTTTGAAGATTCTTCTATCTTTCTTGTCACCTGTCTTAAGTTTGTTGAAGGCAGGACAATCCTTCTTGAAATGACCAGGTTTCTGACAATAGAAACAGATATCATTTCCGATTTTTGCTTCCTCAGTACTTGATGCTTTTTGAGCTGGCTTGTTCAGCGAGCTTTGCATATTTTTGTACTGGTGATAGTTTGAGCCTAGATGCTTTTTCAGCTTCTCTTTGGCTTTTCTTCTCTCAATTTCTCGACTGACATATTTTCCCATTTGCTTCTGACAAGAGCATCCTCGATCACATCCTTGCCTTTCTTCTTTTGAAGTTCCTTGAGCAACTAGGGCAACACTGCAACTTCTCGGTTGTTTGTTCCCTTTGAGTTGTCTCATAGTCAATGATGTGAGTGAGAGAAAAGTTCCACAGGAGTGATATCTGGAATTCCTTGGTTAAAGTAGAAAAACTTTGTGTGTTCCCAGTTATGATTTAGACTTCTCACAATGGTTTTAATCTTTTCTGACTGGGTATATCTATTACTTTCACCAAGTGCAGCCATGTCACTCATAAGTGTTGTACCGAAATCTAGTTCTTCAAGAGTCTCTGAGGGACCTTGTTTAAAGTTTTGGAATTTTAGCTTCAAAACTTCGAACTTATTTTCCTTTGTTTTTTCAGTGCCAGCACAGATTTCTTCAATCAGTTGCCAGGCCACTTTCGCCGTTTTTGCACCCCACAGTTTACACTGTATGTGCTCTGGATTAGAACGTATGATGATATTACGAGCCTTTCCATCCAAACGATTTCTCTTGGCATCTTCCGATGTCCAGAGTTCTCTGGGCTTTGGTTCGTGAATAACTTGACTGGCAGGTCTCCCGCTGGTTGACGCATCTGTCTGTGAAGACCCATCACTTTGTTCTCTATCTCTACCATTAGAAACCTCTATGACTTGCTTGAGTTGTTGAATGACTATTGGGCCATTCTTTATTACTTCGATCATTTCGTCACTGATGGCTTCTAGGTGGAGCATCATGTTGTTCTTCCATTTCTCATAATTCTCTGGCTTGAGAATTGGGGCGTCATTCAAAGACATCCTGCAGCAAACACACTAAACAAACGAATCAAGTGTAGGTGAAAAGCAGTTAGTGGGCACTTATCTGGGATCTAGGTTCAGTGCAGAAGGCTTGGAAACCTCCTGCTCTGATACCACTTGTTGGTCCAGATAACGGCAAAGTAAAAGACTAGAGGGGGAGGGGGGGGGGGGTGAATAGTCTTTTAAAACTTTTGTCGATAAGCACAGTTTCTCAGATATCTGTGAAGATATCTGATACTTAATTAATTTCAGAGAGCGGAAGACTTTTCTAAGATAAGTGCACGTGCTAAGTGTAAGTACTTTGCAATTTAAGTAAAACAAGTAATAAGCTGCAGAGAGTAAATAACACAAGTCTTTTTATAGTGGTATCTGAAGGTGACGTAATCCTTCAACTAATCCACTTCGGTCTTTCTCAGACCTAGAATCCACTAAGATAAATGAGGTAACCTTACAGATATCTTTTCTTGATTCCTAACTACACTAGGTTCCCAATCAAGTGTTCCCCCTGAGTTATTCCCCGGCTTTCACAGCCAAGTACTTCCTGTACTCAGAAACCTTTTGAGTTGTTCCTTAGTTTCCCAAACTAAGTACTTCCTGTGCTCAATAACCTTGGAGTTATTCCTTAGTTTCCCAAACTAAGTACTTCCTGTACTCCACGCCGAATATGATGTTGGTTTTAGGTTTGTTTGTCAGGTGAGCTTCTTAAATAACTTATTCAGTTATTCAGATAGCTCTTTGAATCAAGTATACTTAATACACTTTGCAATGTATGGTATCTTATTCTCTACTGACCCAAGTCTATGATAAGTGTTCCAGAGAATGAAGCTCAGATATGAAATCTTAGTTCAACTCCTTCACAGATAACAATGCTCGTTAAGGATCAGGACACTTAGAACTTTTGTGTTACTTAGAATCAATAGCTTTGGTCGCAACAGAAAGCTTGAAGGTAAGTAATTTGTTTGAGAGAGCTTGTGTGAGTATTCAATATAAGTTCAGTGATCTAAGATGTTCAGTGTGTGTTGTCAAGCAGTCTAAGTGTTGATATTTATAGATGAATTTGAGTGCCGTTTGAATAGTATTCGTTAGGCTTAAATCAAATTCAAACTATTGATATCTGAGTATAGTACTGTAGCAGGTTTGTCTTCTTCTTCAGAAGCTACAGCTTTTGTTCAGACATTTCTGTCTGCGCATTTAATGCACTGTACTATACTTTGTCCTGTAGTGCCAACGGAACTATGCGTGGTCTCAGAGATCTTCATACAATCAAAGTTTTCTGAGACTTTGCATGTTCTTTTCCATCGATTATCACAACTCCAGAAACCATTTGTTGAAACAACTTTGTTATAATATATTTCTTTTTCAGAAACATATTTTATGTCCAAGGTATCTGAGTGTAGATATCTGTGGGCACTTTCCTCGTCTCATAAACCTTTTATTCTCAGATATCTTTTGCAACACGTGTTTCGAAACACTTGTTTCTTCAAGATATCTGGACATAGGTATCTGAAAAACCCTTGTCTTCAACAATATTGTGCAGTCTCAAATCTTCAAATCCGTTGAACTTTTCATGCTGGATGCCTTCTTCTTGGTCTTCTTCAGAAAATAAAAATTACATTTCGAGACCTAACATCCTATACAAGATTAGCTAGACTATCATACTTAGTGAGTTTCCTCTTTTACAGTGTTCAGGTGAACTAAGAGTACTAATCACCTTTCTGAGCTACGATAAGTCATTAGGTTGCTGATCAAAATCTATGGATTCGTTTCGTCGTGACAATAATAATATTTATAATTGGTGTCTATGGATTCGTTTCGTCGTGATGAATCCAAATATATATTCAAAATATTTTTCAGAGTTTTGCAGATAAAGTTATATGGGATTTAATAAAAACTATATATGTAGTGAACATACTAAAAATATAAATTGTGTAAGTTATAAGGTACATTGCATTGTCAAAAATAAAATGTTTCATAGCTTAATTTCCAAATTTAGAATTTACACAACCAATAGATATCATTTAATAAATTGATTTTTTTATTTTAATATATAAATAATTTATTTAATTAATAATAATATATAAGATTGGTGTCTATGGATTCGTCTTGTCGCGGTGAAACCAAACATATGTTCAAAATATTTTTCGGAGTTTTACAAATAAAGTTATATGTGATTTAATAAAAACTATGTATACATTTAACATACCAAAAATAAATTGTACACTTGTAAATTATTATTTTTTTTTGCTTTAATTTTGTGAATAAAACTCAATGAAATTCAAAGAGACATGCCACATGGGATTTTGCACATGTGATATGAACTCACCACTTTTATTTTATATATATATATATATATATATATATATATTTAGATGAGATTGCAACATCAACACTTACATTGAGCACTAAGACGGAAAATGTCACAATGCCAATAATTACACAAGCCAATTGAATTCGAAGGATATATATATAAAATAAAAGTCCAATATATATAATTTGTCACATCTTTTGGTACATTGTCCATACGTATCTCTCGTTACTAGTTTAGCACTTCAGCTCTTTTCAGGTGAATGAAGTTTAAGCATCAAAATGTTGGATGACATTGATTAATCGTCCTACTAATGACATAAAGATTATGACTAGACTTTGTCCACCGCAAGTTTAACTATAAAAACATCCGACAAAACAAATTAGTAACAAACACGTCGACCGCACCTAAGCTTCTTAGGAAACTACCGTACGTATGTATATATGTCTTCAAAATTAAATTATAGTGCAATTAGCCACAGACAAGATTAAAACTAAACCCATCATCTTTAATTTCCATGTGACCTTACAATGCCATCAGGGATATGATATGATTAATTCTAACCCGCAAAATTAAAGTGGTTTAAGGGTCAGCAGAGCCAAGCAAGATATCTGCTTGTCTAGTCTATTAGATTAGGGAGTATCTGTAGGCTTCCTTTATTCAATGTATCCGATATCAATGTCAAATTTTAAACACCAAACTTCACAATATAATTTTTTTTTTTTTAAACGAGAATATATTATCAAACTCCAAAACAAATACAAAGCAGGAGGCGATCAAGTGATCCAGCTGTAGAATATACTTGACAACTTAGACTACTAAGACAGCATAAGACTCCCAACATGGGGTCGAAGCCGCGGCACTAACCAAGTTCTATAAATAACTACATCTATAATATGCCGTGAAATAGAAATATGACTATCATCATGCCCAAAGCATTTATTGTTTCTGTGTTTCCAGATTTCATAGACCGTTTCTATAAACGCAACTTTCAAGACTTGACTTCGCCAATTTTTTCCCCTGATGCGGGGTAGAATCCATTGTACTTCGCTAGTCCAAACACGCGGAGAGTGTGTAATATTCAGCCATTGCAGCACCTCATTCCAGATCGCTTTCGTCACCCTACAATCGAATAAGAGATGTTCCAGTGTCTCCGTGCTAGGGCAGAATCCACATGTAGCATTATCCACCATGCCAAATCGGAGTAGTCGGTCCTTCGTAGCTAGTCTACCATGACACGCCAACCAAGTGATAAACCGTGCTCGGGGTCTAGCAATTATACCAAACATGAGGCCTTTCCAGTCGACTTCTGCTCGAATACCCTGCAATTCTCTGTACATCTTCCCCGTCTTGAATTTTGGTGCAGCCAACAGCAAATCCCAAATTCCATTCTGGTTTACCAGTCCTCTACATTTTAAAATCCCCTTCATAATCCATGAGCAATTTGCAGGGACCTGGTGTGTGAGAATCCTATCCTGAGGTATATAATAAGCATGGACCCACTTTACCCATAGATTGTCCTGTTTCCCGCATAAGTTCCATAGCAACTTTATCATGTAAACCTTGCTCCACATATGTAAGTCGATTATCTGCAGACCACCTTGTTTCTTTGGAGCACAAACCTGTTCCCACGCAACCGGTGCTTTCCTGGTGATAGCATCCGTATTGGACCATAAAAATGATCGACATATAGATTCAATCGTTCTTAGAACACGCTTAGGTAGGGGAAAACACTGAAGCCAATAATTTGTTACCGTAAAGAGTACACTCTGTATAAGCTGAACTCGCCCTCCATAGCTCAAGAGCCTAGCACTCCAGTGTCGAATCCTAGCAACAATCTTATCGATCAGGGGTTGACATTGTAGAACCGTGAGTTTCCTACTGGTAAGTGGCACCCCAAGGTAGCGGAACGGTAAAGTTCCCTCCCCAAAACCCGTGCTCTCCTTCACAGCCTGCTTTGCCGCATCCTCCATCGCTCCAAAATACACACGGCATTTTTTCGGATTCACCGCAAGGCCGGTCGAGTCCGAGAAAGAGTTGAAACGGCTCAACAGCAGATCAACTAAAATCACATCACCCCTTGAGAAAAGCAGCAGGTCATCTGCAAAATAAAGGTTTACCAGTCACAGTCTCTCACACTTCGAATGATAATTAAAATCCGGTACTTGTTGTAAACCTTGCATCAATCTATGCAAATACTCCATGACTAGAACAAACAGCAGGGGTGATAAAGGGTCACCCTGTCGTAGTCCTCGTCATGCCTGTAGGTACCGAGTAGGTTTACCATTGACCATATAGCGATATGATACTGTCGTAACACAAATCATGACCCATCGGATAAACTGCGGTGGGAAACTCAGCTCAAACAAGATACCTTCCAATGCAGACCATTCCACCGTATCATAAGCCTTTTGGAGGTCCATCTGTAGAATGCAGCGGGGAGTTCCGCCCTTCCTACTATATCCCCGAATCAGCTCATAGGCAAGCAGAATATGGTTATGAATTTGTTGACCAGGTACGAATGCAGCTTGACTTTCATTAACCACTGTCCTTAATACTTTACTCAGCCGATTCGTGAGCACTTTGGAAATTATCTTATACAAAGTGGTGCAACACGAGATAGGGCGAAAATCCTTTACCTGCTTTGCTTCTGCCACCTTCGGGATCAGAGTAACCATGCTGCAGGTCACCGCCTTATGTAATCTCCCATGAGTAAAGAATTCCCTCACAGCTCGAATAACCTCAGTACCAATAATGCTCCATGCAGCTTTGAAAAATTTTACATTATGTCCATCGATTCCTGGTGCCTTAATATCCCCAATATCCTGCAGTGCATCTAGAATTTCTTTGTCCACAACCGGGCGGATTAATGACATAGCGTCATCTTGAGCGAATTGCGGCCCTGCGCGAAGTGCAGGAACATCCAGGCCGCGTAGCCGATGCGCAGCTACCCCTACCAATATGTTATAGAATCCATGCACCTCATTCTCCAGCTCCGATTGTGTCGTGATGATTTCCCCATTTGCCTTTGAGAGTTGCTTGATACCCATATTACGGTTCTTTGCCTTCAAAGAGGCATGAAAATAGGCATTGTTGCCATCCCCAAGTCGTATCCAATCAATCTTCGATTTTTGTTGCATAAGTTTTTCATCGACTGTGTTCCAATGCAATAGTGCAGTAGTACACTCTTTAACCTGTTCAATCAATGAACCATTCATCCTATCAGCACTTAGAGCTTCCTGTGCAACCTCCAAATTATAGCGAGTATCTTTAATCTTCTGCTGAAGACCAGAAAATTGTTTTTGCATTCTCCTAATCGTCGGTTGCAACCGCCGAAGTTTTTGCCATACAATCACCATGCTCTCACCCTCATTCGGAGCCCTCCAACTTCGAGCCACCATATCCAGGAAACCAGGTATCTCCACAACCCCGTTGATGAATCGAAATTGGGGCTGTATTCTAGTTGGCGGATCCCAGATGCGAAGAACCAACATAGAATGATCAGAGATAGTCGGTGCAAGAATCTCAACTTGAATATAACCAAATGTATTAAACCAACACATGTTGCCCAAGACTCGATCAATACGAGAATAGATTGGATCCTGAGTGTGCTTGTTGTGCCAAGTAAAATGGTCACCCACACTATCAACTTCATGCAAACCCACAGTAGTCATCATGTTAACTAAGTCACAATATTCCGATGGGTGTACCAAGGTGCCACCTATACGGTCCTGTGCTGTAAGCACATTGTTAAAATCCCCCATAAGTATCCAATTGCCTTGAATCTGTTGGCTAATGCGCTCACAATCCTTCCATAATTGGCGCCTATCCTCAAGGTGATTCAGAGCGTAAACTCCAGTCAACCATAGAAGCCGGGTACCTGTCCAGTCATAAATCCCACAATGTAAATATTGTGAACTACTCTCTACAAATCGCAGCTCTACCTGTGTGGGGGTCCCATAAAATCCAAATATGCCCATTGGGATGATGTACATAATTATCCATGTACTTCCACCGAGTGCCCAATTTTCCTCTAATGTTTTTGCTTTTACTTTCTTTCACTCTTGTTTCTACTATAATAGCCACTGCACATTGTATACTGTTGAGACAGGAGTTAATCTCCCGGATTTTGGCTATGTTGTTGCACCCCCTCACATTCCAAGATATGATCATGGGCCCGGATCATCGGCCAGAGCTGGATCATCCGAAATCCGCAATGGCTCAAATCCGTTTTGACATTCCAAATCCCTCGACGTATTATACATATGTTCTGCACTCATGGGTTCTTTTCCCAAACTCCTATCCCTCAATGTGCCAGGAACAGAACGCCAATCCGCTTCTACCCTTGCCGCGCCTGGTGACGCTGCCCTTCTATCCGCAAGTTGGCTTTGGGCAGCCTGTTCTCGAACAATTGCATTGTTGTTGTCATCAGTCGAACTAGATGGTATTGTCTTATCCAAGTTACCTCCTTGTGCCGCAACTGCTTCAGGTCTATTATCTCGTTGGATTCTCCATTGTCGACTTCCTTTTTGCTGAACCACTTGTCGAGTTGGTGGAGGTGGTGGTCGTGTGGGGCAAACATGACCAACCTTTTGACATTTATTACAAAACATCGGCTTCCATTCGTATTCCACTGGTTGCTTGAATTTCATGTCTTTTAAATCCTTGATCATGACATAATCCTTAAGTTCTCTAGTAATATCAACCTCCACAAGTAATCTCGCATAAGATACTCTCATTTTTTTTGCGGTACATTCATCAGAGAACATCGGCTTGCCTAAAGCGCTTCCAATCTTTCCCAGACTTTTAGGACCCCATAGGTGCAACGACAATTGTGGTAATTTAATCCACATTGGTACGACACGTAGCATATCATCTTTTAAAGAGAATCCCGTTACCCATTCTCGCAAAAAACATAGTCATATTGTAGATCGTGTAAGGTCCCTGTTTCATTACCTCATCTCTATCAGCCAAGGATTTAAATTTCAGGATAAAGTAACCTTCCTCGTTATAGTACATCTCCGGTAAACTCACAAAGTTCGATGTTGGCCATATCTTGCTTCTGATCATAGTTAATTCACCTCCCAAGACGTACATGATGAGGGCTGTATGCCAAAAATTAATTTCCGAAACCACATCCTCGTTTTCAATTTCTACCTCGATTTCACCATCCACCATGGTAGGGGCTGTAAATTCAATTGATAGACCCCGAGCTGGTTCGCGATTTTCCTTTATCACGTCAGTCCATAACATCACCGGAGCTTGGGTGTTAATAATTCTGGAATCTGGTGCCGGAGACTCACGTCCCGGTGATTCCGTGCCATACCGCCTAACCTCAGCTTCCCTCTGTCGAAGATCCGGGATCAGATTGGGTTCTGTTCGTTTAGTTCGTTCAGCCGCAGGATGTTCCCCTCCACCGGAATCCTCCCGTTCTTGCCCGTGCGCATTAACCAAAACTGCTGGAGACACAACAATATCCTCCGATCGATCACCCCCAAATTCGCTCAGAATTTCCGAAACCCTAACCTCTTGTTCAACCTGCTCCAATTGACGATCACCCATACCCGACGAAGGGCTGGATCTTGGAGGAGAAGGGGTGGCCACCTTTTTTCTTGGCCGGCCGCGCCCTTTTTTCATCCTCGATTTGCCAGCAAACCCTGGAAGAGAGATGAGTAGAGGCGGACAGAGACGAAGACGAGAAGAAGAGTGGCGAAGGGAAGAGACGGTGGAAAAAGACGGGAAGAAGAGCGGTGGAGGCGCAGAGCTCTCTAATCTGATCCGAGCGGTGGAGCGATCTGACAATTTATTTGAATTCCGTTTTTTTGTCTATACTGTAGAAAATTTATAACTTCACAATATAATTAATTACCAGCTAATGTTAAAACTTGAAACAAACTCATACACAGTGTAAAATATCATAATCTCGACAATGCATCACGTGCCTAGCTTGGAGAGCGACCATATTTATGCCCCATCTAGCAAGCCGTCAAGCCTTATGACTCATAGATAAAAAAACGAATTCAAAGAGCCAATCCGTTAACATCACAATAGCCCTCAAGGGTATGCCTCCTCCAAGAGGGCAAGCCCCCCGCAATGGTGACTCCCAAGTTATAACAAGATCCAAGAAAACCTATTCAGGTCTAAATATATCCTGACAACCCTCTATTGCATTTCGAAATCATGCCGTCCCACTAAATTTTCTATATATACATTTTCTAGGTTTGGTATATATAGGCTCCGACCACAGTATGATCTGATCATGTAGATCTAAAGTGCGATCTTGTAATCGAGCGGACTCGGTAGTACATTATTTATAAAAAAAAATTGGATTATGGCCGACGTTTTCACGAATAAGAAACGGACACATGTACAAATGAACAATTCAGTACATTTTCGGCGGCTATGGTTGGTTGATCAAGGCATAATGGTCACAAACATGGAGGATAATATATGAGCGAGTATCATAGCCTAATGACATGAATCAAGAACTGAACAAATAAGAAAAGTTTATGCAGTCCAGTTGCTTTTGAATGTTGGGACAGACAGGATAGATTATTACTAGTAAACAATTAATAATTGGGAACAAATTATGGGTCCTGTGACAAGAACACAAGAAGATCATGTAATGTAATGTTGTGTCGTCAAATGACAAATTAAACACGCTGCAGTACATACCGCAATTATAGCTGACTGCCAAGATCATTTTGATATGGGATCACCAAATTGATTTACTTGTATATAATCAAATGTTTAAGTCCCAACATAGTCTTAAGTATATGCAGTTAATCAGACTATAAGTATAATTATATATGCAGGTGAATATTCTATCTATCTTAGCAGTAGTACTCTACTTGGCATTCAGTGGACTAATATACTCTCTTTTCTCAGTCTAATTGCTCTCTCCATGTGCTCCTCTTGGACCAATACGGCGCTCGTCTTAGAATCCAAATGAAACCAAAACTTAAAAATTATTTACGGAACGAAAAAAATATATTAAAACTTAAATCAAGGTTTCCAAAGCATAAGAGATGTTCGGAAAATAACTTTACATCACAACCTCGACAACAAAAATCCACAAATGAGATGCCATCCTAGAACACTAATTGGGGTACATTTTCGCTCAAACCATTCTCCTCACTTTTCTTTACCAACAGCTAGCCTCGTTCAGTCAACAACAAAGAGAGCACTCCCTAAGCCATATCGTCTTTAATCTTTATTTACCGACAATCAATAAGTTTAAAACTTATTTACCAACAAAGAGTATAATAAATGCTCCGACTTAGTATACGACATTTCCATTGTACGCCCACATGAAGTGCATAAGACCATTCTTTTCCTAACTGGACCTAAAAGGTACCTGCTCCTCGGATACAATCAAAACGGCATCTAACAAGATCCCTGCCAAACTTTTCAATAGTACACCAAACCTAACTAAACAAAAAATTCCATCATCAAGAAGTATAAGGCTAGATCGGTATGGAGGTAAACATAAAAACAATAAACCCACACATCTTAGAAGGAAAAGAAGACACAACATTAGTCCATTCTTAGTTCTTTTTTCTTTCTTTCCAAACATGTCTAAGTTTCACCTACTTATTTATGATTAATTTTAATAAACAAATGTCTCTAACTAGCGAACACAAGTGATAAAAAATTATGCCGAACATGATCAATTGTTGGAGGTTATTTATATCATTGTTGCAATGTGAATTTTGAATCTATTCGAATAAAAAATTAAAATGTTATTTCTCCGGGATGGAGAAAGTATACAAGTATGTTGGAAGAAAATGAAGATTGCAGGATAAGAATAAACACAAGGAGCATTCAAATTTCTTGAATATTTGTTTAAGTTGAGTTTAAATGCACCCGTCGATATTATACTCGACAAAAAGAAAATGTAAGGATACATTTTGTCAAAAGTTATTAATAATATAGAGATTTAATAAATTAACACTATAACTCTGACTATCTAGAGATAATGCAAAAATCATTCTTGAGATGTCTCCTGCACAAGCATGCCAAATCCTTATCAGGACTTCGAATTCTTCCAATTGACCTTTAGCGCATCTCTGGATCCTATGAGTATCTTAGTACATGTACCTTTCTAACTTTCATGTTTTAACATAGTTGATCTTTATTGATTTATGCCTTCCATTTTTTTCCCTTCCATTACAGTTTATAGTTTTTAACCTTATTGTATTGTGGTTCCAACCTATTCGAAGAAGTCATTTGAGTACAAATTTAATATTGGGTGGAATGTATCTTCGTGGAGATTCGAACCAGGTCTCGATGTAAGCAAAAGCTCTGAAACCATGATATAATTTCATCTTATCAAAAGGCTCGATTTGTAGAGATGTGTGAAACCGAATCATGTAATTTGTACTTAGTCTTACAAGGCTTTGTTGAGGGGAAAATGTTACCCATTGTCGAGTTTAGAATATTCTTTGTAGTGATGTTGGACTTTGGGGTTTCAACATGCCCCTCACTTGTAGGTCGGCATGACCATCTTCTGTAGACTTGGACCAATAAAAGATGGCATGTATTTGGGCTCAAACCATTATCATCTTAGGCATGCTCTGAATAATTCATTATATTTCGATATATGTGCTGAGAACAACTTTTACAAAGGTTGGTGCAGTTGAGAGATTTTCCAAATTAACAGTTGATACCTCTATATATGTCATCAGATGGTAATTCCTCGAAAATAAACGACTGAATATGCAGATAAATTTTATACTTATGTATATCCCAAAAAGAAAAAGGAAAAAAATACTTTTGTTACCAGACAAGAGAAGTTAACTTTCGAAGAATGAATGTCATATATGGCTACCAATACTTAAATATAACTGCACCAAAAAATGGAAACTCTTAAAACTTAAGTTCAGTAGTATGATGAGAAAAGCTTTAACTTCTTTGCTTCTTCTATATGACTATTTTGAGTTCATTAATGAGCTGGGCTAGCTGGAGTAGTGATGTTGTCTTCAGGTTCTTTTCATAGAGACTTGTTCTATTATTTCTTTACGCAATCGATCTAGTCAAGAGAGGCTTATCTTTGATCACCATCTTCTACTCCAATTGGAAAATGAGTGCCAAATCTCCATGCCTACTTGTCCTTGGTCATAAAGAAAAAGAGTAAAGCCAAAACTGTGTGTGGTTGCATTTCATGATAAGATGTTTAACCTTCAATAAAAACTACTCCATAAAAAAATAGTACAAGACATATAACACTAAACCACCAGAACAAAGACAAAATTATATAATCTCTCACCAAGTTCACATGTTTTTTTTTTTTGTTTTGTCACTTTTGTCATGTAGATCAAATACCCCTACCTAAGATGTGGTACATGTACATACACATACATTAGCCATGTACGGAAATTGTATTAATACAACGCGAGCAAAATTTGGATCGATGATGCTAAAACTGTCTCTCATGGGTGATCACTAAGCACAGTTCACAAGATTAATTGGATTAGTTTTACTGGTGAGTCTTTGTCGGACTGGGGACAAATCTGATATACCATATGGATTATGTAAATCTATATGTAGTTGACTAGGAATCATGTTATCTACAATTGATATAATTTTAGTTGTGTCACTTTCTTTTTGGACTTGAATTTCGACTCGCATACTCAGAGATTGATATACTATTTCATCTCTTTCCGAGTGTGTTCGAGTTCGACTATGATACATCTCTTCTTGGGATCCTTTGCTTCACAAGTTTAATTACATCTATAACGTAACGTTGTTCCATTTCACTCATGACTCATTTGTGATCTTGTAGCTCGTGCATTGCATTTAAATGCTTGCCATTTTCATATGTTCAAGTCAAAATATGCATGATTTCAAATAATATGATCAAATCCACCTCAATGTCATGATTCATGAGTATGCCCATTGTGAGAGGGGCCTATGCCCAAATCCACCCTCACATGGAGGATGGTACATCTAAAGACTATACATTATAACCTTTAATTACAAACATTTTGATTCTTAGAGCTTTTATAGCATACTTCCCAATTGAATTAGTCCGTCTCACTTGAGTAATTGAGACACACTAGAGTTCATCTCTTGACTCCCTGCCCTGAGTCATCTCACTACAACGAAAAAGGCATTTCCAGACACTGAAAAATGTCTCGATATGGTACATATCGGGACTCTTTTGTATTTCGAGACACTTTCATAAGCGTCTCCAAAAGGGCCTCAAGATAAGGGGTCCCAATAGAGTTCGAGACACTTTTTTAACCGCCTCTATATCATAAGCTTTCGAGACACTTATATATGCATTGTAACTTAATTTTGTGACACATATAATTGCCTTGTACATGTACTATCTAATATATAGTAATAGAACTTTATGCGTTTCATATTAGAAATCAGGAAACTGTAAGAAAAGGTAGATAGACAATCTCCAATAGCCATTAACATTCAGTATCTTTATAAATCATATCAAGTCTGCAATGTACATATAACTCCAGCTTATAGTTGTATGAAATCCAATACTATTAATCAAGAAAAATACTATGCAAGAACTTATTACATAAATTTACAACTGTTCACAAGACAAACATACTAAATAGCCCTTTCTAACTTGTACATATTCTTCTCGAGCAAACTGAATAAGCTAACCATATCATATCCATCGTCAAGAAGCATGCTTCCAGTCTCAAATGGACTAACCCAGTATCCAATCTATAGAAATAACCTGCAAAATCCATAAACTGTGTTAACCAAAGTGACAGTCTGACAAATTCATCATAAGTTTCTTTCAATAACACGATGAAAAATATAGGGGCAATTACATATAGACCCCCTGCATTTTGCTTCAATTACAAATTCATACCCGCTGTTTGAACAATTACATCCATACCCAATTTCACATTTCGCGTTGACTCCAACTCCAACATGTCAATCATTGCTGACTTGGATCTTATTTGGCACACATGTGGACTTTTAGATAAAAAAAACAGAATTATATTTTCCTTTCTTCTTCTTCTTCTTCCATCTCTTCTTCTTCAACACTTCAAAAACCTCCTCAACCCAATAACAACCATCACCCTCTCCGGCCCATCACCACCTCCATCTAAGAACCAATATAACAAGAATTACGGAACCAAAAAGAAAAAAAAAATTAGTCTCCATTGGAGATCCATTTCAAAAGCTTAAAGCTTGAGATGGGTCTCCATTGGAGACACCTAATAAAGCTCCGATTATGACCGTTAAACAACCCAATCGGAGCACAAGACGGCTCCATTTGGAGCTGTTGAACAGATCCGGCGAGAGCTCCATTACTCTCGCCGGAGCTCCTTTACACCTCCATTTGGGGCTGTTTTGCAACCAAAATAAGAGGCAGTTCTGACTCCGTTTGACCGCAAAACAACCCCAAACGGAGCTGTAAAGGAGCTTCGGCAAGAGCTCAATAAGGCTCTCACCGGAGCTGTTGAACAGCTCCAATAGCTCCGGTTGGAGCTTTAGGAAGCTCCAACCGGAGCTGGTCAATTGGTGCTCCAATTGGGGCTGTAGTTACAGCCCCAATTGAGCTTAGTTAAATCTCCAAGACCCATTTCAAGCTCAAGCTTTTGAAATGGGTCTTCCATGGAGATTCAATTTCATTTTTTATTTTCCTTTGTAATTTTTGGGTTTCATGGTGAATTTGATACTTTAGAAGGATTGTGTTGCAATAATGTTTGGATTAATCTGGCTAAGAAATTTTTATCTCAGGGTGTTTTGTTTAATTTTTGTGGGTCGATTTTGTGAGTTATAAAACATAAGTATAAAATATGTAAAGTATAATAATAGAGAATAAGTTTTTTTTTTTGTTTTTTTAATATAACTAACAGCACAAATTAATTTTTAAATCAATTACAAAAAAATCCATCAAAAGTATTTAATAAAGGGGGAATTAATGACATGGCAGTCCATGTCATCAACTGGCATGTGTTCCGGCCAAATGACGGGATGACATCAGCTCCGGCGTTGACCAATGGGTATATATATAACCAATTTCAAATCGTAGGGGGGGTTTTATAATTGTTCAAACTGCGGGTATGAATCTGCAAAGTGGCAATCTTGAAGGGGTGGGTTTTGTAATTATCTGATCATCGTATAGATAAAGAGCTCAAATATTTTTGCATATATAACAGCTCCACAGTTTTAATTAGCAATGTCAAAACAACAAAACATAGACTTCAATTGTCTGCTTAAAATATGTGCAAGTCACAACATGTGACGAAAAAGAAGCTGGAACGATGGAGGAAAAAAAATTGTCCTTGTCTGAGACCACACTAACCCTTCTCTTTGCTATGACACACTTAGATAAAAGCAAGCGTTAATATCTAAATTATGCACAAAATATTTGCATTACTTAACTACTTGTAAGTCATCATAGAAATTATATGCATCAGGATAGCTTACAGGATACCACACACGATGATTAGAGGAAGTCCTAAAATTTTCATTAAGATTTAGTGATACATAGAGTAACCGAATATAGTATTACTCGGGGGAGCATATGAATTTTCCCCCATAGTACTGGTTAAAAAGATGAGTCCCATTAATTGTTAGAATATCCCACGTCGCTTGTGACAGGATTCGTGCAAACAATATATAAGTTGAATAACCATCTCTCCCTTTAATAAGCCTTTTAAGGGAATAATAACCCAATTTAATATGGTACCAAAGCATGCCCAAGTTGATATGGGTGCCCCAGTCGATGATAATTTCGGCTTGCCCAAAGATGAATATGATTCCACATATAGAGCCGACTAACCTCTACTCGTGAGAGAGCGTGTTAGAATATCCCAAAACAACATATAAGTTGAATAACCCTCTTCAATTGGACATACTCTGATACCATATATAAGTTCGGTATCTTTCAAGGGGATGGTGGCCCAACTTATATTAATGAACTTGATAGTATCCAAATGAATAATGAGCAGACATGTTTTCAATTCCAAAATCACAAGACAAAAACAAAATTCTCATTATTCCCACATGATGAAATGTCAACTTATATGTCTCCAAACATAATATTACTTCACAATATAAACAAGAAGCTTAGTCTGTAGTTACCAACTTACCATACATAGTAAGGTTCCACCTGCACTTGAATTGAAATTGCAATGTAGCAAAACAACAATCAACCTCCAGTTTTCTTTCACTTTCATCCTGTGTGATGTCGTGCACATAAATTCTATTTGCTGTCAGAAAGAAGCACAAATAGAAAATTAGTGAAACAAATATCAATACAAAGACAACAGGTCTTTAATACAAGAAAAAAGTCTTGAGCAAGAAGAATCACTAAACGACTGAAATTAAGAAATAAGAAGCAATTAAATGAGGTAAATGAGGATAAACATGAGAATTGAATTGTTGCAGGGCCGGCCCCATGCGGGATGTTCATCCGCACAGGATCCCGAAATTTTTCGGGCCCCAATTTTTATATCCTGATATTAATAGGGTGTTAAAAGTATGAAAATAAATGATGTGATAAAGAATTTAATCTATAATTTTGTTTCAAAACAATTTTAAGTGTTACATTTTTAAAGTGATATATTTCATATGCGAGTTTATTAGGAAATTAATTCTATTATATTATATATGAAAACTTTATGTTTTTCCATTGCTCTCTTGCAATTGTCTAAGACACAAAAGAAACCTAGTAGTAATGAATTAAATAGAAACTCTAGATAATTTCTCAAGAAAGTAACAAGAAAGAAAGATTGACAATAGCAAGTCTCTTATATCCGTCAATTTGAGTTGGAATGCACAAATTATTAAAAGAATTGGAGGATGGGATAATAGATCTGTAATGGGGGGGGGGGGGGGGATCGAGATGTTCTTCCAGTGCGTACTGAAGGAAACGGTGAGTCGGAGACGAAGGTTGAGTGGAGAGCTAGAGTAACTAGCGCCGTTTGAGCATAGAGAGGAAAAATGTTTGCGTCATAGCGTGGAAGGAGAGATCTGAAAATAATGAATTAGGGGAAAGGGTTATCTTTCTAGCGGCAAGTTAAAATAGATTGAGAGCTTGAAAGTGCCTCAATGGTCAATTCTAATTAAATCTAATTAAGTGCCTCAAAATTATAATAGTCGAGTCACTTTGTTCAAAGTGACCCAAAATAAGTGTTTCAATATCTAAATTTTGTTGTAGTGTATACTTAGGAATGAATCTGACTTTTAGTTCGATATGGATAAACCCGTCAAACATGGTACATTATAATCCAATAAAAATATGAGTGGATTTCTTCTTGACCAATAGTAGGAGATCAAACAAAAAAAATATTTATATGGTGCAAAGAGAAGCTACCCGTATGATTTATAGGCGTATATGCAAAATCAAGGGTCCGTACAATAATATAGGAAGTTTATGAGGGGTATGTGTGCCAATTATTGTCCTAGGATAGGTAAAAACATTTTGTTGAGGGAACGACAAGGGGCTCCATTTGTTGCCTTAATTATATCCGACAAGCATTTGATTCCCTAACTTAATTAATCAATACCTTAAGAATTCTGTCTTTCTTTCTTACTCTAATAATAAAAATTTCATAATTAAATATTTAAATTTAATACTAGTATTATCTATTTATTTTATTTTTCTTCATTTCCATATCTGGATGCACGAAAACAATTAGACAACAATCCCTACTTCCATTTATGTAAACTTAATTCATACTGTGTGCGTGTTTCAAGTGTAGACTTCTCTATATATACACACAACATGTTCACTTGCATTTTCATCCATACTAGTCTTCTTCATCACTTGACCATTTTATCTTCAAAAACCATGAATTTCAAGTCCAAAAACTACCTCAGCTTGTCACTTGGGAAAAAAAACCATCTCATTAACTTCGATGCTGCACTTACCGATCCAAATTCATCTTCCTCGAGATCCTCGAGCACGTCCACGTCGCCATCAAGTCCCGTCGACCCGTTACGTGTGTATTCGTGCTCGTATTGCAGGAGAAAGTTTTTCAGCTCACAAGCACTTGGAGGTCATCAAAACGCTCATAAGGTGGAACGTATATTAGCTAAGAAGAGCCGAGAGATCAGTGGTTCGGGTGCTAGGCACAAGGAACCCGTCGAATCGACTCACAAGCTCATTGACAGGTTTGATCAACATCGTCAGGATCATGAACTTATGATAAGAGAGATGAGTTATGACAATGAAGACCTTGATTTGTCATTGAGGCTCTGATTGTTGTTCATAGTTAGTTGTTAATTAATTATATGCGTGGTTTTATCCCTATATGTTATAAATTTGGTACATGGCTTAAACTATGTACCAAACTACTAGTATATATGTGTCTACCGGTACTTGTTGGCTCAATTCGTAACGTACTTGAGCTCAATTAAATAAGTTCTTGAGTTGGAATTTTGTGGATGTAAAGAATATTGTTGGAAGAGCCCCCTTTAAAATCAATTCCTGACAATATTCGGTTGGATAAGTGATGCATGACATATGGGAGAAGGGAAGTTAATAGTGGATTTTATGTATGGTTTGCATCGCTTTTCTCCATGCCTAGCTAATGTGTGACTAGAATTTATTTTAACTACTAGAGTTGTTGTGTATAGAATTTATTTTAACTACTAGAGCCGTTGTGTATAACTGCAGATCTATAAGGTAGCTAGAATGCACTTTGTAGATTTTGTTTGTAAGGTGTACGAGTAAAACTGTTTCCAAGTTGGGACATGATGTTAAGTTTTATTGAAATTTAGTGTGAAATGTGCAGGATTGTGTCATATGTTTGATGTAATCTATATTTCATGAGCACATTATGTTTCTAAGTTTTTCTGAAAAAGACATCATGATTTTCTCCTCCATACACAAGCTAATTTTAAGGTTTACTAAGTTTAATTTTCATTTACTTGTTTTGTTTTTTCATTTTGACGGGAGCAAGGATCATGGAGTACATATGGTAAATTGGAAAACTACTCCTATTTAGTACAATGCCATACCATATATGTTCAATTTTGTACACCAAATTTTTTATTGTCATTTAAAAAAAAATCTGTAACTTAAAAATTATAAGTTTGGTACTCTGGGGAAATTTTGTCTGAGAAAAAGGTTTTGAGTTCTGAACGATCTCTAGTCTAGACTCTCTTGTCCTATAGACAATCTCAAGCCCAGAGAAGACACCTAATTGTTAAGGGGGCGTTTCATTGATATAAAAAGTTTACTCCTCGCACTCCTTATGAATTGTGCATTACGACCCTAGTTATGCGTCCAATTGGTCGGAATTGATCACAAATTTGTCTTAATTTGACACTCAATTCCTTATTTATAATTCGGTTTGAGGATGGAATTATGTACTGAAACACAAAGTCTTGAAAGAGACGTGTATTAGTGAGAGACCTAAGAGACGGATTATGTTTTTAAGTATATGTGTAATGTTTTAAACAATATCAATAATGTTTTATGAGTGAACATTTTATGTCATTTTTTATGTAATATATATCACCAATGTTCTTAATAAAACTTGTAATGTTTTCAGCTATAGCTGTAATGTTTGTCCGTCTTTTTTAATCTTTCTATAACACCGTCTCTCTATAGACTTTCTTGTACTGAAATACACTATTGTGGTCAACAATGTCACTCTAATAGGTAACTATCAAAAAACCCTAACAAATGTATGTTAAAATTGCAACGGATTAAACAAACATGTAAGGGGAATATATTTTTATGATCTATTGAGTCTTTAAGGCAAAATATCCTCTATATATGAATTTTCATAAAGTAAATCATGACCTATTCAAAGAACAGTTTGAGACCTAAATGAACTGAGATTTTGAAGAGAACCAACTCTGAATCAATCTAGAGTAAAAGCTAAATAAATCCCACCAACACAAGCAAAACACAAGATGCTAGAGATCGACTTCACTAAGTTTTTTTGTCAGAACCCGTTTCTTTTTATGACCTCTAAACATATTTATAAAAATAGAAACAGCCAATGGATTAGCGTCCACATATGTCTTGCAAAACCAGTCTTCGCATATACTTGGATAAAAACCTAAATTATCTTTTCTCCAAAGATTATCTTAATTATCTTCATTCATCAAATATTTTGTAGCTATCAACTACTTCCTCAGTTGTATGATAAACTTTTCATTTAGATTTGTTTTCATATTAGTGTCCAATTTGAGTAAACAAAAGTTGTTGACCAAGTTGGTGACCAATGACCACAATAACTAAAATTGGTCACCAAGTGAATTATCGATCCGGTAACCATGATCACATGAAACTAATGTGGGTTGTCCTAAATATATTGCAGTTCAAGGGAGAGGTTTTTCTGTATTAAGTATGAAAAATTGTTGAGGCTCAAGTGAGCTTACAAGTGCCTTAGACTAGCTTATTTATAGGAAGATTTTTACAACCCTAGAAGGATAAGAAAGACCAAGTTAAAGATACATTTTACAGCGGATTTACACAACACACAAATGCCTCAAGGTAATTTTCTTGGTAGTAAACAAAACTCTTTGCAGGTTGTAGTCTCACACCTTTGTGTATGAGCTCTGGTTGTACTTGTGTAGGTACAATTCGGAGTTATCTGCAACTGTTGTTCATAGACCATAGTATTTGAATTCTTCCTCTGTTCTGCAATAATCTCTGTGACGCACCTTTGTGTTCTGGCGCTCCATCCCACAGTTGTGCGAACTACAGTTTCAAAGTCTCCAAACTGTATTATGATGTTCTCTTATTTTCTCTCCTTAGTCTTCCTATTACTTCCTTGTTTGATTGGCATAACCTTGGGCTTCTGTTCATCACTTTTAACAGATTGTCTTGGACAACTTTGTAGTTTTATGGTAAGATCTTCATATTTAATGCAATCTTTTTACTAAAAAAAAAATTCAAATAATTACCATAAAACTGTACAAGCATTTTATAAGATAAACAAAATATTAACCTAACACAAACACAACAACAAACAAATAGTTACAATAATAGCAAAGAAGTCTTACCATTACCACCATCATAGAATATGGCTTGACGTTAAGTTGCATCACTCCGTTCAATTGATATATTATTGTCTCATCAGAGCTCGTCTCATAAAATACGAACATTGTTTCCGGTTTGACTTTCTAAACTAAATTAGTTTCAAATCGTACCGATATAAAATTTAAAATACAAGTGATCTCTAATGAGAGAGACTTCCCTAGATAACTTATCCAGAGACTGACTTGCGTTGTTAAGAATATTATTAATCAAAACTTCTATGTTGTCAACTGTTGACTTGTAAATATGAAGAAATTTAATGTACGTACATAAATAAATATAAATAATGTACCAGGCGACTATGTGTGAAAAAAGTATATTCTGAAAATAAAATATTAATATAATGATTTTAACGAAATGACAACGTTCTCAAAAATGATTTAAGTCCTAGGCTGAAGAGAGTGTAAACATATTATCCTAGTAGTAATATGTCACTACTTCAAATTTTCTAATTTTCTTTAGTTTTCAATTGTTTTGGCATTGTTAAGACTGCTTTGCCCTTAGGCTCTATCTATTTCCATTATTACAGTCCGTGAGACCCATTACACCTTTATCCGATGCAAGTTTCACCATTTTGTTCGCAATTCTTATCTATCCGCGCGATATAAGTGGCGGATCCAAAGGGGGTCATGCAGGGTCAACTGACCACTGAATCCCAGATATCTAGTTTAATAGTACTACGTGATTACATTTATTTGATCTATACGAGTGGTTTGGTTCCTTGGTTTTGAAGCTGGAGTCTAGAGTTCGATAACTGCTAGGAACATAAATTTTCTTTTTGTTATTTTTATGGCTAATTGCTTTGTCTACTTCTATTATTTACATTTCTTGCTCTACTATTTTTCATTAGTTCTTTGTAGACCTACGGAATTGACTCTTTACAATCCTAGTCGAAAAAGGAGATCCAAAGGAGACTAACTCTTCGTCTAAGTCAGAAAGTGGTTCGGTATCATAAAAGTCAACATAATCAGTAATTCGGTTAACTTCCTCATCATCATCATGAGTGGAGCTTAAAACATATGCAAACAAAGGCATATGTAATTGTACTTCTATTATTTACATTTCTTGCTCTACTATTTTTCATTAGTTCTTTGTAGACCTACAGAATCGACTCTTTACAATCCTAGTCGAAAAAGGAGATGCAAAGGAGACTAACTCTTCGTCTAAGTCAGAAAGTGGTTCGATATAAGTCAACATAATCAGTAATCCGGTTAACTTCCTCATCATCATTATGAGTGGAGCTTAAAACATATGCAAACATGACATACCTGTACTCCGGAAAAGTTCGCCAACATGTCTCTAATATGAGAGTATAATGAGCCAGCTGCACAGGATGAATCAGGTGGAGAGTTGATTCCCCGGATGACGAGTAAACAGTCACCTTCCACTATTACTTGCTGGAAATTCATATCCTTCGCCAAAGTAACTGCAAATCGGGCCAAATAAGCTTCAGCAATCTCGACAGTAGGGCTCCCTTGTAGCCGTTTTCTACACCATGCCAAGATGAGACCTGTGTGGTCTCTTGCCACAGCAGCTATCCCACCTACTTGACCAGATTTGGGTAATGATGCATCAAAGTTAACTTTTATCCAACCGGGTGGGGGAGATGTCCAAGGCCCATGGCGAATTGGCTGATCCTCAGCTGTCTGCCTAATTGGCTGGTAGATATTTGCCTTGAAGAAGGTCAGGTATCGCCGGACAAAGTTAACAGAATCCATAGGAGCATAACGCTATATATGTAGAATTCGATTCCGGTTATACCAGATACTGCAGCAAGAAACAACAGAGAACTCAAACTCTTTACCATCCATACGGATTCGCACTCAATTTACCCAGTCCCAAGTGGTTTCACTTTGAAAATAGATATCAGCTGTAGGTATGTTAGCGAGAGCCCAAACCATGCGAGCAAAGTGACAATCTCTCAAAATGTGCAGGATGGATTCAATGCTTCCACCACAAACAGCACATTGTTCCTTCGCGGTTACATGGCGCCTTTTAAGTTCGCTAGATGTAGGAAGAGAGTTATGAAGAAGACGCCATAGAAAATGTTTGGTTTTTCCTGGCAACTTAAGACTCCACACAAAATTCCAATTCCTTGCAAGAACTAAGGAGGGTCCAAGTGCAGAATTATGCAACTGTTGTTTCATGTTCATGGCCAAATGATAGGCTGAGCTCACCGTATAACGCCCATTCCTCGAACGGTGCCAAATACGGATATCCTCCACATTCCTGTGACAAGAAGGATTTTTAGGATTTCCTCAACATCTTCCTGTCAAAACAAATAATTAAGAATAGGCAAATCCCATTCGTCAGAGGATGAGTGAATCAAAAAAGAGACATTCAAATGTCCTTCATGCATCAAATCAGGGGTTCTGATTTTAAAAGAACTAGAGCCAGGGACCCATTTATCACTCCAAATGTCAATATTTTCCCCGTTGCCAACTCTCCACCTTGTTCCTTCATTGACTAATTCCATATAGCAGCGCAAATACTTTTCCAGGTGTAAGATGAATTAGCCTTAGGAAAAGCAGAAAGGACATCAGAATTAGGGAAATACTTAGCTTTCAAAACACGACATAAAAGAGAATTAGGATGCTCAAGGATGCGCCAAATTTGTTTGCCAATTAAGGCCAAATTAAAAGCACGTAAATCTCTAAAGCCTAGACCACCATCCCGCTTACTCTTTGTCATAGTAAGCCAACTAACAAAATGCATTTTATCTTTGCCATCATCGCTCCACCAAAAATTATTTATTAAAGACTCAAGATCTCGAATAAGAAAATCAGGGAGTTTAAAGCAACTCATTACATAGCTTGGGATGGCTTGAATGGCAGATTTAACAAGAATTTCTTTACCGGCCTTAGACAAAAATTTTCCATCAAAAGATTGGGCTTTTTTCCACAACTTATCTCTCAGCCAACCAAAAACCTCTTTTTTATTCTTTCCCATGGCAGTAGGAAGACCCAAGTACTTCCCGTGCTTGTCGACTACTTCAACATTAAGAATATTCTGAATCTGATTTTTCAAAGCACTGTCAATTGTTTCTACTAAAAACAATAGTAGACTTATCCAGATTAATTTCTTGACCAGAGCCCAGACTATAAGTACGCAGAATATTCATAATAGAAACAGCAGAGTCAACAGTAGCCTGGCTGAAAATCATGGTATCATCGGCAAATAAAAGGTGAGATATAGAAGGAGCACTGGGGCTCACTTTCACCCCTTTGATTTCACCTCTACCAGCTGCCCCCTCGAATAAAGAGCAAAGAGCTTCAGTACAAAAAAGAAACAAAAGGGGGAAAGAGGGTCGCCTTGGCGGATTCCACGACTGGGAGTAAAATTACCATGCTGGCTGCCATTAAGAATCACTGAATAGGAGACAGAGCGAACACAGAGCATAATGGTGTTAATAAAAGAAGGGCGGAAACGAGTTTTAGCAAAACAGTTTCTAAAAAAAGGCCATTCAACTCTGTCGAACGCTTTACTCAGATCAAGTTCCTAAGCAAAAAAACTTTTCTACCCCTTAGTTTTACTCTTGAGATAGTGATTAATCTCATGCGACACAAGTATATTATCATTAATCAATCTCCCTGGAATGAAAGCAGATTGGTTTTCACTAATTATGGCATTCATATGCGGCTTAAGAACTTCATAGATCTTCTACATGCATCCGTTTTACATAAAATAAAAAAAATAATAATTATAAACATCATGTACGGTGTACGATCTAAGTCAAAATTTGAAATTTTGTTTTATATTATGTATTTCTTGTATGAGATTCATATATTCGTTTTAGTATTATTGAATTGATTTGATTTAATTATTACTCCATTACTTCAGTCTAGGACTTAAATCTTACAAAAATAAATACAAGCATCAAATTATCATTTTGGAGAACATTGTTGTTCGTTAAAATTATCATGATATGAGATTTTATTTTCACCGTTGATTTTTTACACTCAGTTGTCTAGTACGATCTTTATAATTTGAGTATTTAACATTAACTTTCTTCATATTACGAGTCAATTGTAAATGATCTTATAAATATTTCGATAAACGTTATATAGTCGTGAACATATTAAATTAATATACTATTCGAGTATTGAACAAATTACATACTACTCCCTCCGTCCCAGAACAAATGTCACATTTTGACTTTTTAGAATCAACATTTTTCAACTTTGACTCCGATTTAATCTTAAACCGTTAATGTAAAATGTTCAATTAAATTATATAAGATTTTGCATTATATAATTTAATTGAACATTTTACATTAACGGTTTAAGATTAAATCGGAGTTAAAGTTGAAAAATGTTAACTGAAAAAAGTCAAAATGTGACATTTGTTCTGGAACGGAGGGAATACAATTTTAGGGAATTTAGTGGAGACTTACTAGGTTCAGTCCAAAATGGTAAAGTATGGAGACTAGAGATAATAGGTTAATCATACTCTCTAGCATCGTACATTACTACACAAGTACCATAACAAATAGATAGACACGAATATAAACTTAATGGATATTAGTACTTTGAATAATGCTTGATTTTCATTTGGACGTGTGAAGTTTCGGACGTTTGGGGGTGAATATGAAACTTGGAAAATCTTGAAGGACTATTCTATAAATGGTTTTCTTTATTAAAGTCATTAACAACTTAATCTGGCACGTTAAGGCCTCGGTAAATTCGGATCAAAGCGATTTTGTTAAGATCGAGCGATTCCTCGTAACCGGTGTTTCTTCAGGGTTTGCAGAGTATATAAGCCTCCATTGCCCAATTTCTTCTGTAACAAGTCATAATATCCCAAATAGAGCGAAGAATGGTTATAGCAGATAGTGTTGGTGATTCTCCATTGTTGAGTGGTGTGAGAGCTTGATACTATTTGGATTGTTCGATTGTAATCGTTGCTCGTTTGGTGATAACAAAATCCTTGATTGTTCCTTCGTGGATGTAGGATTGATTAATCTGAACCACGTAATTCTCTGTGTGTTGTTTATTGCTTTGATCGAGTGTTTGTCGTTTGATTGTCTTTTGTGATCGATTGATTGCGATTTTTCTCAACAAGTGGCGCCGTCTGTGGGAACGATTGCTCGATTGAATCTTCGATCTAAGTTGCTGTTTGTTGCTTGAATCTGAGTAACAATGGCGACACGTTTCGACATAGAGAAGTTTACTGGATCGAATGATTTCGGTCTGTGGAAGCTCAAAATGCAAGCTATCCTAGTTCAACAAGGATTGTCAGATGCACTACAAAGTGCTGAGAAGTTGCCGACGAGCGGGAAATATCCACTACGCGATAGCTGTGCAATGTACGTTTTCTCACTGAATCTCAGAAGAATGAAATCCTGCGTAAGGCGCACAGTGCTTTGATTCTGTGTCTAGGTGATAAACCACTGAGAGAGTTATCAAAGGAGACTTCAGCTGCTGCGATTTGGTTGAAAGTTGAAAGTCTGTATATGACTAAATCTCTAGCAAATCGCTTGTATATGAAGCAACGTGTATACTCTTATAGGATGCAGGAGGATAAGAGCGTACTTGATCAAATGGAGGAGTTTAATAAACTGGTTGATGATCTGGAAAGTGTTGAGGATAGCAAGCTAGGTGATGAAGATAAGGCCATTATGTTATTGAATTCTCTGCCTAGAATGTTTGATAACATGAAGGAGGCTATGGTGTTTGGAAGAGAGCAAACAATCTCCTATGAAGAAGTTCAAACAACTATCAAATCCAAGGAGTTTCAGAAGGTAGCAGGTCATTCCTCTAACTTTAATGCTGAGAGCATGAATGTGAAATTTAAGAGAAGCCTTGACAAAGGAAAGAAGAAGAAGGAATGGAGACCACCTGCTAAGCCAATGAAACACAGTGATGGAGTTGAAACAAGGAAGTGCTACAATTGTCATAATCAAGGTCACTTAAAGAAGAACTGTCCAACTCTGAAGAACAAGAAGGACACGTTTACAAGGGACAAAGCTGGTCCTAGTTCTGATTACGATACTGCAGGAAATAATTGTGCAAAAGTTTTAACCATCACTGAAAGGAGCTCCTATAATAGCTGGATTCTGAATTCTGGATGCACATTTCATATGTATCATCACAAGAGCTGGTTCACGGATCTTAAATCTTCAAATGCAGGGAATGTGCTGCTAGAAAATGATGAGGTATGCTATTAGGAATATTTGTTTAGATTTTGATCAACAACCTAATGACTTATCTTAGCTCAGAAAGGTGGTTAGTACTCTTGGTTCACTTGAACGCTGTAAAAGAGGAAACTCACTAAGTATGATAGTCTAGCCAATCTTGTATAGGATGTTAGGTCTCTGAATGTAATTTTTATTCCTCTAAAGAAGACCAAGAAGAAGGCATCCAGCAGGAAAAGTTCAACGGATTTGAAGATTTAAGACTGCACAAGATTGCTGATGACAAGGATTTTTCAGATACCTATGACCAGATATCTTGAAGACACAAGCGTTTTTAAATAAACAGTGTTGCAAAAGATATCTGAGAAATAAAAGGTTTCTGAAACAAGAAAAGTGCCCACAGATATCTACACTCAGATACCTTGGACTTAAACTATGTTTCTGAAAAAGAAATATATTATAACAAGTTGTTTCAACAAGTGGTATCTGGAGTTATGATAATCTCTTGAAAAGGACGTGCACAGCATCAGAGAAATCTGATAGTATAAAGATCTCTGATACCATGCATAGTTCCGTTGGCACTACAGGACAAAGTATAGTACAATGCATTGAATGCAGACGAAATGTCGAACAAAATGGTAGCCAAGAAGAAGACAAACGATTACAAGATTATACTCAGATATCAATAGTTTGAATTTGATTTAAGCCTAACGGATACTATTCAAACGGCATTCAAATTCATCTATAAATATCAACACTTAGACTGCTTGAGAACACACCTTAGAACACAGAACTTACACCAAGAACACTGAACACTATCTTTCAAACTCTTAAGCATACTACTTACCTTCAAGCTTTCTGTTGCGACCAAAAGCTCTTGATTCTAAGTAGCACAAAAGTTCTAAGTGTCCTGATCCTTAACAAGCATTGTTATTTGTGAAAGAGTTGAATTAAGATTTGATATCTGAGATTCATTCTCTTGAACATTTATCATAGACTTGGGTCAGTAAAGAACAAGATACCATACATTGCAAAGTATTAAGTATACTTGATTCTCAGAGCTATCTGCATAACTGAACAAGTTATTAAAGAAGCTCACTTGACAAACTACCTTAACCAACACCTTAACTGGCGTGGAGTACAGTAAGTACTTAGTTTGGGAAACTAAGGAACAACTCCAGGAAAGAGGTTTCTGAGTACAGGAAGTACTTGGCTGAGAAAGCCGGGGAATAACCCAGGGGAACACTTGGTTGGGAACCTAGTGTATTTAGGAATCGAGAGAAGATACTTGTAAGGTTACCTCAATTATCTGTCTTAGTGGATTCCAGGTTTGAGAAAGGCCGAAGTGGATTAGTTGAAGGATTACGCCACCTTCAGATACCACTATAAAAAGACTTGTGTTATTTACTTTCTGCATTTTATTACTTGCTTTATTAACCTTGCAAAGTATTTACACCTATCTTGCTGAGTACGTGCACTTATCACAGAAAAGTCTTCCGCTCTCTGAAATTAAGTATCAGATATCCTCACAGATATCTGAGAAACTGTGTTTATCGACAAAAGTTTTAAAAGACTATTCACCCCCCCCCCTCCTCTCTAGTCTTTTACTTTGTCGTTATCTTGACCAACAAGTGGTATCAGAGCGGGAGGTTCCCAAGCCTTCTGCACTGAACCTAGATCTCAGATAAGTGCCCACTAACTGTTTTTCACATACACTTGATTTGTTTGGTTAGTGTGTTTGCTGCAGGATGTCTTTAAGTGACACCCCAATTCTCAAGCCAGAGAATTATGAGAAATGGAAGAACAACATGATGCTCCACCTAGAATTTGGACTAAAATTTAAGGATGATACAAATAACATAGGGGATGAGTTAGGAGGAGTTTGAGAGCAAATATTTAACACTCCTACAACTAGTCTCCTTTATACATTTGTTTTATTCTTAACACACTTAGTGTCGTATTCATTCGTTGTCAGAAGTTGTATGGTATTAAAAAAAGATTAAACTTATGTTGATCGAACCTAAGGTTCATGTTTCTATATTCTAATAAAGTTGTTAATAATTTTCACTATACGTACAAGTCTATGAAGTAGTAACAGTAGTAAATATACATCTGCAACGTAGTACAGCTGGATTACATACTTATTTCTTGTCAATATGCATCAACTACTAAAGCCTAAGCATTGCACTCTGGAGGAAAACCTTGAGGGAAACGTTTGACATCAGTACAATAGTCATAGATCATGTAGTTCTTCTGGACCCATTTGAGCTTCAATTCAGTTGTTGGATCTAACTTCTGTGCAAGCCATGGGTACTTATTGGGCCTGGCTGAAGTACAAGAAACTGGGCCTCCACTGGACAGAGTGCATGCATTTGCTTTAAAGTTTCTGTACGAAGCAGTGAATGGGGCCTGAGTCCAATCCGTCTTGATTTGCCCACCTCTAGTGGCCCATTCATCTGCATTGTAGATGCTGGAATAGAGCTTCATTGGCTGGTTTTTCGGAAATGGGACACCTTTGTTCTCCAAATTCTTGAATTGTCTTAATGGTGTGTTGTCAACTGAGAATCTGCCATAGATAATTCAGTTTCAGTATGTAAACTAAACATAGACATTCCAAAAAAAAAAACTGATTTGAATATAACAAGTCTCGTTGGTGAAAGTTAATAAAGTAATAACTAATGTGACTTACTTGAAGGGCTTGTCTAAATGTTTTAATTGATCATTTACTATGAGTCTATGAGTTATCTTACCATTCGGATTTCATGGTAATGCAATGTGAGATACTATAGTGATAATTTGTTTGCGTTTATTAGAAGTTAGGAGCGTAATCACTGCTACGCCCTCTCAATAATATTTGGACCTTATATACGGGAATACAAAGTTTATGTCATTTTGAGAACCATTTTTCAGCTTAAATTCGCGGTAACTATAGAATGTTAGTATTCGAATCACACTTACATGATAGTTTGCGGATTCCAGTTTATCGAGTAAGTATGAAAATCAGCAGTAGGATCGAACCACAAGCGAAACTGTTGCTCTCTCTCACCCTTGCCTTGAGCATACACATTAGTATGAAGAGTATAAGGCTCTCCACTTAAATTTCCCAAGAACTCGAAATCTATCTCATCATGATTAGGCCCTTGTGATGACAGCTGCACAGTCATAAAAGCTCGAACTTATAAAGATATGTAAACAGTAACAACAATTTAAAGTCTAAGCGAAAATGTGCTAGAAAATGATCAGACATAATAAGCGGTGACAGTTCCAGCGGAGTTTCCAGGAACAAGCTTGAGTTGCATAGTAATCTGGCCGAACAAGTACTCCTTCTTCGACTGGAAACCCGAACCCGAGTAGCTGTTGAGAGACAGAGTAAGAAGGTCGCCATTGTTGAGAATCTTTCCTCTGCCTTGACCCCATGTGATGTCGAAGTCTTGGAAGTAGTTGTTGCTATGAACCGCCATTGATGTGATGAGAACGGTGAAGATGAGGAACAAAGCATTTCTTGGAGAGGAAAACGAAGAAGCCATTCTAATTATCTATCTTATCCTGTAATTAGTGTGTTGTTGAAACTGATGCGGAAAGGTGCAAGTTTTTGTGCTCTATATATAGAAGACTAGTTCCTTGAGGAAGAGTGCAAGTGAAGATGATTGTATTCGTACTTTGGGAGTACAAATCAAATCGTACACTATGAGAAATTGCTTCATAGGTGGAAATTACATTTTATAACCTTTATATGTTTCTATTATACATTTGACAACCTAAAGTTTATTATTTTGCAAATTTTACTTACAAAACTTTTTGAATTTTTATTATTTGTAAAATTACCACTATCATCTACCGGCTTCGTCCCAGAAAACATTACTTGGATTGACTTTTCAGTCCGTCTCTAATGCCAAATTACTTATAAATTGTATCGGCACAAGAAATTAAGAAAATATTATATAAATTCCATAATGCTTGGTTTCTAGTAATAATTATAATAATTTCCTTATGTGAACGAAAAGTCAATTCGGGGAATTTTCTTAGACAAAGCTGCACTTGGTTTAGCATCGTAAATCTTCTATACATGGCTCAAGATCACACTGTAGGATTTACATAAAATAAAGTATATCATAAAAATCACGATAAATGAACGATGAGTGATGTCCTTGTTTAACGAACCCATTTACAATCCTTAACATCTTTCCCAAGTCAAGTTTTTGTGAGGAAAGTTGCCTCCTTATGTCTATACTTCGTAACCTATGTCCAATTTGTGTGTAAAAACATAAAGTGTTGGGATGTTCTATTGGTTTTCAACTGCTTGTATTTCAGAGCTCTAATCTAAAAACTCGCCTTTTAATGGGTCTTTTTTGGGGGATTTTATCCTAAGCAATCTTTGCCACCTCGACTCAATAAAGTATCATCAAATTACGGTGATGATATACTATATAACACCGAATGAAGAATACAACAAACTTTGCAGTAAAAATTTCAGTCGACGATTGAGTATGTTCTAAAAGAAAAAGAAACTTGAGGTTGCAAATATGAAATGAATAATATAAATATTCATTGAACTTTAGGTTGCTAAATGTAATTTAGAGAGAATAGAGGGTTTGAAGATGTAATATAGCATTGAAGTATGGTGAATGGATGACATCTGGAGGTCAATGGAGCTAAGAGAGCAGAATGGTGAACAGCTAGGTGTGAGACGGGACGGATAAGCACAAGTCTCAAACCATTCTCACAAAATATGAAATGCAAATTTTCAGGTGTTTCTTAGTATTAACTATAATCAAGTACGGACTAAACAAAACAAAAAGAATTATGATCGCAAACTTTAACCAAGTTAAGTAGCTTCAATATTAATTAAGATAGAAACAAACATGTACATTAATTGTAATTGTAATATTTGGATGAACATACATTATACATTCATGAGAGACACGGTTTATATTAAAAGCTATTAGTAGTTGACATGATGAACATTATAAATATGGATTAATTGTGGTCCTTGTGAATTTGGTGAGCAGAAAATGCACCATTGATGATGATTCTGAATTCTGGGTTTAGATTAAAATTTAAAATTAAGGTAGCCAGCAGAAAGCAAGCTGTAACCTGGTAGCCGATATGATCGAGTAAAGAATGAGGATCGGATAGCCTTGAAATTAGAAAAAATGTCAGTTTCTGCCGAATGAATTGAATTGAATTTCATTTCATCAGACCCATTTGTACATTTCCACCAACGCTATTTCAATCATTTCATTCTCAGACAAATATCGAGCGTGTCCCTTCCCCTGTGAGTACCTGAACTATATATATATATATATATATATATATATATATATATATATATATATATATATATATTTCACGCTTCAAAGCTAATACGGATTTTTATATACTATGGGTGTAAGCCTCTGATCTATTTCGTCTTCGTCTGAACATAATTGAACATAACTGATCTGAAGTGAATTGTAGTATAAAAAATAACTAAACAGAATTGAACAAAACTGAATTGAATAAATCTAAACTAAACTGAAATTAATGAGTTTTCAGATGAAAGAACAGACCCTAACAACTAATACACGCTCTTACATAGGATGTAACTACCACACTACCACACTGAGAAAACTCACCAATGGCTTTTTACACTTGCTACTCATCTTCAATAAAAACTTAATTTATACTTGCTACTCATCTTCAACCAACCTGTTAGTGTTGGAAAAATTGGTATCTGGTGTTGAGTTAGACACCATTTATCCAGATGCTTTTTTTCATTTTTGACCAAGTGTAAATATTGTATTGAGTTTAGTCGAGAAAACACTATAAGTCCGCACTTTTGCTTAACTCAAATTCAAAAATCTTTTTATATTTTGTTGACAAATTAACTAATTCCACGATTTTGAGTTAATATCATATGTACGGGATATATTCGTTATCAACAATATCTAACTTCAAACGAGTAAAATGATAATATCTAACACTTTATTTCTAGTTATTACTATCATACACTAAAATCCACTTTGGCTCACTTGGGCGCTTTTACGAATAGAGTTTTGTGTTTAATATTAATTAAAGACTTGTAGGTTTAAAGTGTCAGTATATAGTGTTTTCAATAGAAAAGGCATGGATCTTAAGTACGGAATTTTAGTATTATGCAGATACCTCATATATACCTCATGAACTTTTGGAACAATATTATAAGTGATTATGTCTTAAGTTCTTTCATAAAGTTTTCCACGGTCTAGGCTTAGCAATATTTTGCCGAACTGTATGCAGAAATAAAAACATATATCATAAATTAAAGGGCTGTTACAATGTGCTAATGTCATGGCTACTCAAAACATTCTAGTACCTACCTTACGAAGCTCATAGTCATTGCCAATCTTAAGAAAGACTCATCAAGCTTTTCTACCTGTTGATTTAACATAAAAGAATTGTTCATGATAAATCAAACTTACGAAAGCTCCGAAGTTGACAACCAAAGGTATCATAATTTAGAACATTGTACCTCAAGTGCGCGCCTCATCAATCCAGTATAGTATATGTCCCAAGTAACCGAGCAAGGGTTGGCTCGAGCGGTGTACTCTGCATTCATTTTCACGTAGTCATAACTCAAATCGCAGCCCCACGCTTTCCACTTCTAGGACCATCACCTATAGAGTAATTCAAATAAGTGGAAGATTAGGTCCAAGAAACAACGCCACCAGTCAAGTCGTTAAACAGACGAGCTGCAATTTTCCCTAAATATAAAATTAATGTACACTCACCAATAGAGATAGCTGCATTAGGACAGTTTGATGTTGATCGTCTGCCTTCTTGAGGTAATTAGTAATTACTAGCTGAAGCCCTGCAACATGTTGCTATGACTTGAGTATGTGTTAGAACTTATAACAATTATACTTGCTAACTCAAGGACCAAATGCCAGTTAAAGGATATTCTTCTCCTCTTTTATTTTATTTTATTTTATTTTTTAAATAGAATCAGTATCATTTGAACTTACTGTTCTTACGTGTCGAATGGTAATGGCTGCCCCTTATTCATCAGAAGAATATCACCACGTGAAATTCAGATCTTGTTTTGATCGAAAGAAATCCCTGCATAACCAGCAGCACAGGCTATTCACCCCCAATTTGGATCCTTGCCATACACTGCAGCCAAATAAAGAGACATGAAATAATTTTACAGCTACCATACATCTGAAACAACACTAGATTATGAGATATTCGAGTATAGTGTATCATGCCTTGGTTAATGAAGAAGACGACTGATCGTGCAACTTTTCTTGCTTCCGCTTCATTACTGGCTCCAGATACTTGGCCCTACTAATCACATTCGACCAAATCCCACAAAATATCAATAAACTGATGTCAAGTTAATGGTATCTCAACAAACAACCAGTGTGTATAACTTGGGCTATGCAACGATTTTAATTTTACCAAGTCAAAAGCACAATTAAGGGTAAGGCTTTATAACAGACTCGTATCAATGCCACACACAAGAATCAAAATTGACTGTTACGATCAAATTGAAAGCCACATACATACCGCATCAAGACGTTTGCAAATGTTCAACATCCGAACTATTTAAAGAAAATATCTTGTTTGCCCCTGACAGGCCACCAGCTAAAGCAATGACACAATCATTAGTACTAGTGTCTCCATCAACCTGTCATCAAACTTTAATTAGTTTTACAGCATAAAATGTCCGAACATTCATTTCTTCATACAAAATAGAGTAACCATATGTGGTCACCTGATGCAACTCAATATTCATATAAAAAAGCATCCGAGTGACTTTCATTTTTACGGATACTATTATTCTATTCTATCATGGTTTATTCGATTAACATCACAAAACACAATATAATGCACAACTGTGTGGAGAATTGAGATTAAAATAACTGTGAAAGATGTTTACTGTGTATCACTGTTAAAAGGGGGGGAAAAAAAAAAAAGAGGTGGAGAAAATGGAACAAGCTCGAATAAACTGGCTAATTTGACAAACTCGTGCACTAGTTCGATTTTAATAATACGTAGTTATATACTGTCACACAATGCAACATCTGTAATCCACACATGAACTATATATGATGTCTGCTAATCAACAGAAAACCCAACAAACAACATGCAAGTTCTAAGAAGAAAGCTGGGATTAAGAATTGACTTACAGTAATTTGATTAAAACTACGATTTATGGTAATACGCACCATTTTTCGTCACGCATCATGATGTGGAAAGTTATAAACAATAAATTTGCAGCTCTAGTAAAGAATTTACAAACAAAAGAGCACATACCTCGAAAAGAGCATGAGAACAATCGACAACATCTTGGTAATCTGCATCTCCCTGTGAAGAGTAGCGAGTTCATCTATGTTTTGGCAAGCAACACAGAGCACACATGTAATCCTACATTAACTTTTCATAGAAAAGTATGATAATTTATTTGTTCTCATTGTGTTGGCCGCCAGACAGATTTACTTGATTCAATTATCCGTCTCAGATAAGTCAACAGAATCAAGAGAACTTACTGTCGCTGGATTTTCTTGGCCAGCATTTATTAGTATTGCACGAGCCTGAAATGTTACAATAAATATATCAGTAAAACCCCAATGCGTCACTTCTTTATGCTTTGAGCTGAATAGATACGGATTACAATATCATATATAAAGTGAGTAAAACTGCAGACACCATTCACACTTATCTGGACTTTGTCCATGATTACATAACATTTCCATTACTAACCAAGTGCCTTGAGTTTTCGAACAACAAAAGAAATCTTTTTTTCTTCTAGGTAACAAGCTAAGGTAACCAAAATGAGCTTTGCAGTGTTACTTAATTTTGAGCATTGGTTACAATATAGTCAATACACTTTTTCCATAACATACCGTTGTGGAGTTATTCAGAGCCTCTTTACAGTATAGTACAGGTGCCATTGTTACCACGTTAATCGTAAAAGCCCCTACAGAATGAAAGAGTGGTCAGAAGCATAGCAGGTCATTATTAGGAAGCCAAACCATTGACAAGCTTAGATGGTCTGTAAGATTTAGTGAAAACATTGGACCAGGATGGGGGTATTAATATGTCATAGACCATGTTGACACAAAGGTTAACTACCTGCAGATATAGCATCAACGTCACAAGTGACTAGCGCAAGATCAGGCTTCGCTCCTACCGCGTGTAATCCAGCATAAATCCCAGCAGCTTTGAAGCCTTTTGCAGCAGTAACTCCACCAGGAATCTATCAATTTTTCTTACCATAAGTGACAATTCAAAAACAAATAAACAAAAGTTTCTTATTTTGCAAAAGGAGATATAAAAAAGCTAATCCTTCCAAGTTCTAACATTTCCAAATTCACAATAATTCAATCAGGTCAGACATGAAACGAATAAGTATCATTCCTTGTATTTACAAGAAAATAAATTTCATCCCAAGAATCACCAATGTAGAAAAATCTATGTAGTTTTCCATGTTTCAAACAATATAATAGCCGCAAGCCAATAATATACATTTCCAACCGAACTTAATAAAATCCAAAAACTAACTCAATTCCCTCGCAGACTCACTTAGACTCTTCCGATGAGGAACCAAATTCACTCTAATCTAAATAACATCAACATAAACCTTTCCATTTTCACCTCATTCTGTAGATGTTGCAAACTAAGAACTACTCGTATTAATAAACTCAGATATTGTATTCTCATAATGAATATATGAATGCATGGAGGAGCAAAAAAAAAAAATCGCGTACTCGTACACTAACTAGTAGTCATTCTCTGCCGAGTTGGGAGAAAAATATCTGCAGAACTTCATAACATTAACGAAAACATATGTTCCTTTTGCAAATAAGCTATAGAAGAAACCGACTGAAAATCACAATGTAATTAAGCAATAAGACGACAACAGTACTAGCGTCTGTGCAATTCTAATTGGAATCGAGCCCTAAAATTGAAAGCTAAGGGATAAATAACACAGATCACTATCAATTAGCAGCAAGCCGTCAATTGGTTCTATGACTTCTATCTGCCATAAAACGAAGCAAATGAAGTTGCATCAGACCTTTGATTGTTTATTCAATCGCAGGAGAGTTTGATGGAAACATGGGTAGGGAGTAACAGATACATCATTGCCAAAGAGTTGGTTAAATTTACAGTGAAGAAGAAGAAAGGTCAGCTTAGAGTATTGCGTATTGGGAAATATTGAAAGGAAAGAAAAATGAGCGGACTACCTTGCAAGAAATACAAAAGGAAAGGACTCATAAATGTATTTTTTCGAAGGATCAAACTGTAAAGAATTTGAAAGTAATAGGGACTTAATGTGGGAGGCACGATAAATACTACCAAAGCGTATGATTATGGTTTTAAATTTTTTTTTTTTTTAGCAAGAGTACCATTCTATTCCCAAAGTCAGGTGTTATTGTCCGAGCTATTTTTGTTGTTAATAAAGCAATCTTCACAAACTCCAAACAAGCCTTACCCGAGTTACTAAAATGATTTTCACACCCTTTAACTTAACTATGTACATATTAGTTAATTATATCAATATAATTTTTTTGATCTCATTGATTCTTTAATTCTGAAAGTAATTTATTTCCCTCATTTGGTACAACAACGCATCTATTCTCTTTTCTTCCTCCATAAATGTACAACACTAATATTGTGTACGTTACATGAGACAAGTCACATAAATCCAACTAACGTCCAGGCATCCCACAAGACCAGACATAACACAACACCAATTCAAAAACCAACCTAGCAACCACTCAGATTTACACAAGTCTAGTACAGTAGCTACCCAAATCAGATCTAGTACTAGCTCTAATTTTAACAGCCTCTAATACCAATCTAACAATATGGGGTCCAAAGTCAGCATTTTGGAAGATCTGTGCATTCCTTCCTTGCCATACTGCATACACAGTCTCAGTGAACGCCAACTTGAGCATTCTACATGCCATTCCTTTCCCTTTAGACATTCTGAGAATCCATTGTAGCTCATTATCCAATACAGACGGCGTATGAACAACCTTCAGCCAATTCAACACCTGTAGCCAGATATCCCGAGTACACCCACACTCAAAGAATAGGTGCTGTTTCAATTTGTTGACACCACAAACATTGTCCATCATTAATCAGATCAAATCGTAGCAAACGCTCCTTTGTGGGCAACCTGTCCAAGCATGCCAGCCAGAGCGTAAATTTTGCTCTAGGTCGAGCCACATTGCTGTACATAAGCCGCTTCCACGGTACCTGGATAAACACTCCACGCAGCTCCTTATACATCAGCTTAGTCAGAAATTTGCCAGTATTCTGGAACTGTTGCCAAGCTGCCGTACTCATACACTGATCTACTCTTGAGGATTGCACGGAAAATCCACGAACAATCATTAGGCATACACAACTCAGTTACCTCCCTCGTTTTGAAATAGTAAGTATGCATCCACTTTACCCACAATTTATCCTTCTTGGCACACAAATTCCGAAGTAGTTTTGCCATGATAGCTTGGCTCCAAGTCTCTAAACATATCAAATTCAAACCTCCAGTAGTCTTAGGCTCACAACTTCGCTCCCAAGCAACAAGACTCTTCCGACTTATGGTATCATTGCCGCTCCACAAAAAAAAAAAAGAACGACAACACCCATCCATGTGTTTCAACACTTTCTTCGGTAATGGGAAAACCTGGAGCCAATAGTTGGTGATAGAGAATAGCACACCCTCTTCAATATTTCACGCTTGTAACTGTAAAGAATTAGAGCACAACTTGTTAGGATTTCTATAAAATAGTTCACGCTTGTAATCCGCTCTTCAATATTAATTTTTCCTAGTGTTAGCAATGCCAATTTATCTCTTGTAGTGTGGGTCACCTGAACACTCTTAGATACTTACAAAGTTACAGTGTATAAGTATTTTGTATGTGAAGAAAATGATTAGGCACAATGTGTGTATGTTGAATGAATTGATTAATAATGTCCCTGTGTCTACATATCCATTTTTGTTAGCCCCCTACTCTTTACCTAAGAATAATCACTTTCAGTGCTTTCTAAGTCCATCACTTTCAGGTTTGTGTTCATTTGCGATGGATTGGAAAGTCAAGGTGATTTTAATAGTTGGGTTGTACATGACTATTTTAAGGTTAAGAATGAAGGTTATGATCTTGTGGTACTATACCATGCGCCATCAAGAATCACGAAAGCGCAAAAGAAGTAAACGATATAGTATGATTAAAAAGATTCCTAAACAAATTGAACACCTTAGTGAGCTTGTTCGAGAAAATGACATTGTATGCATCGAGCAATTGAGAATGGATAGAAACGCATTTGGTAGGCTTTGCCAAATTCTGCGAACAGCTGGTGGTCTTGAAGATGAAAAGTATGTAAGTGTGACTGAGCAAGTGGCACTCTTCCTACATATTCTTGCGCATCATAACAAGAATGTATCTATAAAATTGTATTACAAAAGGTCGGGGGCTACAGTTAGTCGATATTTTAACCGTACACTGGATACATTTCTACGACTCTACCAGATGTTTTTAGCTCAACCTGTACCAATTGCAGAAGACTCAGCTGACCCAGTGTGGAAATATTTCCCTGTGAGTACTCTGATATCGCTTTTTCCCCATAAATAACTAATCTTTATGTGCCATTAATTTTTCTTATAATATCTATATTTTGTAGGGATGTTTGGGTGCATTAGATGGAACACATGTGAAGGTGCGCGTGCCACTTACTGTAAAAAATAGGTATAGATCTCGAAAAGGTGAAATAACCACAAATGTGTTAGCTGTCTGCGATAAGAATATGAACTTCATTTATGTTTTATCCGGATGGGAGGGATCAGCTGCAGATAGTAGAGTGTTACGTGATGCCATGTCCAGAGACCCAGGACTTCAAGTACCTGCAGGTATATAACTAGTTATATACCATTAACCGTCATTCTTCTAATATCAAGTACACTTTTATCCAGTAGTTCTAAAAATGTATATCTTGTAGATTGTTATTATTTAGGTGATGGTGGTTACGCAAACTGCGATGGATTCTTAACACCACATAGAGAAATAAGGTATCATCTTTGCGAGTGGGATGAAGGAAACGCGAGACCTCGAAACTATAAAGAATATTTCAATATGCGTCATGCAAAAGCACGTAATATCATTGAGAGGTCATTTGAAAAACTGAAAGGACGATGGGCATGCCTTCGAAGCAATACTTACTATCCTATAGCAGTGCAAAACAAAATTATTATGGCTTGTTGCTTACTCCACAATTTTATCAGGTTTGAGATGGCAATTGATCCACTTGAGAACCAGTTCAATGATGTACCAGAAAATATGGATAACACCGAGTATATTGACACAGTTGAGCCATCTGATGAGTGGTCGGATTGGAGAGATAACTTAGCAATGGACATGTACAATGATTGGCGCAATCGTTAGAATGTATTTCACAAAGCTCTAGGATCAGGATCATGTTTTATTTATTTTTATTTTTATAATAAGTGACATGATTGTTATGAGTGTTTTTTTTCTATATAGTTAAATGCACGTGTTAGTAAACTTTATGTTCCGTTTATTTAATTGTTATGCGGTAAAGTTGCTCGTATGAATTTATTTTCATGCTTGTAATTTTATGAATAACACCACATCAATCATGCAGGCATGGAGAGTCAGATGCCACAAGTAAAGCAAGGGCGAGGACGACGTCAGAAAGCTCCAAAGAGGTTTTGGTCAAAGAGCGAGGAACTTGTTTGTGTGGTTAAAGAGCTCATCAAAGGAGGTTGGAGGTCTGGGAATGGATGGAGAGGTGGCTTCTATAGTGCTGTAAGGGATGAAATCAAAAAACTTATGCCTGAAAGCACACTTAGTGAGCTCAATGTTAACTCCAAGCTGACAGTTTGGAAAAGGGAATGGACTATGGTGTCCGATGTTGCAAACTTAAGCGGATTTAATTGGGATCATTCAAGTAGTATGGTTACAGTTGAATCTCAAGAACTTTGGGATTCGTTGAGAAAGGTAATTTACATAAAAGAATGATCTTTTTATACCTATCATGTATAAACCAAAATATATTGATATGTTTCTGGACAAATAGAATAAGCAGGAGCTTGAGGTTGAGAGAGATTAAGAAATCTTACCTGTTTTTTTCTTTTTCTCAAACATAAGAAATACTATGCATCAAATAGGGGAGTTTCTCAAGTCTGCATGTTAGTCTGCTAGATCTCTCACCCTAGTTGCTGAGATTTAAACTTGAGTCGACTTTCCAGTATGTGATAACTTCATTGACATATTTATTGTGATGGTCTCTTGTTGTGCTTATGCATAATTTAAACTTGAGCCGACTTCTTCTAGATCACTCCCCTTACTTCTGTTCCAGTTGGCATTACATGTTCTTTGAATGCTTATATTCACATGCCATGTTTGTACTTTGATTTTTACGACCCAACATATAGTTATAGTTTTATTTTACTCTTGATTTTTGCATATTGTCAATGTAGAGTGGAACCGAGGTTGATAAGATTAGGGGAAATGCATTTCCTTATTATGAAGATGTTTGGAAAAGATAGGGCTACGGGGGAGAAAGCTTGTGATTTTGCTACAAATGAGAAAAGGGATTCGGAGAAACGAAGCGCAGAGAATATGGAATCTGAAAAAATAAGCCGCGGTAAGGAAAAGGAGAAGAATTCTGGATACGACACCTACTTCACTGATTGTTACTTCGTTCAAGGTGAAGATGGAGATTCTGATCATGTCAACATTGTTTCTCCGACTGCTGGAGGTGGTTCAAAGAAGAAGAAGATGGACCCTGTTGCTGTTGCTGAAGATCCAATGAGTGTGATGATGAATTCATTCATGAACGACACAAAAGAGGCCTTGCTTGGATTGAATAAATCCATTGAAAAATTATGTGATGGAAACCCGAATGTTGCACGTGCTATGGTTGGTTTAAAAAACATGCCTTCTCTGTCCCAGTTTCACAGGATTGATATTGCCCAAAAGCTCGTTGACAAACCTATGCTTTTGCAGCTTTTTGTTGCAATGGATGCGGACGATCAGCAGGCCTATGTTAAAGGCATGTTAGGTTGTAGAATCTGATTAAATTTCTATATCTTACATTTTCCTTCGCTCGCTTTGTCTTTTTTCTTATTCTTTCCGTTGTATTGGCCTTTATTTCAGGAGTTTCTCAGTTTGTTTAGATTGAATATTTTTACCTTTATTTTCAGAATCTATTTTGATGAATAATGTGAACTGTTATTTGCTTTTGGAAATGTTTCTCATTATTGTTAAAAGTTGTTGATTTAAATTTGATCTTGGGAATGTTATTTGCTGTTATTGATCTAGACGTTGAAGGTTGTTGTTGAAGTTGTATTTGGGAAGTGAAGGTGTTTACTACTTTCAATTATGAACCTGGTTGCTGCTTTCAGTTATAAAAAAACCATGCAGGTGTTGGAGTAGTTCAATGCAAGTAGCAGGCATATGGTGTCAATTCACGTGGGAAATGTAATAAATTGTTCTACTATTCGATAGAAACTTCTTTTATCATGAAATATGAGCATCCATTAATTTCTTATGTCTTGTATTTTGTAAACCTGTATTTTTTTCCTGGACAGTTAAATGGGTTCATGGTTGAAGTCATTTTCAAAATAAAAAATTAGTTGAGTTGTATTACCAATATGGTTTACTAAACATGGATTAGATTTGTAATATGAATCCTAATATCTACTAAACATGTTTCAATATGGGTTTAGATAATACTAATATGGGGTTATATATCTACCCATTAAGATTGATATCATGCTACTAAACGTCTCCTATAAATAGGAGTCTTATCTAGTGGCTAGAGCTATTATGCGAGTCGATCCTTAATGAGGGCTCAGTTTGTTAAGGCTCGAATTCGACTCGCTTGATAAGGTAAACGAGCCGAGCTCGAACCTCATTTTATGCTCGTTTATCTAACGAGTCGAGCCTGACCCAGCTTAATAAAGCTCGTTAAGGCTCATTATTTTAATAAATTTATATTTTTATGCTTATTTTCAATATTTTATCTAGATAACGTTCGTTAAAACTCGATAAGGCTCGACTCGTTATTTTTCGAGTTCGAGCTGAGCTCGAGGCCATTTTTTTTACTCGTTTTTCTTAACGAGCTCGGGCTCGGTTCGGATCGTTTAACAGTTCTAAGTTTTTCACAACATATTTTAAGTAATGAAAAATATAATGCATGTGTTCTTTATTGTTGTGTTTATGAATTTTAATATTGCAGCCTATGAATGTGAAATTGAAAGGTAAGGAGGGGTGTACCGTGTACGGGTATTGTCCGTTATTTTTCAAAACTCTAAATAATTATAAGTCATGTACTCCGTGCACTTCCTTTGGATGGATTGATGATTTTCACACGTACACAAATATAAAATACGTCATCAAATAAAATTATTAGAAGTGTAGAATATAAATTTGAAAAACAAAACATAACAATACAATCTACATTATATTAGTAATCTGCAGATTCAAACTAACACACATATAATTGAAAATAAAGTGGTTTTGCTTTTTTTAAAAAAATAATTGAAAATAATCGGTTTTGCTTTAAAAAAAAAAGGAAAAATAGCTTGACCCATCAAAGACAACAAAGTTTAATTTAAAAAAAAAGTTTATAAAAATGATAGTCATGAAATTGCCAAAAGCAAGGAATAAAAATGAATTATCTTTATATTTAGTGTTCATTTCCTTATTTGAAAATAAATGGTATACGAATTGATTGTTTGTTTTTATAGATGGCATGTGGGTCATTTGAAAGGCGGGTTGCACCCGTCCAAATTATCATCCATCCATTAATAGGCGGTTTGTCAAGATTTTAAACCGCATTGAGCTTTAACAAAACATTAATTGACAAGTGCGAACAAATGGCGGGAAATTTGACGGTCCGTTAGGGCAGTTAATATCTTTTTTACACCCCTAGGGAGCAGGGAGAAGAAACGAATTCGATATGTAATTCTCCAGACCTCTCTATTTTGCCTAGTTTACGGTAAAGGCACCACGGTTCATAACTCTTAAGTCGCGAGTTAAAGAACTGTAACCCGGTAGATCGAATTTGGGGCGAATTGCGGTCCCCTCTTCAATTTCGCGGCTATATATACATACCAGTACCAGTACAGTTTTCTGTTCTCACTTCATTTTACTTGCAAAATAGCTTAAGGCAGTTACGAGTTCGATCAATGGCGGATCAAGCTGGACAGGTTCCCTCCGATTCTCAATTTTACGGTGAGTAAGCTCCTTTCCAATTGTGATTTATGTTTATCAAATACTTGTTCGAATCTTAGCTGCATAGTTTGTTTGGCGTTTCAATCGTATTTTGCCGAAATTGATTGCAATGGAATCTTCGAGAACTCTTTTCAACTTTTTTCTATTGTTTTCTTGTGATTCTGTAAGGTTACATTGTTGCTTTGCGTTTTCGTAGTGCTTTTTATGGAAATAGATTGCAATGGAATTCCTCGAGTACTCTGTTGAGCGATCGTCTATAGTTTTCTAGCGATTAGGTTTATGATTAATTGATGTGCTGTTAGTTTGTATTGCGATAATGTCGGTTTATTTTTTCGTACTCATTCGGCTCTGATTGATTCTTAGACCACTCTGTTGAATTCGTATTCATTTACCACATTTACCTGTAATTTTGTGGACTGATTCTGGGGTTTGAGGGCATAAACAGATAGCATCTTTGTATGTACGTGAAACCTGTAGCCGAACGCTAAAGTAATTTATTACTTGTAAATAGTCTAATAATAAACCAAGTACCCTGCAACTGCATATTGTGCTTCATTTCTGGTTGTGTTTGTGTACAATTTCTTGAAATAGGTATAGTTGATGTTGCAATTTCTGTATTCTGTAGAATGTTTCAAAGGTAATAAGTTCAATCTCTGCTCTCTTGTTTATATTATATCATGTATGAATGAATTAACTAAGTAAAGAATTGAGGAAATCTGTCTTGGGTAACATTCATCTGTTCATTCTCTTTCATAGATGCAGAGGAGAACACCCCCCTCAACACTGAACCCCCCAGCAATACTGAACCTTGTGACGACTCAAAAGACCAGACGAGTCTTGCTGTTATCCCTGTCACTACTCACAAGCCCATTGAACAGGTATCTACTATGTCAATCTAGGCTGCAAAACTATTGCATCTGCTGAGCTAATAAATTAATAATGAATTTGTCATAATGTGAATGTGATACATTATGATTTTGTCAACAATGATGTTGTTGTGTTCAATGTGATTGCTGACTTTGGGTATGAATTTCCCTAACTGGTTGAACATTTGTGTGTATATTGTGATCACAATACTTTGGATATGCATTTTGTAATTGTCATGGTGTGCTGAATCCTGTTTGACCTCGATTGATCATCTTATCAATAGAAATATAGAATATAGTTTGAGTCTCATTTATTTGTGATCTTCATTCATTATGTTTAGTACTTGTAGTATTACTTTAGCCACATAATCGCCTCTGCCAGCAGTTCTTTTTGTCATTCTGAGTTTATCTTACTACATGTTATAATCTTGTAAAACAATGAGAAGATGTTTTAGAAGGTTAATCATTACATAGTAAGAGTAATCGGTTAATGTGGCTGACCAATTAAGTGATTTGCAAAGTTTAAGTGTTTTTGGTTGGTGTAGTTTCGACTGTGAAGTGGGTCTTATCCAAGTGTATCGTTGCTACTCTTTTCTTTATGTTTCATTTCATCTCCAGTGCGCAGAGAATTTATTACCACAGCCTCCAGTTAGCCAACCTGCTGCCACAACTTGTGAGCCACCATATGCAGTCCCTGTCAAGATAAGTCACATGGGAATGAAATTAGACGGAGATAATTGGTTTGGCCTGGGCTTAATTGGACGTGATGGCAATGGAAAGATGTTGGGCTGGAAGCAGGTAAAGGTGGGCTTGACTATGGGTCCTGTAGAAGCTGAAGCTTATGCACTGCGAGAGGCATTATCTTTCGCAATTGAAAGAGACTGGACGGGGGTGGTGTTGGAATCAGACTACCTGGATTTGGTTAAAAAGGTGAACACAGCAGATGCAGATTCTTCAAGTGCTGGGGAAGTTATAAACGATATTAATTCTATGCTGTCACAAATGGGCTCTTACAGAATTTTGTATGCACCTCGGGTTCGTGATATTGCTGCTTTCAATTTAGCTAAAAACGCTAAGTTCTGTGCTGAAGGCTCGGATACTCTACCAGATGAGGAAGTGGATTTGCCTTTTTGGTCAAGGAAATGATTACAGTTGAGCGATCTTGGTACAAGTGAGCTGCATTTTCATTCCGTTTTCAAAGTAGTTATTGCTTCTTGGTGCTCTCAGCAAGTACCCGCTCATGAACAGATCTATGAACTGCACTTCTGGGTTTGGTAATGCCTGCATTCTGTTCAGTTTTCGTGAATATTTTTCTGCATTTAGATTTATTTGTGAAGAACTATATGCGAGTCTTTTTTACTGCATTAGTCCGTTAACTCTAGTTGTAACAAATTGGCGAATGTAGTGATACTGATATTCAAATCTGGAAATGTGAGATAGTATTTGGGATTAATCACTCATGTTTCAAAATCATTTGCATATTACGATCATGAATTTGATCATGCTGGATTGCTGGTATTTCTAAAACTGTATGTTTCTCTAGTTAATCCTGCATTCAGGACCACGGCCTCGAGGAAATCGCCATCTATCTCTACAATAATCATACACCATATGTTTCCTCTGTAGCTTCTTCATTCTGTCTCTGCTTCTCTTATCAAGCTCCATTTTCAAAGCTGGCCTAGTCGAAAAATTAGCTGATTCACATGAGGAGCTCTTCGTTTTGTATGACCAAATGCATCCATCTGATGAGTAGTTTCTGTAGCCAGTAGTGAATGGTGCCAATGTCCAGTTAGTTTTAACTCTTCCATGCTGCGTCGCCCACTCCTCTGCATTCCACAAGCTCAAATATATTCTCATCGGCTTATCTTTGGTGGTATCCGTCTACATACCACCTAAAGAGAAAGGAAAAAGGCATTGGAGCTAAGTCAGCTATGAGTCCATGACACAATATTTAGGATACAGTACTGATTTGAAGTGCTTTTTTTTTTTGGTTGAAAAAAGGGTCGAATCCTCTGAACTAGTGCATGACTTTAATGAAATTGTAGTTTCCGTGTCATCTAGTATATCACCACCAAGGTGGAGCCAAGTGTTGTTGGAAGAGCTACACCCACGAGGAAGGAAATACTCTCTTGCAATAGTTGAGTGAACTATATAGCAAGTGAGTGATGTTTCCTCGAGGATTCAAGAACAATAGTTGGGGGAGGGGATCGTAATATTATTAAGACAATATGAAAGAGTCACGGGGGTTTGTAAGACCCTGAGCACAAGGCTAGATAGTAACAACTACTACCATAGTTTAGACGGAAATCATAAATTGCAAAGATAACCAAATACAAGCTGCAAATAGTGACAGGATCTTGGAAACTTAGTATGTAGTGGGAACTGCAAAGACCAGAGTGATGGAACAATCTGATTTTCTTCCAGCAAAGCAATAGGTTGGAAGGTCCATCAGGGAAATTGTCAAGGTTCGGCGCTATAAGACTGTGTAGAGATACAGTGATGAGTCTTCAATCTTCCTCTCTTGGTCATGTTGTTGTTCTTCTTCTGGAACTAGCCTTATTCTTCTTGTTAGATCTTCAAAACAACTTGTAACCTCCTTCTTCTTTAACTTCTAACTTGCTTCTTCTAAGACACTTGCTTCTTCTGAGACACTTGTGATTTTGTGTGACCACAACTTCTAGTTGAAAATTACTTTCAAATTTTATAGTTATAACTTCTTCCCACAGACCACATGTACCAACCAACTGCTAATGAATAATGATCAAACAAGTTGATGACAGGCCAGTAAGTGAGAACATGAAAACATAACACTGTAAGTCAATACACCCAACACTTGCAAACTTGAGGAGGTCAGGCTGACAAAAACAATCTAAACAGAAAATCTAGTTTAAAAACTGAGACAAACCACCACCAATCGAGAGGCTTGTGGTTACCTGAGAACCAAGAAAAAGCTGACCAGTCGATTGTGTGATTTGCTCATTCCTGTAACAATTGTGACGAAGCTTGAATAAACATTGATCTGCTCCTCCCGTGGATGTAGGATTGATTCAATCGAAACCACGTAATTATGTGTCTTGTAGCGTAGTTTTTCTATCTTGGATTTTGTCGAAACGTTGTTTAATTTTCTTGTTTGCGGAGTAATTCACCGGAGATTGATTTGGGGATAAACTATCGTTTAAACCTAACAATATTAAATGGAGTAAGTACTTTTATGTCGGACGAGTCAGAAGGCGGGTTGCACCAGTCCAAACCGTCACCCCCACATTAATAAACGGTGTTAAAATGTTAAATCACTAAAGATTTTACCAAAAAAGGTAATTGACATGTCACGTGGCAGTTTGATGATGAGTATATCCTCCTATTTACACACCCTAGGTACCAGAGAAAGAAGGAATTGGATATGAATCTCCATACATTGTCTATTTTGCTCCGCTTCTTTACAGAGAAGGCACCACGACGGTTAAGAACTCTTAAGTTGCAAGTCAAAGAATTGTAACCCGATGCCGATTCGATATCCTGCCGTAAGTTCGCGAGAGCTAGATCGGAGCGCCATAGTGATCGAATTCAGAGCGAATTGCGGTCTCTTCTTCAATTTCGCTGCTGCTATAAGCATACTCCCATCTGTTTGTCACTTTATTTTTTCTTTCAAAATAACTGAAGGCAGTTACAACTTACAAGCTCTGCTCGATCAATGGCGAATCAAGCTGGATGGGATACGTTTATCAACAACTGGTTTGCTTCTCCATCTCACGGTGAGTAAGCTCCTTACCAATTGCGATTACGTTTATGAAATGAACTACTTGTTTGTTTGTTTCTCATGCTGCATAGTTTGTTCTTCGTTTCGCACTGTATTTTGCCGAAATTGATTGCAATTGAATCTTCGAGAACTTTGTTCTATAGTTTCCTCGTGATTTGGTTTATGGTTCTGTAAGGCTACATTTTTCTTTTCCTTTTGTGGTTTCGTACTGCTTTGTGTGGAAATAGATTCCAATGGATTACTCGAGCACTCTGTTGAGCTATCGTCTTTAGTTTTCTAGCGATTTGGTTTATGATTACAAAATCGTTTTTTTGTATCGTTACTCTGCAATGCAATAACTCTGGTTGTTGTGTCGTACTTCATTATGTGGAGAAGGATTCTTAGCCCACTCTGTTGAATTCGTTGGAACGTCTAAGTATTAGTTTATCACATTTAGCTGTAATTCGTGGTCTGATTCAGCTAGCATCTATGTATGTGCGTGAAAACTGTAGCCGAACATTAAAGTAGTTTATTACTTGTAAATATTCTAATAATAAACCAAGTACACCGCAACCATTTGAGTTTAGTTGGTGCTGGTGCATCAGCATCAACGGCGATGGATGTGAGCTGAGTCGTCATTATCAGGACGAGTCCGATTGGATGGTTGTGTTTGTGTAGCATTTCTTGAAATGGGTATAGTTGATGTTGCAATTTCTGTATTCTGTAGAATGTTTCAAAGGTAATAAGTTCAATATCTGCTCTCTTGTTTATGTTGTATCATGTATGAATGAATTGACCAAGTAAAGAATAGAGGAAATCTGTCTTAGGTAACGTTCATCTGTTCATTTTTGATTATGCTGTGTCATGTAGCTGTTTCAGGTTTCCGCCAATGTATGATTCCTTTTTCAATACTTTCATTTACATATCCTTTTTGCAGCTGTATAATGGGAGCTTCCACATTGTTGTGTTCTTGTTTAAAGTTGAGTGCTAGACTTTTTAAGTTATTTGATTTTCATCAGAGATGGAGCATGCACAGCAAGTGGGAACAACTTCAGGCCAAGGAGGACTTTCTGTTGTTCCGAAACCAAACCCCTCAAAACATGTGGAATGGGTCAGATCATTGCTAAAACGCAGGATGGTTATTCGTGTTAAGGATGGGAAATACTACACTGGCTTGTTTTCCTGCATGGATAAGCAAGGGAACATAATTCTTGAAGATGCAGAGGAGAATACCCCCCTCAATACTGAACCCCATGACTACTCAAAAAAGCACATGAGTCTGGCTTTTATCCCGGTCACTACTCATAAGCACATTCACATGGAGAGCCCCATTGGAGAACAGGTATCTACTCGGTCAATCAAAGCTGAAAAACTAATGCGTCTGCTGCAGGCTGCAGCTAATAAATTCATAATGAGATGTGACTGTGATGATGTGAATGTGATACATTAAAATTTTGTCAACAATGATGTTGGTTTCTTCAATGTGATTCCTAACTTTGGGTATGAGTTTCCATAACTGGTTGAACACTTGTGCGTATATTGTGATCACAATACCTTGGATATGCGTTTAATTGCCCTGATGTGCTGAATCCTGTTTGGTCTTTGATTGATCATCTTAAGAATATAGTTCATATTATTTTCAACGAAATTTGAGTCCCATTTATTCGTGATCTTGATATATTATGTTTAGTACTAGTAGTATTACTTTAGCCACATAATTGCCTCTACCAGCAGTTCTTTTTGTCCTTCTGAGTTTATCTTACTACATGTTATAATCTTATAAAATAATAGAAGATGTTTTAGAAGGTTAATCATTAAATAGTAAGAGTAATCAATTAATGTGGCTGACAGGCTGACCAATTAAGTGATTCGCTATCTTTAAGTGTTTTTGGTTGGTGTAGTTTCGACTGTGAAGTGGGTCTTATCCAAGTGTGTCGTTGCTACTCTTTTTGTTTATGTTTCATTTCATCTCCAGTGCACAGAGAATTTATTACCACAGCCTCCTGTTAGCCAACCTGCTGCCACAACTTGTGAGCCACCATATGCAGTCCGTGTCAAGATAAGTCACAAGGGAGTGATATTAGAAGAAGATAAGTCGTTTGGCCTGGGCTTAATTGGACGTGATATCAATGGAAAGATTTTGGGCTGGAAGCAGGTAAAGGTGGGCTTGACTATGCGTCCTGTAGAAGCTGAAGCTTATGCACTGCGAGAGGCATTATCTTTCGCAATTGAAAGAGACTGGACGGGGGTGGTGTTGGAATCAGACTACCGGGATTTGGTTGAAATGGTGAACACAGCAGATGCAGATGCAGATTCTTCAAGTGTTCGGGAAGTTATACAATATATTAAGTCTATGCTGTCAAAAATGGGCTCTTACAGAATTTTGTATGCACCTCGGGTTCGTGATATTGCTGCTTTCAATTTAGCTAAAAACGCTAAGTGCTGTGATGAAGGCTTGGATACTCTACCAGATATGGAAGTGGATTTGCCATTTTGGTCAAGGAAATGATTACAGTTGAGCGATCTTGGTACAAGTGAGCTGCATTTTCATTTCGTTTTCAAAGTAGTTCTTGCTTCTTGGTGCTCTCAGCAAGTACCCGCTCATGAACAGCTCTATGAACTGCACTTCTGGGTTTGGTAATGCCCGCATTCTGTCCAGTTTTCGTGAATATTCTTCAGCATTATATTTAGTTGTGAAGAACTATATGAAGTCTTTTTTTACTGAATTAGTCAGTTAACTCTAGTTGTAACTAATTGGCGAATGTAGTGATACTGATATTCAAATCTGGAAATGTGAGATAGTATTCGGGATTAATCACTCATGTTTCAAAATCATTTGCATATTACGATCATGATTTTGATAATGCTATTTCAAAAACTGTATGTTTCTCTAGTTAATCCTGCATTCAGGACCACGGCCTCGAGGAAATCGCCATCTATCTCTACAATAATCATAAACCATATGTTTCCTCTGTAGCTTCTTCATTCTGTCTCTGCTTCTCTTATCAAGCTCCATTTTCAAAGCTGGCCTAGTCGAAAAATCCGCTGATTCACATGAGGAGCTCTTCGTTTTGTATGACCAAATGCAGCCATCTGATGAGTAGTTTCTGTAGCCAGCAGTGAATGGTGCCAATGTCCAGTTAGTTTTAACTCTTCCATGCTGCGTCGCCCACTCCTCTGCATTCCACAAGCTGGAATATATTCTCATTGGCTGATCTTTGGGGTACGGAACGCCAAGTTTCCCTAAGTTCCTGAATTCTCGTATCGGTGTCTCATCCACATACCAGCTGGACAGAACAAAAAAAAAAGCATTGGAGCTGAGTCAGCTCTGACACAATATTTAGGATACAGAACTGAAGATTTTATTTGTGAAAACTTACATAATGTTCTTGGGATTCCAGAGAATGGTATATGTGTGAAAATCTTCTGTTGGATCGAACCAAAGAAAGAATTGTTGCTCTCTATCACCCCTTCCTTGACAGAAGACATTGGTATGAAGTGTATATGGATTGCCAGTAGAATTTCCAAGAAACTCAAAATCAATTTCGTCGTGGTGGTCTCCCTCTGAGAACAACTTAATTGTGAAAATAATCAAGAAAATGAAATTTATCAGCACGTAAGAGATGAGTCCGAACTATGATATGCATGAACTTGAGTCAAAAGAAATTCTTACATAGTATGTTGCGACTGTCCCTGCTGAGTTTCCGGGAACGAGCTTCATTTGCATCTCAACTCTTGCAAAAAGGAACTCCTTTCTGGACTCGAAGCCTGACCCACTTTTCTTGTCAAGTGAAAGTGTAAGAAGCTCGCCATCCTCTGTTATATTGGTTCGGCTCTTGCCCCATGAGATGAGAAAGTGTTTGTAAAAGGTACCGTTTGAGATGATTATAGGTGAAGTGCTACAAGAACATACAGAATTTAGTTTAACAGGTGGCTGTAATGACTAATGCATTAGTTGTTCGATATACGACATGTAAAAGCTCATACCTCGCAATTTCTACGCTGCGTCGCTGAGCAGAGAAGATTGTTTGAGAAATGATAACGTCGACCTGTAGATCAAGAAATTACAAAACTGGTAAAATATGGAACTTGCAGATAAAACATGTATACACTCTTCTAAGAAAAGCGACCTTGAAGATGCAAACAGCTGAAAAGATGATGAAAGCCAAGTATGGAACCAACTTGCTAGATCGAGGTGGCCGCTGGGAGTTTTGATTTCTCGGTGGCATAACGAATCAATACGACCAGTAATGTTGATAGTTTCTGGCAATGTTGCTACAGTAGAAAGAGTTCTGATGCATGTTCTGGTGATGGGTAATAGTATTAGTATCATGTTTCTGGTATTAATTCCTGTGTTCATCTTCAGTTTTTGTCATTTTGGTTTGTTGCTTTTGTTTCTCTCTATGTTTGGTACAAGTACATGATAACCATCAGTTTCCTTGTGACATCCTATGGCCATCCATGTCTCCTGGATTTCTGCAGCTTTCATACTCTCCTCTAATTACAGATAGCCCCCTACTATTAATAGTGATTCACCATCAAAAATTCCGAGTGAGAAAACGGATGTTTTTGCACTCGGGGTGCTCTATTTGGAGATTTGAATGGGCCGAAGGCCCGTGGATTCGACACATCACATGCTTCTATGGGTAAATCAAGAAACTGATTTCTCCTCATAGAGTTGTTATTTTTCCAAATGGATTTTAAAATTGTGGATTAAAAATGTGAAACAGATTGAAAATTAGCACTAAAATAATTCTTTTTACAATTATTGTTAGTTTGTTACATTGCTAATTAAGAGAATTCATATGAAACATGAGCAAACAAAAGGCCCTTAATGGATTATGGACATTTGAGTGAACTAGTGGATCCTTTTTGGAAGGTAGATATGATAAGGTCCAATTGTATAGAGTGCCCTAACTGCTTCAGAATGTATTACACAATTTCCATGCTGTCGCACATCTATGGGGAGAAAAGCAAGCTGGTGACTTTCTTCTCTCTTTAAAACACCACTCACCTCCACCTGCCGCGTTAGAGACCAAGAAAAGGAAGAACAAAATCTGTTTAGAAATTTTGTGATACAAGCCGGTTTGCGTTAGTTAATGAGAAAACCGTATCATTTCCCGGTTCAAGCTTGTTACACCGGTTCAGGGTAGTTAGTCAATTGAGAGTTAGTTACTCTATTTAAACTCTCTCTCTTCTTCTGTTTCTGTATTCATTCATTCAATTCTTCTTCTTCTCCAATGTAATCTCTTCAATCATTTAACTGTAATCTTCAGAACTTTCACATGGTATCATCTACCACACCACGTCACCACCACCCGCCGCCTCCATCCCTCCGCCATCGCACTTGCGACTCCACTGTCGGTGCTGCAGATCGGAAAAGGTCATCCCCAGCCATCGACTCCCGTATGGTGCTGCAGATTTATTCGCCACTGTTTTCATATTGAAATCAGCTAGCACTTCTCATCGGAAAAAAAAGTTATCAATCGGCTGGATGGATGGAGATGAAGATTCCTCTTTTTTACTTTTTATTTTCTTTTCCTTTTTTATTTCTCCAATAAATTTATAATCTTGTTCTTTTTACATTTTTTAATTCTACATATCCAGTCAAACTGAATTATTGAACTACACATATCCAGTTAAACTGTATATTGGACTCTATATATAGTCCGACAGTATTATTGTTGATGTAAAATAAAATAAATCTAAATAAAACAGTATATTCGAACTATAAATATACAATCCGACTGTATACTTGAACATGTAAAGTTACAAGAACATAAAAGAAAATGTGAAAGGAACAAAATCTGACAAGTTAAGATATACTTATCTGCTTAAAAATCGAAAATTATAAGTGAAAATAATATAAAAAATTTAAATAAACATTATAAGATTATAAGGGAAAATAATATTGAAGATAAATTTTTGAATTAAGTCATTTTGGAACAATTCAGGAGTATAATAGTACATTCAAGTGGGGTGTATATACAATAGAAAATGCAACATTGTTTTTATGTGACAGATTGATCATGTTGCAGGGCAAACAGGCAAGCTGCTGGACTGGCCAATTCAGTACAGAATCGTGCTAGGCAAACAGGCAAGCTGCTGGACACAACATCACAAGCTTCTATGGGTGAATCAAGAAATTAATTTTCACCACATGGAGTTTATTTTTCCGAATGGAGTTTAGAAGTATTATTAAAATGCGAAAAAGATTGAGAATTAGTACTAAACACATAAATTTTCTGACAATATTTGTTACATTCCTTACTAATTAAGACTTACATATTTACATATGCATTACTAATTAAGACTTACATATGCAACATGAGCAGGCAAGGCTCTTAATGGAATCTGGAAATTTGAGTGAGACGGAGGCAAGGCTATTAATGGAATCTGGAAATTTGAGTGAGAGTCCGTCTCTTGAGAGTCCACAATATATTGAGACTCCTAAAAAAAATGAAAACATAGGTAATTTACATTTAAAAAAAAAAAACTATACAATCTTATTTTTTCACCGGTTGACCCGGCCGGACCGAGTCGACCCACATATTTTTACATTACTTAGCTCATTATGACTTTCATATATACCATCCAAGCATATGATCTTTTAGATCAAATCGCTTATGTTTAGCATGATGACAACATGTTTATATAATAAAAAACCACATATATTTAGAAATAAATAAAGAAATCAAATCCACAAGTAATAAAACAATAAGAATATACAACTAAACATAAACGATTTATATAAAATGCATTCTTAATCATTTTTATTGCACATTTTGAGTGGTGGAATATTGCAATATACTCAGATCTGATGTACTAATATTGCAATATTCCAAATACAATCCAATTTCATCAAATCCAATTTCATCAAATACAGCTTGGATCTGAGTATATTGCCAGCATAAGAAGAACAATATTATAACATAATATTAGTACATGTGGGGTTCACTTTATAAATTTTATTGGTAGGTGGTATAACTGTTTACATTTTTTTTTTTTTTTTTACTTTATTAGAAGTAGTGGAGGATATAAAATTATAAAATTGTTCCTAAAATATCGAAGAAATGAAAGTGGACAACTCCAACGGGACACCCAAAATCGCATCTATGGGACGGAGGGAATATGTGTGAGTTTCAAGTGAAAAACTATATTTTGCCTTCAATAAAAATAAATGATTAATGTGTATTATAATGTTTGACATTAAATATAAAAGTTTTTAAATGATTTGTTTCAATTAATCTAAAATGATCTTTTTTTAACGTTTATAAATCATTACATAGAAACTAATTGATTTTTATAGAAACATAATAAAATATAACTTTAAAAGGATACATATACAAACAAACAACTTTAAACAAAACCTATAAATATTTGTAGATATCCACTATTTGCTTATATAAATTAGGCCCACACATGTCGGGCCCTATGCAGAGGGCTTCTCATGCTCAGATCCGGCCTGCTGATGGAACTGATGGTAATGTTAATTGTTTGTTCGTTTGTTGTTTCAATTTGTTTGTAATGGTAATTAATCTGTTTGTTTGTTGTTTGTGGTAATAATTTTGATTTGGTAGTAAAATGATTGTGAATATTCTGTTAACTCCATTATGTTTGTTAATTGATTCGTGATGTTTAATTTGTTATGTATTTTGACTTCTTACCTTTATTCCGTTGGATTTAGTTAATTTATAAAGTTTATTTTAATTGAATATGAAGCTATGGATGATTTCCAAACTACAAGAAGGATGATGCCTGATCTGGTGAAATTAGCAGCTTTCACCACACTCCAGCTCACGTATTTCGACTGTGGTACTCCATTGGCAATGGTTGTGATTTTTTGGTTCTGCCAAAGCATTATACCGTTTAAGTTTTTTTCTCTCAAATCTAGCTCTCCCTATCCTTACTCCCACCTACTCCGTCTCCTTGCTCCCATCTACGCATATTGATTCATATGTACTTTGGTCTTCTTATAGAAGATATGAATTAGTTCAAAATATATGTATAAATGTATATAATTAGCTCAAAATATAGAATTAATTAATGGGATGCAAGCTAAAATGATAATTAATTAGCTCAAAATATATGTATGTTGTATATAAAAAAAATCTGAAGATGAAATAGATCAAGGGGAAGTCAAGATACAGTCAAGATATGAAAGAAGCCACGGGAAGGACGGCTGAAAAGAACGAAAAAAATAGGGAAAAGATAAAATGCTCGTTAGAGTCTTACATGGCTCTGACAATAACTCTATAACTAAAGAATGTAGGGGTTTTCTACGGTTAAGCAGTTGCCAAATTAGAAATTTACATGTTTATTTTTATTAAATATAAAAAGATAGGAATTAAAAATATTGGTAATTTTAAAATATATATATATATATATATATATATATATATATATATATATATATATTGCAAAATTTTAGAGAATAAATTTGGATATTTTGATTAATATTTGTATTTTTTAATTTAAATATTCATAAGGCAAAAGGGCGATCACAGGCGATAAGGCGATCGGCTAGTCGCCTTTGACGATTTGATATGGACCGTTAGATCAAAGATTTAATGGTGCATAATCAATTGCATGCTGTTAGGCAGGGCGAAGGCTGCGTGACGGTAGAAGAACCCACAAGTAGGTATAATTCTATTAGTAATAACTTTCTTAATACTTCTCTCCATGCTCGTCTATTCATACTACCTCAACATATGGATTTGTGGCCCAGAGAGGTTTTACATTGGCCGCCATTGCAACATGATTGAATTAGCCAACATGACGGCCTCCATCAACGCCTACGCTTCCGTCAACTCGACAGTAAGGTAGACTGTCTCTGTTAATGCATCGGTCAACTCAACCATAAGGTACAATCTCTTTTGAATTGCATGTATGTTCAGTTTCTCTTGTGGCACTCAACTAATGTGAAATGAAGTTTTCAGGATTTATCGGGTAAATTACAAAACTGGTCGTCTAAGTGGTCGTCCCGTGCGATTACAGTCCATACGATTTCCATACTGCCAATATTGGGACAAAGAGGACGTTCTAGAAGGTTTTGGAGTTGCGATTTTGGTCCTCTCTTCATTTTGCTACACATTTGACACAAGTTTTATATTTTATAAATTACATCAAAATAATTTAAAATAACCGATATAACTTATTTATATCTCAAAATAGTCTCAAATATTTTATTAAATAAACCTCGAAATTAATTTTTATCTACAAAATATACCCCAATATTTTTTTTAGTAATTTTTTTTCGTCTTTTCAAAATACACCCAAATTTGTTACACGTCTGTAACAAATTGGCAAACGAAGTATCTGTTAGAGCCTATACTACTTGATTGTCCTTCCAGAAACTTGTGAAGATGATCTTCCAATGACTGAGTGGACTTACTCAGACTTGTCTTATCCAATTGATGTCTACTGGTTCGGAGCTTCGGCTCGGCTGAAAAGGTATAAGGAGTCCTAAATGCCCCAGAGAAGGACACTTTCAGGAAATGGTGAGATCTTCTCAGTGAAATTTGAGAGCGCTTTGAATTCTTATTTGGTGTAAAGATATATTACAAGACGACTTCAACTTTAAGAAGAATCATCTCCCAGTCTAACCCCTCATTATGACTTTCATATATACCATCCAAGCATATGGAATATTGCAATATACTCAGATTAATGTGTACTATAATGTTTGACATTAAATATAAAAGTTTTCAAATGATTTGTTTCAATTAATCTAAAATGATCTTTTTTTAACGTTTATAAATCATTACATAGAAACTAATTGATTTTTATAGAAACATATTAAAATATAACTTTAAAAGGATACATATACAAACAAACAACTTTAAACAAAACCTATAAATATTTATAGATATCCACTATTTGCTTATATAAATTAGGCCCACACATGTCGGGCCCTATGCAGAGGGCTTCTCATGCTCAGATCCGGCCTGCTGATGGAACTGATGGTAATGTTAATTGTTTGTTCGTTTGTTGTTTCAATTTGTTTGTAATGGTAATTAATCTGTTTGTTTGTTGTTTGTGGTAATAATTTTGATTTGGTAGTAAAATGATTGTGAATATTCTGTTAACTCCATTATGTTTGTTAATTGATTCGTGATGTTTAATTTGTTATGTATTTTGACTTCTTACCTTTATTCCGTTGGATTTAGTTAATTTATAACGTTTATTTTAATTGAATATGAAGCTATGCATGATTTCCAAACTACAAGAAGGATGATGCCTGATCTAGTGAAATTAGCAGCTTTCACCACACTCCAGCTCACGTATTTCGACTGTGGTACTCCATTGGCAATGGTTGTGATTTTTTAGTTCTGCCAAAGCATTATACCGTTTAAGTTTTTTTCTCTGAAATCTAGCTCTCCCTATCCTTGCTCCCACCTACTCCGTCTCCTTGCTCCCATCTACGCATATTGATTCATATGTACTTTGGTCTTCTTATAGAAGATATGAATTAGCTCAAAATATAGAATTAATTAATGGGATGCAAGCTAAAAGGATAATTAATTAGCTCAAAATATATGTATGTTGTATATAAAAAAATTCTGAAGATGAAATAGATCAAGGGGAAGTCAAGATACAGTCAAGATATGAAAGAAGCCACGAGAAGGACGACTGAAAAGAACGAAAAAAATAGGGAAAAGATAAAATGCTCGTTAGTGTCTTACATGGCTCTGACAATAACTCTATAACTAAAGAATGTAGGGGTTTTCTACGGTTAAGCAGTTGCCAAATTAGAAATTTACATGTTTATTTTTATTAAATATAAAAATATAGGAATTAAAAATATTGGTAATTTAAAATATATATATATATATATATATATTTTGCAAAATTTTAGAGAATAAATTTGGATATTTTGATTAATATTTGTATTTTTTAATTTAAATATTCATAAGGCAAAAGGGCGATCACAGGCGATAAGGCGATCGGCTAGTCGCCTTTGACGATTTGATATGGACCGTTAGATCAAAGATTTAATGGTGCATAATCAATTGCATGCTGTTAGGCAGGGCGAAGGCTGCGTGACGGTAGAAGAACCCACAAGTAGGTATAATTCTATTAGTAATAACTTTCTTAATACTTCTCTCCATGCTCGTCTATTCATACTACCTCAACATATGGATTTGTGGCCCAGAGAGGTTTTACATTGGCCGCCATTGCAACATGATTGAATTAGCCAACATGACGGCCTCCATCAACGCCTACGCTTCCGTCAACTCGACAATAAGGTAGACTGCCTCTGTTAATGCCTCGGTCAACTCGACCATAAGGTACAATCTCTTTTGAATGGCATGTATGTTCAGTTTCTCTTGTGGCACTCAACTAATGTGAAATGAAGTTTTCAGGATTTATCGGGTAAATTACAAAACTGGTCGTCTAAGTGGTCGTCCCGTGCGATTACAGTCCATACGATTTCCATACTGCCAATATTGGGACAAAGAGGACGTTCTAGAAGGTTTTGGAGTGGCGATTTTGGTCCTCTCTTCATTTTGCTACACATTTGACACAAGTTTTATAATTTATAAATTACATCAAAATAATTTAAAATAACCGATATAACTTATTTATATCTCAAAATAGTCTCAAATATTTTATTAAATAAACCTCGAAATTAATTTTTATCTACAAAATATACCCCAATATTTTTTTTAGGATTTTTTTTTCGTCTTTTCAAAATACACCCAAATTTGTTACACGTCTGTAACAAATTGGCAAACGAAGTATCTGTTAGAGCCTATACTACTTGATTGTCCTTCCAGAAACTTGTGAAGATGATCTTCCAATGACTGAGTGGACTTACTCAGACTTGTCTTATCCAATTGATGTCTACTGGTTCGGAGCTTCGGCTCGGCTGAAAAGGTATAAGGAGTCCTAAATGCCCCAGATAAGGACACTTTCAGGAAATGGTGAGATCTTCTCAGTGAAATTTGAGAGCGCTTTGAATTCTTATTTGGTGTAAAGATATATTACAAGACGACTTCAACTTGAAGAAGAATTCATCTCCTAGTCTAATTCGTATTTTATCATATTATGTTTTGTATTAGATAGCGTATATAATTTAGTTTATGTTTTCTAGTTGGATTAGATAGCTAGTTTATATTTCTATATAAGCATATGTTGCTTTCTATTTCTTGTACTATTACTCTTATTACTTACTTCGATCTATTGATCATTCATCTGTGTAATATAGTTTTCTCTCTCTCTCTCTCTCTCTCTCTCTCTCTCTCTCTCTCTCTCTCTCTCTCTCTCTCTCTCTCTCTCTCTCTCTCTCTCTCTCTCTCTCTCTCTCCCCCCCTGGTTGTGTACTTATTTTTCGATGCTCAAATGAATCATCCTACACCCCATTTATAATAGGATTCGAAACCTGTTCCACTCATCGTTTTTCCTAAACTCGACAATGCAAGTCAATGGTTGATAGCAGGAAAGTTCTCCGCTCTGGAAAGTAGTGAAGAGTTGTCCTATGCCATAGGGATAGGGTAATTGTATGCAGACTCTAGAAAGAAAAATCCATGTTGCTAGGTTCTTTGGATTGGATGAACCACTTCTGCTTTTCTATGTGATCAAGTGTTTTGTTACTCTTTTGCTGATACTATATAGCTGGTACTTGCTGGGAATATTAAACTCAATTCTAATTTAAGATTCTAGAAGGACCTAGTTACAATATGCATATGGTGGAGGACTTCAAGAAAATACAAGACACTTACAAAGTCAGCAAAATAAAAATGCAAAGGCCGAAGACTCGAGAAATTGCTTGAGAAAAAAAGAACATCAAGGCAGCAGCTGAATATTCTAGTATGGCGGCAACATGGACTAGATAATTATCATGGCCGACCTATGGAGTCTATAAATACTAGTGTGCTAGTCTTGTTATGAATGCAGAAGAAAAAGTGAGTAAAAAAGAATTAAAAAGAGAGTGAAAAGAGTGAGTACTAAAGAGCAGCAGCTCTCGTGTGAGTCAATAGTTTTTTAGTCTTTGTACCAAAACAGTACTAGTTTGTATTGAATAAAAGTCGAGTTTTTCCGTTGCGCAAAATTAAATCGTTCCTAGGATCCTTAAACGCTTAAAACACCCAACAAATTTGGCATCGGAGCCACGTTATTTGGAGAAAGAGTACCCGAAGGTATATATGGCGTTCGTGGCAAATACCATGCAGCAGCAGGTTCCGAAGCTTGAGAAGCATAATTATGGAAAATTGGAGCATCCAGATGCGAGTCTTGTTGCAATCGCAAGACTTGTGGGAAATTGTTGAAGCAGGATATGATGAACCCGGCTCAACGGAGGCCGAAAATGCCTTGATAAATAATCAGAAGAATGTGTTACGAGAAGCTAGAAAGCGCAACAAGAAGGCGTTGTACCTTATTTATCAAGGAGTTGATGAGACAACGTTTGAGAAAAATTAGCGCAGCAGCAAAGTCGAAGGAGGCATGGGAGATTCTGAAGAATTCCCATACTGGCGTCGATAAAGCGGTACATGTTTGACTCCAAATTCTTCGTGGCGAATTTGAAGCATTAAATATGAGTGAGTCCGAGTCTATTTCTGATTATTGTACGAGAACACTAGTCCTCGTAAATAAAATGAAAAGGCTCGGTGAGGAAGTCGAAGATGTTCGAGTTGTAGAAAAGATCTTGAGATCGTTAACGGGGAAGTTTGAGCACGTCGTTGCGGAAATTGAGGAGTCAAAATATTTGAATACGATGACCGTGGACCAGTTGCAAAGTAGCCTAGAAGTGCACGAGCAACGAATGAAGAGAAAGAGTCATGGGTCGTTGGAGCAAGCACTAGAAGCGAAAATGAAGAGAAAAGAAGATGATAAGTTGGAATTTGTAGCAGCTCATGGAAGAGGAAACCGTGGACGTGGATACTATTGTGGTAGAGGAGGCCGTGGAGATTATCGAAGACTGGGAGGATACGGTGGTCAAGATATGTATGCACCTCGAGGCCGAGGTCAAGGACGCGGTTGAGGATTTTGACGAGGAGGCCGAAATCAAACTGTAAGTCAGCAGGCTTATGATAAAAGAAATGTTGAATGCTATAATTGCCATAGATATGGACACTACAGTTTTGAGTGTCGAGGTGCAAAAAATATGGGAGGATGACAGCAAGTGAACTACGCAGATGCCAATGTCATAGGCGAGCAAGCAGGATCGACATCACTGTTCATACATAAAGGAGTTGACGGGGATGAATATTCCACGTGGTATCTTGATAGTGGAGCAAGCAATCACATGTGCGGAAAAAAAGAGATGTTCATGAAGCTTGATAAAACTCCGGAAGAAGATGTGACGTTCGGAGATTACTCCAAAGTTACGGTCCAAGGCAAAGGTACGATTCTTTACAAATTTAAGAATGGTAATCATGGTGATATATCAGATGTTTATTACGTTCCTGCTATGAAAAGCAATATTTTAAGCCTTGGTCAACTATTGGAGAAAGGATTTATCATCAATATGAAGGATCGATATATAACACTTAAAGATGCACGTGGAAATTTGATTGCACGTGTGGAGATGACAAAGAATAGGTTATTCCCGTTAACATTAAGGCATGATGCACTTAAGTGCATGAAAAGTGTCACAGAAGATGAATCATGGTCGTGGCATTTGCGGTTTGGACATTTAAATTTTGGAGGCCTGAAGTTGTTGTCTACTAAGAATATGGTGAAAGGTCTGCCTCATATCGATCACCCGAATGAAGTATGTGAAGGATGCATTCTCGGAAAGTATCATAGGCCGAGTTTCTCGAAGGAGAAGAGATGGAGAGCATCACGTCCATTGGAGATAATGCACACGGATGTTTGTGGTCCACTAAAGCCTGCATCTCTCGGAGGTAACAATTACTTCCTTACTTTCATTGATGATTTTTCTAGAAAGACGTGGATTTATTTCTTGAAGAGAAAATCGGAAGTATTTGAAGTGTTCAAAGAATTTAAGAACTTGTTGGAGAATCAAAGTGGTTGTCATATAAAAGTCCTAAGATTCGATTAAGGTGGAGAATACACGTCGGATATGTTCGAGAAATTTTGCAGAGATTATGGAATCAGACATCAGTTGACGCCAGCCTACACACCACAGTTGAATGGAGTTGCAGAATCGCACTATATTGGACATGGCAACAAGCATGGTGAAAGGAAAGAACTTGCCACGAGAATTTTGGGCAGAAGCCGTAGCAACAAGCATGTACTTGTTGAATCGTTGTCCTACGAAAAGTGTATGGTTCAAGACTCCTGAAGAAGCTTGGAGTTCAATCAAGCCAAGCGTTTCACTCTTTAGAGTGTTTGGATGTATTGTGTACGCAAAAATCCCGAAGGCCAGAAGGACCAAGCTTGACGATAAAGGTGAGAAATGAATTTTTGTTGGATATGGAGAGAGAACGATGGGTTACAAGTTATATAATCCACTAACAAAGAAGAATATCATAAGCCGGGATGTCGTTTTTGAAGAAGATGGAATGTGGAATTGGGAAGATCCACAAGATAAAGGAAAATCTATAGTTGTTGAAGGAGAAGAAAATGAAGCAGAAGCTCCTGTACCAATTGATGAACCCGATTCGCCACTGGGAAGGACCGAAGTTTAAGGGATATCTATGAAGCAACAGAAGCACAAGAAGAAAATGAGGATGTAAATATGATGTGCTTCTACTTGGATTCTGATCCTATATCATTCAATGAAGCTTCGCAGGAGAAGAAATGGAGGATTGCAATGGATGAAGAAATAAACTCCATTGAGAAAAATGACACTTGGTATTTGACGACGCTGCCGGAAGGCCGTAAAGCAATTGGCGTCAAATGGGTATACAAGACTAAGAAAAATGCCCAAGGAGAAGTTCAGAGATATAAAGCAAGGCTAGTGGCGAAAGGATATCGTCAGAAGGAAGGAATCGACTATAGTGAGGTATTTGCTCCCGTAGCACGTTTGGAGACTGTCAGACTCTTTATTTCACTTGCTGCACAACACAACTGGAAAATTTATCAATTGGATGTAAAGTCTGCTTTCTTGAACGGGTTTCTTCAAGAAGAAATATATGTGGAACAGCCCGAAGGCTACATCAAGGGAGGACAGGAGAATAAAGTCTACAGGCTCAAGAAAGCATTATATGGGCTTAAGCAAGCTCCTCGAGCTTGGAATACAAGGATCGATGAGTATTTTCTGAAGGATGGGTTCACGAAGTGCCCGTACGAGCATGCACTATACATGAAGAAAGACGGTGCAGGTAACGTTTTATATGTTTGCCTCTATGCCGATGATTTGATCTTTACAGGAAGCAAAGAGGCGATGTTCGAGAAGTTTAAGAAAAGTATGGTTAAGGAGTTTGAGATGACCGATATTGGCTTGATGGCACATTTTTTCGAAATTGAGGTGGTGCAAAGCAAAGAAGGAATTTTTATCTCCCAAAGCGCCTATGCTAAGCAAATATTGGAGAAATTCAAGATGGAGTTATGCAATCCAGTAGATACTCCAATCGAATGTGGACAAGAATTTAGAAGATCTTATGATGAGAATCGTGTGGATCCGACATACTTCAAAAGTCTTGTGGGCAGTCTCAGGTACATGGAGACTCCGTATCAATCGCATCTAAATGCCGCAAAAAGGATCTTATGCTATATTAAAGGTACGTTGAAAGATGGTCTATTTTATTCTTCCAATCAAGAAGTTAGACTTGTCGGTTATTCGGATAGTGAATGGGGAAGAGACTTAGATGAAAGGAAAAGCACCACCGAATATTGTTTCTATATTGGGGATGCCGCATTTACATGGTCATCAAAGAAGCAAGCCATTGTGACTTTATCGACATGTGAGGCGGAGTACGTTGCAGCAAGTTCGACCGTGTGTCAAGCAATATGGCTAAGAAATTTGCTAAAGTTCCTTGGATTCACACAAGACGGACCGACAGACATAAATGTCGATAACAGATCAGCAATTTCGTTAGCGAAAAATCCAGTTTTTCATGAGAGGAGTAAGCATATTGACACACGCTATCATTTTATCCAGGAGCACGTGGAAAATCATGAAGTGGAACTGGTATATTGTAGATCAGAAGATCAAGTTGCGGACATTTTTACAAAGCCTTTGAAGCATGACGTATTTGGAAGACTGTTGATGGCGCTTGACATGAGGACGTTAAAGAATTGAGTTTAAGGGAGGATGTTGAAGATATTAAACTCAATTCTAATTTAAGATTCTAAAAGGACCTAGTTACAATATGCATATGGTGGAGGACTTCAAGAAAATACAAGACACTTACAAAGTCAGCAAAATAAAAATGCAAAGGCCGAAGACTCGAGAAAGTGCTTGAGAAAAAAAGAAGATCAAGGCAGCAGCTGAATATTCTAGTATGGCGGCAACATGGACTAGATAATTATCATGGCCTGGAGTCTATAAATACTAGTGTGCTAGTCTTGGTATGAATGCAGAAGAAAAAGTGAGTAAAAAAGAATTAAAAAGATAGTGAAAAGAGTGAGTACTAAAGAGCATCAGCTCTCGTATGAGTCAATAGTTTTTTAGTCTTTGTACCAAAATAAATTTTCTCCATTTTTAGGAAAAGTGTTACATTTCTTATTCTCATTAATCGTTTGACTAATTTACTCTTAAACGATATTAATAAATAAATTATTAAAATTATATAATGAAAATTTAGTAATTAAATTTTTATTATATGATTTTATTAAATTATTTACTATTATCGTTTATGAGTAATTTATGGTCAAACTCGAAGACATTTGACCGGTCAAAGTCAAAATGTAACAATTTTTCCGAAATGGAGGGAGTTCTAGTTTGTATTGAATAAAAGTCGACTTTTTCCATTGCGCAAAATTAAATCGTTCCTAGGATCCTTAAACGCTTAACACACCCAATAGGGAATACTACCAAGTTTAAGGTAAAAACTAGAACATGGACATGGTATTATTAAGTTGAGGGATCCAATAGTAGCTGTTTTGAGATGAGTCTGAACTACGATATGCATGAACTTGAGTGAGCTACTTTCTGGACTCGAAGCCTGACCTACTTTTCTAGTCAAGCGAAGTGTAAGAAGCTCGCCATCCTCCGTTATATTGGTTCGGCTCCCACCCCATGAGATGAGAAAGTGTTTGTAAAAGGTACTGGTTGAGATGATTATGGCTAGGTGAAGTGCTACAAGAACAGAAAAAAATAGTTTGAGAGGTGGCAGCAATGACCAGTGCATCAGTTGTTCGATATACGACATGTAAAGCCTCATATCTCGCAATTTCTACGATACGTTGCTGAGCAGAGAAGATTGTTTGAGAAATGATAACGTCGACCTGTAGATCAAGAAATTACAAAACTGGTATAATATTGAACTTGCAGACAGAATGTGCATAAAAGCGACCTTAGAAAGAATAATGAAAGCCAAGTATGGAACCAACATTCTCTCGATCGAGGTGGCTGGGAGTTTTGATTTCTCGGTGGCATATCGAATCAATACGACCACTAACGGTGATAGTTTCTGGCAATGTTGATACAGTAGAAAGAATTCTGCTGCATGTTCTGTTGATGGGTAATAGTAACAGTATCATGTTTCTGGTATTAATTCCTGTGTTTCTATCATTTTGGTTTGTTGCTTTTGTTTCTCTCTATGTTTGGTGCAAATACAGATAACCAACTTAAATTTGATATATAATCTCTGAACAAAAATGGCCATCGTCTTTATGTCTTAACGTAATATTTTTCCATAAGGCCAATCTTTTTAACCCTTAAGATCAAGTCTCTAATGGAGTATAAGTAAAACGAAAATAGCTTTACTGTAAAAAGGAAATGACATAATTAAAAGACTAATTATAAAGTGAAAAATGAGGTGTTGTGTCATGGTCTCATCGATCACAAAAAACTTATCAGAAGTAGTGTGTCACGTAAATATGTGTTTTCCAAACTTTCTTGGTTGCTCATGGACATCGCAACGGGGACACCATGCTAGAGGCTGAGCCTCCGGGGGTTCCAACAAGTTGCATTGAAAGGGCGCCTCCAATAGAGTCCCTTGTGTTTGAGATGGATGCAGTTGGATCTTCATAACACCGCACCTTGCCTTACATGCATGTAGTTGGTGCCCCAGCACCCAATTCGAGAACATAAACTTGGTCTCCAAATCCAAGTTGAATGGCAAAACAGTAACGGCTTCGCTGCTGTTAAATCGCGGCAAGACTCCATGAATAGTAGCATGCATCGTCGCTCTGCTCGGTCCCTGCTGATGATATCCTGGAAAAACTGCGGTGGGCGAGCTTCCGGTCAGTGAATTTGAAAGAATTATTTCCCTGCTTCTTCTCATTCATCAATCGCATATATATACAAGTATGTATTGCTAGATATCAATAAGGAATCGTATTCCAATTATACTTCTAATTACCAATATTAAGGAATCATAATCCTATTATACTTCTAACACTCACCCTCAGTCGAAACGGGAGGTTGATGAACGTTGAGACTGTTCCGAAAAACGTCAAACAATACTTGTGAAAGTCCTTTGGTGAAACGTCGACTCATAATTAAGACTCGGCAGATTTCATCCATGACGTGCTACGTTGATGTTGTATGAGAGCAGGCAAGGCAAAAGGTCCAATAGCCCTATGGGCTTGATGTGGGTGAGATCCAAGAAGACCAACTTGCTGGGATGGTCTGTACGATGGGGCGATACCAAGGGGCAGTCGGGTATGGGCAAGGAGGACCCAAAATTGGTACACAACCCCACATAAGTGCTCAAGTCTGCAAGAGTAGGGTGGAACAAGGTCGTAACCTCAGGCGAGGTATCAGAAGTCATGGCGACATAATCTGAGAGAGGGACCACATGAGACGGGAAAGTTGGGAGAGGAGAAGAACGAGATGACGACGGAAGAAGAAAGAACTTAAGCACCTAGAGCAGACATAGAGAGAGACACCCAGAATAGGTAGAGAGGATTCAACAGGTGACCACAGCAGTCCAAGATCCAACAACTTGAGCAGAAGAGGTTGATGATGAGGAAAGAAATAAAAAGAAAATATTGCATGGAGAAGGAAAATTCGATTATAGAAATCGAAGTAGGCCGGAGATGGAAGAGGCTCGCCGGCGTAGAGGGTGGGAGAGGGGCGGCCGATCAATTCGGAGAGGCTAAGAGAGGAGGTGACCAGAGGTCAAGGAATCATGGAGGCGGCACAGAGACAACTATGGGTGCCATTCTCAGAGCTAAGAAAGAAGAAAGAAAACAATTTTCATGTAGTAAATTGCAGAAAGCGAGGAAACGACATTTCCGCCACCACCGTTGGATCGTCCTGAGAATTTGACCGTAGCTAACACACGAATCTACATTGTGGACGGTGGAGATCGGATTCCAAGTATATGAACCTTTCCAAACGTTCTGTCGAAGTCAGCTGCTGTTCTGGGTAGAAAGAAGAAGAAAAAGCAAATTACTCGAGCTGCTGTTCTGGGTAGAAAGAAGAAGAAAAAGCAAATTACTCGAGGAAGGCAACAGCGCATGGAGAAAACGCAGCAGTAGAGCTGCGGGAGAAGAAAGATGCTCAACCGCATAAGAAGAAGAGAAATCCGCTGCGTAATCAAAGGAGGAAGACCTGGCCGGAGGAATTGACCACCGGAGAAGAGAGCAGCCCAGCCGCGTGGAGGAGAAGAGATGCGCAAGAGCGCTTGAGAGAGGCAGCCGAAACGGTGGTAGCCGTTGATGCGGCTTGGGAGGTGAACAAAGTAGGAGGCCGGAGAAGAGGCGGCGGCGCTAGGGTCCCCGTGGGGGGCAGCGGCTGGAGGAGGAAGGGGAGCACGCGTGGAGGCGATGGAGAGATAAGGAGAAAGGGAAGAAAAGAGAAGAAAGAGAGAATGGCAAGGGCAATCAGATTGATTGCATTGAGGGAAAAAAATCAGAGAAATTTTAGGGCGGAAGAAAGAAAAGAGGAGAGGCAGGACCAATGCTCGTTGGAGACTTACATGGCTCTGATACCATGAAAGAATTATTCCCTGCTTCTTCTCATTCATCAATCGCATATATATACAAGTATGTATTGCTAGATATCAATAAGGAATCGTATTCCAATTATACTTCTAATTACCAACATTAAGGAATCATAATCCTATTATACTTCTAACATAATTTATGGAGGCACTTAAATCTTCGAATTTCATGTGTGCACCCGGATTGACAACGGAGAAGCCAATTCTCCATTCTGCTGCGACTTCACTACTAGTAGTACTGCTGTTGAACAATGAAACTGAGGCATAATCGACTCTGAACACGGGTGGTAGCGCTGGACCAACTCCTCCTCGAATGAATGTCACGAGGAGCACAGACACCATAAAAACAGCAAACAATATCGGGATTAGGGTGTCACACCTTAATAGATCATACCACGACCATTCTACTTGTTTGGTCGTGGTTGTTAAGGGTGGTGGCTTGGGTGAGTAACAGTCGCCGGTGGTGAAGGGCGGTAGGGGTCGCGGCCGGCAGGGATAGCCCATTACAACTGAACTTCCTGCAGAGTATTCTTGGCGCATCATTGATATTTATTGTATTGATGTTTCAATGTAATTAAATAAATGGTCTGTGATGTGCGTCACCTAATTGCCCGGCTAGCTCCTCTTAAATAAGACACCAGAAAATCAACCAAATTTTGTTTACCATCAATTGTTGTGTATTGATACAGAAAGTTTCCATACTTGTTGTATAGAAAGTGAGGGGAAATTTATATACTACACGAATAAGATCTTTTTCTCTCTCGCTTTTTTTTTTTTTTTTTTTTTTTTTTTCTGACTTATTCAACCGACTTCCCATAAAACAAATACTTCCCTTGATTACAAAGTTTTCTAGTGAATTATGATCAATCTGCTTAGAACTTAGAAGTAACTGCGGCAAGAGTTGGATTGAGTTCTAGGTATCGAAGAGGCGAAAAACATAGAAGCAAAAGCAAATTATCTGGTAGTTGGTAATAAGAGAAAGAACATGTCCCCGACTCTTGCTCATTCATAAAACTTAGGTTGATCTTAATTTCAAGAAGCTGACACATTTCATTTACTAGAGTGCCAAACAGGATCTCAAGGTACTGCTGCGATCATGTCCCTGACTCTTGCTCCTTAGTCCTGCTACGTGGAAGAAGCGTTCGCCCTCCAATTCTGTACGTAATCAAGGTTAGTACTCAGTACCACTTTCTAACATTCTAACAATTGTCATATAACAATGTAACAACAAAATAGCCTCTATTTTAAGAATCCTCAGCGAACACCAAGTAGGCACACAGTAATTTTCCTGTATTCTTCTAAGAATCATATGAACATTTGTGTAACAAATTCTTCTTTCATAAGTATCAGAATCCGGTCTTCAATCTAGCTGCAAATGGTCACAGAGAAACTCCTTCAGCGAAAAGCTCTTTGTCGGCGGATGAAACCGGACTTTCTCCAACGTCAAAAGGTCCAAAAATGTCAGCGAAGTCAGTTCTGGATATATGTGAGCAGGAGGAAGCAATGCGAAGTGTTAGACAATGAAAATCAGCAACCTTTTCTGAAGTGCTTTAGCTTTGAAGAAATTGCCTTTTCCACCAAGAATTTCCACAAAGGTATAGTACATGACACTACACTATGAACTATAATGCTCATGTCTTCTCACATAATTTCAAATTACACAAACTATACACATGATTTTGTTTTTATCGATCTGTCCTGTGGAATAGATAAACAGTCCAACACTAAAGAATGCATGAATATATGATGTAGCATACTCAGGTTTTATAAAATTATTCTTGTCTTGATAACTTGAACTAATCTTCCATTAAGCAAACATTCTGCTTGGTGCAGCAAACATGGTAGGACAAAGTGGCTATTCGGGGGTTTACAGGGGTGATCTTGTGAACTGAAGCACAATAGCAGTGAAGCGTTTAGCAAAGACAACAGCAGTCTAACCAAGGAAATGGAATTTCTCATGGACTTGGGCATTTTTAACCCTGTCAATCATCGTAACACTGCAAAATTGATTGGCTACTGCGTTGAGAGTGGACTCTATCTCATCTTCGAATTCTATGCCAATGGAACTCTCTCCTCTGCTCTAACTGGTATGCGATTCACTCAATGCACAAGGTTTGGAATTACGTTGCAATAGAAAACGCGACAGTATTTTTATGTGACAGATTTATCATGTTGCTGGTCAATCAAGCGCGTCGCTGGACTGGCCGATTAGGTACAGAATCTTGCTTGGAATCGCAGCAGGTCTGCATTATCTACACAAATGTTGCAAACATCGTGACATTGAAGCTGATACGGCCAAGGAAAAAAATAGTTCAAACATGGAAAAAAGACTCCCCACCTTGGTAATGAAAAAATCGGCTCCTTCTCCCTCCCCTTCTTCAAACTCCGATTCGTATTTTTCATAGATAAATCTCTTTTGCATCATATCTAAGGGATTCCTCGGTTCAGGCGAAGAAGCAATGGAACTCGATCATTATCAAACGGACTGCAATCTTTTTCTGTCCGTGAAAGAGAGCCTTCTATTTCTAATAGGCCATGAACTAGATCCGACTCACATAGCTACTTAATAACATACGTTAAAGTCGTACTGGTTTCTGCTAGAGCAGACGAGGAACCGCAGACAAAGCAATGAACGCTACAAAAATTCCAATTGAAACCAGTAACGTAACTGAGAGACACCCATCTTTCTTTGTGTTTAAATGAAGATAGATGAGTGAAGAACTCTAGCCTTGTTCTGTTGTGGTGTTGATAGATCAAATGGAAGGGAATTTATATGAATAGGTTGGTTGATTAGGTAATGGAATGTGGAATAGTTTAAAGAGGTATAAATTGCAGTACATACAGTGGTTTGAAAACAATATCAGAGTGTTGTCAAATACAATCTAGTATATTAGGTTTGTCTTTTTCTTTTCTTTTTTTTACCTTCTTGCTCATGACACCACGTAGAGTTACCATAACTGAAGACAGACTTTGGGAGATAGAGTACAACATAAGATAACAACTATCCATGACTTTCGTTGATGGTCATCGCATAGCAAACTGATATAGGGAATCCTTCGCTGAAATCTAATATACAAAACCTGGTAAGATCAGAAGGTGCAAATACCATCTGAGGTATGAAAACTTTTCACTCTAGCATTCTTTGCATGTATCGTCTTCGCCTCAATAACATTTGTCAATTGTAGTAACAATCAACCTAATTTCATTGTTAAGCTCGGTTGACTAGTAAATGTTCCCGACAAGCATAATAGGATAACTAATATTTAGTCAGATGATACGATTTGATAATCAAGAATTCCTAATAGCGTTTAGGAAGTCCACAAAATTGACATCTCGATAATGTGTTGAAGTCAGATTGCAAACAACAATTGACTGTAAAATTTTACACTTTTTTGTGCTGATCAGATGATTGACTCGGCAGGAGAGTATTGGCCTTGTGCTACTTCATTCATGTCTTTCCTTCTTTCTTTTTCCTAGATTTGTAGACATTTGTGTTCTTACTTTATTCACTTCCAACAGATCACTATTGTAATCTTACCAAGATTAACAATTTCAACATTACAAACATTCAAAAGAAACAACCAGGTTCATGAATAAAGTGGACTTCTAAAGAAGCTGGCAAGCCTGAATAAAGTTAAAATATTTCAAAACGTTAGCAAAGTCACAAATATGTCCATACAAACACCAAAAAGATGTAGCAACCAAAGTTATAAAGAGTTACAAGCAAACTTTATGTACAGGTGACTGTACATGAAAAACACTAGAGTAATTCTGTCATTATAGAAACAACAAATGACACTTCAAGGTTCCTGACAAAATCTGTTCCCTTGACAAGTTCTTCACATACTTTCTTGCAATTATATAATGGTCCAGAGTTAACAAATTCTCTAGTCATCATCCTCCAGCTCTACGATTTGAGCCTTCCTTTCAGCCGCTTTTTCAGCGGCTTTCTTCCTGATGAATATACCCCACCTCATCGCAGCCTTGATTTTAAGCCAGCCCACAACAGCCTTTCCAGAACGGGCCCGGTCCCCATTAAAGGCGAAGCCTGGTGATGGAGCCGGCATGTAAGGTGGGAAGCTATACCCGTCGTCTGGCATGCTAATACCCGCATGGTTCCCCATGCTGAATAGGCGAAGTAAGTGCTGCATGTCTTCATTCTCAAGTATTTCATGACTTCTCATGCGGATTTCATCCTCTGATAAAAAGTCATCAGTCGCCTTATCACGGTTCATGGACCAGTCCTCAAATGGGTTGAGATTAGCTTGTTGGACAGAAGAGTTGCCAGCTTGGAAGGATGATGATTGTTGAGGACGACCAAGGGCAAGACCAACCTGATTATTGTATGTGGCATTCTGCATCTGATTAGGATGGTTTATATGCTGGTCGTGCTGAGTGAAAGATGTATCAAACTGGGAATGTGAATTGGAACTCAAAATGTGAGGTTGGGAGGGATAAGTTGGAGTCATACTGTCATTGTAACCAGAACCTGAATTGCGGGTAAATAAAATGTTAAAAACAGTGAATATCAGCACAAGAATACATGTAGTGCATGAGTTGGCACAGTTTCCATGTACATTTATTAAATGGACTTTAATCAAAGCTTTGGAAAATCATTGCACCAGATAATTTTAGAGCTTTCTGCACCACGGTTTCCTAAATTTGGAAAGAAACGTGTTCTGGTGCAGCAGCTATCTCAACAAGTGTATGGAAAAATTAAAAAAATGAAACATATGTACATGGTAGTTGGTAACAAATGGGGTTGAATAAACGTGCATTTCAAACCATGACAATGTTTGAAGTCACATATGAAAAAGAGCTATTGAGTCATGTCAGAATTAAGAACAAAAGAAAATTAACTTATATGGGTAGCAAAAGGGAAATACCAGCCGATGATTCAAAGCAATGCCGGCCATTATGAACAAATAAGTTCTACATGACTTATCGAAGTTTCAGGAAAGGAATTAACAAAGAAATGTCAAGCCCTTGGGTTTGTCACAAACTAAATTGATTCTTGAATGATCGTTTGTTCATTCCAGCCAATCAGCCACAACGAAATACTCACACGTGCGCACACACAAGAAAGAAGTAAAAAGAAAATCAGAGAGAAGATAATGCTTACCCCCAATCAAGATGCTCTGATCCACTGATGGCTCTGATGAAAGGGACGTAGGCATTCTCTGAGGTGGGAGTTGATTGTCCGAAGAACTAGGATAGCTGACAGGTCCCACAGGAAGGTCAATAAGAGACGAGCTTGACTTCTTAATTTGCTTAAAATTCAAGAGGGATTTCCCATCATACTCCACGACTTGGTTCCAATTATCATATGCTTTCTTTACCCAGGCATCCACATATACCTATAACCACAGCAGATTAAATACATTAAGATAGGTCTCCACTGGTATGGAGTATGGACAAGGCTCATTAAAGTAAACGTCACGGCAAATGAAAGACAATCATTAGTTATCATATGACATAGTATCCCGGACGATCAGAGGTCAAGCTAAGACATGAAACCTAGAGAACTTATTAAGCTAACAAAATGTCATCAACCACCTTTCATAGGTCTCTAGTGACACAACCAAGAGTATACAAACAAGCAAATCAGACAGAAAATCTCCATTACACAACAAACTGGAAGTTCTTAATATCCTATGTTGATTATCTACCATTCAATATAAAACCTCTTTAATTTATAACTCATAGAATGGCAGATCAGAGAACTTGGTGTGCCTAGCTTGGTTGAGTTTTACTTTTACGTCAACAGAGGAATACTTGAACAGAAAAGTATGTACAAATATATGAGGTCATGCTAGCAACAAAAATCCTTAATATTCTACTAGTAGACACACATCTTGAATTTGGACAAAAAGCTGGCGCACCTTCTGGCTGTCAGAAAGTGAATCTGCTGAATAATATTGATCATTGTTTATGAGGCCACTGAGCTCATAGATATTGTTAAAAACAACACCAATTGCTCTTGTATCATCAGGATAGTATATATAAAGCTTCCCACTCAACACACAAGTTTTTGCATGTTCTATGAGGGCATCCCACATCTTATTTGACATACCACTCCCAAGTATCTGCAAAAAGAAGAGAACTTCAGCATATGAAGTCAGTATTTGTAATATGACTATCACATGGAGATACATACACTTCTTAGCTTTCCAGAGTCTCTGACTACTAGCCGGAGGAAATCCTCCACAGTAAATATCCCTGCCTTATTAAGCCTTTTATGGAACGATCCATCCTTCCCAATCTTCTCCAATCTCCATACTTCATCATTCATAGCAGGAGGGTAGTGTTTCTTGTACACTGTCGGGAGTAAATACATGTCAGTTACTTTATCCGAAAACGGAGAAGAATATCAAGAAAGATGGAAACTGGACATAAACAAAAATTAGGTGTACATACATTCCCCACGGTGATCTTTAACAGTAAAAGCCTCTGTCTTGGCTTCTCGTATGCGTATGCCCTCACAATATCCTGATGCAACCTTCAGGCCAAGTCTAAACTTTCTGCTCCTGATCCAACTCGAATTATCTGTAAATGTGAGATCGCCTAGAGTTCCCACACCTTCCTTAAGTGTGACTTGCAAATCCCCAGTCAAAAGAGGTCTCTTTCCTTCACGCTCTTTCACGACATGACTATCGAACTGTTCCTGGTTCCAGCCTTCGTCATCTTCATTGTTGAAGTCACCTTCCAAAACCACAATGTCTAGTTTAACAGATGCTTCAGGTCCAGATGTCACAACATGGCCCGTGTTGGCATCAACAAGTACAACATGAATTGTAGCACCCTGCTCTCCCTCAACTTTCCCACCAGTAAACAGCGGGAGAGAGAGCCTGGACTTGAAGTGAAGCTGCAGGTTTCTCCCATCTGGCCCTTCGAGTCGTTTAGGTGATGACCTGCAGTCTTTGGATCTCAGAAATAACTCCAGGTAACAAATACAGCTAAACAAGTATAGTGAAGAGATACTAATGGAAACGGATACAATGGATAATAAGAAAATTAACTTAAATGGAAGTTTTATATGTTGGAACACCTAAAGAAACGAGGGCTTTAATAAAGATTACTTAAATATAATATCTTAAAAGAATATGAGATGAAAAAGAATGTGCCATAAACCAGAATTTCGAATTTCTATTTCTTAATCAGAAACTTTAGATCGTCATCTTGGAAAAGAAGTTTACTCTTTAGATAGTGCTTCAGGAGTTTTTGCTCCTGAATTGTGCTTGGCTCGAGACTTGGAGATGGGGCAAAAGAATTCAATCGGGCGGGCACTGGAATTCTCACACCTTTTGGGGGGTTCTCATCAACTTAATCTTACTGGAGATTTACAAAGAGCTTTCTAAATAGAGTAACTCACCATAACATATAACCATTATGTTTCAAAAGTCCTGAAGAAACTTATCAAATACAAATGGATGTACGACCAAATACTTTATTTGAGAACTCTAACCAAATTGACTTGTGATCTTGCCAAGACTGGTGACTAGTTGGGTATCAGCTCTATATGAACGCATTCATCTTATTACAAGCATTTTATAAATGTGTAATATCCAATACTATGAAACTACACTAATTCATGAGTTCTATTTGTGCAGAGAAAAAATGAGGCAGCTCCAAACCTTCCATTGAGTCTTGCAGGGCCCAGCTTAGCCAAAGCTCGTTCGACTTCTTCACTCACCTGTTCACCAAAAACTATGTTAAAGAAGTATTTCCCCCTTATCAACATGAACACGTGTAACAGGAATAGCCATCTTACAACTAGTATTAGGTTGTTCATCCCCAACAAAGAAATAAAGTTATACCTATTGGTGTTGTATTTTTCAAGGCATTGTAAATTATGTACCAGTTCCAGAGGTTTTTGAGTTGAGTACAGCCAGATCACAGAGACAGCATATATTAACAAGCAAGCGACTTGAACTAGTTTGCATATTTAACAAGCTACTGGTTCATGATTCCAGAATAAAAGGTCAAAAATACAGAGGAAATTTTTTTTTAATGAGTTCAAGATGTTATTTACATAAAGAACACAAGGGGGCTATGAATCCTTACACAAAACAAGCATGTTGATATATAATTAAGGTAACAACAGATGAAGAAATTTAGGGACATGCCAGTGAGAAATCATCCAATGTGCATCCCATAACAGAAACACAAACCAAGAAAGAAATAAGCATATATTTACCACTCTACGGAGAATCGGTTCCAAGGATGAGCAAAGCTTCTGAAGACTATCCACCTTTAGTGCTTCCACAATAACACTGCATATTAAGTAACTTAGCTCCAAAGTATTGGATTAATTCTGGCATATCAGTATTAGATATTCAACTAATAATAATTGCAATCCAAATATGTACTTGACTTATAGACTTTATTAGACCAAGTGCAGCCACGCATTTAATTGTGTTAGTAGCAACTCACTTGCCTATTGTTCTTCATCTGAATTTGATTAGTCGCTGCACAACGACATCGTAGTTGAGCACCGTAACTGTTCTTTGAAGTTGAACAATGTGTTCTAGTGCTTTGAACTATTTTTATTTGATTTTGGCGTGACACATTTATGTTTGAATTGAGATTTTTGTATTGTCATGATGCTGATTACAACAGCGTCATCTGCACGCAAAAGCTTCTTGTTTGTTTTTGCTTTTTATTTGAACATGATAACTGGTAAATAGTTATTAATCAAACCACAAGATAACACCAAAACGAGTAAGAGTTGGTAAAAGTCGAACCTAAGAGTAATTTTCAACTATATCGGAAGCAAAAGGATTGATGTCTCAAAACATAGTTATCATAGGGCCGTAGCGGCGTCGGCCATAGGGCGGTGTAAATTCTAACAGTGCCCAGCGCACTCGGGGCGATTGTGTCACGGAGCGGCCTATAGCAGCCGCTATTTCCATTTTAAGCTGATTTTGAGGTGTTTGGGGTCAAACTTAGGTTCAAAAGAGATTATTCTTTCTTTTTAGTCAAATACAATTGTCTTGTTCTTTCTAATATCTCAACCCAACTCTCCAGGCCACCTCTCCGGCAAACTAGGGTGTGTCCGACATCAGAGCGACATGGCAAGTACTTTGTTACCTCTTTTGTTTTTCTTTCTTTTTCTAGATTTCTATTTAGTACTGAATTGATTGCTGTGAATATACAGTAACATATTTGGTTTTTCGCTATCTATTTTAGTACTTATTCATATATACATTTTTTTAATATGCGTATAATATACTTCAAAATAGCAGGTCGGCCACTACACTCCGCTATCCGGATCGATACCTATGGTCTGAAATTATAGTGACAGTGGAATAGATTTCGAATCACAGTTAATGCAGCAACTAATTTCACATGGAACAAACTGGTTGGACGATAAGTGAATTGCAGTAGAGCTCTTCTCATATCCCAACACGAGAAGATCAAAGCTATATTATACAAGTTACTCTACTCCTATAAATTGGCTAGGTTCGTAAAACAGTGAATAAACTGGCTTGGTTAGTAAAACAGTGAATAAACTACACTAATCATTACAATTTGCATTGCATAATTGACCTGAATAATGCCACCTATAGCTGTCACAAGACCTTTGAGGCATTTTCCCCAAATTAAGACGAAACAACCAAAACTGGACTGCAATAGGAACTCATCAAGGGATATTTTCAAATCTTTCTAATTAGTAATTACACCAAGATTAACATCTCCTTCCAAGCAAACAACAGCACTAGCCAAGTGGAAATCAAACAATCAAGACGCAGCGAAACGAATGGACGAAACATGTAATTACCTAGCAAGAGCAGGCCTTTTCCTATCTGGTTCCGGCTCCTCGTCAGCTGCTCCACCACTTTCTAAGCTCCTTTTCCCTCTTGCCTTCATCGAATTAGTTCTCTCCATATACCTAGTCTGCATCTACACTTGAATATCACCAACCTACCAAACGAGCAAAACTATTCATCAAACCCTAAAACAAAACCAATCAATTAACCATACAAGCCAAATCGATCTCAGTCGACCAAATTGAACACAGCCATCTCAGATCCCCAATAAAAATCAAGAAACACGAAAACAAAACACTGAATTGACACAAGCCGACAGAAACAAGTAATTAGAACGAAAAGATCGGATTTTTACCAGTTGTGCAGCTGAATAAAGGTAGGAAGAAAGTGGGTTTTGATTATTATACAAAAATGGGTCTCTTCGTCTTTGGTGTAACAGTAGGCTGTTGAGACTTTGTGCTTGGATAGGAGTTAGAGATCTTTTTGGCTTTTGCTTTTTTTCACTTTGCTTTTTCGTTACTGATGATAGAGAGTATCAATTTGCAGCTCTCTTGCTTCAACCTCCTTATATATACGTATAACTTTGGGGTATATTTTCGCTCAAAAGGCGAAAATAGGTGAGTTACCCAGATCCGCGCGTTCACTATGTATTTTGGTACTGTATTTAACAGGAGTAAACTCATTAATTTCAGTTTATTTTAAATTTATTCAGTTCAGTTCATACCTGCTCAATTGTTTTTTATATTACAGTTTCATTCAATTTCTTCGTCAGAACATAACTGAATTGATATAAACTGAACTGAATTTATCTGTAGCATAAAAAACAACAAGTAGAACTGAACTAAACTGAAATTAATGAGTTTTCAGATGAAGAGAAGAGACTTATTGGTGTGTGTTTGTCATTCGGCTAAAAACAAGAAAACCTTATTATAAACGTCTAAATTTTCATTAAATTACCGGTATTGTTTCGTATGTTTTTTCAACCAAACGAGTAAGTGGACCTTGTCACATAATTTAACTAGTACTAACCCGTGGCATCGCCACGGTATAGTTTACTTTTAACAATAAATAGAAAGGAGATGATAAAATAAATTAATCGGAAAAATAAGATAGTCAAATTTGTGTGCACAACGTTGATCGTGGTATCGGTCGGTAGTCATTCTTCATTCAATATTATATCATTGAGTGTTTATTTATGTTAACTATATAAAATGTAAAAATAGGGTCCTACCGTACCCGACCTGTTAATTAGTAACATATACATGTTTGAAAAGAAAAAATTTATCCATCAAACGGAACCAAAATAAAATACAAAAGTATACAACACAATCAATAGGGTTGTTCCCAACAACCCCACGGTAGTATGTGGTCCACCCCACCACACAAAAAAATAAATTATACAAACATAATTTCATATGTTACGGCTGTTTTTCCAACCCCACCGGTTTCCAACAACCCCGCGATGGTATGCGTCACCCCACCAATGACACAAAAATTGTTGTTCTACAAACATAATTTCACATGGTACGGTTGTTTTTTTCCACAAACCCCCTCTCCAGGCCCGTTATGGATGAAGAAAGTAGAGAGAAGATAGAAGAGAGTTCCCCGCCTAGAGATTATCTGGCCATACCCCCCCCCCCCCCCCCGGCCCGGCCCGTCATGGAGATCAAGAAAGTACAGAGAAGATCGAAGACAATTTCCCTGCCTAGAGAGTATCTGCCCCCCCCCCCCCCCTCCGGGTCGTTATGGAGATCAAGAAAGTAGAGAGAAGATCGAAGAGAGTTTCCCATCTAGAGAGTATCATATCTCCAGGTCCGTTATGGATCAAGAAAGTAGAGAGAATATCGAAGAGAGTTTCCCCGCCTAGAGAGTATATCCAGACCCCCCATGTTGCGATCGGGTCTTGTAGCAAAAGTATGGAACGGGTTCGAGTATATGCCAGACCGAACCTGAACATCATTTTCGAACGGAATTGAATTCCGGTTGGATAGAACCAGTCCTTCCAACCAGAGACCGTAGAGAAGAGAACTCTTATACCTCATCCTACCGATTGAATATTATACATAAAGAAAAGAAAATTGAAAGTCTTCACATATAAAATGTTGTTGATAGACATGTAAAGATCAACACACCTCCAATTAGCTCACGTGTATCTCTTCCATCTTCTGGAACTGAAAGAGCACGTTTAGTACACGATTCATAGAACATTCTTAGAAGATTAGTTGAAGGGACTATATCAAGCATAGAGCCAAAGGTCCTCCTAACTGGATCCATGCCCATTAAGAAAATTCATATTCAACAGTAAACCATACAAACTGAAGGTATAAAATATAATTAAGCTTCATTGAACAATGAGCATAAAATCGGAATATAAGTTAAACCTTAGAGATCTCTATAAACATTTAAATTATAATCAAAGCTCGTATACATCATCAACTTACTCACATGTATTTTGTTTACTACTAAGTCGCAAGGTACTTTAGCCACATTTCGTCAATGATAACACCAACTCAACTAATTTACGTGATGGTGGAAAATAAACACGTGCTCAAGGTTAGTCTTCCTTATCCAAGTCGTGCAGTGTAAACTTTGACTCGGCATTTTTCCGCATCAACCTCTGCCTATTAAGAATCACAAATAAAGTGTATTTCTCTCGTATCCAAGTCAAATAATATTTTACAACCACTCCAACCCCATCTGATGGAGCCTATTGTCAAAAAATGAAAATTAACATCAAATTTATCTTGATCCATATCAAATAAAAAAGTAACAACTCAAGAAGAATATGTGTAGCCAACTTTATGAAAGGCCATTGATGCTGCCAGAGCCATAATTATGCTGCTAGAGCACTTAAATTTAATTTCCTAATTATTGTTTAATTAAGTGTGTTAATCGTTGAATACAAATTCTGAAAAATTAAAATGTAAGTTCTACAGCGTAATTAGAGAAAAGAATCTCAACCCCAAAATTTATCCCCATTTCATATTTCCCTCTAAGTCAACTACTAACTATGGTAAGATTCCCCCACCAACAAAAGATACAGACCATCAAGGATCTAGCAATTTTGTTTCCATCGGTTGTCGGTAGGGACCTGAAGGGGAAGACCAAGAAAATTAATTTATTCTGGTTCATCTGAGTTTCCGAAAAGGGGATTTGGTTTTGGTTACCGTGACTTCGGCTTAAGGGTTGATTAATTACAGGGTTGTTAGAAGATATTTTTGGTTTCTATTATTTCTGCCATAAAGCTTCATCCATTCCTAGTAGAGGATCTAGATTCTAGAGCTACCATATCTATATTAACAAACGAAAAGAGGAGTGCAGGAATACAGTCGGATGATTCTTTGTTCAATGAAAATATTTATCAGAACAGAGTGTAGTCGTGTAGAGATTGATCCGATTCGGTACATTCAAGGTGGATTTCTTCTGTTACTGTATACACCTACAACCACAACCATGTTCTGTCACAGGAAAGCAGAAATACGATTGTTAGGCATTGATTTAGAAGAAAATTTGAGTGTTGATGAGGTTGATAAAATTTGTGGATCTTTCCTCTCATCACGTTACTGAAGATACACTTGCCTTTTCCAAATGTTTTATTCAATAATTAACAAAATTAATAAAATAATACTATAATTAATAAATTAAATCAAGTGCTTTGGCAGTATAAATACTGCTCTGGCAGTATCAGCGACCTTTATAAAAACATGCGAGTCATAAGGTCGAAAAGTTTTAGATGAATTCGTCTTGACACGACAAATTTTTCGGGGTTTTTTATGTAAATTTATATGAGATTTAATAAAAACTATATAATGCAGCCAATATATATAAAAAAAAATATTAGTGAAAGATATACTGATTTAAAATGCAACTAATTCCATAAAATTTTACTTTTAATAATAAATAGAAATGGAAAGATAAAATAAATTAATCGAAATGCAAATCTACCTAACTAACATCATCATAATAACACCCAACTGATAATCTATGTGCTAAAACGTTAGCTTCACGTTTAACCTGGCAAAACTTCAGAGAATAAAATTCACCATCAAATACATGAATTTATTTGAAAAGTGAAATAGAGGTGCAAAGCTAAAATTTGTCAATTTAAGAGATTTAATCACCAAAGAACAATCCCATTTCAGTTACTATATGTTGCAACTCAAAATCTCGAACAAATATATTTTTAAAATTTCATTATTTCATTTTATCTTATTTAATAAATTTATATTTTATTTTAGTGAATAAAATGATTTATTTAATTAATAATAATAATCTAGATTGGTGTCTATGGATTCGTCTTGTCATGGTGAATTTAAATAGATGTTCAAAATATTTTCCGAATTTTTGTAGATAAATATATATTAGATTTAATAAAAATTATATATGTAGTAAACATATTTAAGATTAAACAGTGAAAGATATACTGGTTGAAAATGCAACTAATTCCACAAAATTTCACGCAGGATTGAATTAATTTAATAAATACTTTATTTTTAAATTTTTATTATTTAATTGTATCTTATTTAATAAATTTATAATTTATTTAATGTATAAAATTATTATATAATTAATAATAGTATTCAAGATTGGTGTCTATGGAATCGTCTTGCCACGAAGAATTCAAATATATGTTCAAATTAATTTTCAGACTTTTGTATATAAAGTTATATGAGATTTAATAAAAACTATATATGTAATCAACGTACCAAAAATAACTGTGAAATATATAATGGCTAAAATACAACTAATTCTACAAAATTCTACGTAGGACTGGAGTTTAGACTCTTGTGCTTTACATATATAATCCTACATGTTGAACGGCTATGAACAAATTCCATTGTGTATATGCGTGTATCTGGCTATAAATAGAGTTTAAAGAATTAAGTTAATATGACTTTATATTTACTTAAAATAGATATGAGGAGAACTGTTAGGGTTATTAAACACAAATGGTGATATTCTCACAAACAAATTTGACCGTGAATGAAAATAATAGGAATATTCTCACTATATTCTCACTATCTCACCCTCTATACCCGTATAATATGCATTTTAACTATAGTTAGCTTACATATCCCATATAAGTAGTAGGGAAGTTCAACAACTACTTATATTATTCGGATTATGAGGCGTATAGGAGAAAGAAAATTTCAAATTTAATTTAAGAGAATACATCAAATATTAGTGAATTATAAATTATTTATTTTTGGAGGGAATTTGCCACATCAGCTTTTTGCATACGTGACATAGCTCTTCTTTCATCTAGACCATCACTTATATCATATATATATATATATATATATAGATACCGATTATATTTCATTTCAATTCCAACTAAATGTTATTGGTATGTTTTAAATATTTTAGTGTTAATTAAAAGCATTGTCCTTGCTTTTTAATTTAAAATGAATATATGTCACAATACTTTGTGAACCACGTTATATATGTATGAAATATTTAAGCCCAAAGTATGTGATACCCCAAAATCCCTATATACTCCTACATATTGCAGTGTATGTTGGATTTATTATATGATATCCCAATATACAGTAGTATATATTTGGGTCTCAGATGGAGATGTTAATATCATATGGAGATCCAAAAAGTTGGTGGTAAATAACATTACAGTATGATGGCATATTACAGTATGATGGCATGATCCATGTGTCTATGGACAGATTTCATTGAGACACATAAATAGTTCGATGCAAAATAAAAGATAGTGGTAAGAATAACATTAGGACAACATAACAGCAACAGATCGTATTCCACAGTGAACACCAATCTATCCCAAATAGCATTCAATGGAATATGCAACACTATTAGCTAGGTCATTCACAAATGTTGGAAGATTTACTGTTTAAACTACCATATATAGTGAATTGGGTAACCCGAAGTTGGTACCCTGTATGAAGGTGAGTTTGAGCTAAATGAAGAGTGGTGAGTGGGGCTAATATTGCAAATATTCAAAAATTTGAAGGACCGGATTTGCAAAATTAATACGAGGAGATCATTGTAATAAACGATACTCCATCCGGCTCATAGAACTTTATACGTTACGGATGGTATATATATTGTTTTAGGTGAAAACTTATATAGATGAGAAAATAGAAAAACGTGGTAAAAATGTTCTTAGTGTAACTAGTGTTAACGGGCTGTTTGGGTCGGAATTATAATTGAGTCCATTTTAATTGAGGCGAATTAATGAATAGTGACTAAATTTTAATTAAGTTGTTAAAATTTGTGTTTGGTATAAAATTAAAATTTTATAGGGGTTGAAAGATAGAATAAACATAATTGAGTTAGGTACAATTATCTATTTGAAACTAAATGCTCCATTTTAATGGTATGGCCAAACACAATATGGGTTCTCTCAATTAAAATGGAAAGTGAATTTTAATCCAAACAGTCTGTTAATTATTTATAATGTGTGAGACCATTGTCATTTTTAATAATATAACACTTTAAAATGAAAAACATATCCTTAATCCAATTCCCCTCTAGCATCTTTAAATTTTAAACTCACCCTCAACATCTTTTATAGTCACTTGGCCCATTGCATAAAAACACACTTGTCCCACACTACCACTTGTTTATTTATGTTATTTTAACAATTAGTGAACTCATGAATACGGATTCACGTATAGTCTTAAATAAGAAACTAAAATAAAAATGTATATTTTTAATAGTAAATTATGTACTTTGTGTCTTTGGATTTTTTATTATTCATTGTGTGTGCAATAGTTTTCTATTATAATAATATATATATGAAATATTGTGGGACAACTAAAATACACTAAATGTGCAAAATGATCTAGTACGGGGGTTATTGCATAAACATTGTATTATACATCTTTCTCAAATAAATGGCTAGGCCAGTACTGAATTCTTTTTAATATTAATAGCTTTAAATATTACTCATTCGTCCTAAAATAAATATCACGGGGTATTTTTTATTCTGAACATAAAGATTAGGGAGAGAAATATATAGAAGTTTTGTTTGTATTTGTGGACCCAAATAATTCAATTTAATACATCAATACCAACCAACTACGACTTAAATGTTTAATAAGTTGATTAAATAAATTAAGTAATGACATTTTATATAAATAAAGTGAATTTGAGGGATATAGTTTTATCAAAAAGGGAAAATAGCATTTATAGTGAGAGATTATAAATTGAATATATGACATTTATTCTAAAGCATAGGGATTTACAATTTTCGGAATAGAGCATCATTTTGTTTCTCGATAATTACTTTTTCAATTTCAAATAGTGTATATTTAATACACATGTATTACTTGCTATTATTAAAATATGATCTATATAGCTTAACATATATTGTTAATTTTGTTATCTGAGAGAAGTATCTCACAAAACATGTTCCAACATATGGAGCCGAGAGAGGTGGTTATATAATTTTTCATAAAGTAGGTGTAGTTGATAAAATCATATGTCTCGAACTTGAGAGATGTAAAATTTATTCATTTATATTAAGTTTGCAATAATCCTGCTCACAAATTGACGATTCCAACCACTAGTTAGGGAGGACATTTAAGTGGAAATTTAGCATGTGTGAAGTTTATCTACATCAATAACGAATTAGAGTCTTCAATACCATGATAAAATTTCATATCATCTAGCTACAAACTCAAACTTCTAGAGAGATCTGCAATTTAGGCATTTATATTAATTATATAATAGTAGTTACTGTTAGTATTTTATTGTTCAAGAGTATAGAATGTAAATATACTAATTATCAGGAGAAACCAACATATGAAAAGACGAAGAAAATACTCAAACAAACTATTTGCGGGTTGTTTGACATGGAACTTTGATTGAGTGAATCTTAATTGGGTTATAACTGATGAATAATAATTAAATTTTAAATGAGTATGAAAAAATTTGAATTTTGGTATATAATTAAAATTTTATAGGATTTGTAAATATTAGTTTTAATTAAATAGTGACTCAATTAAAATATTATAATTATTATCAACTAAAATGGTAAGACGAAAAATGCAAATATGTTCGGCTCAAGTAATATTATATAAAAGTGGACAACTTTTTTAATAAGTAGGGAGTATGTTTTTATGATTTTATCCATAAGTATGCTCATGTGGCTTATTTCAGGGCATATATAATACTTTGTTTAAAAAAATAAAATGATAAAAGGGTCACGGTTTGAAGGGGGTTGGTGGAGTGGAATGTAAAGATCTGAGCCGTTGGATAGGCATATTGTGACGGGTTTATGATGAGTTCAACAAACCCACGTCACTTTTTTGTCAAAGACATAGGTCCTGTCCAAAGCTGACCCACCCGATAGATAGAATACATGATGATGTGGCTATTTATCATCCTTTTCTATTTCATAATGAGTTTTGACAACTGTGAGTACGGCTGCAATTTGCCAAATTGACCTTTTTTAATGTTATTTAGAATTGTCCACATTTTATTATCAAGAATTCACGAGTTTCCATATACTTTTTGTTTTTAACACGTTTGGAGGAATAGTTGCAACATACCCTGGACCTGGATAAATTTCCAGAATGAGACAACCGGGAAGCAAACCTGGGCAGCCTTCTTGAATGGATTGCTAGTTCCGGCTTGCCCCTAAAAGTAATTCCTCATCCCGACACATGCACAACTTTCCTGAATGAGACAACCAGGAAGCAAACCTTGGGGCGGCCTTCTTGAACAGATTGCTAGTTTTGGCTTTCAGCTAAAAATAATTCCTCCATCCCCGAGACATGTATCGCTTAGGATGATGTCTAGGGAGTAGCACTCAATAGTCAAGACCAATATGCATGTTTATGTTAGGAAATGTCGGATTGGACAACTAGGGATATTTATTGGAGTATTAATGTAAATGATTAGATTCCACTTATCTCTACAAGTTATGTATCAAAGCTGTTGGATTATGCCCACCTAGGTTTCAATCTCCACAAAGACAACTTTTGCCCCCTATTAAATTTCATAGCCTCGCAAAAGAGGTTGAACCGGCCACATGTGCAGTGAAGTATTGGAGTATTAATATAAATCACTAGATTCCGCACATCTCTACAAGTTCGAGCTTTTAGATGAGTTGAAGTTCTATCAATGTTGTCAGTCTCCCCCATCATGTAATGTATAGTATTTTGTTAGTTTGATATTAAATTACCTACCTTTCAAAAAAAAAAAATGATACTTTATCCGTGATAAATTCTATTTTATGGCTTCACCTAATGTGACTTTTTTTTACGATAGATTTACCCTTGTGATAAATTTATGTGCATTTATTTATTTGTATTATATATGGTATATAATAAGAGTAACTTTTGCGATAGACCGTCTCTCGGAGAGACCAAATCAAACATCACATATTTTGTACAAATATCGCATGTTTATCTTCAAACATCACATGTTAATAAATGCATGCAATGCAAGTATAATGCAGGTTTATTATACACATGATGTTTGAAATTAAACATATTATGTTTGTACGTAAATATGTGACGTTGAATTGGTCTCTCCGAGAGACGGTCTCTCGCAAAAGTTTGTAATATAATAAAGGACTATTTGGTACTCAACTAAAGTGCGATACAATAATCAAGAGAGATAAGCTACCCTAATTTACACATTCTCAATCCCTTTCCACAATCTCGAGTCTGGAATTGTTAGAGTGTTATTTTATTGTATCCATTTGCACTCGTAATTAGTCATGATACGTTGATAGTTATAAACTTCTTAATTTGGACTTTAATTTGAAATTTACAGTTGATATGTATTTTGGATATCCGAATCGATGGCGTTGTTCATTACTATCGTATTGTTTGGTAATTTGGACTTTAAGGTTTACATTTAATGTATTTTTAGGGGAGTACCTGCAATTAATCCTTACGGTGGCAATGCCCGGGCTACGACCACACGTCAAAGCAGCGCATCATCAAAGCCAACACTATATCGGTCCTTGAACAATAAAGATAAAAACCTATAGGAAGGAAATGATTACCATTTGCTGAAATGGTTTATAAAGTATCAACAGTGATCCTGCTTCTGTTGCTTTTTGGAGGAACCTTCGATACATGTCAAGTATGTTGTTATTTGGAGAAGATTGGATCGATCTCTGTTACCGGAAAAGTTCAATTGTAGTGCAACCACAGTGGATCTTCAGGCAGTGGAAACCAAAAGAAATTCAAATATGATTTTAGAGCCTGTATTTAGTGCATGTCAAGCATTTTGAAGCGGATGAGTTGAACACCCATAGGCAAGGGACTATTGGTCCTATCTAGAACGAAATGCAAAGAAATACAAGCACATATATCATTTAGAGCCTGTCGAGCTTTTTGGAGACGATGAGTTGAACACTCATAGTCAAGAGACAGCTGGTCCTCTTATGAAGGTATCCAAGAATCCAATTAAACATTGAGCGGCTATAGATTAGAGGTGGCAAAGTCTTCACATTCTTGCCCAAGTTGAAATGTTTGCAACTGTGGGGCTTGTTTGCAATCAGCAGGGTCTGCATCCAAGGTCCAAGATGCAGGGATTCAAACATGTGAATACTCTGATATGAACATTTTCCACATCCATTTTCGCAAAGGTCAACCAGTCATGTTTGATAACGTGATAATCAAGCATTCGGTTTAAGTTGGTAATTATATGTTTTACGGTGTGCCTTCCGCAAATCAAAAAGGGAGGGCGATTACTGTATGGATGTCGTTAATTGCCATAATTGGTCTGAGGAAAAGATCCATGGCTTTAAGTTTTTTAAGGGATACTACAATTGTATACGTCAGGGTCGAGGTGAGCCAAAAAACTGAGGTCGGAGAACTTCCTTCATCTGCCCTCTTCAAATAGCAATTGCCCTGCCATATGCGTAGGTGTTGAGATGCTTGCCTTTCAAGCATCACCAATATAACTCATGAAGGATCTGGTTGCCTGACCATGATTGTAAAACAACTGAGGATGTTTGTCAGCTATGGTCCCGATGGAGAGGGTTCCCATGGGGGCATTTCAGCAAGGATTAAATGTGCAGTGTCAAATAGGGTTTGTATCTTAAGGCATGTCGGAGCAACGTCTCGTACATCCCTGCAGATTTCAGATGTGGACAAGATGCAAAATAGTAATGCTTTTGTGCATACGTTGGAAAGGCCTATGAACCAGTTAGGGGCACTGTCATGGAAATATTCATAAAGGAAGATATTCCTGAACTTCAAGAATATTTGAGAAAGCACTCTAGGGAGTCCAGCCATGTGTCTCCAATGCATCAAACACCTCAGTCCTTTAAGCAAGCAACTTACTTGACAACATAACATATAAAGAAGTTAAAAATTGAATATGGCATTGAACCATATACTTATTTCCAGAAATTAGGAGATGATGTGTTTGTGCTGCTGGGTGCTTGATGAGACTATAATTTAGAGTCTCATTTGGTCTTTTTTAGCGGTCTTTGTTCGTAGTTTTATAGTGTTTTTGTGCGTTTTTATGTTTGGTATTTTGTTTATGTTTTGTAGGATTTTTGTGTTCCGAAGGTGAAAACCGGAGTGAAAACTATGGTTCTATAGATTTGAATTTGGAGTAACTGGGCGAAGACGGGAGTGGATTCGGAGTTCGGACGAAGATTTGAGAGCCGTTTTAGCGAGACTTGCAAAAGTGAAGATTTACGGAGCAGTCTAGCCATTTTGGACATAACTCTCTCATATGATGTCCGATTGACCTGATCTCGGTGGCCATGCAAAGATAATTCAAAGGGCTACAACTTTCGATTTGGAAGCATTGGAAAATTCTATTTGTAGAAAAAGTTACGAAGGTTTTGAGCTCGCCGCGGCGAAATTTCCCGAAGCAAAAAGAAGGCTTAACGGTGTTTCTCGCCGCAGCGAGTATATTCTTCGCCGGGGCGAGATTTGCGTGGGCGATTTCTGGCCGAATTCTGGATGGATTTTCTTCGTTTTTTCTCCTATAAATAGATTTATTTCACCATAACTTCAATCATAACTTATTCTAAACCCTATTTGGGACCTAAGAACACTAGTTTATCATTGATTGATCTTTGGAGCTTGGTTTTCATCTTGTAAGAATCATCGACATCGAATTCTTGGTAATTTATTGATAACTCTCTATTGCTTATCTACAATTCTTTATTTTCTTCTGTTTATCGAATTGTATGATCTTGCATGCGATTATCACCATGTTTATGCTCTGCGTATTCAATACCATGCCTTCTTTCGTCTTCAATTCCATCATGAGTAGTTAAACCTCTCCAGAACTCGGTAGTTATGTGATGGTTATGCAAATTCGAATCTAGGGTTTATATTTGTTCATATAGGTTCGTCTAGTTTTAAATCTTCGTAAAACCTTCAATTCAATAGGCTAGTTTTAAATCTTCAAAGTTGTTTTGGTTAAGGATCATGGCATGACAACCCACGATTACTCTAGTTTTAAATATTCAAATTACAATCGGTTGAATTGAATTGATTGCTTTCTGTACGCTGACTGTGTGAAAAATATGAACGATTACCTAGTGTTGAATTAGCATAACCGGATCATCGCTACCGTGTTCGCTCTTCTTTCCATTGATTTTCACCAACTAGTTTTCTTCTGTTTCCTGTGTTAGGTTTAGTTTAGGTAAAAATACAAATTTTCAATTCTTGTTTTCTGCAAACATCTCTGTATTTGCTATGCATCACTATAGTGGCTTAGTTAGCTCCTTAGCGAACGATCCTGTGGTTTAGCTTTGTCTGTCTATAACAACTTCTTACTACTTGGTTTTCTAAGTAATAATTTGAGCACATCAGGCTATTATCATATGAGAGCTTTAGATTCTTGCATTCATGTTGATGTTGACTTTTCACTAGAAAGTGTGTCTGAATGCAATTGTTCGTTGAAAGAATACCAATCTACTACTTCAAGCGCAACCTGAAAGGAAAATTCATTGAGGACGATAAAAATGAACATTTGTGCCAGAATAGAAGTTGTTGAAACCTATGAAAAAGAAGATAAATTGATAAAAGAATATTTTGAAAGAAAGATCCATAGATTTCTGCTAGAGGTAAAAACCTTGGTGGCAGGCAGGATTCTTGAGTTCTGAGAACGAACCAAAGGTGCATCCAGCGGAGCAAAACCTGGAATATAAACTAGATCTTCTTTGTTTATAGCTGCATACCATGTGCAATCTCAAGGAATCGATTTATTACCTTATATGGCATGGAATCAAGTGCAATTCTACATTTGTAACAAGGAAACAATTATGGCGCAATCAGCATTTAAGCGCACCATTATCGCAAGAAATGAGCCTTTATGGTGCAACCATCGTTTAGACGGAATTCTTAAGTCGCAGGGAGGGTTAAGTTATGGCGCAACCAGCCCTCAGGTGCAATTCTGTTGTCACAAGGATGAGCAGTTTGTTGCAACCTACTTTCAGGTACAATTCTGTTGTCTCAAGGAAGGAGCAGATATGGCGCAACCAGCCTTCAGGTGTAGTTCCATCTTCGCAACAAGGAAGCACTTATGACGCAATCAACCTCCCGGTGTAATTATATCATCAGAAAAAGTAGGCAGTTATGTTTGCCATCAGCAGTGGCTGAATCTAAGGTCCAAGATGCAGGGATTCAAACATGTGAAAACTCTTAAATTAACCATTCACATATCCTTTTTCGCAAAGGTCAACCAATCATGGTTAATAACATGCTCAATCAAGTATTCAGTTTAAGTTAAGAACGATATGTTTTACGCGGTGTCTTCTGCAAATCTAAAAGGGAGGGCGATTACTCTATGGATGTCGTCAATTGCCATAATTGGCCTGGGGAGAAGATTCATGTCTGTAAGTTACTTTACGGGATACTACAATTGTATACATCAAGGTCGAGGTGAACCGAAGATTCTGAGGTCGGAGAACTTCCTTCATCTGGCCTCTTCAAAGTGCAATTGCCCTGCCATTTTTCGTAGGTCTTTAGATGCTTGCCTTTCAAGCATCACCATTATGACTCATGAGGGATCTCATGGCCTGACCATAGCTGTAAAACAACTCATTATGTTTGTCAGCTATGGTTCCGATGGAGAAGGTTCCACTACAAGAATTCTGTTGTAACGGGACGGAAAGGGGCGACGGATAAAATCCGTCGCCCCTGTAGCGACGGATCGCTAATTGGGGCGACAGATTCTATCCGTCGCCCCGTTTGGCGATGGATAAAACTTATCCGTCGCTACAGAGAGACGGATAATTTTATCCGTCGCTACAGAGCGTTGACCAAAATTTAAAAAAAAAAAAAAAATTTAGCGACGGATAGATCTATCCGTCGCTATTTTTAGCGACGGATAGTAGATCTATCCATCGCTATATAGCCGGAAAATTAAAAAAAATAAAAAACGTTAGCGACGGATCTATCCGTCGCTAAAAGCCTAAAAAAAATATATATATCTCCTCCACCACCTCCTTTCCTCCACCACTTCTCCTCCATTTCTCCTCTCCTCCTCCTCCCACCACCACCTTTCTCCTCCCACCACCTCCTTTCCTTCCACCACCATCTCCTCCACCACCACCATCCACCACCATCCTCCACCACCACCTCCTCCACCACCATCTCCTCCACCACCATCCTCCACCACCACCATCTCCTCCACCACCTCTCCTCCATTTCTCCTCTCCTCCTTCTCCACCACCATCTCCACCACCACCACCACCACCTCTCTCCTCCCACCACCACCGCACCACCACCCTGCCACCACCACCATCTCCTCCACCACCACCACCACCACCCTGCCACCACCACCACCTTTCCTCCTCCCACCACCACCGCACCACCACCACCCTGCCACCACCACTGCCACCACCGCACCACCACTGCCACCACCGCACCACCTTTCTCCTCACACCACCACCGCACCGTACGAATACAAATTGGATAAGAATATAAAAATTCGAATACAAATTAATCCGTATACGAATACAAATCAATATCTTGTATACGAATACAAATTGGATACGAATTAATCCGTATACGAATATAAAAATTCGAATACGGATTTTATTTTTTTTAAAAAAAATAGAAATGGGGCGACGGATCTATGCGTCGCCCCATTATCAATTTAAAAAAAAAAAGGGTCAAAAATGATAATCCGTTGTCCAATCCGTCGTGAATTGGACGACGGATTATTATCTGTCGCCACAGCTCCAGCGGGGCGACGGAATTTCTATCCGTCGCCCGATCCGTCGCCAGAGCTGGGGCGACGGATAGATGGTCCGTAGCGACGGATCTATCCGTCGCTACGGACCAGATTTTTTGTAGTGTTCCCATGGGGGCATTTGAGCGAGGATTTAATAGGCGTGTTCTAACATGTTTAGAGTCAAATCATATTTTTAAAAGCATAAAGGGAAGATCGTGTATAGTGTCAGATAGGATTTGTATCTTAATGCATGTCGGGGCAACGCCTCGTACACCCCTGCAGATTTTAGATGGACTAGAGGCAAAATAGTAATGATTTTGTGCATGCATTGGATAGGCCTATAAACCCAATTACGGGAACTGTCATGTAAATATTCGTAAAGGAAGATATTCCTGAACTTCAAGAATATTTGAGAAAGCACCATACGGAGTTCAACCATGTGTCTCCAATGCAAAAAACACCTCAGCCCTTTAAGCAAGCAAGTTACTTGACAACGGAATATATAAGGAAGTTAAAAATTAAATATGGCATTGAACCATATACTTACTTCCAGAAATTAGGAGATGTAACGTTTAGGCCTGCTGGGTGCTATTATCATATGAGAGATTTAGAGTCTTGCGTTCATGTTGATGTTGACCGTTCACTAGAAAGTGTGTCTGCGTGCAATTGTTCGTCGAAAGAATATCAACCTACTACTTACAATGCAACCCGAAAGGAAAATTCAACGGGGATGATAAAAATGAGAATTTATGCCTGATTAGAAGTTGAAACCTATGAACAAGAAGATAATTTGACAAAAGAATATTGTGAAAGAAACATCCGCATATATCTGCTTAATGTATAAACCTGGCAAGCGGGATTCTTGAGTTCTGAAAACGAACCTGAGTTTCATACAGAAAAGCAGAACCTAATATATAAACTAGCTTTTCTTTGGCTGGAGCTGTATACCAAGTGCAATATCTATGAGTCGATTTATTACCTTATATAACATGGCATTAAGGTGCAATTCTATCTTTGCAACAAGGAAGTATTTATTACGCAATCAACATTTAAGTTCAATTCTATTATTGCAAGAAGTGAGTAGTTATGGCGCAACCATCGTTCAGGTGGAATTCTTATGTTGCAAGGAGGTTTCAGTTCTGGCACTACAAGCCTACAGGTGCAATTTTGTTATCACAAGGAGAAGCAGTTTGTTGCAACGCTCGTGCAATTATGTTGTCAGAGGAGGGAGCATACAACGCAACCAAATTCTTCAGTGCAGTTCTATCTTCACAACAAGGAAGTTGTTATGACGCAATCAACATCCCGTTGCAATTCTATCGTCGCAAGAAGTGAGCAGTTACGTTTGCAATCAGCAATGGCTACATCCAAGGTCCAAGGTGCAGAGATTCAAACATGTGAAAACTCTGATATGAACCATTCCCATATCCATTTTCACAAAGGTCAGGCATTCATGGTTGATACCGTGCTCAATTAAGCATTCGATTTAAGTTGGGAACGATATGTTTAATGGTGTGCCTTCCACAAATCTAAAAGGGAGGGCGATTACTCTATGGATGTCTTGAATTGTCGTAATTGGTCTGAGGAGAGAAGATTCATGCCTTTAAGTTTTTTTAAGGGATACTACAATCGTATACGTCAGGGTCGAGGTGAACCGGAGATTCTGAGGTCGGAGAACTTCCTTCATCTGGCCTCTTCACAGAGCAATTGCCCTACCATTATGTGTAGGTCTTGAGATGCTTTACTTTCAAGCATCACCATAATGACTCATGAGGGATCTGGTTGCCTGGCCATGGCTGTAAAACAACTTAGGATGTTTATCAGCTATGGTCCCGATGGAGAGGGTTCCCATAGGGGTATTTCAGCGAGGATTCAATGTGCAGTGTCATATAGGGTTTGTATTTTAATGCATGTCGGAGCAACGCCTCGTACGCACCTGCATATTTCAGATGTGGACAAGATGAAAAATAGTAATGCTTTTGTGGATGCGTTGGATAGGCCTATAAACCCAATTACGGTTACTGTAATGGAAATATTCACAAAAGTAGATATTCCTGAACTTCAAGAATATTTGAGAAAGCACTATACGGAGTTCAGCCTTGTGTCTCCAATGTATCAAACACCACAGTCCTTTAAGCAAGCAAGTTACTTGACAATTGAATATATAAGGATGTTAAAAATTTAATATGGCATTGAACCATATATATACTTACTAATCCAGAAATTAAGAGATGCAGTGTTTGTGCGTGTTGGGTGCTATTATCATGTGACAGATTTAGAGTCTTGCTTTCATGTTGATGTTGACCTTTCACTAGAAAGTGTCTGAATGCAAATTGTTCATCGAAAGAATATCAATCTACTACTTACAGTGCAACCTGAAAGGAAAATTCATTGAGGATGATAAAAATGAACATCTGTGCCAGAAAAAAAGTTGTCGAAAAATCTATTTTTGGTACTCCAGTGTGAGACATTTCCGATTTTGGTACTTCAGAGTGGTTGAGTCTAATTTAGGTACTATTTATCTATAACTATTTACGATTAAGGTACTAATTGTAAATTAGATGGTGGGTGTGCAAATCAGTACAAAGTTACAATTAACCTAACCCTAATTTCACGTGAGTTCGATCAATTGAAAGTCGATTGAAACAAAATTGATGAGAAAACCTACAAAAAAGAATCTGCCGAGGAAGAATCTGACGCTTGTGAGTGGGACGAAGTACAAGATATTTTGTGAGCGATCAATATTCAATGTCTATCTTTTGGCGTTTGACATTCGCTCGCACGTGAATGCGATGGTGCAATTCATAAATCCAATTAGTACCTAAATTGTACATAACTATTGATAATTAGTACCTAAATTGGACGCAACCACTCTAGAGTATCAAAATCGAAAATGTCTCACACTGGAGTACTAAAAATGGATTTTACCCAAACCTGGCATATAAACTGGCTCTTCTTTGTCTTGAGCTGCATACCAAGTGCAATCTCTAGGAGTTGATTTATTACCTTGTATGGCATGATATTCTGGTTCAATTCTATCTTCACAACAATGAAGTAGTTATGGCGCAATAGCATTTAGGTGCAATTCTATTATCGCAAGAAGTGAGCAGTTATGGCGCAACCATCATTCAGGTGGAATTCTTATGTGGCAAGGAGGGTTTTGTTATGGCGCTACCAGCCTACAGATGCAATTATGTTGTCACAAGGAGGATTAGTTTGTTGCAACGTACTTTCAGGTTGAATTATGTTGTCGCGAGGAGGGAGCAGATACGGCGCAACCAGCCTTCAAGTGCAGTTCTATCTTCGCGACAAGGAAGTTATTATGACCCTATCAACATCCCTTTGCAATTCTATAGTCGCAAGAAGTAAGCAGTTATGTTTGCAATCAACAGTGGCTCCATCGGAGGTCCAAGATGCAAGGATTCAAACATGTGAAAACTTTGATATGAACCATTCCCATATCCTTTTTCGCAAAGGTCAGCCAGTCATGGTTGATAACGTGCTCAATCACGCATTCACTTTAAGTAGGGAACAATATGTTTTACGGTGTACCTTCCACAAATCTAAAAGGGAGGGAGATTACTTTATGGATGTTCTGAATTGCCATAATTTTTATGAGGAGAAGATCAATGCTTGTAAGTTTTTTTTAAGCGATACTACAATTGTATACGTTAGGGTCGAGGTGTACTGAAGATTCCGAGGTCGGAGAACTTCCTTTATTTGGCCTCTTCAAAGAGAAATTTCCCTGCCACTATGCGTTGGTCTTGAGATGCTTGCCTCTCAAGCATCACCATTATGACTCACGAGGGATCTGGTTGCCTGACCATGGCTGTAAAACAACTCATGATGTTTGTCAGCTATGGTGCCGATGGAGAGGGTTCCCATAAGGGCATTTCAATGAGGATTTAATGTATAGTGTCAGATAGAACTTGTATCTTAATGCATGTCGGAGCAATGCTTCGTACACCCCTGCAGATTTCAGATGTGGACAAGATGCAAAATAGTAATGATTTTTTGCATGCGTTGGGGGTAGGCCTATAAACCCAATTACGGGCACTGTCATGGAAATATTCGTAAAGGAAGATATTCCTGAACTTCAAGAATATTTGAGGAAGCACTCTACGGAGTTCAGCCATGAGTCTTCAATGCATCAAACACCTCAGTCTTTTTAAGCAAGTAACTTACAGGATAAAAAAAACATAGAAGGAAGTTAAAAATTGAATATGGCATTGAACCATATATATACTTGCTTCCTAAAAGTAGGAGATGCCGTGTTTGTATCTGTTGGGTGCTATTAACATATGAGAGATTTAGAGTCTTGTGTTAATGTTGATGTTGACCTTTCACTAGAAAGTGTCTGAATGCAATTGTTCATCGAAAGAATATCAATCTACCACTTCCAGCACAACCTGAAAGGAAAATTCATTGAGGATGATAAAAATGAACATTTGTGCCAGAAAAGAAGTTGTTGAAACCTAGCATATAAACTAGCTCTTCTTTGTCTAGAGCTGCATGCCAAGTGCAATCTCTAGGAGTCGATGTATTACCTTATATGGCATGACATTCAGGTTCAATTTTATCTTCACATCAAGGAAGCAATTATGGCGCAATATCATCTAGTTCAATTTTTTTTTATCGCAAGAAGTGAGCAGTTATGGCGCAACCAACGTTTAGGTGGAATTTTTATGTCGCTAGGAGGGTTCAATTATGGCGCAACCACCTTTCAGGTGCAATTGCGTTGTTACAAGGAGGAGCAGTTTGTACGTTGCAACGTACTTTCAGGTTGAATTATGTTGTCGCAAGGAGGGAGCAGATACGACGCAACCATCCTTCAGGTGCAGTTCTATCTTCACAGCAACGAAGCACTTAAGACGCAATCAAATCCCGGATCAATTATATCGTCGCAAGAAGTGAGCAATTATGTTTGCAATCAGCAGTGGCTGCACCCAAGGTCCAAAATGTAGAGATTCAAATATGTGAACCATCTGATATGAACCATTCCCATATCCATTTTTGCAATGGTTAGCCAATCATGGTTGATAACGTGCTCTGTTAAACATTCGGCTTAAGTTACGAACTATATTTTTACGGTGTGCCTTCCGCAAATAAAAAGGGAGGGCGATTACTATATGGATGTTGTGAATTGCCATAATTGGCCTGAAGAGAAGATCCATGCCGGTAAGTTTTTTTAAGGGATACTACAATTGTATACATCAGGGTAGAGGTGAACCGAAGATTCTGAGGTTGGGGAACTTACTTCATCTTGTCTCTTCAAAGTGCAATTGCCCTGCAATTATGCGTAGGTCTTGAGATGCTTGCCTTTCAAGCATCGCCATTATGACTCATGAGGGATCTGGTTGCCTGACCATGGTTGTAAAACAACTCATGATGTTTGTTCGCTATGGTCCCGATGGAGAGGGTTCCCATGGGGGAATTTCAACGAGGATTTAATGTGTAGTGTCAGATAGAATTTGTATATTAATTGATGTTGGAGCAAACGCCTCGTACACCCCTGCAGATTTCAGATGTGGACAAGATGCAAAATAGTAATGCTTTTGTGCCTGAGTTGGAAAGTCCTATAAACCCAATTACGGGCACTGTCATGGAAATATTCATAAAGGAAGATATTCTGAACTTCAAGAATATTTTAGAAAGCACTCTGCGGAGTTCATTCATGTGTCTCCAATGCATCAAATACCTCAGTCCTTTAAGCAAGCAACTTACTTGACAACGGAACATATAAGGAAGTTAAAAATTGAATATGTCATTGAACCATATATAAACTTACTTCCATAAATTAGGAGATGCAGTGTTTGTGCCTATTGAGTGCTATTATCATATGAGAGATTTAAAGTCTTGCGGTCATGTTGATGTTGACCTTTCACTAGAATGTGTATATGAATGCAATTGTTCATCGAAAGAATATCAATCTACTACTTTCAGCGCAAACTGAAAGGAAAATTCATTGAGGATGATAAAAATGAACATTTGTGCCAGAAAAGAAGTTGCTGAAACCTAGCATATAAACAAGCTCTTCTTTGTCTAGAGCTTCATACCAAGTACAATCTGTAGGAGTCGATTATTTACCTTATCTAGCATGGCATTCAGGTTCAATTCTATTTTCGCAACAAGGAAGCAATTATGTCGCAATGGTTAGGTGCAATTATATTATCGCAAGAAGTGACCAGTTATGGCGCAACCAGCGTTCAAGTGGAATTCTTATTTCACAGGGAGGGTTAAGTTGTGGCGTAACCAGCCTTCAGGTGCAATTATGTTGTCACAAAGAGGAGCAGTTTGTTGCAACCTACTTTCAGGTAAAATTCTGTTGTCGTAAGGAGGGTGCAGATACGACGCAACCAGGCTTCAGTTGCAATTCTATCTTCGCAACAAGGAAGCAGTTATGACGCAATCAACATCCCGATGCAATTCTATCGTCGCAAGAAGTGAGCTGTTATGTTGGCAATCAGCAGTCGTTGTAGCCAAGGTCCAAGATGCATGGATTTAAACATGTGAAAACTCTGATATCAACCATTTCCAGATCCATTTTCGCAAAGGTCCGCCAGTCATAGTTGATAACGTGCTCAATCAAGCATTCGGTTTAAGCTGGGAACGATATGTTTCACGGTGTACCTTCCGCAAATCTAAAAGGGAGGGCGATTACTCAATGGATGTTGTGAATTGCCATAATTGGTCTGAAGAGAAGATCCATGCATGTAAGATTTTTGAAGGGATACTACAATTTTATACATCAGGGTCGAGGTGAACCGAAGATTCTGAGGTCGGAGAACTTACTTCATCTTGTCTCTTCAAAGAGCAATTGCCCTGCCATTATGCGTAGGTCTTGAAATGCTTGCATTTCAAGCATCACCGTTATCACTGAGGATGTTTGTCATCTATAGTCTCGATGGAGAGGGCATTTCACTGAGTATTCAATGTGCAGTGTCAGATATGGTCTGTATCTTAATGCATGTTGGAGCAACGCCGAGTACACCCCGGCAAATTTCAGATGTGGACAAGATAAAAAATAGTAATGCTTTTATGCATGCGTTGGATAGGCCTATAAACCCAATTACGGGAACTGTCATGTAAATATTCGTAAAGGAAGATATTCCTGAACTTCAAGAATATTTGAGAAAGCACCATACAGAGTTCAACCATGTGTCTCCAATGCAAAAAACACCTCAGCCCTTTAAGCAAGCAAGTTACTTGACAACGGAATATATAAGGAAGTTAAAAATTAAATATGGCATTGAACCATATACTTACTTCCAGAAATTAGGAGATGTAACGTTTAGGCCTGCTGGGTGCTATTATCATATGAGAGATTTAGAGTCTTGTGTTCATGTTGATGTTGACCGTTCACTAGAAAGTGTGTCTGCGTACAATTGTTCGTCGAAAGAATATCAACCTACTACTTACAATGCAACCCGAAAGGAAAATTCAACGGGGATGATAAAAATGAGAATTTATGCCTGATTAGAAGTTGAAACCTATGAACGAGAAGATAATTTGACAAAAGAATATTGTTGATACGTAAATATGTCCAATCCGTTAAGGGCGCCATAGAGCGTGTCCTAAAGCGCATCACGGCTTAACTAGCCAATCCAGTACTGGTCCGACCTCACATGGTCCGCCCAAAGTGAATCGACCAGTACACTGAAGTCACTACATCCCCACAACTAGTTCGAGCTGGCTAAGGAAAGGACTTCCAAACCTGACCATGTCAAGACAGAGAGATGCTAACGGACCGTGACGAGAGAATCTCGACGCCACCATTACTTTAAGACCAAACGATATAATGTAACCACTGAGATACTTCCGTGAGACTCTTGGCTCGGACATCCAGAGTCACCCAAGGGCAGATCAACCAAGCAGACAGATCTGTCCGAGGGACCAACACGGACCCAACAGGCGGAACAGTACTCTCAGAGGGAAAAGGTCCAAACTACCCTCCCAGGCCCACTTATCGGTGTTGGACTACTGTTTACTAATGGGCCATGGGCCGAAGGTAGCATTGGTGTCCAAATCTGGATCGTACACTTGGCATCACCTTATGAGCTACCTCATGAGTATATGATAACTATAAATACAGCACAAGGTCCAAGACCTTAAGAGAGGGGAGAGAGGGCGAAAAGCGAGACCAAGGTGATATCCATTATACCTTTCCCATTACTATTGCATTGAGAGCTACCACCTCTCCTTTGAGTGAAGCCTCTTACCGGATTGACCTTGGCAATCCGGGTAACCCATTCTAACCCCCCCACTTAGTCCTGTCAGGTGCTCTTTCTCGGACAACCCTCTTATCGGACTTCAAGTTGGAGGCGGAGCTTGGATTAGGTTACTTGCAGTGGTAGTGTTGGTGTTGAGAGGTTTATACCCCAACATTTTGGCGCCGTCTGTGGGAAACTTTACAAAAAGCATCTGTGTTTCGAGTAAACCAATGGCAAGAACAAGACGAACAGCGAGAGCTGGTACTACAGAACTAAGAACTCCACCACCGCCATGGACGCCCTCCACCCGGGGCGGGGCAACAGCAGTAAGAGGAAGTTATCAGCGAGGACACACGGCCTTCCTTCGGAAGAAGGTGCGGCCCGAGCTTCTCCGAGCTCAAGGCCCACCCACACCAACAATTCACGATGCACGATGGACGATTGTCCGAACTAACGACCTTGGATTGAGCGAGTGCGGTTTTGTCGCTAACAATCATCCAAGGTGCACGGATCCAACAATGCTCCTCCACAACAAGCCACTCCACCAGTGGTTACGCCTCCTCAGGCAGAGCCAACATTGTCTAGGAACGGACAACGTCCAATCTAGCAGAGATTAGGAGATCAGCAACCCCAGGAGGATTTGCGAGATCTATTGGACAGGTGGGCCTCAGCCTCACAAATCCGAGGGGAAGGAAGCTATCAAGTGAGGAGAGAGCGCCAAGACGTGATCAATAGACACCCGGAAGTTCCACTCCCGGTGCCTCCGAGGGATGTGGATCAAGTGCGGAAACAATTCCAAGAGCCGCATGAACGAACTTCCCATGGATGTGGCCATGCATCCGAGGACAGGGAGATCATGACGGGCGAGATCTATGCCCGAAAAGGCTTTAGAAGCTCAGATTCTAAGCATCGGACGTCGTAAAGATCACGGCAGATAACTACGGTAGCGCCAAATCCCATGTGACAAAGATCATGAGGAGAAGGAAAGCAGAATTGACCAAGTGATTCCAAACTTGGAATACTACTATGGGACGCTTGTCCGTGGGTCACTGACCCGCTTCAATGACAAGATGGATTCCAAAGGGATGAGTGACAACACTAAAGCCCTCACTTTCTCGTACTCTCTTGAATCGCCATGGATTGGTACACCTCTTTGCCGAATAATTCGATACAGTCGTACGCGGATCTGTCTTCTAAATTCTTGGCTCGATTCGGCAAATCCAAGAGGAGAAAATGTACCGTGGAGCATCTAGCAGGCGTTATACAGGGAGAGCGCGAGGATCTAAGGACTTTCTTGGATCAATTTCACACGGAGGTTCTTCGGGTTGAGCCACACAGTATTAAAGAACGGGTCCGACACCTGTATGCTAATACTCTCAACTCGGAACTCCGAAGAAAACTCTCAAGTCAAGAAGTAAGAAGCGAAAAGTACTTAGAAGACATCTGTGAGGAAGTGATGTATGGAGAAGATTACATAAGGAATGTTCCAGTGAGAGCCAGCTCCAAGAAAGCGAAGGATCCGGTGAAGCAAGACCAACGCCCGGCAAAGTTTGATTCAAGAAGGGATCAAAGAGACAGAGGTTTTCACAAGGAGAGAAGTCCGCCAAGACGATATGCGGACTATACCCGGCTCAACAGACCAAGATCCGACATCTTGGCAACTAATGTTGAGAAGAAGCTGGACGTCCAATGGTCGAAGCCCCCTCACGGCGGCCGTAAGAGTAAGAACGCAAAAGGCTATTGCAAGTTTCACAAGTGTCGCGGACACGAAACGGACGATTGCATTCAGCTGAAGACAGAAGTGGAACACCTGATAAGGGATGAAAAATTGAAGGAGCATATCTATAAGGACGAACCTTTACGACAAGATAGAACAGAGCAAAGGAGAGATGAGAGGATGACAGAACCACCGCCCCACTCATTGCCTTTGCCCCCTCCGCCAACCAACTATCCGCCCTATGTGGACCAACGTTCTTACCGATATACTGACGATATCGAAATGGAAAATGCCCCATACAGCGGGGTGATCAACACTATTGCGGGAGGACCAACGGGGGGAGATAGCGAGAGCAAGGAGCGCACCGCGCAAAACCTCCGAAACAACGACCGAGCATATGCTAGTCCGGCAATTCCAGGCACTAACGCCATATCATTCGATGACAGTGAAATTCCTCCTCCTACGGCAGGGGGAGAAGACATCGAAAACCCAGATGTCCCACTAGTGGTCTCATTGACCATTGCAACCTACCGAGTGAATAAGATCTTGGTTGACACTGGAAGTTCCTCGAATATCATTTTTAAGAGGACACTGGATCAGATGGCATTGGGTAGAGTCCGATATGGCAGAGTGCACACCTCCATATTAGGATTCGGAGGAGGAACTGTACAACCCCTCGGAAGTATCATGTTACATGTTTCTCTCGGTACCTTTCCGGCAAGGGTGACACAAGAAGTCCGCTTCGTGGTGGTCGAACAAACTTTCGATTATAGTGCCATCTTCGGACGCCCAGGTCTCAACCAGTTCCGAGCTGTTTCATCTACTCTCCACAACAGGATGAAGTTCCCAACGGCCTTCGGAGTCGGACAAGAGCTCGGAAATGTCAGAGAAGCTTGGGAATGTTATATCATGTCCACAAGAAGGGCGTCTGCGCCCGTGCTAACAGTCACCGTGACTCCCGACGCGCCCACTATCCTTCCACCCAGAAAGGAGGACTCACAAGTCGGCGTAGGAAGCCAGAAGGAAAAATTTCCTAGAACGACGCGAATTGAGCCTCATGAGACCCTCAAAGAGATCGAGATTATTGCTGGCGATCCCGAGAAGAAAACAAGGATCGGGACCGAAATGAATGTGGAAGTAGAGATGAAGCTCATCGCTTGCCTCCGAGAAAACAGCGATGTGTTCGCCTGGAGTACCGACACGAAGGGGATCGACCCACGGGTTACAGTTCACCATCTGAACATGGATCCTTCGGTCAAATACATCCGACAGAAAAGGAAAGACTTTGGCCCCATCAAGGATGCCATCATATCCGCCGAAGTCGATCGACTCCTAAAGGCAGGACACATCGAGGAAGTCCGCTACTCTGACTGGGTTTGCAATGTTGTTCTGGTCGAAAAGTCGCCAGGCAAGTGGCGAATGTGTAATGACTTCACAAGGTTGAACAAGTTTTGCCCCAAGGATCCGTATCCATTGCCACGGATAGATCAACTGGTTGACTCTACCTCCGGATGTGCGCTACTGAGCTTCATGGACGCATACCAAGGCTTCTACCAAATTCGGATGGCCAAGGAGGACGTTAAGAAAACGGCCTTCTTCGCGGCAGGAGGAGTATACTGCTTCAAGGTGATGCCATTCGGACTGAAGAACGCGGGAGCCACCTACCAGCGACTGGTAAACCAAATGTTCAAAGAGGAGATCGGGAAGACGATGGAAGTCTACGTAGACGACATGCTTGTTAAAAGTAAGACTGAGGAAGAGCATATTGAGCATCTCAACAATTACTTTTCCATCCTGCGGAAGTATGGGATGAAACTGAATCCGGAAAAATGCACTTTCGGAGTGAAGGGAGGAAAATTCCTCGGATACATGGTCACGGAAAGGGGAATCAGCGCCAATCCCGAGAAAATCAAGGTGATCCTAGATCTGCCACACCCGAAAACCCTCAATGAGGTACAGCGGCTCATAGGAAGTCTCATGTCCTCAAGTCGTTTTATTTCCCGGTCAGCTGAGAAGAATCTTCCGTTCTTCAAAACCCTCCGGAAAGGAGAGAACTTTGTGTGGACCGCGGAATGTTCCGAGGCTTTCGAAAAGTTGATAGAATACCTCCATTCCCCTCCACTGCTCTCCAAGCCCGTCGAAGGAGAACCACTCTACCTATACCTAGCAATTACGGAAGAGGCAATGAGTTCCGTCCTAATATGGATTCAAGCTAACGAGCATTCGCCGATCTACTATCTTAGCAAAGCCCTTGTCACGGAGACAAGATACGTGAAGATCGAGAAACTCGCATACGCTTTAGTTTATACCGCCAGACGGTTAAAACCTTACTTTAAGTCTCACAAAATAGTGGTACTAACTACGGAACCTTTGAAACAGGTCCTAGGAAAGCCCGACCAATCTGGACGACTCTCTAAGTGGGCGATCGAGCTCAGCGAATACGACATTTGCTACCAAGCTCCGTCAGCCAAAAAGGCTCAGGTCCTCGCCGACTTCTTAGTGGATTACCCAGAGAAGGATTCAGAGAAAGTCCCTGACAAGCAAGTGTTCGAGTGCTTAATCACCAAACATATAGTCCGAAATCCAGCCCCTCCAAGGTCCAACCCAGAAAACCTTGAGGAAGCCCAGTTCATCAATCGGCCCCTCCCTTGGTCAGAGGGGGAAACTCGGGTCAACCAAATGTTTCTACTTGGTGATGATCCCAGAGATCCCAGTTCGGACAGCATCAGAACGAAAATCACTGGAGGGGATGAACCAAGAGCGGAACCTCAGCAGCTCGCAGGAGATCTCCAAATCAAAAAACATCCTTCCGATATTTGGACATTGGAAGTCGATGGTTCTTCCACTGGAAGAGTGGGAGGAATTGGAATCTACCTTAAGAGCCCGGAGGGCGCGGAACTCGACTATGAAATTTCCTTGGATTTCAAACTTACCAATAATGAGGCAGAGTGTGAGGCACTTTTAATGGGGCTGCGACTAGCCAAGTCTCTCCAAGCCCGGAAGGTCAAAGCTTACACGGACTCACAGCTCGTCGATGCCCAATTTTCAGGAAGTTTTGCCACAAAAGGTCCTTCGATGATCAAGTATCTTGAGCTACTCAAGAATGAGGCCAGCCACTTCGAGGAATTCACCTTGGAAAAGTTTGTGAGTTTGGAGCAGAGGCGATGCCTTGGCAAAATACGCATCCGCTACAGCGGCTTTGGACACAAGGAGAGTAATTCTGCTCACCATCACTGACTCATCCGTCATGGGTTCTAGTTCGGCGGTCATGATACTTGACATGGGGAGAAACTGGTAGACTGACATTTTTAACTATCTCAAGGACGGATCTTTGCCGGCCGATCCGAAAGAATCGAGGAGTGTGCAGTGCCGAGCAAATAGATATTTTATAATGGGTGAGGATCTGTACAAAGATCTGTTTCCGGGACCCACCCGAGATGCTTGAACCCACAAGAAGCACAGACCGTGCTTGAAGAGATACACAACGGAAGCTGTGGGAGTCATTCCGGGGGGAGGACCCTTGCACAGAAAATCATACGACAAGGCTATTATTGGCCCACCATCGGTAAAGATTCCGCCGACCACGCCCGGAGATGTCAGGATTGCCAGTATTACGCAAACATCCCACATCGTCCGACGAACCCTATGATTCCGTCAGTCATAGCGTGTTCGTTCGATCTGTGGGGTATCGACATTGTCGGACCATTTCCGAGGGGTACCTAGCAGAAAAAATTTCTTATTGTGGCTGTGGAGTACTTTACCAAATGGGTAGAAGCCGGTCATTGCGACCATTCTGAGAGAGAGTCGCGGACCTTTATCTGGAAGAATATCATCTGTCGCTTTGGCTTGCCCAGGATTCTCGTCTCGGACAATGGCGCCCAGTTCTCAGGACATAGGCTCAAGGAATGGCTGGCGTCCTTCAAAATCGAGAACGATTTACATCTGTTGGATACCCGCAAGCCAATGGACAGGCTGAGTCCACAAACAAAACAATAGTCAAGATCCTCGAGAAGCGGTTGAGAACTTCGCAAGAAAGCTGGGCGGACGACCTGGAAGGCGTGCTATGGGCGCATCGCACCCTTTGACCGCGACCAAAGAAACTCCTTTCTCCTTGGTGTATGGTTCCGAGGCAGTCATACCATCCGAGATTGCTGTAGAGACTTTGAGAATCCAAGAGTTTGAAGACAAGGCAAACCGAGAAGCTCGGATATTCGAGCTGGACGTGTTTGAACAGAAAAGGTCGGATGCACTGGCGAACATCCTTAGGTATCAGGCAACCGCCGCCCGAGCCTACAACAGGAACGTTCATGCGGCAAACTTGCAAGTCGGGGACATAGTGCTCCGACGGGCCGACATTTTGAGCAATATTGGAAAACTCAAGCCCAAGTGGGAAGGACCCTACAAGATTATTGGGGCCAGAGTAAATGGCAGTTATGTATTAGAAGATGAGAACGGACATCTCCTCAGGCGTCCGTGGAATGCTAGAAACCTCCAGAAGTTCTATGCTTGAAGAAAAATGCGCGGAACTCCGTCAGTTCTGTTTCTTTTTTGATCCTTTTGTCATTGGCCATAGCGCCCCCAAGTTGTAGTTGAATTTCCGTCAAATCAATACAACCTCTATCTTTCGATTTCTAATGTTCGATTAGCTACAAAGAAAGCAAGAGATTTCGTTCATACAGAGACGAATTACACTTAATATTGTCTGTACAATTTGCAATCTCGGACCGATATCCGACCTACGGGCCTTCTGAGAAAAAGGCGAAAATGTCTCAGCGTCGTCATCTCCAAAGAAAGATCGTTCCCGTGGAAAAAAGCTTCCTCCGTGTCAAAGCGAAAAGGTGCGGTTCTACTCAGACAAGAAAACGGTTAAGCATGCCGGAATCCTTCAGGATACCCCCGAAACATGGAATGCAAGCCCTGTATCCGGGGAGAACAAAGTGCAGACAGGAAGAGATTTCCGCCTCGCCGGCTTTAAAGACTCAAACTCTCTTGAAATTCGGAAACCATTTCCATATAAGAGAGATTTGAGCCATTAAAGTGGGGATGGAAGAAAGTATAGGAGACGGGCGGATATACATTCAAACTGAGATCTAAGCTTTTCGGTGACTGATCTTCAACAATTTTCCCCTCTAGACCCACTCTACTCTCGAACTCAGAATAAACGCCGACTGGAGAGTGGACGGGAGTCAAGAGGGGGAAACTATTCAAGAAACCGTCTTTTTGCTATTGAGTAGATTTGGAAAGTGGAAGTTGGATTTACACGACCAAGGCCAAGAGGGATCCGGAGTATTTATAGAAGTGACGAACCAATGGGCGTCCGACACGTCAGAACTTCGACGTCGACAATGGGCTTAAACTATTCATTTGGGCTGAACAGTGTTGGGCCAGACGGGTTTACCCAATCAAGCCTAAACAAGCCCATCAACTACGTTCGAGTTTCTTAGCCATTTTTTGCAAAAAATATATGCGTCAGTATCATCCGACGAGGTCTGCAAAAAGGAAAAGATGGAGATCCCATCCGAGGAAAAATAGTTTGAATTTTATAAACGAAATTATCCGAACATTTACATAATAGAGGAACAATATGAAAAGGTCCGAAGAAAAGTACATGCATCCACGGGGCATACCCCGCCTTGCTCCCTCACCATACCCCGGAAGTCGAGCCTTGGGATTCCGAGCCTCCACCTCGGACCTGACGAGCTCGCTGTTGCGCACGGATCCTTATACGGATCAGCCTCAGCGTCCGCTCCCTCTCCTCCTCAGCCAATCTCCTAGCTATCCCTGGACATTGAGGGGGATCGCCTTCGAAATCCAGGACAATAGGGTCTTTGGCGGTGCCTCTACCCGGATAGATGGGCGGATGCATGTGCCCGCAAGCACAGTTCACCCATTGACTATACTCTTCATCGCCCGATTCTGACATTCTAAAGAACACTGACTTCCGCTGGATAATAAAGTGGATAAAACGCAAGAAAGAGTGAGGGAAGGTACAACAGTGAAAAAGGAGAATTACCACACCCTTATTTATAGTGGCAACGAGTCTTTCAGATCTCGCCATCTGTCGATCATCCGACGACTAGGAAGATGAAAAGACGTAGTCATAATGACTATTTCACTGTTTCACCTTCCTCCTTCTAGAAGAATCTCGCATCCCAAGGGGCGAGCAGTCCGAGCATCGGAAAGATGATGGTCTGATTTCTACATCAGATACCATCTCCAGCGGTCCGTGCTCTTAAGAGATGGGTAATTTATAATAACTCAGCTTATGAGCAACAGATAAAGAAAGGAACGAAGAAGAGAGCAAGTAAACGTTTGGAAGCATAGGAGGTTCATCTCCTCGGATAAAATACGAAACATTGTTATAATATGAAAGGACATTCCGAGTTATTAAACGATTCAAATCCAACAAAGAAAATTCAAAGAAATACAAATTTCTAACGGGGCATACCCCGGACTTCTCATTCGGGCCCTGTCTGGCTTGGACCAGCTTCCTCAGCTTCAGGCCGATTGGTGGCTTCCGCCGCAAGATCTTGAGCGTGGGCAAACAAGTCGAAATCAGCGGGGAGGTCAAGAACGCGGGCAGGCAGGGCAAACCACTTTTGCAGGAAAGCTCGATAATCGTTAAAGGGTACAAGGCCCACTTTCAGAAGAGCTTCCGGGACGAACCTAGGAAGGAAAGGCCCGCCGTTCTGGATCTCAATCTCGCCTTCCTCGGTGACCAGTTCCACGAATTCACATGCAGCCAACTGCTCGTCCGAGACACTATCGACGGGCACTTCGACACCGTTCGCATCCGCAGAGGGGATTAATCCCTCCGCCTTCCAGTCAAAGTCTGGTGGAAGAAGTCCCTTGGACTGCAGCTGTCCGATCGCGGACACAAACCCATCCAGTCGGGAGGCATCCGACTTGTCCGACATCAGGAACTTGAAAGAAGCAGACCTCAAGAAGTCACGGCCGGCGTAAAGACGGACATATTGGAGGCCACCGACCAGGAAGTTCTTAAAATCCAGGAAAGCCTGCATCGCCTTATCGATGAATCTCTCCTGGTGGTCGAGTTCCGCCTTAACTTTCTCCCAACTGGTCTTCAGCTTGTGGAAGTTCACCTCTTTCTCCTTCAGCTTCATCTCCAGCTGCTTCGCTTTTTCCGCCTCATCCGCGGATGTGGACCTGACCTTATGAAGATCCTCTTCAATGGTGGCCCGTTCATCGCCTTCCTTTGCATGGCCTTGATGAAACGACCCTGGGAAACACCCGAGTAGATACAAGTTATATTTGTATCATATTAAGAACAAAACATGTAAACCAAGGACAGATTACTTACCCGCTGGTATAGAGCATCCATCCCGCCAACCCGCTCCATTTCTGGGAGTCCGCAAGCACGCTCGTATTCCTTATCCAGAGCAGCCTGGTCCACAGGAAGGACAGCGGACAACTGCTGCCTCTTCGCAGTAGCAGGAGCCTCCGAGCTTGCCGCCCTTTTTTGCCCCGAGATGATGGCGTCCCGCATAAGCACGTCTCGGGTTGGAGCTCGAGTGTTGGCAGTGGCGCTCCGCGTAGCAGGAGCCTTACCCTTATCAGGCACCGCCAGGGCCTGGGAGTCTTCACCAGCCTTGCTCCGCCTTTCTTCTTCAATGCAACACAAAGACATTTTTCGGATCCGACATGGGCAGACCCGCGGAAGTGTTAATGATCTTGGTCCTTTGCCCAGCCGTGACCTCCAAAGCTTGCTGTTCCCTTTGCAACCTCTTCTTCTCTCCGAGAGTCGACATGATGTAGTCAAACCAGTGAGCTGCACAATAAACCAAGGGTGTTAGAAACAGGCGGGTTAAAGAAGAATTATCAGAATTGCGGAAACTTGTAATCAAAATAGAGTATATTGATGAAGAAAAGATGCCAAGTCTCCAGTCAACGAATTCTTACTGAAGTCCGTCTTCCCTCCCACATCTACCTCACCGGTCAGTCCGCAAAGGTAGGGAAGTGGTCGATGATTAATCCGTGAAACGGATAAGTAGGTGGTCATACTTTTGTGGATTGCCACCCACGAGCCACATTCTTTGGAAGAGGGCGGTCAGGATGCTCTCCTCGAAACTTTATGGGCGATCCCCTTGTTCGCCTCTCGGACTCCCCTGGTTTCAGAGCCATGCGTACGAAAACGTACTTGTCCCACCGCTTCGACCCCAACGACGAAATGGAGTCACAAATGAAGTTATAAGGTTTCCTATTCGTAAAGGTATAGAAAAGGGGATTTCCCGGACTAAAGGAAACGTGAAAAAGCTGCCTGAAGTTCTCAAAGTTTACAAGCTGCCCTTTCTTCTTGCAAAAAACGACGAAGCAAATAAGATTATCCAAGGATTTCGGGATAACCTGACTCGGACCAATCCCAATGTGATTTAGGATGTGCTTCAACTCCGTTGCAATGGGTACCTTCCACCCGCAAGCAAAAGCTACCTCATGCACGCACATATACCCGGCAGGCGGGTTGTAAAAGGCGTGACCGGGCTCGGGAACCATGATTTCTACGGAGTCAGGGATCTCCCACTTTCGCCTCCACTCGGGGATGTCCTCCGCCCTAACCCTGGATGGACACGTAGGAAGAAGCCCGTCCGTGTTTAATTCTCCAAATCGGTCCACTATAGTAACAGCGGACGCAGGACGGGGGAACTTGATTTGGGCAGCTTTTGCACCACGACCTTCGATTAATTGAAGATTGGACTGAACGGGCGCAGCAGGATGTAATGCAATCCGCCGACTGGATCGTCTAGAGGGACGAGTGACAGGAGATCCTTCTCCTTCTTCCTCCTCGCCCTCACCTTCCTCTTCCTCACCATCTTCTTCGTCCTCGAGGACACCTTCGGGTCTTTCGGATGTGCTTGGCTTGGACGGACCTGCTTCTACCAGAACACGGTCCTCCACTCCGGACTCGAACATCTCCACGTCATCAGCCTCATGACCGCTGTCGCCTGCCCGTTCAAGTTGAAGCGCATTCGGATCTATAGGCCCTCCCACACCGCCTATAGTTCGAGATTGGACCAACGTTCTCGCCTCATCAACACCGCCTTCGACCACTGGCCTGTCCGTCGGAGGATTAACTGTTTCATGGGTTCCGTGCCTAGCATCGGAATCTCTGGAAGAAAGGACATCCACGAGATAGTCTCCTACGGACACGTTCACGTCCACGGATGCATCGCCCGAACCTACTCCATCCTGATAATTCCGCACCTCGTGAACATTTTGACTATCGCTCCCGGACATCCTAGGGCAGAAGGAAACGGATCAGAAATGATGATTGTTATTGTCCGAGGGTTCATTTATATGTCTTATTAAGTCCAGAGGTCCGCGAAAAAGTTCAAACCCTAGGATTCCCTATACACAGAAGGACAGGGACCCCAAGACCCCGGCACGCGCAGCTGTGCCACTGGCACCACGATCTGCCCCTTATGGCACGATGACAAAAGAAACAATTTATGGGCAAATACCACAACCAACACTGATTTACAAGTAAACATGTATTGTCAAGACAGGTTGTGTCGGACGGGACTTATCAAATAAGAGTACAAGGCATTAATGAGGAAAATTGGCATATTATGAGCATGCAGCAGAAACACATCAACTATCGTCTAAACCAAAGATATCGCAAGAGCCAATTACTGAAGACAGCCACAATTACGGAAGCAGCAAGGGAAGCTACACTAGACATGCAATAGGCGTATAGCGAATACAGGCAACTTAAACAAGGCCAAAGGAGGGTACTTACTTGCTAATATTCAAACAGGGAAGCTCCACGGATGATCGAACTTGGGTAATGTACCGAGGTTACAGATCTCAGCTTGATGGCCCAAAAGTCTTACAAGTCCCAGTTGCTCGGATCGACCTTGCGTTGTTTGAATTGCTTAAGGATTGCTCTGAGTTTCGAGATTGCTAAAAGTGTGAAAATGACTGATGGGCTGACTATTTATAAGGGCAATATGGGATAGCCAAGAGTCACGTCGCTTGGATTTGAATCCCGTTGATCCTCTCAATCGAGGTTGTACCGCTTGCGAGTGGATGGTGTCGATGCGTCGCATTTAATCTTTGAATGACGCGTCACATCAATCGGACTGGGAACCCCAACCGTTGATGTCGTCCTGATCCAACGGTCACGTCCCTTTACTCGGGATCTTTCTCCGTGGGCGAACGGACAACCTATTGGGCCTCTTAAGCTACGAAGAGGACAAATTCAACAATCGCCCAACGGATGACTTCCAACGCATACGTCAGATCCTAATCGTACTCGGACACATATCTCGGATACAAATACCTTTTCCTCTACAGTCCGAGTTATGTGATAACTCGGACTGTAGACGGAAAGGGGGGGGGGGGGAAAGAGATATATTGAATCCTTGAGGGCACGGACGACGGATCACGACAAAAAGGATTTCTTCCTTTTTCTCTTAATTAACGATTGGACGCTCCACGTATACACGATCGATCCTCATAGTTACCAACTATCTTCTACTAAGATACTTGGAAACTGGGGGGACATATGTTGATACGGAAATATGTCCAATCCGTTAAGGGCGCCATAGAGCGTGTCCTAAAGCACATCACGGCTTAACTAGCCAATCCAGTACTGGTCCGACCTCACATGGTCCGCCCAAAGTGAATCGACCAGTACACTGAAGTCACTACATCCCCACAGCTAGTCCGAGCTGGCTAAGGAAAGGACTTCCAAACCTGACCATGTCGATGCAGAGATGCCTAACGGACCGTGCACGAGAGAATCTTGGGCGCCACCATTACTTTAAGACCAAACGTATATATGAACCCGAGATACTTGGTGAGACTCTTGGCTCGGACATCCAGAGTCACCCAAGGCGGATCAACCAAGCGAGCAGATCATCCGAGGGACCAACAGACCCAACAGTGAGCAGTACTCTCGGAGGAAAAGGTCCAAACTACCCTCGGGCCCACTTATCGGTGTTGGACTCTGTTTACTAATGGGCCATGGGCGAAGGTAGCATTGGTGTCCAAATGGATCGTACACTTGGCATCACCTTATGAGCTACCTCATGAGTATATGATAACTATAAATCTGACAAGGTCCAAGACCTTAAGAGAGGGAGAGAGGCGTAAAAGCGAGACCAAGGTGATATCCATTATACCTTTCCCATTACTATTGCATTGAGAGCTACCACCTCTCCTTTGAGTGAAGCCTCTTACCGGATTGACCTTGGCAATCCGGGTAACCCATTCTAACCCCCCCACTTAGTCCTGTCAGGTGCTCTTTCTCGGACAACCCTCTTATCGGACTTCAAGTTGGGCGAGCTTGGATTAGGTTACTTGCGGTGGTAGTGTTGGTGTTGAGAGGTTTATACCCAACAAATATTGTGAAAGAAACATCCATATATCCGCTTAATGTATAAACACGGCAAGCGGATTCTTGAGTTCAAAACGAACACGAGTTTCATACATGAAAGCGTAACCTAATATATAAACTAGCTTTTCTTTATTGGGCTGTATACCCGGTCAATATCTATGAGTCGATTTATTACCTTATATAACATGGCATTAAGGTGCAATTCTATCTTCGCAACAAGGAAGTATTTATTACGCAATCAACATTTAAGTGCAATTCTATTATTGCAAGAAGTGAGTAGTTATGGCGCAACCATCGTTCAGGTGGAATTCTTATGTTGCAAGGAGATTTCAGTTCTGGCACTACAAGCCTACAGGTGCAATTTTGTTATCACAAGGAGAAGCAGTTTGTTGCAACGTACGTTCAGTGCAATTATGTTGTCGTAGGGAGGAGCGGAATCTGGCCTTGACGCAGTGCAGTTCTATCTTCACAACAAGGAAGTTGTTATGACGCAATCAACATCCCGTTGCAATTCTATCATCGCAAGAAGTGAGCAGTTACGTTTGCAATCAGCAATGGCTACATCCAAGGTCCAAGGTGCAGAGATTCAAACATGTGAAAACTCGATATGAACCATTCCATATCCATTTTCACAAAGGTCGCATTCATGGTTGATACCGTGCTCAATTAAGCATTCGATTTAAGTTGGGACGATATGTTTAACGGTGCGATCCACAAATCTAAAAGGGAGGGCGATTACTCTATGGATGTCTTGAATTGTCGTAATTGGTCTGAGGAGAGAAGATTCATGCCTTTAAGTTTTTTTAAGGGATACTACAATCGTATACGTCAGGGTCGAGGTGAACCGGAGATTCTGAGGTCGGAGAACTTCCTTCATCTGGCCTCTTCAAAGAGCAATTGCCCTGCCATTATGTGTAGGTCTTGAGATGCTTTACTTTCAAGCATCACCATAATGACTCATGATGGATCTGGTTGCCTGGCCATGGCTGTAAAACAACTTAGGATGTTTATCAGCTATGGTCCCGATGGAGAGGGTTCCCATAGGGGTATTTCAGCGAGGATTCAATGTGCAGTGTCATATAGGGTTTGTATTTTAATGCATGTCGGAGCAACGCCTAAATGCACCTACATATTTCAGATGTGGACAAGATGAAAAATAGTAATGCTTTTGTGGATGCGTTGGATAGGCCTATAAACCCAATTACGGTTACTGTAATGGAAATATTCACAAAAGTAGATATTCCTGAACTTCAAGAATATTTGAGAAAGCACTATACGGAGTTCAGCCTTGTGTCTCCAATGTATTAAACACCACAGTCCTTTAAGCAAACAAGTTACTTGACAATTGAATATATAAGGATGTTAAAAATTTAATATGGCATTGAACCATATATATATACTTACTAATCCAGAAATTAAGAGATGCAGTGTTTGTGCGTGTTGGGTGCTATTATCATGTGACAGATTTAGAGTCTTGCTTTCATGTTGATGTTGACCTTTCACTAGAAAGTGTCTGAATGCAAATTGTTCATCGAAAGAATATCAATCTACTACTTACAGTGCAACCTGAAAGGAAAATTCATTGAGGATGATAAAAATGAACATCTGTGCCAGAAAAAAAAGTTGTCGAAAAATCTATTTTTGGTACTCCAGTGTGAGACATTTCCGATTTTGGTACTTCAGAGTGGTCGAGTCCAATTTAGGTACTATTTATCTATAACTATTTACGATTAAGGTACTAATTGTAAATTAGATGGTGGGTGTGCAAATCAGTACAAAGTTACAATTAACCTAACCCCAATTTCACGTGAGTTCGATCAATTGAAAGTCGATTGAAACAAAATTGATGAGAAAACCTACAAAAAAGAATCTGCCGAGGAAGAATCTGACGCTTGTGAGTGGGACGAAGTACAAGATATTTTGTGAGCGATCAATATTCTATGTCTATCTTTTGGCATTTGACATTCGCTTGCACGTGAATACGATGATGTACCTCATAAATCCAATTAGTACCTAAATTGTAAATAGTTATTGATAATTAGTACCTAAATTGGACGCAACCACTCTAGACTACCAAAATCGGAAATGTCTCACACTGGAGTACTAAAAATGAATTTTACCCAAACCTGGCATATAAACTGGCTCTTCTTTGTCTTGAGCTGCATACCAAGTGCAATCTCTAGGAGTTGATTTATTACCTTGTATGGCATGATATTCTGGTTCAATTCTATCTTCACAACAATGAAGTAGTTATGGTATGAATAGCATTTAGGTGCAATTCTATTATCGCAAGAAGTGAGCAGTTATGGCGCAACCATCATTCAGGTGGAATTCTTATGTGGCAAGGAGGGTTTTGTTATGGCGCTACCAGCCTACAGATGCAATTATGTTGTCACAAGGAGGATTAGTTTGTTGCAACGTACTTTCAGGTTGAATTATGTTGTCGCGAGGAGGGAGCGGTCTGGCGCCGACCTTCAAGTGCGTTCTATCTTCGACAAGGAAGTTATTATGACCTATCAACATCCCTTTGCAATTCTATAGTCGCAAGTAAGCAGTTATGTTTGCAATCAACAGTGGCTCCATCGGAGGTCCAAGATGCAAGGATTCAAACATGTGAAAACTTTGATATGAACCATTCCCATATCCTTTTTCGCAAAGGTCAGCCAGTCCTGGTTGATAACGTGCTCAATCACGCATTCACTTTAAGTAGGGAACAATATGTTTTACGGTGTACCTTCCACAAATCTAAAAGGGAGGGAGATTACTTTATGGATGTTCTGAATTGCCATAATTTTTATGAGGAGAAGATCAATGCTTGTAAGTTTTTTTTAAGAGATACTACAATTGTATACGTTAGGGTCGAGGTGTACTGAAGATTCCGAGGTCGGAGAACTTCCTTTATTTGGCCTCTTCAAAGAGAAATTTCCCTGCCACTATGCGTTGGTCTTGAGATGCTTGCCTCTCAAGCATCACCATTATGACTCACGAGGGATCTGGTTGCCTGACCATGGCTGTAAAACAACTCATGATGTTTGTCAGCTATGATGCCGATGGAGAGGGTTCCCATCAGGGCATTTCAATGAGGATTTAATGTATAGTGTCAGATAGAACTTGTATCTTAATGCATGTCGGAGCAATGCCTCGTACACCCCTGCAGATTTCAGATGTGGACAAGATGCAAAATAGTAATGATTTTTTGCATGCGTTGGGGGTAGGCCTATAAACCCAATTACGGGCACTGTCATGGAAATATTCGGAAAGGAAGATATTCCTGAACTTCAAGAATATTTGAGAAAGCACTCTACGGAGTTCAGCCATGAGTCTTCAATGCATCAAACACCTCAGTCTTTTTAAGCAAGTAACTTACAGGATAAAAAAAAACATAGAAGGAAGTTAAAAATTGAATATGGCATTGAACCATATATATAATTGCCTCCTAAAAGTAGGAGATGCCGTGTTTGTATCTGTTGGGTGCTATTAACATATGAGAGAAGAGTCTTGTGTTAATGTTGATGTTGACCTTTCACTAGAAAGTGTGTCTGAATGCAATTGTTCATCGAAAGAATATCAATCTACCACTTCCAGCACAACCTGAAAGGAAAATTCATTGAGGATGATAAAAATGAACATTTGTGCCAGAAAAGAAGTTGTTGAAACCTAGCATATAAACTAGCTCTTCTTTGTCTAGAGCTGCATGCCAAGTGCAATCTCTAGGAGTCGATGTATTACCTTATATGAGATGACATTGAGTTCGATTTTATCTTCGCATCAAGGAAGCAATTATGGCGCAATATCATCTAGTTCAATTTTTTTTTATCGCAAGAAGTGAGCAGTTATGGCGCAACCAACGTTTAGGTGGAATTTTTATGTCGCTAGGAGGGTTCAATTATGGCGCAACCACCTTTCAGGTGCAATTCTGTTGTTACAAGGAGGAGCAGTTTGTACGTTGCAACGTACTTTCAGGTTGAATTATGTTGTCGCAAGGAGGGAGCAGCGGTCTGAATGACCAAATTTCAGTGCGATTCTATCTTCACAACAAGGAAGCACTTAAGACGCAATCAAATCCCGGATCAATTATATCGTCGCAAGAAGTGAGCAATTATGTTTGCAATCAGCAGTGGCTGCACCCAAGGTCCAAAATGTAGAGATTCAAATATGTGAACCATCTGATATGAACCATTCCCATATCCATTTTTGCAATGGTTAGCCAATCATGGTTGATAACGTGCTCATTAAACATTCGGCTTAAGTTACGAACTATATTTTTACGGTGTGCCTTCCGCAAATAAAAAGGGAGGGCGATTACTATATGGATGTTGTGAATTGCCATAATTGGCCTGAAGAGAAGATCCATGCCGGTAAGTTTTTTTAAGGGATACTACATTTGTATACATCAGGGTAGAGGTGAACCGAAGATTCTGAGGTTGGGGAACTTACTTCATCTTGTCTCTTCAAAGAGCAATTGCCCTGCAATTATGCGTAGGTCTTGAGATGCTTGCCTTTCAAGCATCGCCATTATGACTCATGAGGGATCTGGTTGCCTGACCATGGTTGTAAAACAACTCATGATTTTTGTTCGCTATGGTCCCGATGGAGAGGGTTCCCATGGGGGAATTTCAACGAGGATTTAATGTGTAGTGTCAGATAGAATTTGTATATTAATTCATGTTGGAGCAAACGCCTCGTACACCCCTGCAGATTTCAGATGTGGACAAGATGCAAAATAGTAATGCTTTTGTGCCTGAGTTGGAAAGTCCTATAAACCCAATTACGGGCACTGTCATGGAAATATTCATAAAGGAAGATATTCTGAACTTCAAGAATATTTTAGAAAGCACTCTACAGAGTTCTGACATGTGTCTCATATGCATCAAACACCTCAGTCCTTTAAGCAAGCAACTTACTTGACAACGGAACATATAAGGAATTTAAAAATTGAATATGTCATTGAACCATATATAAACTTACTTCCATAAATTAGGAGATGCAGTGTTTGTGCCTATTGAGTGCTATTATCATATGAGAGATTTAAAGTCTTGCGGTCATGTTGATGTTGACCTTTCACTAGAATGTGTATATGAATGCAATTGTTCGTCGAAAGAATATCAATCTACTACTTTCAGCGCAAACTGAAAGGAAAATTCATTGAGGATGATAAAAATGAACATTTGTGCCAGAAAAGAAGTTGCTGAAACCTAGCATATAAACAAGCTCTTCTTTGTCTAGAGCTTCATACAAAGTACAATCTGTAGGAGTCGATTATTTACCTTATCTAGCATGGCATTCAGGTTCAATTCTATTTTCGCAACAAGGAAGCAATTATGTCGCAATGGTTAGGTGCAATTATATTATCACAAGAAGTGACCAGTTATGGCGCAACCAGCGTTCAAGTGGAATTCTTATTTCACAGGGAGGGTTAAGTTGTGGCGTAACCAGCCTTCAGGTGCAATTATGTTGTCACAAAGAGGAGCAGTTTGTTGCAACCTACTTTCAGGTAAAATTCTGTTGTCGTAAGGAGGGTGCAGAATCTGACGCAACCGAGCTTGATTGCAATTCTATCTTCAACAAGGAAGCGATTATGGCAATCAACATCCCGATGCAATTCTATCGTCAAGAAGTGAGTTATATGTTGGCAATCGTGATCGTTGTAGCGAGTCCAAGATGCATGGATTTAAACATGTGAAAACTCTGATATCAACCATTTCCAGATCCATTTTCGCAAAGGTCCGCCAGTCATAGTTGATAACGTGCTCAATCAAGCATTCGGTTTAAGCTGGGAACGATATGTTTCACGGTGTACCTTCCGCAAATCTAAAAGGGAGGGCGATTACTCAATGGATGTTGTGAATTGCCATAATTGGTCTGAAGAGAAGATCCATGCATGTAAGATTTTTGAAGGGATACTACAATTTTATACATCAGGGTCGAGGTGAACCGAAGATTCTGAGGTCGGAGAACTTACTTCATCTTGTCTCTTCAAAGAGCAATTGCCCTGCCATTATGCGTAGGTCTTGAAATGCTTGCATTTCAAGCATCACCGTTATCACTGAGGATGTTTGTCATCTATAGTCTCGATGGAGAGGGCATTTCACTGAGTATTCAATGTGCAGTGTCAGATATGGTCTGTATCTTAATGCATGTTGGAGCAACGCCGAGTACACCCCTGCAAATTTCAGATGTGGACAAGATGAAAAATAGTAATGCTTTTATGCATGCGTTGGATAGGCCTATAAACCCAATTACGGGAACTGTCATGTAAATATTCGTAAAGGAAGATATTCCTGAACTTCAAGAATATTTGAGAAAGCACCATACGGAGTTCAACCATGTGTCTCCAATGCAAAAAACACCTCAGCCCTTTAAGCAAGCAAGTTACTTGACAACGGAATATATAAGTTAAAAATTAAATATGGCATTGAACCATATACTTACTTCCAGAAATTAGGAGATGTAACGTTTAGGCCTACTGGGTGCTATTATCATATGAGAGATTTAGAGTCTTGCGTTCATGTTGATGTTGACCGTTCACTAGAAAGTGTGTCTGCGTGCAATTGTTCGTCGAAAGAATATCAACCTACTACTTACAATGCAACCCGAAAGGAAAATTCAACGGGGATGATAAAAATGAGAATTTATGCCTGATTAGAAGTTGAAACCTATGAACAAGAAGATAATTTGCCAAAAGAATATTGTTGATACGGAAATATGTCCAATCCGTTAAGGGCGCCATAGAGCGTGTCCTAAAGCGCATCACGGCTTAACTAGCCAATCCAGTACTAGTCCGACCTCACATGGTCCGCCCAAAGTGAATCGACCAGTACACTGAAGTCACTACATCCCCACAGCTAGTTCGAGCTGGCTAAGGAAAGGACTTCCAAACCTGACCATGTCAAGATGAGAGATGCCTAACGGACCGTACGAGAGAATCTCGGACGCCACCATTACTTTAAGACCAAACGTATATAACAGAACCACTGAGATACTTCCGTGAGACTCTTGGCTCGGACATCCAGAGTCACCCAAGGGCAGATCAACCAAGCAGACAGATCTGTCCGAGGGACCAACACGGACCCAACAGGCGGAACAGTACTCTCAGAGGGAAAAGGTCCAAACTACCCTCCCAGGCCCACTTATCGGTGTTGGACTCTCATTTACTAATGGGCCATGGGCCGAAGGTAGCATTGGTGTCCAAATCTGGATCGTACACTTGGCATCACCTTATGAGCTACCTCATGAGTATATGATAACTATAAATACAGCACAAGGTCCAAGACCTTAAGAGAGGGGAGAGAGGGCGAAAAGCGAGACCAAGGTGATATCCATTATACCTTTCCCATTACTATTGCATTGAGAGCTACCACCTCTCCTTTGAGTGAAGCCTCTTACCGGATTGACCTTGGCAATCCGGGTAACCCATTCTAACCCCCCCACTTAGTCCTGTCAGGTGCTCTTTCTCGGACAACCCTCTTATCGGACTTCAAGTTGGAGGCGGAGCTTGGATTAGGTTACTTGCAGTGGTAGTGTTGGTGTTGAGAGGTTTATACCCCAACAAATATTGTGAAAGAAACATCCGCATATATCTGCTTAATGTATAAACCTGGCAAGCGGGATTCTTGAGTTCTGAAAACGAACCTGAGTTTCATACAGTAGAGCAGAACCTAATATATAAACTAGCTTTTCTTTGGCTGGAGCTGTATACCCAGTGCAATATCTATGAGTCGATTTATTACCTTATATAACATGGCATTAAGGTGCAATTCTATCTTCGCAACAAGGAAGTATTTATTACGCAATCAACATTTAAGTGCAATTCTATTATTGCAAGAAGTGAGTAGTTATGGCGCAACCATCGTTCAGGTGGAATTCTTATGTTGCAAGGAGATTTCAGTTCTGGCACTACAAGCCTACAGGTGCAATTTTGTTATCACAAGGAGAAGCAGTTTGTTGCAACGTACGTTCAGGTGCAATTATGTTGTCGTAGGGAGGGAGCAGATACAACGCAACCAGCCTTCAGGTGCAGTTCTATCTTCACAACAAGGAAGTTGTTATGACGCAATCAACATCCCGTTGCAATTCTATCGTCGCAAGAAGTGAGCAGTTACGTTTGCAATCAGCAATGGCTACATCCAAGGTCCAAGGTGCAGAGATTCAAACATGTGAAAACTCTGATATGAACCATTCCCATATCCATTTTCACAAAGGTCAGGCATTCATGGTTGATACCGTGCTCAATTAAGCATTCGATTTAAGTTGGGAACGATATGTTTAACGGTGTGCCGTCCACAAATCTAAAAGGGAGGGCGATTACTCTATGGATGTCTTGAATTGTCGTAATTGGTCTGAGGAGAGAAGATTCATGCCTTTAAGTTTTTTTAAGGGATACTACAATCGTATACGTCAGGGTCGAGGTGAACCGGAGATTCTGAGGTCGGAGAACTTCCTTCATCTGGCCTCTTCAAAGAGCAATTGCCCTGCCATTATGTGTAGGTCTTGAGATGCTTTACTTTCAAGCATCACCATAATGACTCATGATGGATCTGGTTGCCTGGCCATGGCTGTAAAACAACTTAGGATGTTTATCAGCTATGGTCCCGATGGAGAGGGTTCCCATAGGGGTATTTCAGCGAGGATTCAATGTGCAGTGTCATATAGGGTTTGTATTTTAATGCATGTCGGAGCAACGCCTCGTACGCACCTACATATTTCAGATGTGGACAAGATGAAAAATAGTAATGCTTTTGTGGATGCGTTGGATAGGCCTATAAACCCAATTACGGTTACTGTAATGGAAATATTCACAAAAGTAGATATTCCTGAACTTCAAGAATATTTGAGAAAGCACTATACGGAGTTCAGCCTTGTGTCTCCAATGTATTAAACACCACAGTCCTTTAAGCAAGCAAGTTACTTGACAATTGAATATATAAGGATGTTAAAAATTTAATATGGCATTGAACCATATATATATACTTACTAATCCAGAAATTAAGAGATGCAGTGTTTGTGCGTGTTGGGTGCTATTATCATGTGACAGATTTAGAGTCTTGCTTTCATGTTGATGTTGACCTTTCACTAGAAAGTGTCTGAATGCAAATTGTTCATCGAAAGAATATCAATCTACTACTTACAGTGCAACCTGAAAGGAAAATTCATTGAGGATGATAAAAATGAACATCTGTGCCAGAAAAAAAAGTTGTCGAAAAATCTATTTTTGGTACTCCAGTGTGAGACATTTCCGATTTTGGTACTTCAGAGTGGTCGAGTCCAATTTAGGTACTATTTATCTATAACTATTTACGATTAAGGTACTAATTGTAAATTAGATGGTGGGTGTGCAAATCAGTACAAAGTTACAATTAACCTAACCCTAATTTCACGTGAGTTCGATCAATTGAAAGTCGATTGAAACAAAATTGATGAGAAAACCTACAAAAAAGAATCTGCCGAGGAAGAATCTGACGCTTGTGAGTGGGACGAAGTACAAGATATTTTGTGAGCGATCAATATTCAATGTCTATCTTTTGGCGTTTGACATTCGCTCGCACGTGAATGCGATGGTGCAATTCATAAATCCAATTAGTACCTAAATTGTACATAACTATTGATAATTAGTACCTAAATTGGACGCAACCACTCTAGAGTATCAAAATCGAAAATGTCTCACACTGGAGTACTAAAAATGGATTTTACCCAAACCTGGCATATAAACTGGCTCTTCTTTGTCTTGAGCTGCATACCAAGTGCAATCTCTAGGAGTTGATTTATTACCTTGTATGGCATGATATTCTGGTTCAATTCTATCTTCACAACAATGAAGTAGTTATGGCGCAATAGCATTTAGGTGCAATTCTATTATCGCAAGAAGTGAGCAGTTATGGCGCAACCATCATTCAGGTGGAATTCTTATGTGGCAAGGAGGGTTTTGTTATGGCGCTACCAGCCTACAGATGCAATTATGTTGTCACAAGGAGGATTAGTTTGTTGCAACATACTTTCAGGTTGAATTATGTTGTTGCGAGGAGGGAGCAGATACGGCGCAACCAGCCTTCAAGTGCAGTTCTATCTTCGCGACAAGGAAGTTATTATGACCCTATCAACATCCCTTTGCAATTCTATAGTCGCAAGAAGTAAGCAGTTATGTTTGCAATCAACAGTGGCTCCATCGGAGGTCCAAGATGCAAGGATTCAAACATGTGAAAACTTTGATATGAACCATTCCCATATCCTTTTTCGCAAAGGTCAGCCAGTCATGGTTGATAACGTGCTCAACCACGCATTCACTTTAAGTAGGGAACAATATGTTTTACGGTGTACCTTCCACAAATCTAAAAGGGAGGGAGATTACTTTATGGATGTTCTGAATTGCCATAATTTTTATGAGGAGAAGATCAATGCTTGTAAGTTTTTTTTAAGAGATACTACAATTGTATACGTTAGGGTCGAGGTGTACTGAAGATTCCGAGGTCGGAGAACTTCCTTTATTTGGCCTCTTCAAAGAGAAATTGCCCTGCCACTATGCGTTGGTCTTGAGATGCTTGCCTCTCAAGCATCACCATTATGACTCACGAGGGATCTGGTTGCCTGACCATGGCTGTAAAACAACTCATGATGTTTGTCAGCTATGATGCCGATGGAGAGGGTTCCCATCAGGGCATTTCAATGAGGATTTAATGTATAGTGTCAGATAGAACTTGTATCTTAATGCATGTCGGAGCAATGCCTCGTACACCCCTGCAGATTTCAGATGTGAACAAGATGCAAAATAGTAATGATTTTTTGCATGCGTTGGGGGTAGGCCTATAAACCCAATTACGGGCACTGTCATGGAAATATTCGGAAAGGAAGATATTCCTGAACTTCAAGAATATTTGAGAAAGCACTCTACGGAGTTCAGCCATGAGTCTTCAATGCATCAAACACCTCAGTCTTTTTAAGCAAGTAACTTACAGGATAAAAAAAACATAGAAGGAAGTTAAAAATTGAATATGGCATTGAACCATATATATAATTGCTTCCTAAAAGTAGGAGATGCCGTGTTTGTATCTGTTGGGTGCTATTAACATATGAGAGAAGAGTCTTGTGTTAATGTTGATGTTGACCTTTCACTAGAAAGTGTGTCTGAATGCAATTGTTCATCGAAAGAATATCAATCTACCACTTCCAGCACAACCTGAAAGGAAAATTCATTGAGGATGATAAAAATGAACATTTGTGCCAGAAAAGAAGTTGTTGAAACCTAGCATATAAACTAGCTCTTCTTTGTCTAGAGCTGCATGCCAAGTGCAATCTCTAGGAGTCGATGTATTACCTTATATGAGATGACATTCAGGTTCAGTTTTATCTTCGCATCAAGGAAGCAATTATGGCGCAATATCATCTAGTTCAATTTTTTTTTATCGCAAGAAGTGAGCAGTTATGGCGCAACCAACGTTTAGGTGGAATTTTTATGTCGCTAGGAGGGTTCAATTATGGCGCAACCACCTTTCAGGTGCAATTCTGTTGTTACAAGGAGGAGCAGTTTGTACGTTGCAACGTACTTTCAGGTTGAATTATGTTGTCGCAAGGAGGGAGCAGATACGACGCAACCAGCCTTCAGGTGCAGTTCTATCTTCACAACAAGGAAGCACTTAAGACGCAATCAAATCCCGGATCAATTATATCGTCGCAAGAAGTGAGCAATTATGTTTGCAATCAGCAGTGGCTGCACCCAAGGTCCAAAATGTAGAGATTCAAATATGTGAACCATCTGATATGAACCATTCCCATATCCATTTTTGCAATGGTTAGCCAATCATGGTTGATAACGTGCTCTGTTAAACATTCGGCTTAAGTTACGAACTATATTTTTACGGTGTGCCTTCCGCAAATAAAAAGGGAGGGCGATTACTATATGGATGTTGTGAATTGCCATAATTGGCCTGAAGAGAAGATCCATGCCGGTAAGTTTTTTTAAGGGATACTACATTTGTATACATCAGGGTAGAGGTGAACCGAAGATTCTGAGGTTGGGGAACTTACTTCATCTTGTCTCTTCAAAGAGCAATTGCCCTGCAATTATGCGTAGGTCTTGAGATGCTTGCCTTTCAAGCATCGCCATTATGACTCATGAGGGATCTGGTTGCCTGACCATGGTTGTAAAACAACTCATGATTTTTGTTCGCTATGGTCCCGATGGAGAGGGTTCCCATGGGGGAATTTCAACGAGGATTTAATGTGTAGAGTCAGATAGAATTTGTATATTAATTCATGTTGGAGCAAACGCCTCGTACACCCCTGCAGATTTCAGATGTGGACAAGATGCAAAATAGTAATGCTTTTGTGCCTGAGTTGGAAAGTCCTATAAACCCAATTACGGGCACTGTCATGGAAATATTCATAAAGGAAGATATTCTGAACTTCAAGAATATTTTAGAAAGCACTCTACAGAGTTCTGACATGTGTCTCATATGCATCAAACACCTCAGTCCTTTAAGCAAGTAAGTTACTTGACAACGGAATACATAAGGAAGTTAAAAATTGAATGTGGCGTTGAACCATATATATACTTACTTCTAGATATTAGGAGATACAGTGCTTTTGCCTGTCGGGTGCTATTATCATATGATAGATTTAGAGTCTTGCGTTAGTGTTGATGTTGACCTTTCACTAGAAAGTGTGTCTGAATGCAATTATTCATCCAAAGCATATCAATCTACTACTTCCAGCTCAACTTGAAAGGAAAATTCATTGAAGATGATAATAATGAACATTTGTGCCAGATAATCTAGCTCTTCTTTGCCTAAAGTTGTATACCAAGTGCAATATCTAGGAGTCGATTTATTACCATATATGGCATGGCATTTATGTTCAATTCTATCTTCGCAACAACGAAGCAGTTATGGCGCAATAGCACTTAGGTGCAATTCTATTATCACATGAAGTGAGCAGTTATGGCACAACCAATGTTCAGGTGGAATTATTATGTCACAAGGAGGGTTCAGTTTTGCAACCAGCCTTCAGGTGCAATTCTGTTGTCAGAAAGAGGAGCAGTTTGTTGCAACCTACTTTCAGGTGCAATTATGTTATCGCAATGAGGGAGCAGATACGGCGCAACCAGCCTTCAAGTGTAGTTCTATCTTCTCAACAAGGAAGTAGTTATGACGCAATCAACGTCTCAGTGCAATTCTATCATCGCAAGAAGTGAGCAGTTTTTTTGCAATCAGCAGTGGCTGCATCCAAGGTCCAAGCTGCAGGGATTTAAACATTTGAAAACTCAGATATGAACGATTCCCATATGCATTTTTGCAAAGGTCAGCCATTCATGGTTGATAACGTGCTCAATCAAGCTTTCGGTTTAAGTTGGGAACGATATGCTTTACGTTCTACCTTCCACAAATCTAAAAGGTAGGTCGATTACTCTATGGATGTCGTGAATTGCCATAATTGGTCTAAAGAGAAAATCCAAACCTGTAAGTTTTTTTAAGGGACTACAGTTGTATACGTCAGGGTCGAGGTGAACCGAAGATTCTGAGGTCGGAGAACTTCCTTCATCTGGCATCTCTAAAGAGCAATTGCCCTGCGATTATGCGTAGGTCTTGAAATGCTTGCCTTTCAAGCATCACCGTTATGACTCATGAGTGGTCTGGTTGTCTGAACATGGTTGTAAACAAGCTGAGGATGTTTGTCAGCTATCGTCCCGATGGAGAGGGTTCCCATGGGGGCATTTCAATGAGGATTCAATGTGCAGTGTCAGATAGGGTTTGTATCTTAATACATGTCGCAGCAACACCTCGTACACCCTTGCCGATTTCACATGTGGACAAGATGCAAAATAGTAATGCTTTTGTGCATGCGTTGAATACGTCTATAAACCCAATTACGGGCACTGTCATGGAAATATTCGTAAAGGAATATAGTCTTGAACTTCAAGAATATTTGAGAAAGAAATCTACGGAGTTCATCCATGTGTCTCCAATGCCTCAAACACCTCAGTCCTTTAAGCAAGCAAGTTACTTGACAACGTAATATATAAGGAAGTTAAAAATTGAATATGACATTGAACCATATACTTTTAGAAATTAGGAGTTGCAGTGTTTTTGCCTGCTGGGTGCCACTATCATATGAGAGATTTGGAGTCTTGCGTTCATGTTGATGTTGACCTTTCACTAGAAAGTGTGTCTGAATGCAATTGTTTGTTGAAAGAATATCAATCTACTAATTCCAACGCAACCTGAAAGGAAAATTCATTGAGGATGATAAAAATGAAAATTTGTTCCAGAAAAGAAGTTGTTGAAACCTGGCATATAAACTTACTCTTCTTTGTCTAGAGTTGCATACCAAGTCAAATCTCTAGGAGTTGATTTATTACCTTATCTGGCAAGGCATTAAGGTTCAATTTTTTTCTTCGCAACAAGGACTCAATTATGGCGCAATAACATTTAGGTGTAATTCTATTACCGCAAGAAGTAAGTATTTATGGCGCCACCAGCGGTCAGGTGGAATTCTTTTGTCGCTAGCAGGATTCAGTTATGGCGCAACCAGCCTTCAGGTGTCTGTTGTCACAAGGAGGAGCAGTTTGTTGCAACCTACTTTCAGGTGCAATTCTGTTATCGCAAGGAGGGAGCAGATACGGCGCAACCAGCCTTCAAGTGTAGTTCTATCTTCTCAACAAGGAAGTAGTGATGACGCAATCAACAACTCGGTGCAATTCTATCATCGCAAGAAGTGAGCAGTTATTTTTGCAATCAGCAGTGGCTGCATCCAAGGTCCAAGGTGCAGGGATTCAAACCTTTGAAAACTCCGATATGAACGATTCCGATATGCATTTTCGCAAAGGTCAGCCATTAATGGTTGATAACGTGCTCAATCAAGAATTCAGTTTAACTTGGGAACAATGTGCTTTACGGTGTGTCTTCCACAAATCTAAATGGGAGGGCGATTACTTTATGGATGTCGTGAATTGCCATAATTGGTCCGAGGAGAAGATCCATGCCTGTAAGTTTTTTATGGGATACTACAATTGTATACGTCAGGGTCGAGGTGAACCGAAGATTCTGAGGTCGTAGAACTTACTTCATCTGGCATCTCTAAAAGGCAATTGCCCTGCCATTATGTGTAGGTCTTGAGATGCTTGCCTTTCAAACATCACCATTATGACTCATGAGGGGTCTGGTTGTCTGAACATGGTTGTAAACAAATTGAGGATGTTTGTCAGCTATGGTCCCGATGGAGAGGGTTCCCATGGGGGCATTTCAACGTTGATTCAATGTGTAGTGTCAGATAGGGTTTGCATCTTAATGCATGTCGGAGCAATGCCTAGTACACCGCTGCAGATTTCAGATGTGGACAAGATGCAAGACTGTAATGTTTTGTGCATGCGTTGATAGGCCTATAAACACAATTACCGGCACTGACATGGAAATATTCGTAAAGGAAGATAGTTCTAAACTTCAAGAATATTTGAGAAAGCATTCTACGGGGTTCAGCCATGTGTTTTCAGTGCATCAAACACCTTAGTCCTTTAAGCAAGCAAGTTACTTGAAAACGAAATGTGTAAGGAAGTTAAAAATTGAATATGGCATTGAACCATATATATACTTACTTCCAGAAATTAGGCGATGTATTGTTTTTGACCGCTGGGTTTGCTATTATCATATGAGAGATTTAGAGTCTTGCGTTCATGTTGATGTTGACCTTCCACAAGAAAGTGTGTCTGAATGCAATTGTTCGTCGAAAGAATATCAATCTACTACTTCCAGCGCAACCTGAAAGGAAAATTCATTGAGTATGATAAAAATGAAAATTTGTTCCAGAAAAGAAGTTGCTGAAACCTGGCATATAAACTTACTCTTCTTTGTCTAGAGTTTCATACCAAGTCCAATCTCTAGGAGTTGATTTATTACCTTATCTGGCATGACATTCAGGATCAATTTTTATCTTCGCAACAAGGACTCAATTATGGCGCAATAGCATTTAAGTGTAATTTTATTACCGCAAGAATTAAGTAGTTATGGCGCAACCAGCGGTCAGGTGGAATTATTATGTTGCAAGGAGGGTATAGTTATGGCACAACCAGCCTTCAGGTTCCTGTTGTCAGAAGGAGGAGCAGTTTGTTGCAACCTACTTTCAGGTGTAATTCTGTTGTCCCAAGGAGGGAGCAGATACGGCGCAACCAGTCTTCAGGTGCAGTTCTATCTTCGTGACACGGAAGCAGTTATGACACAGTCAATATCCTGGTGCAATTATATCGTCGCATGAAGTGAGCAATTATGTTTGCAATCAGCAGTGAAAACTCTGATATTAAACATTCACATATCCATTTTCGCAAAGGTCAACCAGTCATGGTTGATAACATGCTCAATCAAGAATCCAGTTTAACTTGGGAACAATATGTTTTACGGTTTGTCTCATGTAAATCTAAAAGGGATGGAGATTACTCTATAGATGTCGTGAATTGCCATAATTGGTCTGGGGAGAAGATCCATGCCAGTAAGTTTTTTTATGGGATACTACAATTGTATACGTCAGGGTCGAGGTGAACCGAAGATTCTGACGTCGGAGATCTTCCTTCATCTGGCCTCTTCAAAGATCAATTGCCCTGCCAATATGCATAGGTCTTGAGATCTTTGCCATTCAAGCAACACCGTTATGACTCATGAGGGATCTTGTTGTCTGACCATGGCTGTAAAACAACTGAGGATGTTTGTCAGCTATGATCCCGATGGAGAGGGTTCCTATGGGGGCATTTCAGCGAGGATTCAATGTGCAGTGTCAGATAGGGTTTGTATCTTAATGCATGTCGGAGCAACGCCACGTACGCCCCTGCAGTTTTCAGATGTGGAAAACATGCAAAATTGTAATGCTTTTGTGCATGCATAAACCCAATTACGGGCACTTTCATGGAAATATTCGTAAAGGAAGATAGTTCTGAACTTCAAGAATATTTGAAGTCCTTTAAGCAAGCAAGTTCATCCATGTGTTTCCAATGTGTTTCCAATGCATCAAACACCTAAGTCCTTTAAGATAGTCCTTTAAGCTAGTTTATATTGTTTTTGCCCGCTGGGTGTGCTATTATCATATGAGAGATTTAGAGTCTTGCGTTCATGTTGATGTTGACCTTCCACTAGAAAGTGTGTCTGAATGCGATTGTTCGTCGAAAGAATATCAATCTACTACTTCTAGTGCAACCTAAAAGGAAAATTCATTGAGTATGATAAAAATGAACATTTGTGCCAGAAAAGAAGTTGTTGAAACCCGACATATAAACTAGCTCTTCTTTTTTTCTAAAGCTGCATAACAAAGTGCAATCTCTAGTAGTCGATTTATTACCTTATTTGGCATGGCATTCAGGATCAATTCTATCTTCGCAACAAGGAAGCAGTTATGGCGCAATAGGACTTAGGTGAATTCTATTATCGCAAGAAGTGAGCGGTTATGGTGCAACCAGCGTTCAGATGGAATTCTTATGTCGCAAGGAGGGTACAGTTATGGCGCAACCAGCCTTCTGGTGCAATTCTGTTGTCACAAGGAGGAGCAGTTTGTTGCAACGTACTTTCAGGTGCAATTCTGTTGTCGTAGAGAGGGAGCAGATACGACGCAACCAACCTTCAGGTACAGTTCTATCTTCGCAACAGGTAGGTAGTTATGATGCAATCAACATCTTGGAGCAATTTTATCGTTGCAAGAAGTGAGCAATTATGTTTGCAATCAGTAGTGGCTGCATCCAAGGTCCAAGATGAAGGGATGCAGACATGTGAAAACTCTGATATGAAACATTCCAATATCCATTTTCGCAAAGGTCAGCCAGTCATGGTTGATAACGTGCTCAATCAAACATTCGGTTTAAGTTGGAAACGATATGTTTTACTATGTACGTTTAGAAAATCTAAAAGGGAGGGCTATTAATCTATGGATTTCATGAATTCCTATAATTGGTTTGAGGAGAAGATCCATGCATGTAAGTTTTTTTAAGGGATACTACAATTGTATACGTCAAGGTCGAGGTGAACCGAAGATTCGGAGGCCGGAGAAATTCCTTCATCTGGCCTCTTCATAGAGCAATTGCCATGCCATAATGCGTAAGTCTTGAGATGCTTGCCTTTCAAGCATCACCGTTATGACTCACGAGGGATCTGGTTTCCTGGTCAAGGCTATAAAACAACTGAGGATGTTTGTCAGCTATGGTCCCGATGGATAGGGTTCCCATGGAGGCATTTCAGCGAGGATTCAATGTGCAGTGTCAGATAGGGTTTGTATTATAATGCATGTCGGAGCAACGCCTCGTACGCACCTACATATTTCAGGTGTGGACAAGATGAAAAATAGTAATGCTTTTGTGGATGTGTTGGATAGGCCTATAAACCCAATTACGGTTACTGTAACGAAAATATTCGTAAAGGAAGATATTCGTGAACTTCAAGAATATTTGAGAAAGCACTATTGGAGTTCAGTCATGTGTCTCCAATGCATCAAACAACTCAGTCCTTTATGCAAGCAAGTTATTTGACAACGTAATATATAAGGTAGTTATAAATTTAATATGACATTGAACCATATATATACTTATTTCCAATTAGGAGATGCAGTGTTTGTGCATGCTGGGTGCTATTATCATATGAGAGATTTAGAGTCTTGCGTTCATGTTGATGTTGACCTTTCACTAGAATGTGTGTCTGAATGCAATTGTTCGTCGAAAAAATATCAATCTACTACTTCCAGCGCAACTTGAAAGGAAAATCCATTGCGGATGATAAAAATGAACATTTGTGCCAGAAAAGAAGTTGCCGAAACCTGGCATATAAACTGGCTCATCTTTGTCTAGAGAAGCATACCAAGTGAAATCTCTAGGAGTCGATTTATTACCTTATCTGGCATGACATTCAAGTTCAATACTATCTTCACAACGATGAAGCAGTTATGGCGTAAAAGCATTTAGGTGCAATTCTATTATCGCAATAAGTGAGCATTTATGGCGCAACCATCGTTCATGTCGAATTCTTATGTCGCAAGGATGGTTTTGTTATGGCGCTACCAGCATAAAGATGCAATTATGTTGTCACAAGGAGGATTAGTTTGTTGCAACGTACTTTCAGGTTGAATTATGTTGTCGCAAGGAGGGAGCAGATACGACGCAACCAGCCTTCAGGTGCAGTTCTATCTTCGCGAGGAAGTTGTTATGACGCAATCAACATCCATGTGCAATTATATCGTTGCAAGAAGTAAGCAGTTATGTTTGCTATCAGTAGTGGCTGCATCGAAGGTCCAAGATTCAAGAATTCAAACATGTGAAAACTCTGATATGAACCATTCCCATATCCATTTTCGCAAAGGTACGCCAGCCATGGTTGATAACGTGCTAAGTCAAGCATTCGGTTTAAGTTGTGAACGATATGTTTTACGGCGTGCCTTCTGCAAATCCAAAAGGGAGGGCGATTAATCTATGGATGTCATAAATTCCCATAATTGGTTTGAGGAGAAAATCCATGCATGTAAGTTTTTTTAAGGGATACTACAATTGTATACGTCAGGGTCGAGGTGAACCGAAGACACAGAGGCCGGAGAACTTCCTTCATCTGGCCTCTTCAAAGAGCAATTGCCATACCATTATGCGTAGGTCTTGAGATGCTTGCCTTCCAAGCATCTCCGTTATGACTCATGAGGGATCTGGTTGCCTGGCCATGGCTGTAAAACAACTGAGGATGTTTGTCAGCTATGGTCCCGATGTAGAGAGTTCCCATGGGGGCATTTCAGCGAGGATTCAATGTGCAGTGTCATATAGGGTTTGTATTTTGATGAATGTCGGAGCAATGCCTCGTACGCACCTTCATATTCCAGATGTGGACAAGATGAAAAATAGTAATGCTTTTGTGCATGCGTTGGATAGGCCTATAAACCCAATTACGGGTAGTGTCATGGAAATATTCATGAAGGAAGATATTCCTCAATTTCAAGAATGTTTGAGAAAGCACTCTGCGGAGTTCAACCATGAGTCTCCAATGCATCAAACACCTTAGTCCTTTAAGCAAGCAACTTACATAACAACAAAACATATACGGAAGTTAAAAATTGAATATGTCATTGAACCATATATATACTTGCTTCCTAAAATTAGGAGATGCAGTGTTTGTGCATGTTGGGTGCTATTATCATATGAGAGATTTAGAGTCTTGCGTTCATGTTGATGTTGACCTTTCACTCGAAAGTGTGTCTGAATGAAATTGTTCGTCGAAAGAATACCATTATACTACTTCCAACGCAACCTGAAAGGAAAATTTATTGAGGATGATAAAAATGAACATTTGTGCCAGAAAAGAAGTGGCTGAAACCTATCATATAAACTAGCTCTTCTTTGTCTAGAGCTGCATACCAAGTGCAATCTCTAGGTGTCGGTTTATTACCTTATCTGGCATGGCATTCAGGTTCAATTCTATCTTCGCAACAAGGAAGCAGTTATGGCGCAATAGCATTAGGTGCAATTCTATTATCACACAAGAAGTGAGCAGTTATGGCGCAACCAGCGTTTAGGTGGGATTCTTATGTCGCAAGGAGGGTTTAGTTATGGCGCAACCATCCTTCAGGTGCAATTCATTTATCACACAAGAAGTGTGCACTTATGGTGCAATTAGCATTCCGGTGCAATTATATCATCGCAAGAAGTGAACAATTATGGCACAACCAACCTTCAGGTGCAATTCTATTGTCGCAAGGAGGGAGAAATTATGGCGCAACCAGCTTTCAGGTGTAGGCTCTTATGACTCATTATATTGTGAGTTTAGGTAGTTGTATTAAAGTTAGAAGACTATGTTGCATGACTGCACCCATTCACTTTGTGACAAATGAAAAGTTGAATGTTATGTCGCATTGTAATTGGTATTGTATTAATATGCAATTGGAATTTGACAATTTACACACATAAAAAATGGTTTATGTTTGATGTGTATTTTGGATATGAATAATTACGAAATAGTCTTACATTAAAAAACTTTCTACACATTAGTCATAGTATTAATATTATTCCATGTGTAGTGTCACATACAAATGTATAAATAAGGGTTACTGTGAATAACTAATACAATTGAACCACTTTCTCCCAATTTCATGAACTCTAGTGTAAGGTATCATCCCTACGCAAGAATCTCACGAGCCAAAGATCCTAACCTTAATTCTTTTTTCATTCCAATAATGTTCATCCGTCACCAATCCAATATGATTTTCCATAACAATAATAATTTTATTTTTCATTTTCTAAAATTGTTTTATTTTACACATTAGCGACGGGTTAGCAATGAAAAATCTAATCCATGACCAAATTAGCGACGTAAACCCTAATTCGCCTGTAAGAGTTTTAATTTTCATTTTTAATTTTAAAAGAAAAAACTATTTAGAGACGGATTACCGAACCCGTCTCTATTCCGTCGCCATTTAATGACGGTTAGAGATGGGAACGGTAATCTGTCTCTAACTATTTTCCATTCAATTTTTAATTTATAAAAAAACACTATTTAGAGACGAATGATAGAATCAGTTGTTAATTCGTCCCCAAATAGAGACGGATTAGCGACAGATTATGTTCCGTCGCTAAATCAGATACATACACGACCATGCAATTCGTCTCAACTTCGTCGCTAATCCGTCGAACGATTTATTTTCGACGCTAAAATCCATCGCTGTCTGACAGAATTCTTGTAGTGGTGTAATAGTAGTGAATTTATGCGTGTAGGAATAAAGTTATGGGCTTCTATATTTTTAAAGTTATTTGATTGGTGTATGGTTGTTAGTAGGGATGCGCAACTGATCAGATCCGATTCGATTCAATACGACTCATTTGAACGAATCCGTAGAAATGGATGAAGAAAAAGACTATCCATTATCCGCATTCCTAGCATATCGAATTGCGGATAAATCCATAGATATCCGCGATATGTGAAATTTATATTTTTTTCAAAAAAAGGTCTATTTTGCAATAATCAACCAAATTACAAAAACGTGAATTACAAATTGATATCAATCCCCAATCTTTACTACATATTAATTAGTCATACATACTTTATTTCCTACAATTTAGTATCTACTTGTCTACTCTTCCAAATTTACTCTCAATTTAATATGGTATTTGACATTACAAGCATAATTAAATTTGACAAATTGATTCATATAATCAATCTAATTATAGATGAAATTCCAATCAGTATTGCTCTTCTCCAAATTCCACACAAATCGGATGATAGTCAGATTCTTCTCCACGGAGGCATCACAAATTCTCCATCAATTGAACATTCCAAGCGTCCCCAATTTCTTCTCTCTCACCTAATTTTCAATTGAATGACATCTCAATTACTTAAAGGCAAGCATCACTTTTCAGGAAAATCAAGCATCATACTGGAAAGCAAGCATTACATTTATGGAAAACAAACATAAGTACTGAAAATCAAGCATCTTATTTTTGGAAATCAAGCATCATAATTACTCATAAACAAGAGTCACATATCCAAAGAGTTTTTTTTTTTTTTTTAAATTGAGTATAACGTTTGATCAGTGGTATTTTGGATGGACGTTTGAAACAAAGATCTTAGAAGATTACTTTTTGATATTAAAAGAATATTAATTACCTAAATATATGATTTGATTAGATATTTAATTAAAGAAGTGATTACATAAAGAATGGTAATGTTTCTATTTATTTTTTTAGACTGCATTTCATTCAATAATAAGAAGAGTACAAATCGGATACCCAAATCAGCAAAATAAATCCGTCGAGCCATCACTATCACTGTTAGATAAATTAATATAAGTGTATTAGTTCCACACATCTTTATAAGTTTGAGCTTTTAGATGAGATGAAATTCTATCATGGTATCAGAGCCTCTGGCTCACACCCACCTGGGTTCGAATCTCCACGGAGAAAATCTCCGCCCCATATTAAATTTCCACTCGAATGGCCTCCCCAAAAAGGTTGAAATCGGTAACAAGTGCAGGGGAGTATTTGAGTATTAATATAAATGACTAGATTCAATACATCTCTATAAGTTCGAGCTTTTAGATGAGATGTAATTCTATCATGCATATGAACCTCAAAGTTCAGGGATCGAATCCCACCGTCAACATCTCCACCCATATTAATTATCCACTCGTTGGGCTGCCAGTCCAGATAGATCGTACTGAACTAAAAAAAGAAGAAGAAAGTTTGATGTTTTCCACAATATGACCACCCGCAGCTAGGCAAATTGATGAAGAGTTGATAGCTTTTATTGCCGCCAAACAATCACTTTCCACAGCCACATTATGAAACCCAAGAGCAATTGCCATTTCCACACCCTGCTGGATCGCTAGAAACTCAGCAATTTCTGGACAAAGGATATATGCGATTCTTCTCTTGCGCCAAGCTATAATCTGTCCCGAGTTATCCCGTGCAATTACCCCTATGCCAGCTCCATTAATGTGTTTCAGAATCGAAGCATCTACATTTATTTTTACTGTATCTCCACCGGGCGGTGACCAATGTGACGGAGATTCCGGTGGTCTGGAGTTCGCAAAGTGGTACTGCGCCTCCTTAAATCTGCCAAGATATTCAGCCGCAAACTGTACCAACTCCATGGGATCGCCTTTTCTTCCTTCGTGTACAATTGTGTTCCTGTGATGCCATAGACACCAACATGTGCAAACAAACAGTTCGAATTGCTGTGTTGTAAGGAGGACCTGCTTGACATACAAAATCCAATCCCACATCAGTTTTATGGACCATAGTAATTTGGCCAGGTAAATCAGAAATGGCCAGATCAAACGTGCAAAGTGACATGAACTAAATGCGTGCAAAATAGTTTCTTCATCTTCCAAACAGACTGGACAGACAGAACTAACAGCAATCTTGCGCCTGGATAAATTGTAAGACACTGGAAGACCATTAGACAGCACACGCCAAAAGAAAACACGGATTTTATTTGGTACTCTCAACTTCCAAACAAAGGTCCAATCTCGCTTAGTGACAGAAGAACCACTAGCCGCATTACTAGCACAAGTCTGACGCTTGACATCACGAGCTACATGGTATGCAGTCCGGACAAAATAGTACCCAGTTTTAGTAGGAAACCAACGTCGAGTGTCTACAGTATCAGGTCTGCCAACAGGAATTCGAAGGATATCTTCAATGTCTTCTTCCCAGAACACAAACTGAAGAACATTTAAATCCCAACCCAACCCATTTGGTAACAAGAAATTAGAAACAGGAATTTCCTCCAAATTATACAAGTCAGGGGTATATGGTTTTCTACAGTTCGCTCTAGGAATCCAAGCGTCACTCCACACATTAACCTGACTCCCATTTCCAATACCCCAGATCATACCAGCCTTCACAGCATTAATAGAAGCAAAAATACTCTTCCAAGTGTACGAGGAATTTTGGTTCAGAGAGGCGTCAAGAATATCGCAATCAGGAAAGTATTTAGCCTTAAGCACACGCCTAAGAAGAGTCTCCGGATTATGAATAACGCGCCAAACCTGCTTGCCCAACATAGCAAGATTAAAGGAAGAAAGATCACGAAAACACATACCTCCATCTCTTTTACTGTCACAAAGTGAGTCCCACTTCACCCAATGGATCTTATCTCTATTACCATCACCCCACCAGAATTTGGAAATAATGGATTCAAGCTCATGAATAAGGTAAGCTGGTAATTTAAAACAACCCATAACATAAGTCGGGATAGATTGAAGAACCGACTAAATCATGACATCCTTACCCGCTTTAGACAAATATTTTTCACCAAAACCCTAAGTTTTCGACCACAATCTTTCCCTTAACCAACTAAACACCTCTCTCTTTGATTTACCCATTTCTGTAGGAAGACCAAGGTACTTCTCATGCTTCTCAACAACAGTAACATGTAAGATAGCTCTAATTTCCTCCACCCTTGCAATCCTCGCATTTCTACTAAACACCACAGTGGACTTATCAATATTAATCACCTGCCCCGAAGAAATACTATAAACATGCAGAATATCATTAATCGCAAGGGCAGACTCCTTAGTGGCCTCACAGAATATAAGGGTGTCATCAGCAAATAACAAATGAGACACTAGGTGCAGACGGACTAACAGAAACACCCCTCAACACCCCCCTCTGCTCCGCATCAGCAAGCAAAGAACTAAAAGCCTCATTACAGAAAAGAAACAAATAAGGGAAAAGAGGATCCCCTTGTCGTAACCCCCTCTTTGGCTGGATGGGACCAAATAGTTCACCGTTAACTTTTACAGAATAAGAAACGGAGCACACACACATCATAATTAAACGGATAAAATCATGGTCAAATCCTAACCTATCCAACACTCGTTCAAGGAAAGACCATTCAACGCGATCATAAGACTTACTCATATCCAGTTTCAAAGCCATAAAAACTTTGCCTTTCGTTTTTCATTTTAAAAAATGATTAATTTCATAAGAAACTAAAACATTATCAGTGATTAACCTATTAGGCACAAACGCAGACTGGGTCTCGGCTATGATTTTATGCATGTGTGGCTTGAGTCTATTAGTTATAGCTTTAGAAGCTATTTTGAAAATAACATTACTCAAGCTAATAAGCCGGAATTGGGTAATCAGCTCAGGTGCTTTGCATTTGGGAATAAGAATAATATGAGTGTAGTTCAGTTTTGGGTCTAAACAACGCTTATTAAGAATATCCAGAACACAGTGTATAACATTTTTGCCTACAATATGCCAAAATTTTTGATAAAAAAGCGCAGGCATACCATCAGGATCGGGGATTTGGTAGGGAACATATCGAAAAGTGCTGTTCGTACCACTTTTGGAGTGAAAAGTTGGGATAAGTCTCTGTTGATAGAATGATCAACCTTCGATCTCATAGTTCTAACCACCGCATCAATGTCCCCCGAAGCCGGCTGAATGCTGGAGAAAATATCTTGAAAGTACTCAACAGCAATATTACCCATCCTACCCAACTCAGATTGCAAATTCCCACTTGAATCTCTCAGACCCATAATCTGATTTTGTCTCGCTCTTTTCGACGCTTGAGAATGAAAGAATTTTGTGTTCCGATCTCCCTCTGCCAACCACTGAATATTAGCTCGTTGTTTCCACAACATCTCCTCACGATCCAGCATATCCTCAAGCTCCTTCTTCAGTTTCTTTTTTGTCTCCTTAACTTCAGCCGAAAAGGGCAATGATTTCATCTTCTCCAATTTTTCATTGAGCTCTCGGATCTTGCCCTTGACGTTTGGATATTTCTGCTTACTCCAATTCATCAAGCCAACTGAGCAATTCTCCAATTTTTTGACAAAATCATCCCCCAAATCCCACGAATCACAAATCACCTGTTGACATTCATCAGATCTGATCCAGATTGACTCAAATTGGAAAACCTTTGATCGCCGCAGATGGACTGGAGACGCGCCAATTTGCTGTTTTTGGAAGAATGTGGCGAGGAGAGCCATATGGTCTGAGCGTCTTATGTTTCCGATTATCAAAATTAGCTGCAACAAACAAAGGTAAGTACGAAATATATATGAAAATAGTACATGAATAAAAAAATTATTAACACTTACTGAAACTTGATTACACAAACAAAAAACAAAACACAGGTTCGAATTTAATCCTGGATGAGTTAGTAGTGAGACCACTTCCCCTTAAGCTAAATTTGTCCGCCTTTAGTAAGCTTGAGGCCTTTCGCATAATTAGCCCCAAGACAACGTCCCAATCTCAAAGAACTACCGGCTCAAGAGCTTTCTGTCGAACTTCTGTGGTGGAAGAACACTCGAATATCTAAAGTGCAGAATGAAAACAGAGAAGAGAAGAGAAGGGAAGAAGAATTAATGGTGTATGTTTGTCAAGTGAGGGAGGGGTGTATATAGCTGTAGAGAAAACGTAACAGCTCTCTCTCACCATTAGTAGCCAAATTGATACTGCAACATTTAAGCTCAGAGTAATGCAGCCTGTTCGTGGAGAGGTTACCTCTGCACATTTAAGTGGAACAATCTGGAAAATTTCTGGAAGGCCAAAAGGTTTGTTTAGTGAAAAATTGTGGTAAAAAGATAAACCCGCGAACCATATTTGCACCTCCCGTATCTTATACCGTTACGAAGCTTGCGCATCCCAGTTCGCAACGAGCTAAAGAACACGCAAAATCGAGTGGTGGAACTTAGATAATTAATTGCTCAAAGTTACCCACTTAACACATTATTATAACACATAACAATTTTTGGCTCTCTCTTAGGTTGCCTCTTGCAACCACACTTAGTTGCCTCTTGCAACCAATTCCCCAACATCTTACAGTTAGATGATGAATCTGCGTGTGAGGAAACATAAGCTTCCAAGAAGGTGTGGCAACAGCTCTGTCTAGGCTTTCTTTAGTATTAGCAGGGATTTCTCGATTATTTGTCCAAGTTGTTGGTCCAGATAAACACAGTTTCTCAGATATATGTGAGGATATATGATACTTAATTTCAGAGAGCGGAAGACTTTTCTGTGATAAGTGCACGTGCTCAGCAAGATAGGTGTAAATACTTTGCAAGGTAAATAAAGCAAGTAATAAATGCTGAAAGTAAATAACACAAGTCTTTTTATAGTGGTATCTGAAGGTGGCGTAATCCTTCAACTAATCCACTTCGGCCTTTCTCAGGCCTAGAATCCACTAAGACAGATAATTGATGTAACCTTACAAGTATCTTCTCTTGATTCCTAAATACACTAGGTTCCCAACCAAGTGTTCCCCCGAGTTATTCCCCGGCTTTCACAACCAAGTACTTCCTGTACTCAGAAACCTTTTGAGCTATTCCTTAGTTTCCCAAACTAAGTACTTCCTATGCTCAGTAACCTTGGAGTTATTCCTTAGTTTCCCAAACTAAGTACTTCTGCATCTACGCCGATTAAGGTGTTGGTTAAGGTAGTTTGTCAGGTGAGCTTCTTTAATAACTTGTTCAGTTATGCAGATAGCTCTATGAATCAAGTATACTTAATACACTTTGCAATGTATGGTATCTTGTTCTTTACTAACCCAAGTCTATGATAAGTGTTCAAGAGAATGAATCTCAGATATGAAATCTTAGTTCAACTCTTTCACAAATAACAATGCTTGTTAAGGATCAGGACACTTAGAACTTTTGTGCTACTTAGAATCAAGAGCTTTGGTCGCAACAGAAAGCTTGAAGGTAAGTAGTGTGCTTGAGAGAGCTTGTGAGAGTATTCAATGTAAGTTCAGTGTTCTAAGGTGTAAGTTCTGACTCAAGCAGTATAAGTGTTGATATTTATAGATGAATTTGAGTGTCGTTTGAATCGTATCCGTTAGCCTTAAATCAAATTCAAACTATTGATATATGAGTATAGTATTGTAGTACGTTTGTCTTCTTCTTCAGAAGCTACCGTTTTTTGTTCAGACATCTTTGTCCGCGCATTTAATGCATTGTACTATACTTTGTCCTGTAGTGCCAATGGAACTATGCATGGTATCAGAGATCTTTATACTATCAGATTTCTTCTGATGCTGTGCACGTCATTTTCAAGAGATTATCACAACTCCATATATCACTTGTTGAAACAACTTGTTATAATATATTTCTTTTCAGAAATATAGTTTATGTCCAAGGTATCTGAGTGTAGATATCTGTGGGCACTTTCCTCGTCTCAGAAACCTTTTATTTCTCAGATATCTTTTGCAACACTGTTTATTTAAAAACGCTTGTGTCTTCAAGATATCTGGTCATAGGTATCTGAAAACCCTTGTCTTCAGCAATCTTGTGCAGTCTTCAAATCTTCAAATCCATTGAACTTTTCCTCCTGGATGCCTTCTTCTTGGTCTTCTTTTTAGAAATAAAAATTACATTTAGAGACCTAACATCCTATACAAGATTTGCTAGACTATCATACTTAGTGAGTTTCCTCTTTTACAATGTTCAAGTGAACCAAGAGTACTAACCACCTTTCTGAGCTAAGATAAGTCATTAGGTTGCTGATCAAAATCTAAACAGATATTCCTAACACAAGTATACGGGTAGCCAGTAAACGTGAGGTCAATTAAATCGTTGTGGGTCAAAGTTTCCCTAAAATCCCTAAAACGCCATTCTGGTGTAGGGGGGGGCCCTAATTTTTCATCATGCCTAAGCATCTCATTAAAATTTCCCATAACACACCACTCCCTATGAGAATGAGTACCCAAAGTTTTCAATAATCTCCAAGTATATTTCCTTCTGGTCGCATCGGGTTCCCCATAAAAACCAGTAAATCTCCATATACTAGGACTATCCAAGAGTTGGACATTCGCATCAATATGATGCTTACTAAAGCTCAAAATCGTAACCGAGATGTTTTTCTCCCAAAGAAGAGCTAAACCTCCTGATTTTCCAACAACGGTGACACCAATCCGAACATATTAAACTTCTCTCTTAACTTGTCAAATCCATGGTCATCTAATTTGATTTCCATGAGAAAGACAAAGCTGGGGTGAAAATCTTGTAAGGTAGAAGGTTGGAATGGGCCTGTAAAAGTGTTTGGAATGATGGCTAATGGGTTGGGATTGTTACTTGGGTCACATGAAGATGGGCTAGGTTGAAATTGGGACACAATGGTCAAGTGGGCTGGGCCTTTGGGATCATCAATAGACATGGCAACGGAATTTGAACAAGACTTTGAATATTAGAGGATGATTCCTCCAAAATAGCAGAATCTGTTACCACCAATTCCAAGCCATGACTCACGGGACTAGAATCTTCTTCAATCACAATTGATTTCCCTTTGTCTTTACCAGAAATAGCACTAATAACCTCAACAGCCTCCTTAACAATGGCCTCCCCAGACTATCTTAACACCTTGACTCTGGCTAATTACAGAAGTACCCCTGGCTGGAACGGAAAGGCTGCCCAGGGAGCGGTGGACGTTGGTTGCTCCGATTAAGACTGCCATTTATGTATTTCGATCGCTGCGCATTAGCATGAGTATGTAATTAATCACCGTAATTCAGCTGCTCCTCCGAAACAACTCCCAACGGACTAGCAATGTCAAAGCAGGCATTACAATCTTTAACCAAATGTCCAAGAACACCACAGTAGTAGCAAAAGTTTGGTAAACGCTCATAAGCTAATCGAACTTGCATATCTTGTCCATCCGGTGAAATTGAAGAGATGTACCAATAAGACCTTTTTCATGTGCTACGTCCACAGATTTGAAAGAACCCATTGCATCACCCAAGACCTTAGCCATTCCCGAATGCATTAAAACCAAAGGTAATACAGATGCTTGTACATCAAATTCGCATTTGTCAAGAGGAACAGTTAACAGATCATCAGTCGCTAGAAAAGAACGCAAGATCATCAAGTTCTTGTCGAAAGCCCAAGGCCCCTGTGCCAGCACACGATCCTGCTCAACAACATGGCCGAATTGTACTAGTATATGAGAAGGCTATAACTAACTCTCCTACACTTTGGCCATAATTGTTAGTGTTGTTACTGGTTTGTTAGTTTAGTCAGATTACTTAGTCAAGTAATTAGTTAGTGGCTGATCAAATTAATTAAGGTGGATTAAAAACACAAACATTGTTTTTATTCTTTATATGGTATCATACACTAGGTAGAATAGCCACTGCTTATTCCCTTCAAAGGCCGGCTCCACCTCGGCTTCTGATTCTACCCTCGACCATGGTCCGATCTTCTCCGGCATGGCTCATCTAGTGACCACGAAACTCAATTCAGAGAATTTTGTTAACTGGCACAGCCAGGTTCTGCCTCTTGCCACTGGCTCTCGCCTTTTTCCCTTCCTTGACGGAAGTAATCCTGCTCCACGCCAAACAGTTGTCGACTTCCATAACAAAACCCAAACCAACCCCGAATATCTATCTTGGTTCTTCCTCGACCAACGTATAATCAGTATTCTTCGCTCCACCCTTACCGATGAGGCCCTCACAGTAACTATAGGCTGCGAAACATCGCAGGCTGTTTGGGAGGCTCTTCATTCTGCATTCCAACATTCATCCAAACTCCGAGAGCTTCGGCTCAAGGACGATCTTCAAACCATCCAAAAAGGCACCCGAACTGTCTCGCAATATGGCCTTCACTTCAAATCATTATGCGATCAACTTGCAGCCCTTGGTTGCAGACTCGACCCAGCCGACAAATCCCATTGGTTCCTTCGTGGACTCGGCTCCCGCTTTATGCATTTCTCGAGCAACCAACTGTCACTGTCCCCTCTCCCTACCTTAGAGGATCTCATTCCCAAAGCCGAAAATTATGAGATTTTCAATGGAACGAGCCACACCTACACCTTCCGCCGCATTTATTGCCCAACAGCCTCGCAATTCTGCCAATCATTCTGGCAACTTCACTGGCTCATCTCGTGGCGGTAGTCGCCAAGGAAATCGCGGTGGAGGTCGTGGCAACCAGCAAGGCCAATCTGGCCGTGTCCCTTCCAACACTCGCCGCACCCCCACGGTGCCAAATCTGCCCTGTAGAGGGACATTATGCCACCAACTGTCCTATGAGATATCAATCTGCTCCAGTCAATGGTGCTCACCTAGCCGATGCCTTTGCAGCATCCTGCTCCACCGATCAGCGTACTGTGCCAGATTGGTACATGGATTCGGGTGCGTCTTCTCACATGACGTCTTCGGTCTCCAATCTCGACTCTGTCATGCCCTATGGTGGTAAAGGTTCGGTTTTCGTTGGAAATGGAGATTCTCTATCAATTTCACATACTGGTTCTCGTAAACTATCTTCTGATCTTAATTTATTGCATGTTCTTGTTGTCCCACATCTAACGAAGAATCTCTTGTCTATCAGCAAACTCACTCGAGACCATCCTGTTAATGTTACTTTCTCTGATAATTCTTTTGTGATACAGAATCGAGTGACAGGACCCCGACTCCTCCCGCCTCTACGTAACTCGTCATGCTCAATTCGACGAGTCTTACTTCCCCTTTGTCTCGCCAACAACTCCTTCTCGTTGATCCGACTTAGACTTTGTATCCTTTCTTGAACCCACTACTGTATGCGATCTGCCTACTAGCCAAAAGCCCACCACACCTCATATTAACAGTCCATGTCTTGATTGTCCTTTAATCCCACCTAATCCGCTTCCTGTATCAATCTCTTCTACCCCTCCATCGCCCCTACTGCTTTCCTCTACCCCACCTCCTGTTGCGCCCTCCACTGAATCTCCGGCCTCACCACACCTTCCGTCAACTAGCTCTCCATACACGGCAACCCCATTACCTAGCCCACAGCCCCTGTGCCGCCGTCCTCATCTTCCTCAACCGAGCCACCCTATGCGCACAAGAGCACAAGCAGGCGTCTTCAAGATCAAGCACCCTGGTCTTCTAGCGGATGTCTCTTCCCCGCTTTTACACGCCTTACTTGCATCTTCAGAACCTAGAGGCTACAAGTCAGCTTCCAAGCTTCCTGCTTGGGTTCAAGCCATGGACGACGAAATTCGAGCACTTCGTGAGAATCACACGTGGGAATTGGTTCCACGCTCTTCAAATATGAATGTAGTCGGCACTAAATGGGTCTTTCGCACCAAATATTTAGCCGATGGTTCCATTGACAGATTCAAGGCTCGGTTAGTTGCCCAAGGTTTCACGCAAGTCCCGGGACTCGACTTTACCACTACCTTCAGCCCGGTTGTAAAGGCCACGACTGTTCGCGTCGTTCTATCTCTAGCCGTCTTGCACAATTGGAGCCTCCACCAACTTGATGTGAAGAACGTGTTTCTAAACGGTGTTTTGGATGAAACCGTTTATATGGAGCAGCCTCCGGGTTACGCGGATTCTCGCTTTCCCACTCACGTATGTCGTCGTCGCAAGGCGCTTTACGGTCTTAAGCAGGCGCCAAGGGCCTGGTTCCACAGATTGAGCAGCTTCTTAGTCCAGCAAGGCTTCACTAGTAGTCGTGCTGACACATCTCTCTTTGTGTTCGCCAAAGGCAGCGTCCTACTATATCTATTGGTTTATGTCGATGACATAATCCTCACTGGCAACAATCCTGCTTTTATTACTCGATTCATTGCTTCCTTAAACTCCCAGTTTGCAATCAAAGATCTCGGCAAACTCAACTATTTCCTCGGCCTTGAGGTCAGCTATACCTCTCGCGGCTTGTTCCTTGGTCAGGCCAAGTATGCTCGGGATTTATTACTTCGATCTCATATGTTCGATTGCAAGCCGCTTGGGACTCCAATGGTCGTTGGCCAGCAACTCGGGAAAGATGGTGTCGACTATGCAGATCCATCTGCTTATCGTTCAATTGTCGGTGCGCTTCAATACCTGACCATAACTCGCCCTGACATCTCCTTCGCGGTTAATACAGTCAGCCAGTTTATGCACAATCCGAAATTGTGTCATTTCCAAGCCGTCAAACGCATCCTGCGGTATGTTAAAGGCACTATTGCACATGGTCTTTCCTTTACTGTTGATGGCACTTTGTCTATACTTGCGTATTCTGATGCCACATGGGTTTCTTGCCCCGACACTCGACGTTCCACATCCGGTTACTCCGTTTACTTAGGACCAAATCTCGTGTCTTGGAGCTCCAAAAAGCAGCCAACGATTTCTCGCTCAAGCTGCGAATCGGAGTACCATGCTATGGCCAATACTGCAGCTGAAATAATTTGGCTCAAGGATCTCCGCGTGCCATCTAGTTCCCCACCGCTTCTGCTTTGTGACAATAAATCCGCCGTGTTCATTAGCACCAATCCAGTTTCGCATAAAAGAGCCAAGCATATCGAGCTTGATTATCACTTCACTCGCGACTTGGTTCTAGCTGGACGTCTCCAGACTCAATATGTGCCAACTGATCTTAATGTTGCAGACATTCTTACCAAAAGTTTGTCACGTCCTCTTTTCCTAAAGTTTCGGTCCAAGCTTCGTGTCGACTGCAACCCGACGCTCACCTTATGGGGATTGTTAGTGTTGTTACTGGTTTGTTAGTTTAGTCAGATTACTTAGTCAAGTAATTAGTTAGTGGCTGAATCTTTCATTCGTGTATCTCTGACCTTGTAATCACAAGTCTATATATAATACATGATACACCACCAAATTAATTAAGGTGGATTAAAAACACAAACATTGTTTTTATCCTTTATAGTATCCTATCATCCCCGATTTTCTGTACCTTAGCACTTCGAATCAAATTCCATCCAGCCATCAAAGTGCGCTCAAAAGCTTCGAGATTAATAGCTTTACGAGAAAGAACTTGGCCAACCAAACACAACTCATGATTAATTGCAGTAGTAATCCAAACTGCTGCTGGAATATTAACCTTTGTCGACTCCGAGTCTGTCAACGACATTTGATCACCCAAACTTTCCAGTATACGATCCATATCCGAGCAAAGGAGAGCAAAAGGCGGTGTGTAGAACTATGAGAGATGGTAATCACTCCAGCAACCTAGAAATCCTGTTAGCACACCAAAAGAGCATAGAAAAAACACCCAAAGCACCAAGCTGAAGGTAGGTTTAGAAGGCTTGAAAAGAAAAGAAAGTCAATCACTGAGATATTTTAGTACTTAAGTTTTGAAATTTAAAAGGCAAAGTTAACCAAAAATGAGCAAACTTACTAACCACGCCTCACGAAATCTCCAAGAACCACTCAAAAAAATATGGGGGTGGGCTCACAATTCACTCGGAAAATTTGGGATGAAACTCACTAGGTTTACGTAAAAAAAAGAAAGAAAGATTGAGACTCGAAGAACGCGAGAATTCAAACTCCAGCCAAGAGGTAAAGCTCTCAGAGAGAGATCAAAATAATCCTTAATTTGTAATGTTTTTATTCAAAGTTACTAAATTAACAACATTACTAATTTGTAAACATATTTTGACTAATTTGTAGAAAAAATTTTATGTATGAGTAATACACACATGTCGATTGCCGCGTCTCCTTCACTTAGCAATCCACAATTAATGCTCAATTCCCTCCCCAATCAAACCGATAATGTAATGTTTTATATCATTTTATATCATTTTTTTATGTAATGTATATCACTGATGTTCTTAGTAAAACCTGTAATATTTTTTTGATATAACTGTAATGTTTGTTCGTTTTTTTTTAGTCTTTTTATAACACCGTATCCCCAGAGACTTACTCGACTTTAAAAAAGATGCGTTGATGTGGTGGTGGACGTGGACCATGTAAAGTTACGGTGAAAAAAAATTAATAAAAATTAGAAATTGCGGTAACACATGGCTTAAAAAATATGCAATGATGCGGTGGTGGATTGGGCATTTACAAATTGCGTTGATACATGAATTAGAAAAAGAAGAAAAAAAAATATGTGGTCTTGATTAGAAATTTTTAAATTTTGAAAATGGATTTGCACATCACGTTGGATTATGCGGTGGTGGATGTGAATCGACCATTTGACCTTACGGCGGTGAAAAAAGGTTTAATATCATGCGGTGGTGGACGAGAATCGACCACTTCAGCTTACGGTGCAAAAAATATATAAATTGCGGTGAACGTGGATCGAACACGTGACCTTCAGATCTTCAGTCTGACGCTCTCCCAACTGAGCTATCCCCGCTTTACTCTTATAGTTAATTATTTTCTATATATATACATGATTATCCACGACACAGTTTTATGCAGATTAATGGCAATTAATATTTAAATCAAATTAGTACTAACTCGTGGTATTACGTTTATCTATGCTTGGAAAAGGCCCAGACTCTACTCATCCAGGATATTTTCTTTTTGGGCTTAAAGATTTTTTTTACAATGAGAAAGTGCACCCTAGTCCTCGAGAAGAGAAGTAGGAAACCTTTTGTTTCCAACAATTTTATTTCTCTTTGCGCTCTGATATACATACAACCTTAGTTCTACGCATACTTCCTCCGAATTTCATCAATAAACCCCATAGTTCCTTTGGCATAGGTGGCATAGATCGCATTTCTTCTCTCTACGCTGACTGATCATTGGTCCATTGGGGAAGCATTCTCCCATGAATTACTTTCAATTATAAATAAGTTAGATAAAAATCATGTAAAGATATGTGGTATAAACATATTTAAATGGTCTAATACATTGAATTATTGAAAAGAGATTGTATGGTCGATGTTCCGTACAATCACAGTAGGTATATCAATAATTAACAACTGCAAAACAACATAATAAGAAAATAATTAGTATTGAAAATAAGATAATTGAATTTTGATAATATAAAGTTAGAGTGATTTAATATAATAAAAAATACCTCAAAGCTTTCTAAACACCTTTTTGTAGACGACGTTTGTGGTCGTATCTATTAGATTGCCTTCCTCACCCAAAACTAAAACCTTGAGACCTTTCTTGCTTGTCACTCTAGAAAATGTCACATAGAGCTGACCATGACTGAATACAGGCTTTGGGAGATAGAGTCCAACATGAGATAATGATTGTCCCTGACTCTTGTTGATAGTCATCGCATAACAAACTGATATAGGAAATTACCTTCGGTGAAATCTAATAGGAAACTTGGTAAGGTCAGAAGGTGTGAGTACAATTCTAGGTATAAAAACCTTCACTCCAGCGTTCTTCCCATGTATGGTCTTCGCCTCAATAACGTGATTGCCAATTGCAGTGACAATCAACCGAGTCCCATTACAAAGTTTCGAGGACTGATCAATGTTCCTAAGAAGCATTATAGGACAACCCACCTTAAGTCAGATAATAGGATTCTGTACTCTAGAAGTCCTAATAGTGTTTAGAAACTCGACAGAATACACATCTTCTCTATTGACAATATCATCTTCATCAGGGCATATGCTGTCGGAACTCATGAACTCGGTGGTATTTTCAGGTAAAAGAGACATAACATAATCATTGACTTTCTGGACTATCTCATTGGTCGGGGCAAGAATAGCTCTATCCTGAAAGTACCGACCATCGCCAACATGGTCTAATATACTAGGATATGTGCTCTCAACTACTGCAGCAATTGGTTCACTAGTAAAACGAATCAAGATATCATCAGGCAATTTAAATTCTACCTCACCATCATTATCACCACCAACCTCACCATCTTCAACCTTCAACAACCAATTAGCAAACTCCCTAATACTCTCAACCTCAACATGTGAGCGTCCAGACAGTAATTGAATAAAATAATATAAAAATACTTATTATAAAAAATAATTTACATGATTGTCAACTAATTATATTGGATATTATAAATTATAATTAATATAAAATGTTAGAAAAATACCTGCAGGCGCATGTTCTTAGTGAGCTTCAGCAAACGACACGAACTTCAAAGCTTCTTCGATGAGCATAGAGATGCGTGGACTATGTCCTGCCTGCTACCCTTAGGTATGGCCGACAGTATCTGTCTGAAATCCCCTCCAAAAACGATAACCAAACCACCAAATGGCTTGTTCGATTCTCTACCATGCTCACCTCTCATTACGTCCCTTAGATTGTGATCAAGAGCATAAAAAAACAAAACTTGTTAGTCATCGGCGCCTCATCCCAGATTATTAACTTTGTATTTTTCAAGAGTCCTGTGAGATCGTTGCCTGGAGTTATCCTACTGCAAGTAGTAGTTTCATCGACCTGCAAAGGAATACTGAATTTTGGAGTGTGCAGTACGACCACTAAGAAGAAGTAGAGAAGTTATACCACTCGATGCAACTGGGAGAACAATATCACGTCTACCGCGTAATGCTACACAGTGTATTCCACAAAAATGGCTTTCCAGTGCCATCATAACCATAGAGAAAGAAAACTCCACCATTACCAGAATCGAATGCATCCATAATAGTATGGTACACAGTTCATTGCTCATCGATGAGAGACGGATACAAACGGTTGTGCTGCTCAATCATTTCATCAACATCGCAGGAAATTTCTTCAAGTATCGAATTATTCATGCCATTATCTATGACTAAACTGTCGGGCATGGGCATACCTTCAGTCTCACTCAAGCTGAAGCCGTTTCTAGAAAGGAACTCTTCAATCTCAGCAAGAGAAAACTTCATCAATATCACCTGTTCGAATGGCATCATCAAGTGATCTATGCTTATCAGACCTCAATAACGGTTGGTTCCTCATGATGAAAGACAATCTATGTGATTCCATCATCATATAACAATCTACTATAAATTGTTGAAATAAATTTCTACTAAGCAGTATATGGTCTGAGCCTCATCAACACGATCAAAAGACTAAATGATAAGAACTCCTTGATTGTAATGATGTGTCTTACTCCTTTGGACTTATCAGAGTGCAATATCTAAGTATGGTATCCATCCTCACCATATGGGAAAAGTAGGGGATACCGCATCGGAAGGTAACATGGATGCAATTCTGAAATTCTATGGAAATTAGCATTTCTTTGCTCGAGTACTATATCACGCGGATCCATGTCGTATTCATCATCTCCTGATAATTTATAAATGAGAAAATGTTAATTTCATTAAAAGTACTTAAAAATATATAATATGTATTGGTACAAATTATTCATATTCAAACATACCAACAATTAATGCAGCTACTTCATAGCATGTTGGTAGATTGTACATGCGTCCATCACACGATCTCCTTCCAATAAGACACAACTTAACATTCATATCGTGATTTTCCTTGTAGTGTTCAGCAGCTATACGAAAATTCTTTGCAATTGGATTATCTTCATCTGTCATATTCTTTAGATCATCTACAATAGATGGATCAATCGGAGGAGCAGTTTTTTTAGCTAAGAAAAGAAATACAAATATCATTATATAGAATAAAGCATGTATATATTCTAATTATCGAATGAAAGATGGTTAGTACTAATATAAATTAAAATAGAAAATACCTGACGACATCAATACGATCTTGAGTTTCATCCTCGCCGCAATACATATACAACTGTGAAAACTTAGGAGAGTCACCTTCTTTAGGTAACAAACTACCCATCAGATGATAGTTATTTCCACCAAGCTTATACAAATACGAACCATGTCCCTTGTTGACTGAATGGTCTTGGATTCCACCCATCGAAGTAAAAGCGTACATCATATTATAGGCACGTATTTACTCAATATAATTAAGACTCTTGATGTGCCTATTTTGCAGAAGATCACGTAACAGGCGTGGAGGTTGTTTAAGGAGGGGAAGTTGTATTTTACCATGACTACAACACAAACCAAACTCTAGATTGCACAGTGGAGTACTTTTAATCAAAAAATGACCCATGTCAAAATGTTTTAATTGTGAGATAATATAAACGACAATATGTGGATTTTATTATATAATTGAAATTTACCTACTATCGATATGCCATTATTTCTTCGCGCAGCCATGTCCTTCTTGTCATGGATTTTTTTCACATCAATCTTTCGTGATTCCTTAAGTACCTGAAGATGTGATGGTTCTCCAATGATGTTTGTTCGTTGTTTGAGAGTATATTTATCCAGTAACTGCTCTATTCGCTTTTCTGCAAGAGGCATACACTCTTCAACATAAGGAGGAACGGGTATTCCTGCATACACGATATAAATATACAAAGATGTCACTGGCATTTAATTGTAGGTTTTATAATAACTTATAAGGAGTATATAATATGTAAAGTTTTGAAATAGTTAAAAATATGTGTTTCATTAATTTACTCACTGTATCCTCTATGATCTTCGTGATACGTAAAATAATCAAACGGGTGAGTCTCGAGATGTCTTCTCATTGATATAGTAAATCTTCATTTCATTTTGTTGAACCTTGTCACTGCTTTGTAATCTTCATCCATGTTCCCTAAATATGTTATTTAAAAAAATTATATCTAAATACATATAAATATTTGTATTTGAAAGATGTGAAAATCTTACTTGAGCAACTATCCATATCTAAATTATTGGCATCAATAGAAATGTCCTCCTAACTTGAAGTAGAACATCTGTTCCAATAGTTAATTGTTTGCCGGGTCTAACTGATGTAGAACCCTCAGGAATATCATAGGTCTTAGGATGAGTCAGGAGAGCGTTGCCATGAACTATAATACACACATGAATATAATTTTAGACAAAATAACATGCAATGTGGTATTATATAAACATAAATGCAAAATATATGAAACACATTACCATCTGTGACACAACTAAACGAAGAGTAACTTGGAGTCAGGACATTGCTTTGCGGTTTGACATTTTTAGTTTTGACTGCATTCGGTGTTACTGTATCAACGGAAGTGTGCTGAATTGGAGACAATACTAATAACAAATAACGTAAGATAAAAATTTATAGTGAATTAAAAATAAAAAAATGTGGAAATTATATTTTGGACATTTACCATTAGTATTGTTAATCAAAGGTGATTCTCCATTATGAATATTAGAGTTAGCGTTAATAGGTTAGTTAGTTTGTTTACGTGAATATTAGAGTTAGCGTGAACTACTAATTGTAATGTGAATGGATGGGTTAACGTGACTCTACTAAAATAAATGGATGAGTTAACGTGAATATGATAGTTTGATTAGTAAATTAAATTGATTTCGATTGTCAGTACACGTATTCCGTTGGAAATTCATAATGGAGAACATCTATCCTTTTAAATAGGAACAATAAAATCATGTTAGGATAGGAAGAATAACAAACTAAATTCTACAATTTTTTCCCGGGCTATACAAATTTGATTTTTGATAGTTGAATTTAACCATGAAAATTGGAAGATTAAAAAATCAATTGTTTTGAGCTAGAATTTGCAACATAGAATTTTGTCCTATGTGGTATGCTTCTCCTTTGAGATAGACCACCACTTTTAAAATATATATGGATTATTGAATGGTCCTTCCGATAGTAGAGTTATAGTTTTAGGTAGTAAATTTGACAAACAAGTTAGGCTCAAATGTCAAGTAATTAGAGATTGTCGTATCACTAACCAATTGTTTCAGCCTATAGTCTTATTAGAGTAACACAAATTTTCATTTAATGAAAATGTAAGTTGATGTTTTGCTTTAGGTGAGTTGGTTCTCCAGATACACCCAGAGTCCCGAACATTTGTTCAGTTTTAAACTTTTTACAGTCAATAAAATTCAATTGTGAATATAAATTAATCTAAAATTGTAATGATAAATTTTTTAAATTGAATTATACAATGACCCAAATTTTATAGTCAAGTATTATAGTATAGTAGGGCAAATTTTAAGCCTACGCTCATGTGTTTATTTTGAGCTACAGTGTAGAACTGTAGATACATTATTTCCATTGCTAAGCAAAAACAACACAAACAGATCCATTGTTCAGCTAAACTGTGTTCAACACTACAAGATAGGTTTACATCCGTAAAATAAACCACCTTCTGCCAGTTTCAAAGGACACACTAACAATGATATCGTTGTAAAGGTTATTAACCCAGTTGCCAGCAGCTAAGCTAAATCAGTTCCCCAGGGCCAAAAACGGGAAGATGACATGACAAATACTTACTACGAACGAGCTTCAGATGTTAAAGAATTATCACTCTAATTGACCGAATTCTTGAATTCTGGCGTAAACTTTCTCCAGGATACCATGGCAGACATTTGGAGGCGTCAAGGGGCCGCACATCAGATATATTACATTGCCCAATGGCCTCATGTAGATACCATCTTCATGCAACTTGTTGAGGAGAGAACTTGCATACATTGACGCATACCTGAATATTTTATCCAGAAGTTATATGTGAGACGTTTTCTAGATAGAATAAGCTAGTATTATAAGTTAAAAGTAAGTTGACACGATGCAAGGACAGCAGGAGAGTAGCAACGATCCATTCAGATGAACCAAAAGGTAGAGGCTGGGATCACTAAAAAAAGCCACGGATTACAATCTGCATGGAAATCTGAAGAAATCATGTCATGTTAAAGAGCTTTTTTTTCTTAACCAGACCCGCATGCTTTTTTATTACAGTGTAAAAACATACTTTAACTAGTAAGCAATCAACAGAACATAATCTTAATACAAGCATAAATTTGAAAAACTTAAAATTCCCAATATGAAACTCAATGTCCACTAATTATCACTTCAGAAGCGCCTTGCACATCTATACTATGTATTCAGATCCACAGACTGATTTTGAAAGGAAGCTTTGTTACTGACAGACCCCTAAAATAACTCGGCCTGATGTTATTCTCTTAGCTCCAAACTTTCTATTAAAACTCCAAACTCAACTTTTGAAATGTTACCACAAAGTTAAAATAAATACATTTTGTTACAGAGACTCACATATAGGAAGGTTAGAGCTAAGAGTTAACTATGAAAAAGAACCAGATTCACATGACCTGGATGGGAGATGCAGCTCTATGGGAAATGGAGTGAATTTGAGCTTCCATAGAGCCAGTCATTTAAATTTGATAATAGAAACTAACTATGAATAATATCAGTTGGAAGGTGAGTCAATTACTTTTGGTGAAGTAACTGCTTTAGGGGTTCCCTTTTAGATGGTAAAAGATGGAGTATATAACTAGAACATGGTAGCTTTGATTATTCCAAGATAATATGTTTTTACCCTGGAAGAATGAGGATTTTAGGGTGATTCTCATTCACCAATAAGAGTGGAACGCGACCAAAGCCTTTGACAATGACATCCACAAAAGGGAACTTCTGTCACTTTTAGCATAACCTGGAATACTGAATATAGCCAAGCAGTGATTTGTTTCGATATTTGGAATTTAATATTTTGGTTAACTAGCTGGGAATTCACTCACCAGTGCAGTGGTTGATGTTTTCTTCATTTATGCCCTTTCTATAGCAGGTATATTGTCAGAGGCAGTCCAGAAAGAAAATTCAGGGTGCAGGAATTGAGATATATAAAGTTGTCTCCACCCCTTTGGCCCATTTAAACCTTCACGTTTTTCATTATTCAAATCTTCTGATTAGCATTTTTGAAATATGTGTGCGCTCGCGAGCGCGCTGGTGTGCATGTGAAGCTATTCAGCTTGTGCCATGGCAGTGCATACTCCTAGAAAAGCAAGCAATTATAAGCCTGACACCAGGCAGATAAATATATTACACTTGAAACACCATGGAGGCTGACATATAAGTGTAACTACAACTACATGAATGGTTTAAAAAATGTCTGATTGGATATATAATTCATAGTTCAGGAATGATATTACCCAAACTATTGCACCGAGGAATATATATTTCATATAGATGGTATCATATAAGATGACACTAATTATAACCCTTGGACAAAAAATTATTGTTATAACATTGGTCCATGGAAACTGTAATTAGCTTCAAGTGTGGTAACTTTGGCGTTATCTAGTACCAATCCAAATAACTTCCCAAGATTCCTATCCAAGCCACTACTAAGGCAGTCAATTTTGTTTCATTTGCTACAAACCAGCCTACAAAAACAGCTAAATTAAGAATTTGGGAAGTTTTTCTGAAAGGATGATTAGAGAAATTAATACCCAGCATTACTGCCATCAGCTAGAAGCTCAATGGCGCAGAGAGTTCCCAGTGCTACAACTCTGTGGACTGCTGGATGTAAAGAAATCTGCACCACTAGGTCTGCATCCCACAACTGCAAAACAGAAGATGCAATTATACAGTGTTCACAAAATCTAAAAAAGGTTTAGGATGAGCGGTACTTAGAATTCAAGAGCTTAGTCGCAACTGTAAACTAAATAATCAGCTCCATCCATGCAAAAGTACAATGCAGGCTAAGCAGCACTATGATAATCTTTGTTAGTTTGTCAAAAATAGCATATTGCCTTTCAATGTATGAATGCCGATTAGTCATGCTGAACATTGAGCAAGCAACTGAAACAATGGAATCAGAGCATATACACACTGCAATGAACTTCAAGTGTATAATGGGCTACACATGTAAATACAGATTCGGTCCAAGTCTCAGTGAACTCCTGTAGCTTAAAAAGTAATTTTGTAATTTTTATTATGGAGTACATATGTGCTAGTATAATGTGCTAGAGACAATCATATTTGAGGACGGTTGTACTATTATCACATTCAGTGTAATTTGAGGTCTTATATTTATTATTCAATATAAATGTTATATTCACATTTCGCAAGTTAATATGTTATCGGTTTCTATTATAATCCAGGCTATATTGTGAGCCATACCAAGTTTTCCGAGCTATCATATTCTTGGAACTATGATGCGCTAAAGGGAATATTAGCATAGATAATGACACACAAACAACAGAACATATTAACATGGGAAGATAACATTTATATTGAATATAAAACCTCAAATTACATTGAATGACATAGTAGTACAATCATACTCAAATATATGATTGTCTCCAAGACATTATACTAACAATCTACCACTTGTCTAGAGGCAATAACCGACACATCTAATGCCCAGATTCTCAAAATGGACATATCGTTCCTTGGAGCATATCGTTCCAACACAACAAGCATTGAAAGCAGTGACACCAGAATTTATATCCGAGGAGGTTATTGTTTCATCGTTATTTATTCATACCCCTAAAAAACACGTCCACAATTATTATGTCTATTGAATACCGGGACGAAAGGAGTATATTTCAATGTACATTCTTAAGCTTCCAATTCAACAATCAAATCGTAGAACCACCAAAGCATGTGCTATGATCATATTCAAGTTTCATGGCATGCTCACACAAAAAGAGGGGAATTCTCTAGCAATAAGTTGCACTGTTGAAATACTCATCGATTGCATCTATTAATGGGGGTGGGGATAAAATATATATGGAATATATTTTCTTAAGACCAAGGATGGCTGAAAAGGATTTGCAAGAGAATGAATGAGACAAAAATTTACATGGTTAACAATCCTATCATAATTGGTACTTGGTAGCATCATTGAAGAGTTGGAATGTTATAATGTTTCACAAATACTGACTATAGATGACACAGATACCAATTAACAATAACTTTAGCACCAGTGAGTTATTGGTATATTATAATGTTTGACAAACAGTGACTAAATGACATACGACGCAGAAACATATTGGATGGATTCAAGAATCAAGACTGCAAGATCAAGCATCATCAATTTGATAAACATACCGAGTACGAGTATTGTGTCCTAACACCACTTTTTCAAAGATAACAAACAGTATTATGATGCAAGCGGAATATCCTACATATATTGAATTTAAACGCAAAAATAAGTTCACAAACCTCCTGAAGTGATCTTGATTTTGACATCAAATTCAGGTTGGTATTGCAGTCTTTGAACCATTTAACAGACGTAACAGCAGACATGCACCCCACGGCATGTGCTGAGTATGAGTGCCCGTGCAAAAGAGCCACAAGCTGAAATAAAATATTTAAATGTTAGCCTCTATTCAAGCCTGAAAAGGTGACCTAGAAGCTTAAACTGATAGGTTAGTTAAGCAAATCAGTCCAGCTTTTAAGGTGAAAAAGGGAACATATAAACCATGTGCCATATTATAATAAAGCAAGGTATAACCAATCATGCAAGAATAGTTTAGAGTGAGAGAGTGGCCCAAACATCATTCATATTCTTGCATTAGACTACAAGTAGATTATCGAGCAAGTCTTGTGGAAGACTTGATTTTCCTAAACAATATAAAATCCACATCACATTAGTATAAATCAGCTGAGTGTGCAAAACACTTGGTATGAGGGATATAGTATTTCCTCATATTCAGGAAAATAATGATTTTTACAATAACTTCGTAAGAATATCGGTCCGTTGACTTTAAATTAAAGTTCTGTGATTGATTTTGATTTGTTCGATTAATTTCATGAGTTGGATTTTAATTGATTTTGGTGTGATTGTGTTTGGAGGGTATATTATGTGTAGAAGTAAAAGAGAAATGAGATTGACATGAAGTTTTTATAGGTTTTGTACGGTAATAATTATGTGTTTTAGGTTGAAAAGTGAAAAGGTTGAATCTCCAGTAGATGAATTAAGTTAAATGTAGGTGACAAGGTTGAATTAAGTTTTAGTGAGACGCGGAGAGTTTCACTAAATAAACTTATCACCTTTGAATCTCCAGTAAATGCTTCAAAAACAGCATCTGATGCTAATGTAGCAGCCAATGGTATGACACCACCAGTCATTAGCTTGGCATAACAAGCAATATCCGGCTGAATGTGAAGCAATTCTGCAGCAGACTGCATAAAAGCTATAATCTGATTGAATAGATGCAAGCAGAAAAGAGGATATTGACACTGTCAACTCATGCATGACTGACCTGCTTTCCAAGACGCCAGAATCCTGTAAAAACCTCGTCAAAAATAACAGGTATTTTTCGACTTTTGCATTCTCTAACAAGTATCCGCTGATAAAGTGGATCAATCAGTTGCATTCCTCCGGCACCATGTACCACTGTAAACATTTTCACATTTCCTCGTAAGTTCACAAGGAAAAATCTCAAAGAACTAGATCAGATGAAATTAACAGAATATATCGACATAAAATTAACTTGATTCAACCAACAGCAATAGGATATAACGAGGTCATATACGACTAATTCACAAAAGCACCATGTCAAAAGATTAAGAAACTCCATGAATGACACTTTACATTTTTTCCAACTTGGGGATAAGATGATCTACATAATTCATGAAAATATAAAGCTTTTCAGCACCTTCCTCTTATTGTTATGGTTATGGAGCTCCATCTACAAAATCTGCATTATTACTAATGAAAGTTTCCACTGATGGCCAGCTATAAACTAAGCAATACTCCCCAGTTATGAAATTGATGATGCTTTTGGTTCATCACTTTTTTCTGAAATAAATGATGTTGACGGTATTTGCACTCTGTTTGTCCCATTTTTTGCCCCCTAACTCACTTCCTTATTAAACTGATTCAGCAATTGTCGATATCTAGTTTTCTTATTTTTGGCAATAAAAGCTTCAATAAATAAAGGAAGTATGGAGAACAAAAAAACTCCTTATTTTGTATAAGGGTTTTTTTTACATAAACACCCTTCTCAAATAAACCCAGCCTCGGTTAGTTTCTTATTTATACACCCCCTGCCGTTAAATTTTCTATTAAGTGGTCAAAAGTCAGCATTAGGGGTGTAATAGTAAACGTTTTGAATATTACTTTGACCCCCCCCCCCCCCTAAATTTCTCTCTTTATCATATTCTTACTTATAAACCCCCTGCTAGGTAAAACAAGAATTTCACGCAAACTAAAACATTCAATTTCCATTAATGTTAACATGGGAAAATAACCAATTATATGAAATCAACCAACTTTTTTTTAATTGAGAATATCAATATTACAATAATATTACATCAATTCAACTAATAAATCATTCAATCATTACAAACTTATCATTTGGGCAATGGCCAATACCCAAATGAATCAACCAACTTCAGTAGCCTCACAAAATTAAGTTGGTCTAATACAAAAAACCTACCAAAACAAGTGGTCGTTTTTTTTCCGATCATATATGCAAAGATCCTTTAATTTATTATTTATTATGTTTCGGCAAGTAATTTATGAATATTCATTCTTTTCTATGATGTCTATTATTTATTCAACAAATGAAATTGGATTGGTTAACTCAAATGGATTTTCTATTACGATAAATGGTTGTAATGTTTCTGTTTGTGTGAAATCCTTGTTTTAACTAACAGGGGGTTTATAAGTAATAATATGGTAAAGAGTGACATGATAAGAATTAAGAAGGGGTTTACATGTAAGATTCAAAAAGTTTACTATTACACCCCCAGGGCTAATTTAGGAAGTGCAAGGGTTATTATGACATCATAAATATGTATTTATGAGGTCGTAATTTTTTATTTTTTTGGGTGGGTCGACTTTGATCACTTAACGGCAGCCGGCAGGGGGTGTATAAGTAAGAAAAGTATATCCGCATGGGGTTTATAAGTAAGAAAATAACGGAGGCTGGGTTTATTTGTAATTTCGCCATCATTATCCAGGGTTATTTATGTAAAGAACCCTTTTGTATAAAAAGCCAAAAACATCATTTATTGGGAATGGAGGGAGTATGAAATAAGCATCTTATACCAAAAAAAAATATTAGGGATTTGTGATAATCTAGAAACTACATGTAGAAAAGTTAAATTTTCTTACCTGGCTCAATAATCAATGCTCCGATGTGAGAATTGCCAGCAGAATCTGATAGCGAGTTCATCTCTTGTGATATAAAAGTTGTGTAAAGACTAGCCAGACTTGAACTATCCCTACTCCTCTTGAAGATTCCATCACGTGACATGAAAGCTACAGAAAAAAATTCTAATATTTTCTGGCAGGAAAAATAAATGAAACAAAAATAACTGAAAACAGCCACTGCACTGAGATATTCACTCACACATACATTCTAGTCCTGATTTTACAGATCGCATCTTCTCAGGGATAGAGACTTCCCAAGTACCGTTACGCATGAAAACTGTTGGAGGGTCGAGAAAAATGCCTCTTCCGCTATACCTGTAGAAATTTATGATCCACAATTAAACCAAATTCATGTTCAATTTCTCTAGATTCTCCTTCTCAATCATGATAATCAAGAACATGGGTTATAATAGCTTCATGACATTCTACATGCTATATGATCAATTTATTTGGACAGCCACAATAAAAAGTTAATGCATGTATCAGGATGTAATATTTGATATGTGCTGACAGAGTGGTCAAATATTGGTGGTATCATGTAACTTCTTTGAATAGCTCCATTTGGAATGATAGTTGCCATCCAGGAAATGGGAATTATCAGCAGAAGTTGGAAAGCAAAAAATGAAAGATACAGTTGACAAGGGGTTACAAAAGGTAACTTTGCAACTTGCAAATAAAAATCTTTTTTGCTTTGTATGCCACAGAAAGGTAATACCCATATTTCATATGTGCTCACACAGTGGTCAAATATGGGTGGTAACATGTAACTGCTTTGAACAGCTACATTTGGAATGATAGTTGCCACTTCTAGGAAAGGGAATTATCAGCACAAGTTCGGAAGACAAAAAATGAGAAGATACTGTTGACAAGGGATTACAAAAGGTAACAGTACAACTTGCAAATAAAAATCTTTTTGCTTTGTATGCCACATCATTTTGTAAAAATCACCATACCATGGTTGCTGAAGCAGGCCAGTATAAGGTGAAGATGCCTGTGCTTCCATTGCGCCTAATGTATCACCGTGATAAGATCCTCTCAGGGCAAAAACCTGATTAACAGAAAATAAATAAATAAATAAATAAATAATAACCCAGAAACTGATGAAACACCTATAAATAAGCAACACGTACTGCGCTACAACTATCATTCTGAACCAAATTTGGAAAGAAAAAGAAAAAAAAAAAGATAAATATTGGTCTACAAGAAAAGGGTAAAATATATTATCATACATGGGTACATTTATATGCCTATGTGTTGTGTGTGTGCAGAACTGCAGGTGTGTGGAAAATCAGATAAAGAATCTACAAGAGGACTCGACAGCAAAAATGAGATTACATATTAAGCAGTGCATAATTTCAATCATGGAATTGTACACACCTTGAGATCCATACGGCTCCCTTCCACATTAGCATTCACCTGATCCAGGACCACTTTATTATCAGACAAGAACTTCCGGAAAGCCATTTTAAGAGCAATTTCCACAGCCGTTGATCCATTATCAGAGAAGTACACCCTCGAGGCCCAGCCTGGAAACACAAAGAAGTTCACAGAACTCACAATTAAGTTTCCTGTAAACATAAAGTTTAAAAGGACAGAATAATATGTCGTGGTTACTTCCAAATGAAACTAGAGGCAAGTATCACTAATAGGAAATGGAGTACTAAAATGGTAAAATACGTGTGAAAGATCAGGTAAAGACGATACTCCCAGAATGGTAGTTGGAAATGTTAGTATCAAAGATTCTCTGCAACACATCTCGCAACAATACAGTTCTCTTCATTTCATATCCTTTTTCAGGAACAAATATTAACTTCAAAGTTCAACAGAAATTTATGACCTTATTGTTGCACTTAGATAATTTGTTTTCATTAGAATCGCTTTTATCCGTGTGGTTGTTCTAAACATGAGAAATAGCATATGCTAATGCCGTGCCAACAATCACGTGGATATGTAAAAATAAATAAATAAAAACCTGACAAGTGAAAACTTACTAATTTAAGTTTTGATACCAAGAATTGAATTATTAAGCATAACCATTTTTTAACTTGCCCAAATATAAATAGTGGAGGAGAGAAACAATATGTCTTACCGTTTCCAACTCCTTCAAGCAAAAGTTCAGCTAATTCCAGAGCAGGCTCATGCACATTCTCCGGGAACATTACATGTCCATACCTTGCAGCAGTGTAGCCCATATCTCTAGCAAGTTCAATCTGAAACCGCCTAAAGAAGATAGCGGCAATGTAATTCGCGAAATGCACATCCAAGAAGACACTTGGAAAATTGCACACACGTAATAGAAATGATGTTGCAGATGACAAAAAATCGATCATACTGGTGTCCAGGTCTTATAGATATGAAATATTAGAATCTACAACAGGACCTTTAAACCCAAAACTTGGAAGTGATGGGGATCTACACAACTTGATAGTTCTGATATTAGAAAAACGCGAGGGGAAATTGAAGTTATTACACAAAGGGAATTATAAATGAATCGTAAATAACAAACCAATTACGAGATTTATAAACCGAGGCCTGTTTGTACAGTTTCCTTAAAATTTGAGGAATCAATGGAAGTTTATGTCTAGGATACAATGGTAAGACCAACAAATGCCGGGATAATATCAGTAATAGGGAATGAATGGAAGAAATACAACAGAGCTATGAGGGAGGGGTTTCTCGTGTCTGTTTCTAAATGAAAAGTGAGACCTCTTTATATAGTGGAGAAATTGCGTTCATGAATAAAAATAAAACAAACGTAAGAATGACTATCTTCGTGAATTCTCCATAAAGGACAAATGTCTTCATTATTCAAGTGACTTTAATCATTCATGTAACTTTACCATAAACAAACTTGTTATTTATGAATAACAAATCCATTAAGATAGAGAATATGAATAGCTAACAGTAAAGAATGTGACTTAACCGAGTCAATCTCAGCTCATAAAGTTGAACGCTCATTCCTCCTTCATCCAAGATCCATTTTGGATGAATAACATATACTACATTCGAAGCTTTTGTACAGTAGTTTACGAATATCCACTTTATTTCTTAATTGAACAATAATCAAGAGATGGTCTCCAAGTAAATATGTCCAACAAGATACAAAATTGACTTCACTTTTTTTCATAATTTCCAATAAAACTTACAGTACACTCCTGAGACTGATAGTGAGGGTACTATCATAATCAACTAATGTTGAGAGAGAAAGAGTAACACTTGAAAGTTGAAAATAATGGGGATCTACAAAACTTAAAAGCACACTCCTGAGAATCTGATAGCCGGACACTCCTGAGATTTCTGTGTTAATGTAAAATGGAACAAAAACTAATTTGATGATAGAGCCTCACTACCATGGTGACGAAATACCTGATGCTGTTAGTTGTGATACGGGAAAATCAACTAATTTTAAGTACTAGGTTACATTGAGTAGTAGCTCATTACAGCTCCAATAAACTACTTCAGTTAAAGGGTAATTTATGCACCCTTTACGTTGAGTAGAAGCTCTTTACAGTTGCATAGATCACTCGTCAACAAAAGCAGATTTAAGGTGATTGTAAGACTATACCAATGTTCCACGGAAAAAAATATGGAACATAACAGAGTCATATACAAACAGTCGAAATGGTTAAAACAAAAGGATGCACCCCCTCCCAATTAGCAGTAAGGTTTCACTGTTTTGTAGAAGTTTATGTTGCTTGTGTTTCTTGGTTTGTAAATGCGAGAATGCTGGTCTTCTCTTAATAATAATATAATAAAATAAATAATGAAAAATAAAAGTAGATTTATGCACAGATATTCAAAAACAGACCTGCAAGTTCACATCAGGGCCCTGGGTCCACCAACTTGCACAAGCATCAAATTGTTGAGAAACCCAATTATTGAGAGACTGCAAATAATCCGAAAAGTAGATATAGTAAGCCACTAAGCCCTATTTACTAGAAATCAGAAAATGCAGAACCAGGTTTGCATATTATCAAAAATACAAACACAGAACGGCTGGAATATATAAAATGTGAACCTTGTGAACAGCAAGGTTCTCTCCACAGCGTGAATCTATAACTGTAACCTTTTCCTCGGGTACAAGCTTGTGTTGAGTGAATGGCCACCAGAAGACTTCACATGCTCTCTTTGGCATCTCAATTAGTCTCTGGGTTCTTTCCAGAAAACTTGAATGCATAATTTCTCTAAGAGAATTGAAAACAGGCTGGGAACTGTCGAACCAGGAAATCAAGTCATCTGACAGGTCTGTTGGAACAGATGGAAGCACAAACACGGGCACCCTGGAAAGGTGAGCAATTTAGACTTCCAACTAAACCAAATCAACATGGCAGACCACAAATTAAAGATCAGGATATTCTGCAGAAATTGAAAGGAAAAACAAAGCAAGAAAAACACACACAAACAACATAAGTACATAGGAGAAGATTGAGACATGCATGATGAGTCGATATTTTATTGTCTCATCCAAGTCTTATTTACTATCTTTTTCTACCATTAAGTAAATGTTTTTTTAATTGTATTTTGATTTTATTGCGTGTTCATGAGTTCCCTAGGATTTTTGTAGAAAGGAATGATTATTGTTTGGGTGGAAACCTGACATGGATCCACGAAAACCTCAGAATGGAGGTGGGTTCTAAGTAGGTGTAACAAACTAACAATCCCATAGTAAAGTTAAGATTTACAGTATTGCATTATACTAATCGAGTCCATTCACCAAGTTTAACTCTTGATACATGACTACTGCTATCCCACACTTTTATCATTGATTCTTTCTAGTTCATTATCTTTGCTCTAGTTTGTTTATTCGAAATCATTCTTCAAAATCATACTGTTTTTATAAACAAATATCTCGTAGTATTGAACAGGTGACAACCTAGTCAAGTCCTTGTTAGATCGACCTCAGGGCATCTTACTTCTACAATACGCTATGTTACCTGTACGATAAGGTTTCTAAACCAAGTGGAAAGTGTACTTCTTTGCTTTGAGTATTATAAATTTAATACTCGATTTGACACATCAATGCACATTTACACCAACAAACGACTATTCTGAGAGAGTAGGCTACGTACCTATTTCGCAAGTATGATGATAGTGGAACCTCATTCGCAAGCCCTTGATCTTCCAAAATAATCGCAGCAACATCATATCCTCGAAGCTTTAGGCTTTCATAAGCAGAAATTGTACCCGAGATACCACCTAATCGTCCATCCCCGACTAGAATAGCTGGCAGGCGAAAAGGTCTGTCATGATAACACATATGTTAACTAATACGAAACAAGTAACCATTCAAATATTCCTATCAACACCATACAACTTCACATTTACGCCCTATCTTTCTACATCCTACAACTTTAAATGTGTTATGTGCCTATTCATATGAGGCGTAGTACTGTAAAAACATGGATTATGCATACTATATATCATTTTCTCACTCACTGAAGTAGACCATCCAATAGCCAATTTCTTTACATGTTACGAGGTCACTTACTCTTCGCTACAACTCCAATAGCAATACAAATATACTATGTCTTCCTTCTTAATCTCATCATGATTCATCACAATCAGTTTTCAACATAATTACACCAAATGCAAATGAATATGGATCCAATAAAGACTCACCGGTACAGGTCACACTGAAGAGAACCAGACGGGCCAGGACTGGCTACTCCACCAGCAGTCTCAATTACACACATCACTTCAGATTCTCCATCTATATTATCAGTAACTAAGCATCTCTTCAACATATCTAAGAGCTCTGCATCCCCAACCGCCGCTCCTTCCCTCTCAGCAGCCAAATGTGGCGACACAGCCTCTTTCCACCCATACATTGTCTTACAAACCAACTCCGATACCGGAAACGATTCACTCTCATTACTCTCACTCCCCTGTAACCTCCTCTCTTGATACCACTGCAAATTCCTGAACCCACCCCCATCATTTCCACAGCTTGCAGCTCCAAAATCTCCATTTCTCCCATCCCCACACGCTAATCGGCCCTCCACCATAGCATCATATGCCGGAATCGAAGCTCTTAGAAACTGATTCGACGCAAAAACGGACGAGAGAGGCGGCTTGTGGGCGTGAAATTGGGCGAATTTGGTGTAAACGAAGCGAGAATCTGAATCATCGGGAAAGCCAGTCTGAATTGGCTTTAGGTAGAGAAACTTCTTCCTTGAAGAGGTGGAGCTGGGGGAGGAAAGGAAGGAAATGGAGAGACCGGCGGAGACTAGGGTTTTGCCGAGGGAGGTGTTGGCAGCCCAAATGGTGTAAATTGGGTGACTGAGGGGATACTCTATGGCGGAGTAGTGGCAGCGGAAGGTGGAGGCGGTGCGGCGGCGGAGGAAGGCGGTGAAGAGAGGAGTAGTGGTGAGCATGGTGTTAGTTAGTAGATCAGTCAGCTGCTGGCGGAGTAAGATGAAGAAGCCGAACCAGGTAGCTGCAGCCTACAAGGGTTAGGTTGGTACCTTAACGGCTAGGTGGGAAAATTTAACAACAATGTTAACAAATATTAATAAAACCATTAATATTATTAATTAAAATGCTATGTTGTTAATAAAATAAGTTTTGTTATAATATGAAAATAACACCAATATTGACAACATATGTGTTTTTGATTAATAACATCGATGATTTTTCTGACAATATAAGTCCGTATCTCGATAAATTATCTAGACACCGTCTCTCAAGAGACTTGCTTATGAAATAATAGATTTCAGTTTTTTTTTTTTTTTTTTAATGCATTTTTTTCAGGGTATAGTTTACCCAGCTAGTGTAAATATCATAGGTATGATTCTTGTTTGTTTATAAAAGACCCTTCAGTATAATGAAAAAATGACACGTTGGAGAGATATATTTCAGTCTATACACTTGTTTTTTCTTTGTTTCTTATTACGTTATCAGAACGAGCTGCTCAAATCAATTCCTAACCAGAATAAATTTCAAAAGTAGATACATTTATTTTCAGTCAATATATGTTAAAAAAAACATACGTAAGTTATTATATTAATCTCCCTTCAAGGTATACAAACGTTGTTAAGTTTAATACTCCTAGTTAATAACCATTTAACTTACAAAAGAAAATGATTTGTGTATATGTTACAAATTGAATTAACTCTAGCTACACCGATTAGGCTAAGGCTCTATTCTCTTTAACTAAAAACTCATTCAGTTCAGTTTAGTTCAATTCTACTTAGTTATATTTTATACTACAGTTTAGTTCAGTTCAGAAAATTGCAGTTGAAGAGAACAGAGTCTAAGTCTACAGTCCGACTATGATTGTAATGGCTTAACATTCATCCATCTTAGTTGTACACATTTTTAACCGTTATATCACTTGCACAAATTATATTTTAAGTTGTACTTAATTATGATCGGTAACATAATTATAAAAATTATATAATCCCAATTTGTGTGAATTTTACCATACAGAAGGGTTGTAACGTCATTTAGATATTTTTATATTCATATAAATTATAGATTAACAATCAAAATAAAATTTTAAATATTAATTTATTTCTCATCTTAGGTTTTTTTTTTTAATTAAACCCCGTTAGATTCCATTAAGAACACTTATCTTATAACATTGCACACATATCGAAATCATCAATTCATCATCATCAACAAAGAAAAAACATCCGGAGTGTTTGGTTACGCGTTTGAATTGAGTTTTCTCAATTCCAGTTGCGTTTTTGTTGAAAACTCAATTCAAACGCGTAACCAAACACTCCGATCAATTTCTAAGAACTGGTGAATTCGGTGACTCTTCTTGGTCCTCTTCTTCTTCTTGCCATCGCCGCCTTCTTTGGCGATCTTCTTGTCAGCCTTCAGTGGCTTCTTCTCGGCCGAAACGGGTTTCTTCTCAGCTGGCCTCTTGTATGACTTGGGCGCCATTGTTGGAATGAGAGATATGACTTGGGCGCCATTGTTGGAATGAGAGATGAAATTGGGTTTGGGAATATAGAGGGATTTGGGAGAACAAATTGAGAGATTTCGGTTTGATTGTTTTATCTTTGGTTCTAATTTAACAAATTAATACTAGTACACCACCGTTGGCCTCCATTATTCTTCTTGACAACAAAGAATTGAGCATTGGAATATTTATTCTCATATACACTACAGCAGTCTTCTGTTCTTCCGCACCCAATGGAGTCCCGGTTGGAATCAAATGGAATCGATAAACGCCAGCTTTTCCTTCTTTCATGAATCTGTTTTTAATCCAAGGGAATCAATGAATTGATTGGAATGATGAATCGAATTGGGGCAAAGATTAATAAATTAGGGTTCATGTGGATGAATTGGGGAAGAACGTCTAGATGGGTAAGAAATGGATATAATCAGATTTTTAAATTAAATTTTATGTTTTAAAATTGAATTTATAATATATTATGACAATACAATCCTGTTTGTATAGATATATTTACCAAAATTGTCATTGCAAAATTTACAAGTCTCACGGACGGTTAGGATTAATTACAACTTAAAATAATATTTGTACAACTAATTTAACGGTTGTGGATTAGTACATCTGAAATTGGTGTACGTTAAGATGTACAAATATAGTCGGACCTTATAAACGCCCTGATTTGCAATTACATGTTGTTATAAAAACTCTCACATTGTAACACCCCGGATATCCGTGAGGTGATGCAATGCATATAAATGACGATGCCACAAATAATATACATTATTTGTAATATCAATTACAAATTTCCGAGAAGTTAATGTATAACAAAATCTCAAAGTCTAACAAGGTGCAACATCCGAAAACATTTAACTACAATTGTTCCAATAATCGCGATAAGGTAGTCTTCTTGATTCATCAGCGGAAGGCTTCTTCTTGCATTCATTGATCCTCACTCGATGTACATCGCAAATTCCACCACAACCCGATTGATCTGAAATATTTTTTAGAAAAAATGGGGTGAGCAAAACGAGCCCAGTGGGTAACGGGGTGGGGGTTTTATTTTAAGAAAATATATTTTCATTTATTTTTGAAAAATATGATATTTAAAGAAGTTTTCGGTTTAAAGGGAATGTTAATTGATACAGTATTACCTGCAAACCACGAGGTTGGTCAAACTTATTATTATTATTATTATATATATTTTGTATCACGCTTATCAATGTAAAATCCGAATTTAAATTCTCGAATTTCAGAATTTATAGAGTTATTGGTTATCCAAATTGTTGTCCTTGCAAATAATTCGATTATTTATTATCGACGGAATCAGTCCTCTAGAGGTGGCTCCCACCAAACTGTGTGGCGTAGCACTTTGTTCCGCATGGCACTTAGCGATTATTTCAATAACCATCAGTCCTCTAGAGGTGGCCCCTACAGACTCAAGAGGTGGCTCCCACCGCATTGTCGGCGTAGCACTTTGTTCTGCATGGCACTTAGCGACTTAAGGTTTTTATCGTATGAAAGAATCTCTTTCATCTCGATTTAGTTTCCCCTTGGTGGGATCTTATTAACTCAATCATTCATTAAATCATTACACGCGTTGTGGGTCAGTCCTCTAGAGGTGGCTCCCACCGCGATATGCGATGTAGCACTTCGTTCCGCATGGCACTTACAACTGCCCAGTTTGGAATGGATCAATCTTCTAGAGGTGGCCCCTACGGACTCGAGAGGTGTCTCCCACCGCGATATAGCGATGTAGCACTTCGTTCCGCATGACACTTACAACTGTCCAATGGTGGCTTAATTATGTAGGAACGGTCCTCTAGAGGTGGCCCCTACGAACTCGAGAGTTGGCTCCTACCGCGATGTAGCACTTCGTTTCGCATACAACCGTCCTAAAGTTCAACATGGACTCTTTTTACTCGAGGTTGCCACCCTCGGCTGGATCTCTTTTTACTCTAGGTTGCCACCCTCGTTTGGATCTCTTTTCACTCGAGGTTGCCACCCTCATTTGGTTCTCTTTTTAAGCGAGGTTGTCACCCTCATTTGTACTCTTTTTAACGAGGTTGCCACCCTAGATTATTATTATAATCATTGTTTTATTCGTTACACTTCCCTTTTATTGACAACAATTAAATTTAGTGGAAATGCTTTCATAGAGGTGTGACAGTCCAAATTGCCTCCTCGTATAATTTCATTTTTCATTTGAGGAAGGTTAACCTCTTGGGTCAAAACGCTTCCAAAATGATTTATTTACCGATCTTAAGTCAGCTATAAATATTTAGTTATGTCCTTGAAGTTATTCGTATGATGAACTCCGAATTTAAGTTCGGTGTATAAAATCCTGATTCTGACAGTTTGCTACTCCTTCATTGTAAAATACATTTCAGTGGTCAAACGTTCTCAATTCTCGTGTTTCTAATTTTTTTATGCTAGCTTACTGTGTTTTCTATTCAAAACATACTTTTGAGTCTCAAACACCTTTATATACTATCACCTAGGAATTTTCTACCTAGGCTGCTCATGCAGTGAGCAATGATGGAACAATATTCACAAAATATTTTATACAATTCCAAATATCATAATTCTTACTGGAAAATCTCAACATCTCATGGATATTTCATTTATCAGAGATTAACGACAATTTGATCATTTTGAAGAAGCAATATTGGGGTTTTACTAAAAGTGCTCTGTTCTGTCAACATTGTAAATGTTGAATCTTTCGCAAATTTTAGTTAATTTATTAAAACCCATTTTAACCTCATTCCAAATATGAGAGATGAAACATAATGTTATACATGTCCACTTAAATTCTCAACATCAACAAACGAAGGAAAGTATTTATTTTGCATTTTACAAAAACATGGAAGATTTCTTACGGGATTTGGGAATTATCAAGAATTGAGTTTCTACTACTTCAAAATCAACATGCAATTCATTAAATGACCTACCCAATTGATTGTGAGGCTATATTACTCATTTACTTTAGTTTTAAAGGGAAAATCATCAAGATTTTATCAAGAAAACATGCATGTACCAAGATTAAAAACTAGTTTTAGTAGAACAATTTTAACCCACCTTATCACTTTTCTTCATAGAGTTTTGGATCAATCAATTCTCCCCTTCGAAATTGGATTGACAAATTGAATTCCTAGCAAGTGTTGAATGGACTTAGATGTGTTAGAGAGTGAAAAGGATGAAATAGAGAAGAACAAGGGAAAGAAATGGTATGATTTTATTACCTTCTAACTTCTTTGTTGTAGCTTGATCATGAATTGAGATGTGCCATTAGCTTTCTTAAGTTGAGAGGATAAGGAATATGTAATTGCATGTGAGAAATGGTGAAGGATTGATAGAGATGTGAAGCTTGAAGGGGTTTGGCTATGGAGGTTTGTTAATGGAGGTTGAAGAAAGAGAGAGTGAATGAGGAAGAAGATGACTACTTATAGTGTAGGATGAAGTATAAGTAATGTGGTATTCTTGTGTGTATACACTAGTGTAGTAGGGAGATACAATTTGTTTACATAGTACTCCCTCCAATTTAAGGTTGTTCTTGTTTAGTTTATTAAGCCTTGTTGGGATTAAAACCAAGTCAATTTGAATATTTAGGTTTCTTAATGTTTGATGTGAGTGTTGCTTTAAAATTTTGGTTCAACTGAGATTGCCTTCCCCTTCGGTTTATTGTTTATTTAATTTTCGTCAGTCGGGAATAGTAGTTAGTTATGGCGTTAAAGAATTACCCAACGTGACGTAAGACGTGTTGTATCGAAAGGATAATGTACCCTCGTCCCAAGATTACTTCAATTCTTCGTAGATATTCTCTCCCACGATGGTTCGAATAAGTCGACCTTATTTATTTATTTATTTATTTAAATTACATATACGACTAATTATATATAATTAACATAAGATAATTTGTTCTTTTAACGACAACTTTAATTAACCGTACTTTTCGAACCGACTCAGATTTGAAAATTAATTGTCGAGGGGTCTTACACACATAGTTTTGATTTAGTGGTAAAAGTGAAAATTAATATTTTTTTGATATAATTGGCACGACAATGAAATTGAAAATTTATTTATATCATAAATGAAATACTATTACACTTGAGGATTAAGATGAATGGTTAGGGCACAAACATATAACATGACCATGTAAACACACAACACCGATTTTGGACCAATCAGGCATCTCCACAAGAACAATACGAACGGTAATGAAGTAGAAAATGATATTAGACATATTTAAAAGGATTAGACATGTACTATAAAAGACTCAGAGATGCTTTCGTTCGGGTTTATTGGTGGAGCCATCTAGCTCACACCCTTTCAAAATCATGGGTGTCCTCCCTCTTCCAAAACAATGACTTTCTCATTCAAACTATGTGCATTCCAATATGCATCAACCGACACATTTTAAGTTTTAATTACTAGTATTTGACTATTTAGTAGATTTTACACGTTCGAGTAAATTTCATTTTCGATGTGTGAGATTCCACTTTGTTTAGTTGCAAATTCACATGCATATTAGTTTTGGCTTGGCTAAACTTCTAACAACAATTTAGGGTGGTGTTAAATCAATAGTAACATTTGTTATACATAAAATTTAATCTTGTTTATATTGTAAAATGTTACATATTGAATTTTTCGAGCTTTTTCAATATAAATGCAATTTGATTTTTATATAATAAATGTTGATTTTAATTTAAACTATCCGTCACAATCTGCATTTTGGTATATATATATACCCGTCTGATGGACTGAGCTTGAAACAGGAGAATTTGAACCAAAACCTCTGGAAATTAGGTGACGGTGGGTTTAATGATGACGATTAATACACGGTGGAGAATGTTTCACTGTTTACTCTACTCAGATCGATTAATTAGAACGGTCCATTTGGTCGGTGTTGATGTGATATCTCCGTAGTCCGTACTGTCTCCATAGATCAAAGTGAGATTAGCAAGTTACTATTATTCAATCAGCCTATGGGTTACATTTATTACAGCATGTGCAACAATTAAAATGTGTAATTTAGTATTTAATTTAATTTAAATTGAACTGATTTTTAATATATATATAAATTACATTTTAATTATAAAAAATTAATATATTTTATTCATTATAATTCTAATCCCTAATGCATCCCCAATAAAATCAATTTACCGTTAAGATAACTGAATTTGTCTTTTCCAATTAAATTCAAAACCCTAAATAAATCATAAATATAATCAATTCATCATTAAAAAAATATAATATGTTTTCTGTAATTAAATTCAAAGCACTAATTCAACCCCAACAAAATCAATTCGTTATAAAACAACAACAACAACGATAATGATAACAAATATTTCTTCGCCATCTTCGTTAATTAAATTAAAACAAATCAATTCGCACTAACCAAAACCCTAATTCAGTTCGAAAAAAGACAATTCATTATTAGAATAACGATAGTTCTTACCAATAACTTTTTTGTGGTTCTCGTAACTAAATGTCACAATAACACGTATAGCGTATTTTCACGGTCTAGTTTTTTTTCTAATAATAAGGCAAGGGGATCGAATGATATAGTATTTGATTGATGTATTTATATTTATCTAAGGTTGTTTTATCTAGTATCTACAAGTACCCGAGAGTGAAGGACCATTTGAGGAAAAATCCTCAACGGAGTCGCGAAAGTGATCAAACAAGAACTAAATAGCTAAGATTATTCGACAATTGGTTCCATTCTCTAATTTGGTCATTAATTATATATCACAAATTATCGGGGACGGTTCGTAAACTTATTAGATAAATACATTATTAATAAAATCATTCAAATTATTAATCAAAAGTACATGTTGTTAACGAAATGAGTTATTTTGTACTATAAAAAAATACCAATATTGAAAACATAGACATTTTAAGTAATAACATTGATGATTTTTTTGATAATATAATTATATCTCTAGATAAATTGTATAGAGACCACCTCTCAGGAAACTTAACTAGAGACGGACCTACGGTGCTGATAAAAGCATTCATATTAATGAAAATATCTAATGTTGTTAACAAAATGCATTTTTTATGTATGAAAAAAGTACTAACAACTTAAACGTTTTGATTACTAATATGAATGTTATTATTAATAATATATGTTCGTTTTTAGATAAGTTATTTTAATATAGTCTACAAGATACTCCCTCCGTCCCACAAAACTTCATACATTTGCCATTTTTAGGCATCCCACAGAAATTCATACATTACTAAAAAAGGAAGCTACCCCACACCCAACAAATAATAAACAATCTCAACTTTACACTCAAATTACACAATTTGCCATTAAAAGTACACCTTTTCCCACTTCTTCTATATTCTATCATTACTTTAACTTTTCGCATAAAACTGCACGCTAATCATAATGTATGAAGTTCTCCGGGACGGAGGAATTACTTTGTAATCAAATGTGTTGTTTACCTCCGAATATAACCAATTATTGGGGATTAAAACTTTTTGTCTCTACATCTTCTAACTTTCCAGGGTGCTTTTAGGGGCACCGTTGAAGTCACATTAGAAGGGCAGGTAAAATAATATAATAGTTGTCAATCTCGGTCATATGTATCGCAACATAGGAAATTAAATTGTTTACTTCGGAAAATTGGTAGCCGCTAATTAATTACACACCAAAAGTAATTGGTGCATGTGGACTTATATATCGGGCCATATTATAAAAATATTAGGAAAATTAACATCTGCCCCCTAATAAACACCTCTCACTCATTCAAGTTCTTAACATTTTAACAATTACATATTGATCCATTTTCTATTTTCAAAGCTTATCATCCAAACATGACCTTATGTTAAACCTTTGAATTTTCTAGTTTCCTTCTTCTTACCTTTCTTTTTATTTAACCATCATCCACCTCTATCACCTCCTCTAACTTAAGGTAAATAGAAAAAAAATATGGGTAGTGATAGTAATTTCTTGGGACAATTTTTTTAAAAAATGGAATTTTATTAAAATAAAAATGTAAATTGCTAGAAATTTTAAAAAAAGTATATGACAGAGTAAGACACCTCCAGTTTATGTACCACTTAATGGCTCAGTATTTTATATATATTTATCAATGGCTTTCAATATAAACCATAAACTCTAGTTGTTTTTTTTCTCGGATTTGACAATTGATTTTCATGCGCCAGGTTAGTTTACGCGTTGGATGCGTGTTGGCTTCCCTTTTAATCTCATAAATTAATTTAAAAAATAATAATAAAATTTATTTAAAAATTCAAAAATGCCTGGAAGGACATGCGCCACATTCTGACTTAATCTGAAAAAAATAAATATATTTTTATTTTTTTAAATTTAGAGCGGACACGTGTCTTACTCTTATTAAACTTAGAAAAATAAAAAAATCTAAAACAAATAAATAAAAAGAAAAGAATAAAACCAAATGAAAAGGAAATGTTTAAATTAAGCATGTGTTTGGCTCCAATATGAGTTTTGGACTGGTTTGTAATTTATATACAATTTTATGAAATAATATGTTATTTTTTAAATGTCAGGGATCACGATGTTTTTAGGAAATTTATTAGGAGGCAAATGTAATTCACCCAAAATATTAAGCAAATACCACAATACTGCTAGCTCTAAGACTACCCGCATTGGGTGACGGCTCGGTGACGCGTCCTACGTAACGAATCGTGTGATTTTTTCTTTGCATTGGGTGGCGTCGCAGGCCGTCTGAAATTTCAATTTTTTTTTTACATATTTAACATATTGTAATAGTGTTTAGAAGTTGAAATTAGTAAAATTGCATTTTTTAAACTCGTTTATAATTTATTGGGCAAGAGGCAGGAATATATTACAACAAACCGTTGAAAATTTAAAAACTAAATGGAAATGCAACAAACACACAACACACGAATGCATTAAACAAACAAACATACACTACACGAATGCATTAAACAAACAAACATACACTCGACTTTCTTGAACAAACTTGCATACCTCTGATTCGTGCCAATGATCGGATTTGCGCTAACGGCCATGTAACAAGAGATGAGAACCAAGTCCTCATTCGTGTTGTAGGGTGAGCCACGTCCTTCGCCTTTATTGGTCGTCCCTCCTTCCGTGTCTTTGGCTTTCCCTTTCCACGCCTCGGATCGGTTGAATTTCGAGTTGCGTCTAGAACAACTTCTGGTGGTTCTTGCTAAAACATTTTTGTTTGTGAGATTGGAGAATGGTAAGTTTGAGTGTAGGGTCTTCGTCTGAGCTTTCGAACAAAGGCGAACAAATTCGGTTGGGGTTATGGAGAGGTGTTTTGTTAAGCTTTTTCATGCACGCTCAGAGGCTTGGTGTATTTTCTTGCATCCACCTCAGAGTTTCCGGAGTGAACAAGTTTCCGTCCATGTCGCCGGAAAATTGAAGTGGAGATGGTTGGTGTTTTGGAGTGAAGAGAGTGTTTTAAGTTTATTTAAGAGAGAAAGAGGAGTTGGAGATGGGATGATCCAAATATAGTCAAGACTGATCTCATTTTATAGATCTCGAAAAAATAAAGCCGTTGGTGATTTTTATTTATTTTTTGCATTTTTATTTTGAAAGTTATAACCGTTTGAAATTTAAACGGAAAAAAATAAAAAAAAAATTGAAGGGGACACATGGCAGCAGCCTATTGGCTGCTGCCATCACAAACTCTCCCGTCACATAGTGACGGGAGAGCGCGCTGACGCGCCGTCAGTGGAGCTCATCTAAGTTTTGAAAACCCCAACATTCGATCCTGATTAACCCTGTTGAACTAGACCTAGTAATGTCATTATCTTATCGGACTGAAAATCAGTTACCCGCGCGCATACATATTAGATGTGGATTTTCTTGTCTTTGCAGAATTGCAGTATCCAGTAAGTACACAAATCCTAATTTAATTACCTATTGAGAGGAACGAGATCATACAAGAAAGTTCGCATCTACACAGCTTGTTCGAGAACATTAAGAGCTTAAATCACCTAGCTAATTACTCCCTTCGTTTTTTATAAAACTTTCCATTTTAACTTTGATCGTTATTTATGCCAAACTTTTGTGCATTAAATGTGATAATAGTAAATAATTTAAATTATTCTTATTATAGTTAAATGATTAATCAATCATGAACGATTAACTGCAGAATAGTAAAATGACAAGTTTTATAAAGAATGGAGGGAGTATATATTTCTAACATCAGGAAACTTATTGTTGACTATAAAAGTGTTACTTGTGTGATTAATACGTGACGAGTAGCAAAATATCTTTCATTCCAAAAGTTTCAAATCCTTGGTAGTGCTTAATTATAATAATGTAACATCACAAAGAATTTAATCATGTCACACAACGATATAACCAAAATCGTGTAATGGAACAAATTTTACTCAAAAAGTTCCAACCAATAATTAGAAATTAACCACGACAAGACACAATAAAAAAATAATTAGCCAATGGGCCGGATAAAGCAAACTGGAGGTTCATGTTGCATTGCAAAGCAATCAATTATGCAAACTATAGTAATTAATATTACCATTTTAGTGTTTAGTTAATCATTGTTTCAAGTTGGATTCTTGTGACAAACTTTACTATAAATCCTGATATTTTCATCCGTAAACATACACCTCACTGGCTTCACTAGTTAGCAGCCAGTCTCGTTCTCTTTCTCATTACTTTTGTAAAGCATTATTTTTTGCTTTAGTGAGGCAGTGAGTGGGAAAAATATCTCTCCAGTGAACTAAAAAATGGCTGAAATTGGCGAAAAATCAGATATCCAAGTCCCTTTGATAACAATTTCTCAGGAATATGATTCTGAATCCAAAGGAAAATTTACTAAACAAGAAGTTATTGAGGAAGGCAAGAAACAATTGTTTCTAGCCGGTCCTATGATGTTTGTCAATCTTTTATTGTCACTTGTACAAACAATTTCGGTCATGTTCGTTGGTCATGTCGGAGAATTAGCCCTCTCTGGCGCTTCCATGGCCACTTCATTCGCTTCCGTCACTGGGTTCAGTTTACTGGTACAAAATCGAACTTTTAGATGAAATGGTTTTCAGTAAGGCTCAATTTCCATGTATTTCAAATTTAGAAAAAAACGTGTTAGACAACTGTTTATATTTACATGTTTGAGCTTTTAGAGAATTACTCCTACCTTACTTTTAATTTTCGCGGTTTTGCAGGTTGGAATGGCTTGTGCGTTAGACACATACTGTGGACAAGCCTATGGCGCGAAGCAATACCACATGCTCGGAATCCACATGCAAAAGGCCATGCTTGTGTTGCTACTAGTAAGCATACCCCTAGCTTGCATTTGGGCAACGGCAGGGGACATTTTACAGTTGCTAGGACAAGATCCTGCAATTTCAGCAGAAGCCGGAATATATGCTCTCTACATGATCCCTTCAATTTTTCCATTCGCGTTACTCCAATGCCAATTCAGATTCTTGCAGACACAAAACAACGTCGTACCAATGATGCTAACGTCAGGGATCACGACACTTTGTCACATCCCAATTTGTTGGATACTCATTTCCAAGTTTGGCCTTGGGAGCAAAGGCGCGGCTTTGGCTAATGGGATTTCGTACTGGACAAATGACGTGTTTTTGATACTTTATATAACGTTGTCGCCTTCTTGTAAGGCTACTTGGACTGGTTTTTCGAAAGAAGCTTTGCAGAATGTTTCCAAGTTCATTTGGCTTGCTGTTCCTTCGGCTATTATGGTCTGGTAAGAACTAGTATGTTGAGAAAAATATAGCTATATTTGAATCATTTGATCAAGCAATGATGTTTGGTTGTTGTTTGTGAAATTTTGCAGTTTGGAGATTTGGTCGTATGAAATCATGGTTATCGTCTCTGGCCTTCTCCCCAATCCAACATTAGAGACGTCGGTTCTGTCAATCAGGTCAGTTGTTATTATATTAGTAATTTTCTTTTTATACGGTGAGAATCCACAACCCCTACCCTTTAGGTCCACACCGGATTTTCATTCTGAAAACATGTCAATGTTTTTCAACTATCTTTATAAATTACTAAAATCTATATTCTGTCTATGTGTTGCAGTCTTAACACGAATAGCATGATCTACATGATACCACTAGGGCTTGGTAGTGCGATAAGGTAAAATACAGAATCTCTGTAACAAAATGGTCCGATATCTTTTGACAACTTTTTCATGTGTGATAATTAACTCATTATTGTATTTTTCCTTAGTGTACGAGTTGCGAATGAATTGGGTGCTGGGAAACCGAAAGCAGCACGTCTAGCTGTGTTTATGGCGACTTTTATGGTGGCGATAGAAAGTGTTATTGCGGTGGCGGTGATTATCTTGGGCAGGAAGATTTGGGGATACTGTTTCAGTAGTGAACCAGATGTAGTTGCATACGTTTCTGATATGATGCTATTAATTGGAGTGGTGAACTTGGTAGATGGAGTTCTATCTGTTCTAAATGGTACTAGTATACTTAAGTTTGTATATGTCAATGAAATTTTTAATAAAGCCAGTCCCCAAAAGTTAAAAAGATGGATTTAAAGATTTGCAAATTGCAAACATATGCTGTGTATTTTTAATTATATAATTAATTAATCAAGTTTGTTAAATTGGTGCAGGAATTGCAAGAGGATGTGGTTGGCAAAAGATTGGTGCTATAGTAAACTTGGCCTCGTTTTACATTATTGGAATACCACTTGGAGTTGTATTGGCATTTGTCCTCCATCTCGGTGGAAAGGTAATTTTATATTACTCCCTCCATTCCGGATCAAACTAGTGTATGATTTCTGTTGCTATACTTTTTTTACAGGGATTGTGGGTCGGAATAATAGCTGCAGTTTTCTCGCAAACTATTTTCCTTTCAATTATAACAATCCGGACAAACTGGGAGTCAGAGGTATAATTCTTATTAAGGTATCCTTTAAGTAAATTTTCTATAAGTGTCATGCTAATGATGTAGTACTACGATGTAACAGGCGAACAAGGCCACTTGTAGAGTTTTCGACTCAACAATTCCGGTCGTGGAATAATCTAAAAACAAAACGACGAGGGATCGATGCTGCCATTGATCTACCAATTGTTCCATATTGCACAAGAAGAACAAATGAACCTGTATGCGGAAAATGGACATGTGCCGAGTGATATCGAGAACAATGATCGATTATTCTGCAAATTAGTTGTTCGATTGTTTCCATTATTGTTGTGGTTTGATTTGCCGTTTGATTAGATACTATGGTGATGTATTCTTTGAAGGAGTTCTAATTAAACTTGTTAATGTAATCACGTATATGTGAAATTACTAAAATCTTGCACGATCTGTAAAACACAAACTAGACTTGCATGTGTTAGTGGGTTAATGTTATCACACTGCATATAAACCAGTTGAAATAAATTACTCTTTTTAACATATCCATCCATTGTATTCCATTTAAAAATAAAATAAAATCATAACTCCGTCCCAGCAATGAATGTGACCAGTTAAGTATGAATAAGAATAAAACATTCTCTCCAAAAAAGCGCATATCAATATTACAAGAAAACAAAATAAGACATGTGAATTTCAGGCCATCTCCTAGGTTCTCTAATAACATATCAACCTGTGATGTTTCAACAATTAGATTTGGGGTCCAAAACCACCTGGTAAGTTTGACCTTAGGCAAAACCGGTGTACAAGCTAAAATATTTGTGTACTTGTGGAAATGAAAAGAAAATGAATAGAAAAAAGAAAATAAAAAATGATAGAAAAAGATAATGAAAAAAAACATTCTTCTTCAACCTCACCCAAACACCCACCACCACCACCACTTCCGGATCGATGCACCACCACTCAAACCAAATTCAAAATGAATCTCCTCCCATGGGTCTCCTTAGAGCTCCAGAGCTGTTTAACAACTCCATTAATTGAAGTTGTTCTCGAGCTCCAATTGGAGCTCATTCGGAGCTCCAATGATGTTTGATGAAGGTGGTCGTTAGGTTTGAGAATTAGAGCTTTCAGGGGGTTATATTGCGATTTTATTTGGGTAAGTTTGAATAGAAGAAAAGTAAGGGGGTGTTGGTCCAGATAACGGCAAAGTAAAAGACTAAGAAGGGGGGGGGGGGGTGAATAGTCTTTTCAAACTTTTGTCGATAAACGATTCTCGAGATATACGTAGTGAATCGATACTTAATTTCGAGAGGAAGACTTTTATGTGATAAGTGCGTCTTTCGACAAGATGTGTGTAAGTACTTTGCAAGATAAGTAAAGCAAGTAATAAACTGCAGAAAGTAAATAACACAAGTCTTTTTATAGTGGTATCTGAAGGTGGCGTAATCCTTCAACTAATCCACTGCCTTTCTCGACCTAGAATCCACTAAGATAAATGAGTTAACCTTACAAATATCTTCTCTTGATTCCTAAATACACTAGGTTCCCAACCAAGTGTTCCCCTGAGTTATTCCCGGCTTTCCAAGTACTTCACATACTTCGAAACCTTTTGAGCTATTCCTTAGCTTCCCAAGCTAAGTACTTCACTTTTCGACAACCTTGGAGTTATTCCTTAGTTTCCAAAACTAAGTACTTCCTATACTCCACGCCGAATATGGTGTTGGTTTTAGGTTTGTTTGTCAGGTGAGCTTCTTAAATAACTTATTCAGTTATTCAGATAGCTCTATGAATCAAGTATACTTAATACACTTTTCAATGTATGGTATCTTGTTCTCTACTGACCCAAGTTTATTGTAAGTGTTCCAGAGAATGAATCTCAGACATGAAATCTTAGTTCAACTCCTTCACAGATAACAATGCTTGTTAAGGATCAGGACACTTAGAACTTTTGTGCTACTTAGAATCAAGAGCTTTGGTCGCAACAGAAAGCTTGAAGGTAAGTAGTTTGCTTGAGAGATCTTGTGTGTGAGTATTCAATGTAAATTCAGTGTTCTGTGTGTTCTAAGGTATGTTCTCAAGCAGTCTAAGTGTTGATATTTATAGATGAATTTGAGTGCCGTTTGAATAGTATCTGTTAGACTTAACTCAATTTCAAACTATTGATATCTGAATATAGTACTGTAGCAGGTTTGTCTTCTTCTTCTTCTTCTTCTTCTTCAGAAGCTACCGTTTTTGTTCAGACATTTATGTCTGCGCATTTAATGCACTGTACTATATTTTGTCCTGTAGTGCCAACGGAACTATGCATGGTATCAGAGATCTTTATACAATCAAAGTTTTCTGAAACTTTGCATGTTCTTTTCCATCGACTATCACAACTCCAGATACCATTTGTTGAAACAACTTTGGTATCAAATATTTCTCTTTCAGAAACATAGTTTATATCCAAGGTATCTGAGTGTAGATATCTGTGGGCACTTTTCTCGTCTCAGAAACCTTTTATTCTCAGATATCTTTTGCAACACTTGTGTTTCGAAACACTTGTTTCTTCAAGATATCTGGACATAGGTATCTGAAAAACCTTTGTCTTCAGCAATCTTGTGCAGTCTTCAAATCTTCAAACCTGTTGAACTTTTCCTGCTGGAAGTCTTCTTCTTGGTCTTCTTTAGAAAATAAAAATTACATTTTGAGACCTAACATCCTATACAAGATTTGCTAGACTATCATACTTAGTGAGTTTCCTCTTTTACAGTGTTCAAGTGAACCAAGAGTACTAACCACCTTTCTGAGCTAAGATAAGTCATTAGGTTGCTGATCAAAATCTAAACAGATATTCCTAACAAATTTCCCCCATTTTGATCAGTCAACGATGACTATCTGACCTATTACAAATCTGGATGAGGAAACAATCCATCACTTAATCATTTCTTATGATCTTTCAGTTCATATAATTAAGTACAGAAAGTAAACATCAACCAAATCACAAGATGTGATCTTTGCTGTCAAGTTATCTTTTATAAAGAATGATATCTGAGAGTAAGTTCATCAGATTTGATACAGAGAAAGCTTACAGATAACTTTAGTACATAATACAGTTTAGCTCAGTCAGCAAGATACAAAAAATACATAGTAAATTAGGACAACAGGAGTAACCAAGCTCCAAGTAGACTTCCTAATGAACTAGTCTTCAAGTCTTCTATACTTCAAGTCTTCAAAACAGCTCCATGGATCAATCTGCAAATTTTCTATCACCAAACCTTTTGATATCATCAGAGTAGTCATAGAGAAGAGTTCTGACAATCATCTCTGTGTCTCTGGCAAATCCACAGACTTCCTTGTAGGTTTTGGTAGGATTTTTCTTGACAAAGTGCTTGACCTACAAATACTTTCCCCATTTCCAGGCATGCTCGATTCTGATATCTGATAGCTTGAAGTATTCATAAATGATCTTCAGATATCTGATGTTACCCTTGTATTGATCTTCAGTTAAGTAGAAGGACTCATAGGGTTCCACAGCAAGTCTTGCTCTTGTGCCTGTTCCAGTAATGTTGGGAATTTTGTGCACATCATCTGGCTTTCCATAAGGACATTCATCAGAGAGGTCCTTTTTCATGGCTTCTATTCTCTTGATCACTTCAAAATCCAACCATGCTTTGATGTGGTTGGTGTTAATCAAGATTGGCTTGTCTTTTCTCCATGCCATGAGCTGTTTATGGATTGGTTCTGGAAACCTTGAATTTAGCAGTAAATGCCTGAGTTCCAGAATCCGAGAGCCATTTTTCGATTTATGCACACAGAGGAGTTGTTGTCATTCTTCACATACTCAATTTTGGCTTCTTCTGGCCTGAGTGGAAGTTGACTTTGTCTTTGTTCAGCTCTCAGCCTGTTCCTCCTTTGTCTTGAATTCTCCTTTGGGGTAATGCTTGAAGAACCACCCTGGATAGACTTGGTATTTCCAGAGGGTGTTTTAGCTACCAAAGGCTTTGCAGCTATGGGCTCAGTTAGGCTTTCAATTTTCCTTTTTCTGTGAAGAGGAGCTTCATCTTCATCAGTCTCTTCATCATCATCATCATCAAGATCAATTCTTGTGAGACTTTTGCAGCCTTCTTCATTGCCCAGGGATTTGATTTGGCCTTCTTCTTCTTCTTCTTTAGAAGATTCATCAATCCCTTTTACTTGTCTTCTCCTTGGAGCCTTGGTACTCCTTGGAGGTTTCTGTGCTCTGGCCCTTGTTCTCATTCCTTGTTCAGGAAGTTGAGTGGTGGCACTATCTGTAGAGCAGTTTGACTGGAGGAGGGCTCATTTATTCTGAGAGGTGGTTGTTCAGATTTTCTTTTGTTTCCTCTTCCTCTTCCTCTTCCTCTATGAGCCTCTTGATATTCTTCCCCCTTAGTCATTGTTGACTGACTCAGAATCACAATTGATTCTGAAAGGGAGTTAAAGGTCCCTTGCAGATAGTTGTAAGCAGCAACCAACTTTTCTAGATCAGCCTTGAGCTCCTGATTTTGTTTGATAAGACCAGTATTCTTATCAGTAAGCTCTGCCAGTGGGCCTTGAATAGCATCTGCTTTTCCAGCAGCATAGCTAGCCTCTGCTTTTCCAGCAGCATAGCTAGCCTCTTCAAAGGCTTTTGCAGCTAAGTTTTGGTCATCATCCCTAACCATGCCTAGGTCTTTCGGAGCAATGACCAGACTGGTTGTTCTCTGAGTGATGAGCTCAGTGAATGTCTTCATTTCTGCAGGGACTGATGCAATGGCGGCTTTGTCTTGAGAAGATAACTGCTTTTTCAATTTAGCCAGTACTTGATATCTGTTCAAGTATTCATTGGAGTTGACATTTGGCAGCTTGCTGAATGTATCAGGAGCAATCAACTTCCTTTTCAAATGTGAAACCGCCAAGTGTTCATTGCGGTGTTCTGCCAAAGTCTTGTCTTCTTCATCATCTGAGTTATCAGCCCAGTGATCTTCATCCTCTTGGACATTTTCATCAATATTCTCTAGTCCAGCAACCATCTCAGAGATGGGTTTCTTTCCTTTCAGTGAGGAGGATGGAACATCTTCTTGGAATGCAGCCTTAGCATCATGCTTGTCATTAGATACTTGTTCAGTATCTAATTCCTCAGCAATTGCTTGAACAGCAAGCTGGAGTTCTTTCATTTCAGCATAAGCTTCCATTTCCTTGATTGTTTGATCTTCAATCTTCTGGAGCTTTGCTCTAGATTCAGCTATCTTTTCTTCCAGTTGAAGATGTAGCTGTTGTTCTTCTTCCAACAGTTGTTTGAGTTGAGCAACTCTGGCTTGTGCATCTGTTATTTTCTGAGTTGTTCCCTCAGAGTGCTCAACTACTTGTTCAGTAGTAACTTTGTGTTGGGAAGTTGGATGAGTAGATTTCTGAGGAGATGGAGAAGGGGATTGCTGTGAAGTCCTCTCAGTGTGCTTTTCAGCAGCTGAGGCAATGTGTCCTTGTGAAATCCCTCCCGTCCCTGGTGCAGGGGCATCATCATCATCCTTTTTTGTGATGATCAGAGGGAGGTTCATCAAAGTTATTCTCATCTATTTCTTCCTCATCGTCTTCAGATACAAGATTAATCACTTCAGGAATAGTGATCTTCTGCCCATTAACCTCTTCTTGTTCAGAAGGAATAAATTGTAGAGTCTGGGGCAGGACTGGCTTGAATGCCATCTGTAATCTTGTCTGACCATCATCCTGATTAAAGGCTTGAATCAACTTCTGTGCCACTTTCCTGGAGAAATCCTTATGTAATAAGGTCGCAACTTGATACTGTTCCGTGGGAAACATTGCATGGATGTAGTTCTCCAAGTCAAGAGCTCGTGCTTGTCTCGTAGGTTGATATGTGATTCTCAATATTTCAGAGAGATCTGAGCACCTTAACCTCTGCCATTTCCTGAAGCATTGAATGTGCTTTGGCAGGGTATGAGCTTTGAAGAAGGGAAGTAGGTCCTTTTTCTCATCATCATGGACCTTCGTGGCACTTTTTTGAGCCTGAAAGAAAGAGTTCTGAGTTAGAATCAAAACTTGTGTAGATATCTGAGTACAAGTATAGTTAGGTTTATGAGGTACCTGAATGAGTACATCAGGCTCAGAGACTTGTACTACTGAGACAGGGGTTGCCTCAGATATCTTGTTGTGAGGTGGAGACTTGGAAGTCTGGTCCTCATCAACCTTTCATTCTGCTTGAACCTTAGAATTAAAACATAACACTTAGGAAATTTTATCAAGAAAATTTTTATTGACAAATCAGATATCTGAGATGTCAATTACCTCTGTTGGAGGCTCAGATGTTTGTCTCACAGAAACTTGTGCAGTTTCTGGAATCTTTTCTTGTGATGAAGGCCTTGATGCCTCATCAATTTCCATATGTTGTGAGGATTGAGTGGGCAATTCCTCAACAACTTCTACTTCTTTATTAACCTGTTAAGTAGAAAGTGTTAGTCTAAGAAAAATGATCAGAGATTGCTCTTTGAGGAGTATAAATATCTGAATGAAATACCTTCTCTACAGAAGGTTCAGATACTTGTTTCTCAGAGGCCTTGGAAGCCTCTGGATTCCTATATGAAGAGATAGACTTTTCAGTCTCTTCATTTTTCTTCTCAGTTGGAGCCTATTAGAAACAAACACTTATTAGTGAAGTGTATTAACGCATATCTGAAAAATTATATCTTAAGGAAGTCTTTATCACCTGTAGCACAGGCTCAGATTCCTTAACTTGTGAGGGTATTGAAGCCTCCTTCTCAGTTTCTGAGGCAAGCTTTTCAGCTTCCTCTTATTCTCGTGTTTCTAAATCAGCCTGTAACAAAGAAATTATATTAAATAACAAGATTATGTGGCACAAAATATCACAAGTAGAGAGTTAAACCATTCGGATACCTGAGTAATGTCAGGCTGATTGGTCTCTGGAACTTGTGACCCTTCTATGCGTTAGTCTTGTTGTTCAATTTCATCTTCTTTGTTTGAAGTTTCAGGTACTTCAGACCTTGCCTGAGTATGCAACTCAGTTGCCTCCCTTGGTTGATCATTCTGAGCAGATGTCTCAGTTTGATCCCTCTCATTGAGTTGGGGAACCTGCTCTTTTGCAGGATTTTCTTCAGTAATGAAAGATGTTGGTATCTGCAGCTCAAGTACCATTTCAGCAGTATTCACATCTGGCTGTTGTGGTTGTTATGCTTGAGATAGACTGTTGAGTGTTAAGGCAATGGCAGTATCCTCCAACACTAAGCTATCACTCATCAGAGCATCTTCAATATGCTTCAGTCTTTGTTGCTCTGATGGTGTAATTTGTCCAGTTACCTTGGACACTGTTGCTTCTTCAGCAACCTTTGTAACAGGTGCTTGTTCAGCAACCTGTGGTGTAGGTTCTTCTTCAGATACCTCTACACCAGTTACTTTTTCAGTAACTTTAGCCCTTTTTGATTCTTCTAGGACTTGAGAAATGACTAATTCATCATCTTCATCGTCAGAGTTCTCATCAACATTGGGAACTGATTGGTCCATAATTCCTGCAGTTTCTGCAGATAGGGCTTGGTATCTGTCACTAGTTTCTTTAGCAGTATTGATGAGTTCATCAGCAAGGCTTTCGGCAATAGTCTTAACATTTCTGAAAGCACTTTCTCTTGCTGAGTCTACTTGTTTAGTAGTTGATACCTCTTTTGCAGCATTGATGAGTTCATCTGCATTTATGAGTTCATCGGCAGCTACGGCAGGTATCTGGGAATTGACAACCTCAATAGGTGTGCCTTCTGATTTGCCAGCAGACTTCTTTCGTGAAGTTCTGGGCTTCTTGGTCGCAACTTTTCCCTCAGATACCTCTTCAGTCTTTCGCTTCTTGGAACCTTTCTGAGATCCAGTAACCTTTTTCATCATGTTCGTATACTCATATTTGTAGAGTAGGTTACTGTTGGCTATGTCAGCCTTCTCTCTGAGCTCAATGCCAAGCTTTTCCAGCAAGTAGCATATCTTCAGACCATAACTTACTGTGGTCTTTGGCTCAACAAGTCCCTTAGCGATTGTAGTCTCAAAGCCTTGAATCTTTTTCACAAATTTCATAAAGGCGTACTTTTCCCAATTGAAAGGGTTTTCCAGCCTTTTGTCTTGTTGTTGCAATAAGAACATCATCATCCAGCGTTCTTGGCTTATTTGGTCAGCACCTGCTTGTAGACCATCAAAGCATCTGTGAAGAATGCATGCTAACACATCGATGAACGGCGGATATGCGGTTACGATGTCAGCAAGCATGAAATTAGTGGGTGTATCTGATTTTTCAAGATCACACACATCACTGTACAGTTGTTTTACACCTTCAAGGAGATCATCATCCTTGGTGTCTATTTCAAAATCCTTTCCAAGATTTTGAAGGTCAAACAACTTGCAGAAAGTTGTTAAGTCCAGAAGGATTTTCTTTCCTTGGACTGAAGTTCTGATAGACACTATTGCAGTGCCTTCAGAAACACAGGATATAATCCTGGAGTTGTTGTAGAATTTTAACACATCTAGTGAAGAGATTCTACTGGGTAGAGCTGATAGAAAACCCTTGATTTTTGCCTTTTCAAGCATGTCAAGTATCAGTTTTACGTCGACGAGTCTCAACAATGCGATGAGGTATTCCTCGATCATGGCACCACCCCAAATCATTCTGTGATTTGAAGTCCAATGATCGGGATTGAAGTTCCCTACCAATCGATTGTTGATAACTACCAACTTTGGTGCTTGCTTTTCAGCAGTACCAGTGGTAGTACTTTGGGATTTCTGGGTAGTTGATCGTTTGTTGTGGTCCATCTCTTTATATATCGTAAGTTTTTCGAAGTTTGAAAGAGATTAAGGTGTAAGATTAGTGATTCTTTGCAGAAAAACTAATTTGGGAGCAGAGATTTGCAGAGAGGATAGAATGGTTTTTGCTATTCTTGTGCAAGTCGGAATGTTGGATTAGGCGAAAGTGATTTCTTTTGCCAAAATCCTATATATATAGCAATGAAATCTCAACAGACATATACATACAAATCAATTTTGTGTGTAAGTATCTGTGTATTGCAGACAGGCGTGGATAAAATCTTGTTCGGCATTAAATGCATAGTGGGCCATGCTAGGATTTCAACAGTCCACTATTTATCGAGAATTAATCTCCGCCGTAAAGATCAATCGCCCATTTCATCAAGGGTCACCATTGCTTCTTCAGCAATGATCACAATCAACAATTGTAATTGTGCCCATTTAATGAATGTTGGCTATTAGCTATCTGAATCACGTTTCTGTGTGAATGAGAACACTGTTGTATCTGATTCTATCTTATACTTGTTGACTTTTCAAAGTTTTTCACAAAGATAGAGATAATTCAAATTTCAAGATAGTAGTTTACTGCAGACAGTTGTACTATTCTCTTTTGTGTTCCCCCCTCACTGAGTGACCTAGATATCTGAGTACCCGTTTCAGAGATCTTCAAATAGTCATTTTACCCTTTAGCCTTTGGTTTCTGGATACCCGTTCCAGATACCTCTTCTCTTGTCTGGATACCCGTTCCAGATTCCTTTTCTCTCTCCTTTGATATCTTCTTCAGATATCTGAACTTTTTTAGTTCTTTGGTAGCTCCATTAGTCCAAGACTGTGTCTTAAGGCTCAGAATCTACTTTCTTGCAGTGTCTTAGTGAAGATATCTGCAAGTTGGTCTTCAGTGCCAATCTTGAGTATCTCTATATTGCCTTTTTCAATGTGGTCTCTGGTGAAGTGGTGTCTAACATCAATGTGCTTTGTTCTAGCATGAAACTTAGGGTTCTGAGTTATGGAAATAGCACTTGTGTTGTCACAGAAAATGGGAGTTTTCTCTTCATTGAATCCATAGTCTCTGAGTTGTTGTTGTATCCACAATATTTGTGAAGCGCAACACCCCGCAACAATTTATTCAGCCTCTGTGGTAGATGTGGCAATTGAGTTTTGTTTCTTGCTGAACCAAGATATTAATCTAGCACCAAGAAATTGACAAGTTCCTGAGGTGCTTTTTCTATCAAGTAATGATCCAGCATAGTCTGCATCTGAATAGCCAACCAAACTCAATCCACTATCTTTTGGATACCACAATCCAACTTCTATAGTACCCTTTACATACCTTAATATCTTCATAGCAATGTTGTAGTGTGACTGCATTGGATTTGTCTGAAATCTGGCACACACTCCAACTGCATATTGAATATCAGGTCTACTTGCAGTGAGGTATAGTAGAGACCCAATCAATTTCCTATACTTGTGTTCTTCAACACTCTTGTCAGATTCAGTATAGGTCATTTTGGTTCCAATGCTCATAGGTATCTTAGCATTCTTTTCAGAAGGCTTTAGATTGAACTTGTTGAGCATGTCTTTTGCATACTTTGTTTGACTAATGAATATTCCATCATTGAGTTGCTTGACTTGCAGTCCTAGGAAGTAATTCAATTCTCCCATCATGCTCATCTCGAATTTACTTTTCATGAGTTCAGCAAAGTCTTCACAAAGTTGCTTGTCTTTAGATCCAAATATAATGTCATCAACGTATACTTGAACTAAAAGTAGTTTCCCATCATGGTTCAATGTGAAGAGTGTTTTATCAACATCTCCTTTCTTGAAACCACTTTCGAGTAGGTATCTGGCCAATGTATCATACCATGCTCTTGGAGCTTGTTTCATCTGAGCTTTCTGAAGCTTATAGACCATCCTACTTTCTGAGGAAACTTCAAAACCTGGTGGTTGCTCAACATAGACTTCCTCAGCAAGTTCACCATTTAGAAATGCACTCTTGACATCCATGTGATAAACTATAAAGTCATTATGAGCTGCAAAGGCTAGAAAGAGTCTTATTGCATCCAATCTTGCAACTGGTGCATAAGAGTCATCAAAATCTAGTCCTTCAGTCTGGGTGAATCCCTTGGCAACCAACCTAGCTTTGTTTATGGTTATTTCACCAGACTCATTCATTTTGTTTCTGAAAACCCACTTGGTTCCGATTACAGATATTCCGTCATTAAATGGAACCAGTTTCCAGACTTTGTTTCTCTCAAATTGATCCAACTCTTCTTGCATTGCAGAGATCCAATCTTGATCCTTTAATGCTTCTTCTATAGTCTTTGGTTCAATGTTTGAGATGAAACATCCATAGAGACAATTTGATTTTTCAGCAATTGCTCTTCTAGTTCTAACTCCTTGGTCTATGGGACCAATCACATCCTTTGCAGGATGATTTCTTATCCATTTCATAATGGGTTTTGAACTAGTAGGATCAATATCATTTTGATTTGTATGTGAATCAATATGATCTTGATGAGATACTTGTGCAGTATCTAAGATATCTGACACATGGGAAATGCCATGGATATCTGACACTTTTTCAGTATTAGAGATATCTGCATCTTGCATTTCACCAATCTCATTTTCAGATACTTCTCCATGATGAAGGTTCTCAGTAACCCGTTCCATTTATGGAATTCTCATAGGAAATTCTTCATCATGTCTTAGAGTCATCTGGTTGTTACTAAGCATAGGTTGCTTTTCATCGTCAGACTCATCCTCTATTTGAAAGATAGAATTGTTTTCTTCTGAGGATCCTTTTTCAGAATCTTTAATCATTAGTTCATCGAACCTATCTGAGAGATCATCATTTAAGAGTACTTTCTTGTTTCCTTCATAGAACACTACATGAACAGATTCTTCGATCTTTTGCGTTCTTTTGTTGTAGATTCCGTAGGCTTTTCTATTCAGAGAATAACCAAGAAATACTCCTTCATCTGCCTTTGGTTGAAATGTTCTCAAGTATTCTTTTCCATTGTTGAGAACGAAACATCTGCAACCAAACACCCTTAGATGTTTGATACTAGGGGGTCTACCAATGAAAAGCTCGTAAGGAGTTTTGTCATGTTGTTTGTTAATCAGACATCTATTTTGAGTGTAGCATGCTGTGTTTACAGCTTCAACCCAATAGATTTCACTTATTTCAAAGGTCGTAAGCATTGTTCTTCTTTGCTTCCTTCGTGGTCCTATTCTTTCAAAGAACACCATTTTGTTGTGGTATTCTTACAGAAGATAGTTGATGTTGTATACCTTTGCAGGTACAAAACTCTTTGATGTACTGGTTCACAAACTCAGTACCATGGTCTGTTCTGATTACAGATACCTTGTCATTTTTCATGACTTCGAGCTTATTCAGCAAGTTAGGTATCTCAACCCTTGCATCAGATTTGTGTTTAAGAATGACAACCCAAGTAAATCTTGAGTAATCATCAACAACAACCAGACCATACTTCTTTCCTGCATAACTAGTTACAGAGGATTCAAACAGATCCATATGCAACATTTGCAGTGGCCTTTCACTGGAATGTCTAGTTTTAGACTTGAAAGATGTTTTGGATTGTTTTCCCATTTGGCAAGCTGAGCATACACCTTCTTTTCTATATGCCATTTTGGGTAAACCAACCACCAACTCTTTCTTGGCTAGCTTATTCAGAGTTTTGAAATTCAAGTGACTCATTCTTTTATGCCATAGCCAATTTTCTTCAGTGTGGCCAGATTGACTCACCAAGAGACATTCTTCGGTTGTGGCGGATGCCCAATCAGCAACATAAAGATTTCCTTTATGCCTTGCAACCAATACTATCTGCTTTGACTCATTGTCAATCACTTTACATAGTTTTGACTTGATCTTGACTGTGTACCCTTTGTCCATTAGTTGACTCATTCTTAGGAGATTATATTTCAATCCCTTTACATGAAGTACTTCAGAGATTGTAAGGGCTCCAAACTTCAAATTGCCAAAACCTATGGTTGGATTTTCATCTCCTCCAGCAAACCTGATAATTGGTCCATCATTGCAATTTTTGTAGTCAATCAGATTTGCTTTGTCTCCTGTCATGTGCTTTCCACATCCACTATCAAAATGCCACTTTGAATTAGTCTTTAGAGTGTTCTGCACAAAACAGGATACAGGAGATTAGGTTCTCATACCAACAATGGAACCATCTGGACTAAAGAATCTTCCAGTAGGACTCCATTTTTGAATGAATTTCTTAGAAACATTCTTTTGTCTAACAGGAACATAAGGAGGAATCCTAGTTAAATAATTTGTATCATTATTGTTAAGAACTATTTTCTTCCTTGGTGCTCCATTTGGTGCTTTCAGATACCTGACAGGTTTCTGAGTCTGCTTCTCAGCAGACTTAGCTTTCCTAGCCAGATTTCTTCTAGCCCTGGCATTCAGATTTTCAGTGGCTTGATTTATCTTCCACTTCTGATAATTACTGTGAGCAATTCTAGCTTTTAACCATCGTTCTTGCTCTTGTTTGTATTCACGAGCAAGTTGTTTCCCGATGGCTTTATAGCCAATAACGTTCCGAGCACCTCGTGCTATCTGAGATCTCTTCTCAGCGGCTTTGCTAGTCTCTGGATAATCTATTTTCTTTCCAGAAAACGTGACATAGGAGAATTTGTCAGCTCCTGCAATTTTTCCTTTTTGAGAGACATAACACTGTGGGTGATTACACTTTTCAGTGTTATGTTTCTTTTCAGAGACATTTCCCACATTTTTCCTTTGGACTTGTTTTTCCCACAAAGGCTTGGTCGCAACTGCCTTTCCTTTGTCGACAATCTTAGCTTTCTGATCGGTACTATAGATTGTTTGGGAATCACCTTGCTGAGCACTGACAAATGTTCATCCTTCATTACTCTTATTCAGGTGGAACTGTCTGTGTGTGTGTCCAGCCCAAGTCGTCTCTTTTCTGAATGATCTCTTAAATAAGATTGTACTTCAGTAAGAGTGTCACTAGCTTTGGCATAAGATTGAAAAGATAGTTCTTTCTTTTTGAGTTCCTTATTCTCAGAAAGAAGATCTTAACATTTCTTTTGAAGATTGGCCATTGCTTTTTTATGTGACTTTTCGGTCTCTGATATCTGAGCCTTGAGAAATGCATTTTCAAAGATCCTTTTCTCGATATCTTGATTAATTGAGAATTTACCTTTTCAAGAGAATTCTTTTCTTCTTCAAAACTTTCGGCTCTAGCTCGGATCATTAGAAATTCTCTTTCGTAGAGATCAAGTTCTCTTTTGAGTTTTTCCAGATCTTTGATTCCCTCTTCATCACTTTCATAAGTATAACAGGAAGTATGTGTTACCTCATCAGCCATTAGACAAGGTTCAATGTTGGAGATATCTGGAAAGATTTCTTCAGCCATTCCACACACTTCTTTCTTCTTTTGACCAAAGTCAATTACTTCATGAGAGACACCGCACATTTCTGGGGAAGGCAGTGTGGAATCATCTGAATCCTCATCCTCAGAATCAGATTCAATATCTAGAGCATCCAGTTAGATTTGAATCTTTTTCCTTTCTTCAGTGAGCATAGCTCTCTGACTTCTTTTGAAGATTCTTCTATTTTTCTTGTCACCTGTCTTTAGTTTGTTGAGGATAGGGCAATCCTTCTTGAAATGACCAGGACAATAGAAACAGATATCGTTTCCGATTTCTGCTTCCTCAGTACTTGATGCTTTCTGAGTCGACTTGTTCAGCGAGCTTTGCATATTTTTGTACTGGTGGTAGTTTGAGCCTAGATGCTTTTTCAGCTTTTTTTTGGCTTTTCTTCTCTCAATTTCTCGACTGACATATTTTCCCATTTGCTTTACAGCAAGAGCATCCTCAGTCACTTCCTTGCCTTTCTTCTTTTCAGAAGTTCCTTGAGCAACTAAAGCAACATTCTGCAACTTCTCAGTTGTTTGTTCTCTTTGAGTTGTCTCATAGTCAACAGTGGCAAGATGAGAGAAAAGTTCTACATGAGTGATATCTGGCATTCCTTGGTTAAAGTAGAAAAACTTTGTGTGTTCCCAGTTATGATTTAGACTCCTCACAATAGTTTTAATCTTTTCTGACTGGGTATATCTATTACTTTCACCAAGTGCAGCCATGTAACTCATAAGTGTTGTAAACCGGAAATCTAGTTCTTCAAGAGTCTCTGTGGGACCTTGTTTAAAGTTTTGGAATTTGAGCTTCAAAACTTCGAACTTGTTTTCCTTTGTTTTTCAAAGTTTGCTGATTTCTTCAATCAGTTGCCAGGCCAGTTTCGCCGTTTTTGCACCCCACATATTACACTGTATGTGCTCTGGAGTAGAACTTATGATGATATTACGAGCCTGACCATCCAGTTGATTTCTCTTGGCATCTTCCGATGTCCAGAGCTCTCTGGGCTTTGGTTCGTAAATAACTTGACTGGTAGGTCTCCCACCGTCGACGATCCGTCTGTGAATACCCATCGCTTTGTTCTCTGTCTCTACCATTAGAAACCTCTATGACTTGCTTGAGTTGTTGAATGACTATTGGGCCATTCTTTATTACTTCAATCATTTCGTCACTGATGGCTTCTAGGTGGAGCATCATGTTGTTCTTCCATTTTTCATAATTCTCTGGCTTGAGAATTGGGGCTTCACTTAAAGACATCCTGCAGCAAACACACTAAACAAACGAATCAAGTGTAGGTGAAAAGCAGTTAGTGAGCACTTATCTGGGATCTAGGTTCAGTGCTGAATGCTTGGGAACCTCCAGCTCTGATACCACTTGTTGGTCCAGATAACGACAAAGTAAAAGACTAGGGGGGGGGGTGAATAGTCTTTTAAAACTTTTATTGATTAATACAGTATCTCAGATATCTGTGTAGATATATGATACTTAATTTCAGAGAGCGGAAGACTTTTATGTGATAAGTGCACGTGCTCAGCAAGATGTGTGTAAGTACTTTGCAAGATAAGTAAAGCAAGTAATAAACTGCAGAAAGTAAATAACACAAGTCTTTTTATAGTGGTATCTGAAGGTGGCGTAATCCTTCAACTAATCCACTTCGGCCTTTCTCAGACCTAGAATCCACTAAGACAGATAAATGAGTTAACCTTACAGATATCTTTTCTTGATTCCTAAATACAATAGGTTCCCAACCAAGTGTTCCCCCTGAGTTATTCCCCGGCTTTCCACCAAGTACTTCTCAGACTCAAAACCGTTTTGAGCTATTCCTTAGCTTCCCAAGCTAAGTACTTCCTGTGCTCAGCAACCTTGGAGTTATTCCTTAGTTTCCCAAACTAAGTACTTCCTATACTCCACGCCAAATATGGTGTTGGTTTTAGGTTTGTTTGTCAGGTGAGCTTCTTAAATAACTTATTTAGTTATTCAGATAGTTCTATGAATCAAGTATACTTAATACACTTTTCAATGTATGGTATCTTGTTCTCTAGTGACCCAAGTCTATTATAAGTGTTCTAGAGAATGAATCTCAGATATGAAATCTTAGTTCAACTCCTTCACAGATAACAATGCTTGTAAGGATCAGGACACTTAGAACATTTGTGCTACTTAGAATCAAGAGCTTTGGTCGCAACAGAAAGCTTGAAGGTAAGTAGTTTGCTTGAGAGATCTTGTGTGTGAGTATTCAATGTAAGTTCAGTGTTCTTTGTGTTCTAAGGTATGTTCTCAAGCAGTCTAAGTGTTGATATTTCTAGATGAATTTGAGTGCCGTTTGAATAGTATCCGTTAGACTTAACTCAATTTCAAACTATTGATATCTGAATATAGTACTGTAGCAGGTTTGTCTTCTTCTTCTTCAGAAGCTACCGTTTTGGTTCAGACATTTATGTCTGCGCATTTAATGCACTGTACTATATTTTGTCCTGTAGTGCCAACGGAACTATGCATGGTATCAGAGATCTTTATACAATCAAAGTTTTCTGAAACTTTGCATGTTCTTTTCCATCGATTATCCCAACTCCAGATACCATTTGTTGAAACAACTTTGGTATAAAATATTTCTCTTTCAGAAACATAGTTTATATCCAATGTATCTGAGTGTAGATATCTGTGGGCACTTTCCTCGTCTCAGAAACCTTTTATTCTCAGATATCTTTTGCAACACTTGTGTTTCGAAACACTTGTTTCTTCAAGATATCTGGACATAGGTATCTAAAAAACCTTTGTCTTCAGCAATCTTGTGCATTCTTCAAATCTTCAAACCCGTTGAACTTTTCCTGCTGGAAGTCTTCTTCTTGATCTTCTTTAGAAAATAAAAATTACATTTTGAGACCTAACATCCTATACAAGATTTGCTAGACTATCATACTTAGTGAGTTTCCTCTTTTACAGTGTTCAAGTGAACCAAGAGTACTAACCATCTTTCTGAGCTAAGATAAGTCATTAGGTTGCTGATCAAAATCTAAACAGATTTTAACAAGGGGTTATCAAAAAATTATTTTGAGTCCATTATCTACTTAAATGAATATTTATAAGAAAATTCAAATTGTTTGAAAGTTTAAATTACATATAAGTCCATTTTAATATAACTAGAAAATTTTTTTAAAAAAAGGATAAAATAGCTCAGAACCACTAATTGTTTTTTTCCCTTTACCACATCACAAAAAACCACTGGCCACATGAGCATTTGGTCAACAGAATGGATGGTAGATTAAACTTTAGATTTTGATGAGCAACACTACATGTTTATTTAGTTTTCAACAAGTTTAAAGTACTATTAGTTCATAGGTTTCTGAAGGACATTGTAAAAGAGGAAATTTATTTAGACTGACAGAGTAGTAACTTGTATAGGATGATAGGTCTATATGTAATTTTTATTGTTTTTATCTTTCTGAAAAAGACCAAGACATCATTGATGGGCGAGATCGCATCGCGGATCGTGTGCATGGTGACCTTTTTTAATTTTTACACAAGTGTTTCCCATAAAACACCCATTCATAGATCAACTCACATATAATCTACTGATGAGCCAATGAAATGTGTGATTTAAGGCTACTTTTACCCGCCGTTTTAGCTACAATCTTGCGTATTATTGTCATTTTAGGCCTAATTACGTATTTTGATGATTCACTAGGTACAAATTTGCAAAGTGAAAAGATTATGGTGATTATTAGAGCAAAAATGAAGAAATACGCTTAATCCGAGAAAATATCGTTAGACGATCATCAATTCTTACAAGTACCTAGAAGAATCCAATGAAGGCATCGCACCGACCATTGCGAAGCTTATTCGAAGTAATAAAACATTGTAGAAGACTACTTTTCAAGATAACGAAGTTTTGATGTCCGAAAATGGCCTGAAATGGACCAAATATCTAGCTCTGCGGCCGCAGTGAAGCTATTCTTCCCCATTTTTTGGCCCAAGTTTTGCATGCATTAGTCAAGAAGTATCAATTGCGTAAGCAGTGAAAGTGCGAAAGCAAAACTATCATGCGCTTATCTAGTCATGCTTCATACTGAATACCCACATCAAGGTCAACTCTTCTTCACATAAAGCAAATAAAACTTAGACGTAAAGGGAAACGGAATGCTAAAATTCTAAAAGCGAAAAGTAAGTTGCAAAAATAAAGTGCGAGTAAATAAAAGTACGAATAAGAATTACATACTAAGTGATGTGACAATGAAATGTGCGATTTTGTATGCTTTTAGACCCTCATTTTTTTGCCCAAGATTCAATATTTGCATCATATTATGGTCAAATACCAACTTCTTGCATATTTTGTAGGTAATGATTGCGTTTTTGAGGAATTGCATGATTTCCAGTGCCAAAATGTCATATTTAGCCTAAATAGGGAAAAATAAGGAAATAAGCTGAATTGGCCGTTGCACGGAGTTCGAGGTGTCAAAACATGTCATGTGACCAACCAATGCGCAGATAATTGAAGATGCTACAACATTGTAGAAGACCACTTTTCGAGGAAACGAAGTTACGAAGCCCAAAATTGAAGAACGAAGAAAACAGACAGAACCTGGGGAAATCGACCTACTACGGTCCACAGTCAGCCGCAGAAGGCTCTCTGCGGTCCACAGTCGGCCGCAACCAATTTCTAGATTTCATGCTTTTCCTGGCCTGCCAGTCTAAAGCCCGCCTTTCTAACCTTCCTTAATGATAAATGTCGGCCAGAGGACGTTTTGTACAATATAAATAAGACCCTTGGGGTCTCATAATCATTCACTGCTTTCAAGGCAGCTCTCCTGAGAGAGAACCAGTCCTCGGAGAAGTGAAACCCTAAAACCGTTGGCCGTCAGGCACTCAGAAGCAGCATGAAGACATCATAGACTAAGCTTCTCTTTTCTATTTCTTTCTTCTTGTTTTCAATTTCTGTCAGGATAATACTATGAGTAGCTAACTTTCTCTTGTAAAGGCGAACCGCTGAAACTCTGTTGTGCTACTTCTTTGTATGCCGTGTTATATTAATGGAATAGTTCTTAGACGTAAACTATGATTATACAACTTTATACATCCTTTGTGGTGTGATGTTCTGCTGAGTGACACAGTAGTTTCATTGAACTGAGTAGGGGTACTGGTATCGACTGCGCCTTGGTATTTAGTATTATGCCCTGCTGTCGTTAGAAGTAATCGCGGAGGATATTAACTAGGAAGTTGGGAGTAGCATAGTACGAGGGAGGTCGGAGGTCCTATACACATCAACCACCATCAGTTTCATCAACAATAATTAGGGTTCAATTGCGATTTCATCTTCTGCTCACATTCAATCTGTTTACTTACTGATGTGCTCAAATTAATACTTAGAAAACAAGTAGTAATCAGTTGTTGTAGACATACAATGCTAACCACAGAATCGTTCGCTAAGGAACCAATTAAGCTACCAAGCAGTTGAAAGCAAATAGTCACTTGTGAAAACGGTTTGATTTGTTTGGTTTTGATTACTTCTAATAACTAGAAAACAGAAAAGCAGATAAACGGTTTTTTGACAGAGAGAGAAGAGAACACAGCAGTTATGATCGAGTAATGCTAATCCGCTCTAGAAAAATCGTTCACACTTGTCACACAGTCGGTGTACAAAAATCAATCAATTCAATTCAACCAATCGTTGTTTGAGAGTTTTGAACTAGAGAAATCGTGGGTCGTCAATCCACGATCCTTAACCGAAAACGATTTTGAGAATCTAGAACTAGCTTATTGGATTGAAGGTTTTTATGAAGATTTTAAACTAGACGAACCTATAAAAATGAATCCTAACCCCATAACTACCTTGTTCGGAGTGGTTTAGCTACTCATGGTAGAAGCAAAGATCATAGACTTCAAGGTATTGAATATGGTAAACATAGACATGTTGATAATCGCATGCAAGATCATACAATTCGATAAGCAAACACGAATTGAGATAAACAATAGAGAATTATCAGATATTACCAGGAATTCGATATCGATGATTCAACAAGGTGAAAACCAAGCTCCAAGAATGTAACAATGTCAAAGTATGAGTATTGGAGATTTTCTAAGAGCTAGGTTAAAAGAGAGTATATGGGAAGAAGTCCCAATTCTAAACTAATAAGGAAAAACAAATTGGATTCGCTTGCCTGCCATGGCGATTTATTTGCCGCAATGAGTCTTCATTGCGCAATGTATATCGATTTGCATAATCTCGCCGCGGCGAGCCTCTTCAACAGTCCCAGTGCTAGCCTCGTAAAATCTCGCTGCGGCGAGCCTGGTTGATCTCCTTTGGCTCAAAATCACTAATTCCTACAAAATAAAACCAAAACACCAAAGCATAAAAACGTACAAAAAACACTAAAAAACTAAAGGCGAAGACTCACAAAGACCGCTAAAAAGGACCAAATGAGACTCTAAATTATCGTCTCATCAAACTCCCCAAACTGAACCTTTGCTCGCCCTCGAGCAAACAAACAACCTAAACACAAACTAGACTCGAAACCATGAAGACAACAAAGAGTCAAGGTCCCAAGCGACCGAATCCACCATTGTAAACAGTAAGTCCACGAGATGCAAAAATTTTCTTTTCAAACTAACTTTGGCAAAACAGTGTACAAAAAATCAAACACAATCGTTTCTTAGATAAATAACACTTAAGTTTAGCTTGCTAATCCCTCACAGGTGAATGCAGTGTATCTCTCACTCTCTTGGAAGTATCCAAATGGGGTATAAGCTGAAAAAGTAAACTGGGAAGGTGACTTGCGTCCCAAAGGTGCCTAAACTTTCTTATGCTATAGTACACGTCTCATTAGATTGAAAGGGACTTAACAGGCGACTCATTTTTTCAGAAAAACAAACGCTGAAACTGCTCCCCTTAATCGTGTCAAACAATTCAAATCTCAATCAATTTCTTCACTGTATATTCAGTGCATGGCCTCATTGGGCTCTTTTAATCTCAATTTTTTGATATGTGTCTATTTTACCGATAGCCTGCACTTTTGTACGTGTTAGTTTGGTTTACGTGCCATCAACCTCACGGACACGTAGCCTTTCAGCCACGCCGACATGTGGTAGTATTTGGACATGCCTAACACGGCTAACGATGATCAACTAAGACCATAGATCCACCTCGAGACTCAAATTCAAAAGCTTAGGGAGCAGTAAACAGACTTTTCAGCAATAAGGAGAGATAGTTCAAAGTAGTCGCAAGATAAAAATTCACTCCCCAAACCTGTTCCTTGGAGCAGGGGGGAAGAGTTTTAAAAGATGAAGCATGCCGTTCGTCATCCCTAACGAGACTGAATACACATAAGTATGAAAAGGCGCAAGCAATTCGTAAAAAACTTGCACAACCCAGGAATCACACAATGCATTTGCCGGTACAAGATTTTTTCATCAGCTCTTAGGCTTCTAACAGGATTTTGGACTAAAGAGCTATACAAACTTGCTATTTAAAAGAGAAACGAATTTGCAAGATTTAAAATCCACTATCCTACTTCCAGCTAGTCATCAAACAAAACGTAAGCAGCAGGTGGATTTATCATCTACAATGGATGTTCGACTTGGTAAAAGACTCAGACTCACCACGAAGGTACTGAAGGAAAAATAACTAGACAAAAACTGATGAAGAAAACTGTAACATAGAAAAGGTGGCTAACCTACCACGACAGTCATATAACAAACAAAGTGGCTAACATACCACTTGAACAGAGTACATGAAAAAATAAAAACAGAGTACAAAATAGGGTACAAATGTCAAAAATAAAGTACAAAAGATGAGACAACTTAAGATAAAGATACAGTCGACATCCTCCCCAAACCTACACAAGTGCTAGTCCCTAGCAATGAAAAAGTGTAAGAAAGTGACTGTAAAGAGTGACCAACCATAGTGTTGTCTCGGCTGGCAGGATCAAGTGGATCCAGAAGGGCCACCACCAAAATGCTGTGTCCAGAAATCCTGCTGCTCCTTCCACAGTGCCTCCTGCCTCGCTAGGCGCTCAATCTCGCGCTGTTCTCGGGCCTCTGCGCGCCTATCTCTCTCCTCCTGCCACTGGTAGTGCTCCTCAATGTGGGAGTACTGGTCCTCGATCCTGGCATAGTGTGGTCCTGCCCAATCCTGGATCTGTGCCGTCATATGCTCAAAGTAGGCAGAGAAATCAGTGGGGCCAGTCTGTGCAGGTGCAATGCCCTCAGCTTCCCTAGCAACAGGGATGGGATGTCGGCCAAGGATGACTCTGGCGCTGGTGGAGTTCAAGGCACCCTTGGGTTTGTCAGTGCGTTGGATCCCAGATACCCAGTGGGATTGGCATATGCTGGTGATGAGGCAGGGAAAACCGAGGAGACTCCCCTTAACCTTCCGGGACAGAGCCTCAGCAAGAATGATATCCGGGGCATCAACAAACTGCCCGGTCATGATAACTCGGATAAGGCGGGCGGTGGGAGGGGTCAGGGTGTTGAAATGTGAGTTGGGGGTTGTGAGGAGTTTATTTCTCACAATAAAGACATAGCGGATTGTGAGGAGCAGATGTTCCTCACAATAAAGAGTTGTGGAATTGTGGTGAAATAATTTCGGAAAATATGTTCTCAAAAAGATTCGAACCCCCAACCTCATGAACAAATTTGACAAGCTTAACCACTCCAACACTCATTGATTATGTTTCTTGTAACAACTAAATATTATTCCACTAGTCAAGTTCTGTGAAAAGAAAAATCAAACTCTAAAATCATTATAGTACAAACGCTAATCAGGACCCAGCTGAACAGAACAAACGCCCCCAATCTAAAAAAATCAAGCTCTAACGTCTTTTTTCCTTTCAATTAGAAATAAACGATCCGGAGGAGCTACGTGTGACGCTTCCTATCACTATAAGAGGAGTGGAGTTCATGTTTGGGCCAAAGACAATCAACAAGTTCTACGACATACCTAAGAAAAAGAGGAACCCGAAGCTCATTGAACCACCCTACTTTGAGTTGAGCTACGAAGGAATGAAGGATGAAATTCACCACTTGCTACTGAGGAATGATTATGAGGAAAGCGAGATCTGTGGAGAGATACCAAAATCCGCTCTCACCGAACATGCTAGGTTTTGGATGCAATTTGTGCATGCAAACCTCAAGCCTAAGAGTCACCACGGCGCAATCAACGAAGAAGAGGCGGTTTTGATCTACTCTAACATGACGGGACATTACGGCGATGTCGGGAGGATAATAATGGAAGAAGTGTACGCACTTAAGGAAGACCATAGGAGGAGCCTTATCTTTCCCGGTTTAATATCGGGACTGTGTAAGGAAGAGGGAGTGTTAATTGGAGGAGCTGGGAATGTGGCTTTGACTGAACCATGTACTACAAGGAGGGTTGAATACTTGTTTGCTAGACACACGAAGGCAATTCAGGAAGAAAGGAACAGGAGGAACGAGAAACAAGGCGCCTTTGACATGAGCCAGATGCAAGCTTTCATAGAACAATGCCAAGTAAACCGGCAAGAGGAGATAAGGCAACAAGAGGAGATGTACGCTGTTAGATATTTTGTTAAGAATATCTATTTAGATTTTGTTCAGCAACATGATGACTTATCTTAGTCTCAGAAAGGTGATTAGTACTCTTGGTTCACTTGAACATTGTAAAAGAGGAAACCCACTAAGTATGATAGTCTAGATAATCTTGTATAGGATGTTAGGTCTTGAAATGTAATTTTTATTTTATGAAGAGAAGACCAAGAAGAAGACATCCAAGCAGAAAGCTCAACAACAATTGAAGACTTGAAGAAAACTGCACAAGATTACTGAATCTGTTGTTCAGATATCTTAGCCAGATATCTTGTAGACACGAACAGTTTCAAACAAACTGTGTCACAAGAGATAACTGAGAAATAAGATACATATCTGAAAACAAGGAAAGTGTCCACAGATATCTATTCTCAGATACTTTGAGCTTTAACCACGTTTCTGAAAGAGAAATATATATTGCAAACAAAGTTGTTTCAATAAAATACAAGTGGTATCTGAAGAATGAAGATAAGGACGTGCAAAGAATCAGATAACACTAGTCTCTGATAAAAAGCATAGTTCCGTTGACACTACAGGACAAATAGTATAGTACAATGCATTTAATGCATGGACAGAGATGTCTGAATAAAAGCAACGGCAGCTTCTGAGAAGAAGACAAAACCTGCTACAGTACTATACATAGATATCGATAGTTTGAATTTGAGCCTAACGGATACTATTCAAACGGCACTCAAATTCATCTATAAATATCAACACTTAGACAGCTTGAGAGACACACACAACTCAGAACACAAGACCTTGAACTGCACGATATATCTGATTATCTTACTCTCTCTCAAAGCAACTTACTTATTATCAAAGCTTTCTGTTGCGACTAAAGCTTATGATCTTGAGTAAACACTGAAGTTCTAAGTGTCCTGATCCTAAACAAGCAAAGCTATCTGTGAAGGAGTTGAATCAAAAGATCAACTATCTGAGATTCATTCTCTTGAACAGATATCATAAGACTTGGGTCAGTAAAATCGAACAAGATACCATATGTCAGAAGTGTATTAAGTAACTTAGTTCACGAGCTATCGATTAATCGAAAAGTTATTAAGACTCATCCGACAACTCAAACCAAAACCAACACCATAATCAAGTGGAGTACAGGAAGTACTTAGTTTGAAAAATCAGGGAATAACTCCAAGGTTACCGGAGTATAGGAAGTACTTGATTTGGGAAACTAAGGAATAACTCCAAGGTTATTGAGTATATGAAGTACTTAGCTTGGGAAGCTAGGGAATAACTCAAAGGTTTCTGAGTACAGGAAGTACTTGGCTGTGAAAGCCGGGGAACAACTCAGGGGGAACATTTGATTGGGAACCAATTGTTTAAGAATCTTAGAATAGGATTATTGTAAGGAAATCTCAATTATCTGTTCTAGTGAATTCTAGGTCTCTGATAGACCGAAGTGGATTAGTTGGAGGATTACGCCACCTCCAGATACCACTATACTTGCTGTGTCATTTACGTTTCTGTATTTATACTTCAGCAACACACACACACTTATTAACTGTTTCTGCACTTATCTTTATTAAGTCTTCCGCACTCTGATTCTAAGTATCAGATATCTGTTCAGATATCTGAGAAATATTTGTATCGACAAAAGTTTTAAAAGACTATTCACCCCCCCCCCTCTAGTCTTTTACTTTGCCGTTATCTGGACCAACAAGTGGTATCAGAGCAGGAGGTTCACCAGCCTTCTGCACTGAACCTAGATCCCCAGATAGGTGAAGGAACTTTGTCCACTTTTGAGGACTATTTAATTTGTGTGTTTAAGTGTGCATGTATGTCTCTAAGTGATGCACCAGTTCTCAAACTAGAGAACTACGAGAAATGGAAGAATAACATGATGCTCCACCTTGAAGCCATAAGTGACGAGATGATCGAAGTAATAAAGAATGGCCCAATAGTCATTCAACAACTTAAGCAAGTCATGGAGGTTTCGAGTGGAAGAGACAGAGATCAAAGCGAAGGATCTTCACAAACAGATGCGTCAACTAGTGGAAGATCTACTGGTCAAGTTATTTACGAACCAAAGCCCAGAGAACTCTGGACATCGGAAGATGCCAAGAGGAATCGCTTGGATGGTCAAGCTCATAACATCATCATCAGATCGACACCAGAGCACATACAGTGTAAACTGTGGGGTGCTAAAACGGCGAAAGTTGCCTGGCAACTGATTGAAGAAATCTGTGCCGGAACTGAGAAAACCAAGGAAAACAAGTTCGAAGTTCTAAAGTTGAAATTTCAAAATTTCAAACAAGGTCCCACTGAAACTCTGGAAGAACTTGATTTCAGATTTAGCACTCTCATGAGTGATATGGCAACACTTGGGGAAAGCAATAGATACTCTCAGTCAGAGAAGATTAAGACTATTGTCAGAAGTCTTAACCACAACTGGGAGCATACTAAATTCTTTTATTTTAACCAAGGTATGCCAAATATCACTCCAGTGGAACTTTTCTCTCATCTTGCTACTGTTGACTATGAGACAACTCAGAGAGAACAAACAACTGAAAAGTTGCAGAATGTTGCTCTAGTTACTCAAGGAACTTCTGAAAAGAAGAAAAGCAAGGAGGAGACTGAGGATGCTCTTGCTGCAAAGCAAATGAGTAAATTTGTCAGTCGAGAAATTGAGAGAAGAAAAGCCAAAGAGAAGCTGAAAAAGCATCTAGGCTCAAACTATCACCAGTACAAAAATATGCAAAGCTCGCTGAACAAGCCAGCTCAGAAAGCATCATGTACTGAGGAAGCAGAAATTGGAAACGATATCTGTTTCTATTGTCAGAAACCTGGCCACTTCAAGAAGGATTGTCCTGCCCTCAACAAACTAAGGACAGGCGACAAGAAAGATAGAAGAATCTTCAGAAGAAGCCAGAAAGCTTTGTTAACTGAAGAAAGAAAGAAAATCCAAATTCAACTGGATGCTCTAGACGTTGAGACAGATTCTGAAGATGACAATTCAGATGATTCAACCCTACCATCACCAGAATTATGTGGAGTTACTCATGATATAATCGACTTCGGCCTCAAGAAGAATGAAATGTGTGGAGTTGCTGAAATTGACGGACCAGACATCTCCAACATAGAAAACTGTCTTATGGCCGATGAGGTAACACATACTTCTTGCTACACTTATGAAAGTGATGAAGAGGAAATAAAAAATCTAGAAAATCTCAGGAAAGAACTTGACATCTATGAAAGAGAATTTCTAATGATCCGAGCTAGAGCCGAAAACCTTGAAGAAGAAAAGAATTCTCTTGAAAAGGAAAATTCTCAATTATTTAAAGAATCTGAGAGAAAGGATGCTGAAAATGCATTTCTCAAAGCTCAGATATTTGAGACTGAAAAGTCACATGAAGAAGCAATGGCTGAGTTACGAAAGAATTATGAAAATCTTCTTTCTGAAAACAAGGAACTCAAGAAGAAAGAACTATCTTTTCAATCTTATGCCAAAGCTAGTGACACTCTTACTGAAGTACAATCTTACTTAAGAGATCCTTCAGAAAAGAACGGACTTGGGCTGAATACATACGATGATTGTTCTATCACTCTGAATAAGAGTAAGGAGAAAAGAACATTTGTAAGTACTCAGCAAGACGGTTCCCATGCAATCTATAGTATCGGTGAAAAGACAAAGATTGTTGACAAAGGAAAGGCAGTTGCGACTAGACCTTTGTGGGAAAAACAAGTCAAAAACAAAACTGTTGGGTACGTCTCTGAAAAGAAACACAACACTGAAAAGTGTAAACACCCACAGTGCTATGTCTCTCAAAAAGGTAGAATTGCAGGAGCTGGCAAATTCTCCCATGTCACTTTTTCTGGAAAGAAATTGGATCAACCAGAGACTAGCAAAGCTGTTGAGAAAAGATCTCAGATAGCTTCAAATGCTCGAAACGGCATTGGCTACAAAGGCATCGGAAAAACTTGCTCATGAGTACAAGCAGGAGCAAGAACGATGGCTGAAAGCTAGAATTGCTCAAAGCAATTATCAGAAGTGGAAGTTAAATCAAGCCACTGAAAATCTGAATGCCAGGGCTAGAAGAAATCTGGCAAGGAAGGCTAAGTTTGCTGAAAAGCAAACTCAGAAACCTGACAGGTATCTGAAAGCATCATATGGAGCACCTAGGAACACACCAAGGAAGAAAATAATTCTTACTAATGATAACTTTCATTCAAAAAGAATTCCTCCTTACGTTCCTGTCAGACAAAAGCATATTTCAAAGAAATTCATTCAAAAATGGATTCCTACGGAAGAACTTTTGATTCTGATGGTTCCATCAAAGATATGAGAACCTAATATCCTGTTTCCTGCTGTGTGCAGAATGCTTCCTGGACTAAAGCACAATGGCTATTTGATAGTGGATGCGGAAAGCACATGACAGGAGACAAAGCAAATCTGGTTGATTACAAAGCTTGCAAAACAGGACCAGATATCAGATTTGCTGGAGGAGAATTAAATCCCTCTCTGGGATTTGGCAACGTCAAATTGGGAACTTTAACATTCACTGACGTATTACATGTTAAGGATTTGAAATACAATCTATTTAGCATGAGCCAGTTTGCAGACAAGGGTTTTACTATAAAATTCAAAGCTAAATATTGCAAACTAATTGACAATGAGTCAAAGCAGACAGTCTTAGTTGGTCGGCGGAAAGGCAGTCTTTATGTTGCTGATTGGGCATCTGCCACAACTGAAGAATGTCTTATGGTGAGTCAATCTGGTCACACAGAAGAGCACTGGTTATGGCACAAAAGAATGAGTCACTTGAATTTCAAAACTCTGAATAGAATTGCCAAGAAAGAGTTAGTGGTTGGCCTTCCCAAAACATCTTTCAGAAAGGATGGTATATGTTCACTTGTCGGATGGGGAAACAATCTAAGATCTCTTTCAAGTCCAAAATCGACACTCTAGTGTTAGACCAACGCAACTTTTACACATGGATCTATTTGAATCATCGTAACTAGTTATGCGGAAAGAAGTATGGTTGTTGTAGATGACTTCTCAAGATTCACTTGGGTTGTCTTTACGAAACACAAATCGATGCCGTGGTAGAGATACCAAACTCTTGAAAAGCTTGAAGTCATGAAAATGACAAGGTATCTGCAATCGAGCACCATGGTACCGAGTTTGTCAACCAAAGACATAAAGGAGTTTTGTACTGCAAAGGTATACAACACCAACTTTCCTCTGTAAGAACACCTCAACAAAATGGTGTTGCGAAAGGAAAAACAGAACCCTTAAAGAAGTCGCAAGGACAATGCTAATGAATCGAGATAAGTGAAATTTATTGGGTTGAAGTCGTAAACACCGCTACACTCGAATGTATGCTTGATAAACAAACACCATGACAGACCCCTATGAAATCTTGGTTGGTAGACCCCTAATATCAAACATCCGAGAGTATTTGGTTGTAGATGTTTTGTTCTAAACAATGGGAAAGATTATCCGAGAACATTTCAACCAAAGGCGATGAAGGTGTTTTTCTTGGCTATTCCACAAAGAAAAGCTTACGAGTTTACAACAAAAGAACAAAGAAAATTGAAGAATCGGTTCATGTTGTATTCTATGAAGGAAGTAAGAAAACACCTCCTATTGATGAACTCGGAAAAGTTCAAAGAACTATTCCGAGGATCCTAAAGAAGAATCCTCGAAAGGAAAAACATCATTATGGAAAGTGAGGATGACTCGACGTAGAAAAGCTTGAAAAGCCTAGTAACAACAAGATGACTCACAAACATGATGAGGAATTTCCTATGAGTTTTCGAAAATGGAGCAGTTCTTGAGAACCTTCATCATGAAAAGGTATCTGAAAATAAGAATCTTTGAAATGCATGTCTCGAGATATCTCTAACATCAAAAAGTGTCGGATATCCATGACATTTCCCATATGTCGATATCTCGAATCTTGAAAAGTATCAAATCAAAATCTTAGTGATTCACATTCAGATCACCTGGATATTGATCCTACTAGCACTAAACCTATGATGAAATGGATCAAAGATCATCCTACAAAGGATATAATTGGACCAATTAATCAGGGTGTTAGGACTAGGAGAGCAATAGCTGAAAATGCTAACTCTCTCTTTGGATGTTTCATCTCGAATATTGAACCTAAAAATATAGAAGAAGCATTAGGAGACCAAGATCGGATCTCGCAATGCAAGAAGAGTTGGATCAATTTGAGAGAAACAAAGTCCGAAACTAGTTCCATTTATAGAAGGAATATATGTGATTGGAACTAAATGGGTTTTCAGAAACAAGATGAATGAATCTGGTGAAATAACCAGAAACAAAGCAAGATTGGTTGCCAAGGGATTTACTCAGACTGAAGGCTTAGATTTAGACGAGTCATATGCACCAGTTGCCAGATTGGATGCAATAAGACTCTTTCTAGCCTTTGCAGCTCATAAAGATTTCAAAGTTTATCAGATGGATGTCAAAAGTGCATTCCTAAACAGTGAACTTGCAGAAGAAGTTTATGTTGAGCAACCACCTGGCTTTGAAGTTTCCTCAGAAAGTAGAATGGTCTATAAACTATGTAAAGCTCAGTATGGATCAAACAGCTCCAAGAGCATGGTATGACACTTGGCCAAGTACCTTCTGGAAAGTGGTTTCAAGAAAGGTGAAGTTGATAAAACTTTATTTACCTTAAATCATGATGGGAAACTACTCTTAGTTCAAGTATATGTTGATGACATCATATTTGGATCTAAGGACAAGAAACTTTGTAATGACTTTGCAAATCTCATGAAAAGCAAGCTTGAGATGAGCATGATGGGAGAAATGAATTATTTCCTAGGATTGCAAGTCAAGCAACTCAATGATGGAATATTCATTAGTCAAACAAAGTATGCAAAAGACATGCTCACAAAATTCAATCTTAAGCCTTCTGAAAAGAATGCTAAGATACCTATGAGCATTGGAACCAAAATGACCTATACTGAATCAGACAAGAGTGTTGAAGAACATAAGTATATGAAATTGATAGGTTCACTACTTTACCTCACTGCAAGTAGACCTGATATTCAATATGCCGTTGGAGTATGTGCTAGATTTCAGACAAATCCAATGCAAACACACTACAACATTGCTATGAAAATATTAAGGTATGTGAAGGGTACGGTAGATGTAGGATTGTGGTATCCTAAAGAAAGTGGATTGAGTTTAGTTGGGTACTCGGATCTCGATTATCTTTGGATCATTGCTTGATAGGAAAAGCACCTCGTGAACTTGGTTTACGGGCACTAGACTTATCTCATGGTTTAGCAAGAAGCAAAACTCAATTGCGACTTCTACCACAGAGGTGAATATATTGTCACCGGTCACATGCAACACAAATTCTGTGGATACAACAACAACTTAAAGACTATGGACTCGATGAGAAGAAAACTCCCATTTTCTGTGACAACACAAGTGCTATTGCGATTACACAGAATCCTAAATTTCATGCCAGAACAAAGCACATTGATGTTAGACATCACTTCATCAGAGACCATGTTGAAAAAGGCAATATAGAGATACTCAAGATTGGCACTGAAGACCAACTTGCAGATATCTTCACTAAGCCACTACAAGAAAGTAGATTCTTAGCCTTAAGACATAGTCTTGGACTAATAGAACTACCAATGAACTGAAAGAGTTCAGGTATCTGGAACGGGCATCCAGAGAAGAGGCATCTGGAACGGGTATCCAGAAAAGAGAAAAGAGAAATCTGGAACGGGCATCCAGAGAAGAGGTATCTGGAACGGGTATCCAGAAAAGAGAAAAGAGAAATCTGGAACGGGAATCGAGAAGTCAAAAAGGGTAAAGAGAAAAAAAAAGATAGCTTAAGATCTCTGAGACGGGAACTCAGATATCTGAATCATTCTATAAACGGGGAACACAAAAGAGAATAGTATAACTATCTGCAGTCAACTACTCTCTTGAAACTCGCATTATTTCTATCTTGATGAAAAACTTGGAAAAATCCTAAGTATAAGACAGATTCAGATGCGAACAGTGTCCTTGCTCATACAGAATTGTGATTTAGATAGCAAGTCGCCAAAACTCATTAAATGGGCACAATTACACTTGCTGATTGTGATCATTGCTGAAGATGCAATGGTGACCCTCGATGAAGTTAAGCGATTGATCTGTACGGTGGAAATTGATTCACAGTAAATAGTGGACTGTTGAAATTCAGACATGGCCCACTAAGCATTTAATGCCGGACTAGCTTTTGCTCACGCCTGTTTGCAAATCACAGATACGTACACACAAAATCAATTTGTATGTGTTTGTCTGTTGGGATTCAACTGCTATATATATAGGATTTTGGCAAATGAAATCACTTTTGCCTAATCCGAAATTTCATCTTGCACAAAAATAGCAAATTCTCTCTTGATTCTCTGCAAACCCTCTACAATCTCTGCAAATCAGATTAAGTTTTACGAAAAGAATCCTTTGAATCACATCTCTTTCAAACACCAATTTCAATTCCTACACTATATAAAGAGATGGCCTCAAGAACACTTCGACACGAAATCCCAATCCTCCACCGGTAATTGAAAGCAAGCACCAGAGTTGGTTATTGTTAACAATCGACTGGTAGGAGTTTTTAATCCTGACCATTGGACTTCAAGTCACAGAATGATTTGGGGTGGTGCCATGGTTGAGGAATACCTCACTGCTGCAATAGAAAACCAAACTGACAGAAAATTGGTTCTTGACATGCTTAAAAAGGCACAAATCAAGGGTTTTCTATCTGCTCGCCCAAGTGGAATTTCATCACTCGATGTGTTGGAATTTTACAACAACTCAAGGATTATTTCCTGTGTTTCTGAAGGCACTGAAATAGTGTCTATCAAAACCTCAGTCCAAGGAAAGGAAATCCTTCTGGACTTAACAACTTTCTGTAAGTTGTTTGAGGTTCAAAATCTTGGAAAGGATTTTGAAATAAACACTAAGGATGATGAACTCCTTGAAGGTGTTAAAGAACTTTACAGTGACGTGTGTGATCTTGAAAAATCAGATACACCCACTGAGTTCAAGCTTGCTGACATCCGAACCAGACATCTGTTGGTTCACTGGGATGTACTGGCTTGCATTCTTCACAGATGCTTTGATGGTCTACAAGGAGGTGCTGACCAGATAAGCCAAGAACGATGGATCATGATGTTCTTGCTGGATCAACAAGACAAAAGGCTGGAAAACCCTTTTAACTGGGGAAAGTACGCCTTCATGAAATTTGTGAAGAAGATTCAAGGCTTCGAGCCTAAGATTGTCAAAGGACTAGCTGAGCCAAAGGCCACAGTAGGTTATGGTCTGAAGATATGCTACTTGCTGGAAAAGCTTGGCATTGAGCTCAGAGAGACAATTTGAAATAACAAGAATTACTCTACAAGTATGAGTATACAAATCTGATGAAAAAGGTTACTGGGTCTCAGAAAGGTCCTAAGAAGAGAAAATCTGAAAAGATATTTGAAGAAATGGTTGCGACCAAGAAGCCCAGAACTTCAAGAAAGAAGTCTGCTGGCAAATCAGAAGACACACCCAAAGAGGTTGTCAATTCTCAGATATCTGCAGACATTGCCGATGAACTAATAATGGCAGATGAACTCATAAATGCTGCCAAGAGTGGTGAAAAGCACCAAGCCCCATCTGCAGAAACCGCAGGAGTAATGGACCAATCAGTTCCCAATGCTGATGAGAGCTCTGACGATGAAGATGATGAACTAGTCATCTCTCAAGTCCTAGAAAGAACAAAGAGGGCTAAGGTTACTGAAAAAGTAACTGGTGATAAGGTATCTGAAGAAGAACCTACACCACAGGTTGCTGAACCTATAGCAAAGGTTGTTGGTGCAAACAAAACATCAGGGAATGACTCTTTTGCACAACTTCACAAAGCCCTGATGAGTGGTATTTTAGTGCTGGCAGATGCTGATGGAAACGCCACATCTAAAAATGCGGAAGAACATTCTCTCGATCAATCTTCCGCCTGCACAACCACAACAACCACAAACACAACAACCACAACAGCACAAGTGGTTGATGAAATGGTAAATGAACGCCATTTTGAAGTACCAGCAATACAGTATGCTGAAGAAAATCCTAGAATTGAGCAGGTTCCCCAACTCAATGAGAGGGATCAAACTGAGACATCTACTCAGAATGATCAACCAGGGGAGGCAACCGAGTTGCATACTCGGAAAGGTGTGAAGTACGAAACTTCAAACAAAGAAGCTGCCGGGACAAGACGACCAATGTATAGAAAGGTCACAAGTTCGAGAGACCAATCGACTGAACCGCTTCGGGTAAATGGTGGTTTAACTCTTACCTTGTGAAAAATTTTATACTTATAAATCTTGTTACATTATAAGAATTTCTTTATTACAGTTTGAGTTAGAACGCAAAAAAACAAGAGGAAGCTTACCTCGAGATCTTGAAAAAGAGGTTCCTTCAACCTCAACTCTTGAGAAATCTGAGCCTGTGCCACAGGTAAATGATTCTTAAAGAGAACTAACTTTTCAGTAAAAATGTTTGTATGCTCATTCATGATAAATGTTTCTAACAGGCTCCAACTGAGATGGAAGAAGATAAGGCAGAAATGCCAGAGACAAACCCAGAAACCAACAAGGTTTCTGAAGAACACATCACTGAGCCTTCAAACTTGAAGGTATATGACAATCAAGTGACAAGTATTCTTCATCCTGGGTTATCTTTTATCTCTTCTCATATTCAATACTTTCTACTTACAGGCTTTTTCAGAAGTAGAAATGCAAGGGGATAAAGTTGCGACTTCCCCTGCATCAATGGAAATTGATGAAGCCCCTAAGGCAACATCACTCGAAAGAACACCAGAAACTGCACAAGTCTCTGAGAAAAATGAATCTGAGCTTCCTTTTGAGGAAGATCAAGAAAGAAAGGTTGATGAGGACTAGACTTCCAAGTCTTCACCTCACAACAAGATATCTGAGACACCAATCGTCTCAGTAGAACAAGTATCTGAGCCTGATGTTCTTACTCAGGTAACTCAGAAACTAAACTACACTTCTACTCAGATATCTACAAAAGTTTTGAAACTCACTCAAAGCTCTTTCTTTCAGGCTCAAACAGATGCAAAGCAGGTTCCCATTGAAGAAACAAGGGACCTACTTCACTTCTTCAAAGCTCACACCTTGCCAAAGCATATTCAATGCTTCAAGAAATGGCAGAAGTTAAGTTGCTTTGATCTCTCTGAAATATTGAGAATCACTGATCAACCAACCAGACGAGCACGAGCTCTTGACCTGGAAACATATGTCCAAGCAATGTTCCCTACAGAACAATATACAGTTGCGACTCTACTACACAAGGACTTTTCCAGAGAAGTAGTGCATAGTTTGATACATGCCTTTGAACAGGCAGATGGTCAGACAAGATTACAGATGGCATTCAAGCCAGTCCTGCCCCAGACTCTGCAATTCATACCTTCTGAACAAGAAGAAGTTAATGGGCAGAAGATCACTATCCCGGAAGTGATCAATCTTGTATCTGAAGATGATGAGGAGGAAGAAATGAATGAAAATTACTTTGATGAACCTCCAACTGACCATCACCAAAAGGATGATAATGACAAAAGGATGATGATGATGCCCTGCACTGTGGACCGGAGGAATTTCACAGAGAAACAATGCCTCAACTGCTGAAAAGCAAACTGAGAAGACTTCACAGAAATCTCCGTCTTCATCACCTCAGAAATCTACTCATCCATCTTCTAACCAACACGCAGTTACTACTGAACAAGTAGTTGAGCTTTCTGAAGAAACCAATCAGAAAATCTTAAACACTCAAACCAGATCTGCTCAACTCAGACAACTGTTGGAAGAAGAACAACAGCTCCATCTTCAACTGGAAGATCAAATAGCTAAATCCAGAGATAAGATTGATCAACTACAAGATCTATCCTTAGAAGAAATGATTGCTTACTCTGAGGTTAAAGAGCTACGAGATGCTGTGCAAGAGATCACCAAAGAACTCGATACTGAAGAAGTATCTGAAGTCAAGCATGATGCTAAGGCTGCATCATCTTCGAAAGAAGTACCATCCTCCTCCCAGAAAGGAAAGAAACCAATCTCTGAGATGGTTCTTTGGACTCGATCGATGAAAATGTCCAAGAGGATGAAGATCACTGGGCTAATCACTCAGATGATGAAGAAGACAAGACTTTGGCAGAGCACCGCCATGAACATTTAGCGGTTTCTCACTTAAAAAGAAAATTGATTGCTCCTACAATCTTCAACAAACTGCCAAACGTCCACTCCCATGAATACATGAGCAGGTATCAAGTACTGGCTACTCTGAATAAGGAGATGTCTTCACAGAACAAGGAAGTAATTGCCTCAGTCCCCTCTGAAATGAGAAAGTTCACTGAGCTCATCACTCAGAGAACTACTAGCATGATCATTGCTCAGAAAGATCTGGGAATGATAAGGGACGATGATGTGTCTTTAGCTGAGAAAGCTTTCCAAGAGGCAAGTTACACTGCTGGAAAAGCAGATGCCATTCTAGGCCCATTGGCAGAGCTCACTGATAAGGACAATGGACTTATCAAGCAAAATCGGGAGCTCAAAGCCGAACTTCAGAAGTTGGTCACTGCCTACAACTATTTACAAGGGCATTTTGACTCTCTCTCAGATTCCTTTATGAGACTGAGTCAGCCAACAATGACTAAGGGGGAAAGAAAGTACAAATCTGGACCTCAAAGTCAGGGGGAATGGGAAGAAGGAGATGAAATCAAGAAGAAATCTGGAGCTGGTGCGGCTCAGAAAGGAAGAAGAAAAACTTCCCAGCCACCACTCAGAATCAATGAACCCTCCTCAAGCCAAGCTGCTTCCCAGAGACCTACTGAAGGAACCAAAATGGTAACAAGGGCCTTGACACAGAAACCTCCAAGGAGTACCAAGGCTCCAAGGAGAAGACAAGTCAGAGGGATTGATGAATCTTCTAAAGAAGAAGAAGAAGCAGGTCAAATCAAGTCCCAGGGCAATGAAGAAGGCTGCAAAGATCTCACAAGAATTGATCTTGATGATGATAAAGAGACTGATGAAGATGAAGCTCCTCTTCACAGAAAAATGAAAATTGAAAGCCTAACTGAGCCCATAGCTGCAAATCCCCTAGCAGCTAAAACACCATCTGGAAATACCAAGTCTATCCAGGGTGGTGGTTCTTCAAGCAACAACCCCAAAGAGAATTCAAGACAGAAAAGGAACAGACTGAGAGCTGAGCAAAGATAAAGTCAACTTCCACTCAGGCCAGAAGAAGCCAAAATTGAGTATGTGAAGTATGACAATGATTCCTCTGTCTACAGGTGCATCAATCAGAAAAATGGCTATTGGATTCTGGAACTTAAGCATCTATTGGTAAATTCAAGATTTCCAGAACCAATCCTTAAACAACTTATGGCATGGAGAAAGAATAAACCTACCTTGATCAACACCAATCACATCAAAGCATGGTTGGATTTTGAAGTTGTCAAGAAGGCTGAAGCCATGAAGAAGGACCTCTCGATGATTGTCCATATGGAAAGCGGATGATGTGCACAAAATTCGAATATCACAGAACAGGCACAAGACCAAGACTTCTTTGTGGAACCACATGAGTTCTCTATCCGGAGAATATCAATACAAGGGTGACATCAGATATCTGAAGATTATCTACGAATACTTCAAGCTTTCAGATATCAGAATAGAGCATGCCTGGAAGTGGGGAAAGTACCTATGGGTCAAGCATTTTGCCAAGAAAAATCTTACCAAAACCTACAAAGAGGTCTGTGGATTTGCGGAGAAATGTAGATGCTTGTCAGAACTCTTCTTTATGATTATTCTGATGACATCAAAAGGTTTGGAGATAGGAAATTTGCAGACTGATCCATAGAAAAACTCTTGAAGACTTGAAGATTGAAGACTTGAAGACTAGTCTATTAGGATGTTTACTTGGAGCTTGGTTACTCCTGTTGTCCTAATTTACTATGTAGTTTTTTGTATTTTTGCTGACTGAGCTTAACTGTATCATGTGTTAAAGTTATCAGTAATCTTTAGTTGCGACTTATCTGAAGAACTTACTCTCAGATAGTATTCTATAAAAGATAACTTGTCAGCAAAGATCACACCTTGTGATTTGGTTGATGTCTACTTTCTGCACTTAATTATATGATTTGAAAGATCTTAAGAAATGATGAAGTAGTGGATTGTTTCCTCATCCAGATTTGTAATAGGGAAGATAGTCATCGTTGACTGATCAAAATGGGGGAAATTTGTTAGATATTTTGTTAAGAATATCTGTTTAGATTTTGTTCAGCAACATGATGACTTATCTTAGTCTCAGAAAGGTGATTAGTACTCTTGGTTCACTTGAACATTGTAAAAGAGGAAACCCACTAAGTATGATAGTCTAGCTAATCTTGTATAGGATGTTAGGTCTTGAAATGTAATTTTTATTTTATGAAGAGAAGACCAAGAAGAAGACATCCAAGCAGAAAGCTCAACAACAATTGAAGACTTGAAGAAAACTGCACAAGATTATCGAATCATTGTTCAGATATCTTAGCCAGATATCTTGTAGACACGAACAGTTTCAAACAAACTGTGTCACAAGAGATAACTGAGAAATAAGATACATATCTGAAAACAAGGAAAGTGTCCACATATATCTATTCTCAGATACTTTGAGCTTTAACCACGTTTCTGAAAGAGAAATATATATTGCAAACAAAGTTGTTTCAATAAAATACAAGTGGTATCAAGAATGAAGATAAGGGCGTGCAAAGAATCGAGATAACACTAGTCTCGATAAAAGCATAGTTCCGATTGACACTACAGACAAATAGTATAGTACAATGCATTTAATGCACGGACAGAGATGTACGAATAAAAGCGGCAACTTCGAGAAGAAGACAAAACACCTTCTGATTATATACGAGATATCGATAGTTTGAATTTGAGCCTAACGGATACTATTCAAACGGCACTCAAATTCATCTATAAATATCAACACTTAGACAGCTTGAGAGACACACACAACTCAGAACACAAGACCTTGAATTGCATACGATATCTGATTATCTTACTCTCTCTCAAAGCAACTTACTTATTATCAAAGCTTTCTGTTGCGACTAAAGCTTATGATCTTGAGTAAACCGAAGTTCTAAGTGTCCGATCCTAAACAAGCAAAGCTATCTGAAGGAGTTGAATCAAAAGATCAACTATCGAGATTCATTCTCTTGAGCAGATATCATAAGACTTAGGGATAAAATCGAACAAGATACCATATCTTTGTAAAGTGTATTAAGTAACTTAGTTCACGAGCTATCGATTAAGCGAAAAGTTATTAAGACGCTCATCTGACAACTCAAACCAAAACCAACACCATAACTGGCGTGGAGTACAGGAAGTACTTAGTTTGAAAAATCAGGGAATAACTCCAAGGTTACCGGAGTATAGGAAGTACTTGATTTGGGAAACTAAGGAATAACTCCAAGGTTATTGAGTATAGGAAGTACTTAGCTTGGGAAGCTAGGGAATAACTCAAAGGTTTCTGAGTACAGGAAGTACTTGGCTGTGAAAGCCGGGGAACAACTCAGGGGGAACATTTGATTGGGAACCAATTGTTTAAGAATCTTAGAATAGGATTATTGTAAGGAAATCTCAATTATCTGTTCTAGTGAATTCTAGGTCTCTGATAGACCGAAGTGGATTAGTTGGAGGATTACGCCACCTCCAGATACCACTATACTTGCTGTGTCATTTACGTTTCTGTATTTATACTTCAGCAACACACACACACTTATTAACTGTTTCTGCACTTATCTTTATTAAGTCTTCCGCACTCTGATTCTAAGTATCAGATATCTATTCAGATATCTGAGAAATATTTGTTATCGACAAAAGTTTTAAAAGACTATTCACCCCCCCTCCTAGTCTTTTACTTTGCCGTTATCTGGACCAACATACGCTAGTAGTCAAAGATGGGAATGGAACTCGTATATGAGTTGCCCTTCAAGCACAACAACGAACTTCTTATATGGAAGCGAACTATGCGGAATAATCCTCGACGTAATTACCCATCTTGCTACCCTCAGCCACCGTTCTATCCACCACCTGGTGCAGGGCCAAGCCAATACTATGGCACCCAGGATGAATACTTCACTCCACCAATGGACGATCCTCCATCTTAAGGAATTTCTCCATGGATGCATAACACCGAGAGGGAAGTACTTTTTTTTCTTCTTCTTTATTTGCCTAGTTTCTTTACTTGTTTTGGCTAGGTTTGGGAGAGGATTTGATTTGATAACTACTTGCTAACTACTCGGTATGTAATATCTTTAAATTATTCGTACTTTATTTGCTGCTTTTTAATTTACGCTTAGCTTTAAGATTACCTTCATCTCCTACGTCTAAGGGTATTTGCCTTTTTGAAAATAAGAAAGATCTATGATAAGAGTATTTAGTACTCCCTCCGTCCCACAGAACTTCATACATTTGTCATTTTTAGTTGTCCCACAGAAGTTCATACATTACCAAAAAAGGAAGCTACCCCACACCCAACAAATAATAAACAATCTCAACTTTACATTCAAATTACACATTTTGCCATTGAAAGTACACCTTTTCCCACTTTTTCTATATTCTATCATTACTTTAACTTTTCGCATAAAACTGCGCGCTAACCCTATTGTATGAAGTTCTCCGGGACGGAGGGAGTATAAAGTATGACTAGATGGGCACAATAGATTTGCTTTCGTGCTTTACTGCTTATGCAATAGATGCTTCGACCTGCCTGACCTATGCTACATTGATGAGTGAGTGTGTTTGTTACACCAATAGAAGTCCTGCGTATAACTGTGTGAACACTACTACATGTGAATCTATTAGAAATATCTGTTTAGATTTTGATCAGCAACCTAATGACTTATCTTAGCTCAGAAAGGTGGTTAGTACTCTTGGTTCACTTGAACATTGTAAAAGAGGAAAATCACTAAGCATGATAGTCTAGTAAATCTTGTATAGGATGTTAGGTCTCTGAATGTAATTTTTATTTCCTTGAAGAAGACCAAGAAGAAGTCATCCAACAGGAGAAGTTCAACTTTAAAATGAAGTTTTGAAGACTGCACAAGATTGCTGAAGACAAAGGTTATCAGATACCTATGTCCAGATATCTTTGACAAACAAGTGTTTCTCAATGAACCAGTTTTGCAAAAGATATCTGAGAATGCAAGGTTTCTGAATGAGAAAAGTGCCCACATATATCTTCACTCAGATACCTTGGATAAAACTATGTTTCTGGGAAATAATGTTTCAACAGGTATCTGGAGATGAGAAGGTCTCTGGAATGGGACATGCAATGCTTCAGAAAGCGTGCATAGTTCCGTTGGCACTACAGGACAAAAATAGTACAATGCAATAAATGCGCAGACAGAGACATCTGAACAAAAGAGGAAATCTCTGAAAAGAGACAACGTCTTCTGCAGTACTATTTACAGATATCAATAGATTGAATTTCATTAAGCCTAACGGATACTATTCAAACGGCATGATTTTCAACTATAAATATCAACACTTAGAATGTTTGAAACACACACACCAAGAACTTACATCTACGAACTTATTCTTTCAATCATACAAGCCTTCAACCTAATTATTCTTCAGCTTACAGTTGCGACTAAGCTCTTGAATTCTAAGTAGCACGAAAGTTCTAAGTGTCCTGATCCTTAACAAGCATTGCTATATGTGAAGGAGTTGAATCAAAAGATCAAGTATCTGAGATTCATTCTCTAGAATATTTATCATAGACTTGGGTCAGTAAAAGAACATATCACCACACATTGTGAAGTGTGTTAAGTGACTCTTGTTCAAGAAGGTAGTATTACATAACTGTAGAAGTTATTAATCTATCAAAATCTGACAAACTACTTTAACCAACACCTTAAACGGCGTGGAGTACAGGAAGTACTTAGTTTGGGAAACTAAGGAATAACTCCAAGGTTACTGAGTATAGGAAGTACTTAGTTTGGAAAACTAAGGAATAGCTCAAAGGTTTCTGAGTATAGGAAATACTTGGCTGAGAAAGCCGGGGAATAACTCGGGGGGACACTTGGTTGGGAACCTAGTGTATTTAGGAATTGAGAGAAGATATTTGTAAGGTGAACTCAATTATCTGTCTTAGTGGATTCTAGGTCTGAGAAAGGCCGAAGTGGATTAGTTGAAGGATTACGCCACCTTCAGATACCACTATAAAGATCAGTGTTATTTACTTTCTGCAATTTATTACTTGCTGAGCACGTGCACTTATCACAGAAAAGTCTTCCGCTCTCTGAAATTAAGTATCTGATATCTTCACAGATATCTGAGAAATTGTGTTTATCGACAAAAGTTGTAAAAGACTATTCACCCCCCTCTAGTCTTTTCCCTTTGACGTTATCTGGACCAACAAGTGGTATCAGAGCGGGAGGTTCCCAAGCCTTCTACACTGAACCTAGATCCGAGATAAGTGCCGACTAACTGCTTTTCACCTACACTTGATTTGTCTGTTTAGTGTGTTTGATGTAGGATGTCTTTAAGTGACGCTCCAATTCTCAAGCCAGAGAATTATGAGAAATGGAAGAACAACATGATGCTCCACCTAGAAGCCATCAGTGATGAAATGATCGAAGTAATAAAGAATGGCCCCATAGTCATTCAACAACTCAAGCAGGTCATGGAGGTTTCTAATGGTAGAGACAGAGTTCCCACTGATGAAGAACCAAGTGGTGGTTCCTCACAAACAGGTGCTTCAACCAGTGGAAGACCTACTGGTCAAGTTATTTACGAGCCAAAGCCCAGAGAGCTCTGGACATCGGAAGATGCCAAGAGAAATCGACTGGATGGTCAGGCTCGCAATATCATCATACGTTCCACTCCAGAGCACATACAGTGTAAACTGTGGGGTGCAAAAACGGCGAAAGTGGCCTGGCAACTGATTGAGAAAATCTGTGCCTGCACTGAGAAAATAAAGGAAAATAAGTTCGAAGTTTTGAAGCTCAAATTCCAAAACTTTAAACAAGGTCCCACAGAGACTCTTGAAGAACTAGATTTCCGATTCACAACATTGATGAGTGAAATGGCTGCACTTGGTGAAAGTGAGAGATACTCTAACTCTGACAAGGTGAAGACTATCGTGAGAAGCTTGAATCAAAACTAGGAACACACTCAGTATTTTTATTTCAACCAAGTAATGCCAAATATCACTCCAGTAGAACTTTTTTCCCACTTAGCTACTGTCAACTATGAAACTACTCAGAGAGAACAAACAATTGTTGAGAAAGTTCACAATGTTGCTTTAGTAACACAAGGTACTTCTGAAAAGAAGGATACCAAGGAAATGACTGAGGAAGATGCTCTTGCTGTAAAGCAAATGAGAAAATATGTCAGTCAGGAGATTGAGAGAAGAAAAGCCAAAGAGAAGCTGAAAAAGCATCTAGACTCAAATTATCACCAGTACAAAAATATGCAGTTGTCAAGCTTCTTTGAACAAAGCTCGACAAGCATCTAGTACTGAGGAAGCAGAAATCGGAAACGATATCTGTTTCTATTGTCAGAAACCTGGTCATTTTAAAAGAAATTGCCCTGTTTTCAATAAGCTAGAGACAGGTGACAAGAAAGATAGAAGAAACTTCAAGAGAGGTCAGAGAGCTATGCTCACTGAAGAAAGGAAAAAGATTCAAATCCAACTGGATGCTCTTGATATTGAGTCAGAATCTGAGGAAGAAGACTCAGATGATACCAAATTACCTTCTCCAGAATTATGTGGCATCACTCATGAATTAGTTGACTTTGGTCAAAAGAAAAGGGAATTATGCGGGGTTGCTGAGGAGATCTATCCAGATTGCTCCAACATTGAGCCCTGCCTAATGGCAGACGAGGTAACCAACATCTCTCAATTCATAACTTATGAGTGTGATGAGGAAGAAATCAGAGATTCAAAATATTTTAGAAGAGAACTTGATCTCTACAAAAGAGAATTTCAAATGATCCGAGCTAGAGCCGACATTCTTGAAGAAGAAAAGAATTCTCTTGAGAAGGAAAATTCACAATTACTCAAGATATCTGAGAAAAAGGATGCTGAAAATGCATTTCTCAAAGCACAGATATCTGAAACAGAGAAGTTACACAGAAAGGCAATGGATATACTCCAAAAGGAAAATAAAGATCTTCTTTCTGAAAATGAGGAACTCAAGAAGAAATAACTATCTTTTCAATCCTATGCCAAAGCTTGTGACACTCTTACTGTAGTACACTCTTATTTAAGATATCCTTCAGAAAAGGGAGGACTTGGGCTGGACACACAAACAAATAGTTCTACCACTCTAAATAAGAGTGACAAAAGATTAACATTTGTTAGTGCTCAGCAAGATGGTTCCCAAATAACATATAGCATTGGTAAGAAAGTAAGGTTGTTGACAAAGGAAAGACAGTTGCGACTAAACCTTTGTGGGAACAAGTCCAAAAGAAAACTGTTGGGAATGTTTCTGTAAAGAAACATAACACTGAAAAGTGTAATCACCCACAATGCTATGTCTCTCAGAAAGGAAAAATTGCAGGAGCAGGCAAATTTTCCAACATCACATTTTCTGGAAAGAAAGACGTTGAGAACTCAGACAGCACCAGGTGCTCGAAATGGCATTAGCTATAAAGCCATCGGGAAACAACTCGCTCGTGAGTATAAACAAGAGCAAGAACGATGGATGAAAGCCAGGATTGCGCATAACAATCATCAGAAGTGGAAGAAAGAACAGGTTACGACCACTCTGAATGCTAGGGCTAGAAGAAGTCTGGCAAGGAAAGCTAAGTTTGCTGAAAAGCAGACTCAGCAATCTGACAGGTATCTGAAAGCACCACGAGGAGCACCAATGAATACACCAAGAAGGAAAATAGCTTTAAATGATAATGATACCAATCATTTACCTAAAATTCCTCCTTATGTTCCAACAAGACAAAAGAATATCCCAAGGAAGTTCATTCAAAAATGGCTTTCTGCAGGGAGATTCTTTAGTCCAGAAGGTTCCATTGTTGGAATGAGAGCCTAACTCCTTGTTTCCTGTTTTGTGCAGAACACTCTGAGGAAAAACCCGAAGTGGCATTTTGATAGTGGATGTGGGAAGCACATGACATGAGACAAAGCAAATCTGATTAACTACAGAAAATGCAATAAAGGACCAATTATTAGGTTTGCTGGAGGAGATGAAAATCCAACCATAGGATTTGGCAATCTGAAGTTTGGAGCCCTTACAATCTCTGAAGTACTACATGTAAAGGGATTGAAATATAATCTCCTAAGCATGAGTCAATTAGTAGACAAATGGTACACTGTCAAGATCAAGTCAAAACTATGCAAAGTAATTGACAATGAGTCAAAGCAGACAGTCTTGGTTGCTAGGCGAAAAGGAAATCTTTATGTTGCTGACTGGGCATCTTCCACAACTGAAGAATGTCTCATGGTGAGTCAATCTGGCCACACTCAAGAAAACTGGCTATGGCATAAAAGAATGAGTCACTTGAACTTCAGAACTCTGAACAAGCTAGCCAAGAAAGAATTGGTGGTTGGTTTACTCAAAATTGTATATAGAAAAGATGGTATATGCTCAGCTTGCCAAATGGGAAAACAATCCAAAACATCTTTCAAGTCTAAAACTAGACACTCCAGTGAAAGGCCACTACAAATGTTACATATGGATCTTTTTGAATCCTCTGTAACTAGCTATGCATGAAAGAAGTATGGTCTGATTGTTGTTGATGATTACTCAAGCTTCACTTGGGTTGTATTTCTCAAACAAAAATCTGATGCAAGGGTTGAGATACCCAACTTGCTGAATAAGCTTGAAGTCATGAAAAATGACAAGGTATCTGTAATCAGAACAGACCATGGTACTGAGTTTGTGAACCAGTACATGAAAGAGTTTTGTACCTGCAAAGGTATACAACATCAACTATCTTCCGTAAGGACACCACAATAAAATGGTGTTGCTGAAAGGAAGAATAGGACCTTAAAAGAAGCCGCAAGAACAATGCTTGCTGACACTGAAATAAGTGAAATCTATTGGGTTGAAGCTGTTAACACAGTCTACTACACTTAAAATAGATGTTTGATTAACAAACACCATGACAAAACTCCGTATGAGCTTTTGATTGGTAGACCCCCCTAGTATCAAACATCTATGGGTGTTTGGTTGCAGATGTTTTGTTCTTAACAATGGAAAAGAATACTTGAGAACATTTCAACCAAAAGCAGATGAAGGAGTATTTCTTGGTTATTCTCTGAATAGCAAAGCCTACAGAATCTACAACAAAAGAACGCAAAAGATTGAAGAATCTGTTCATGTAGTCTTCTACGAAGGAAACAAGAAAGTACCCTTGAATGAAGAATTCTCAGATAGGTTCAAAGATCTAATGATTAAAGATTCTGAAGAAGAATCCTCAAAAGGAAACAATTCTATCATTCACTTAGAGGATAAATCTGACGATGAAAAGCAACCATTGCTTAGTAACAACCAGATGACTCTAAGACATGATGAAGAATTTCCTATGAGAATTCCAGAAATGGACGAGGACTGAGAACCTTCATCATGAAGAGATTTCTGAGAATGAGATTGCTGAAAATCAAATTCCAGATATCTCTAACACTGAAAATGTGTCAGATATCTATGGCATTTCCCATGTGTCAGATATCTCAGATACTGCACAAGTATCCTATCAAGATCATATTGATTCACATTTAGATCAAAATGATATTGATCCTACTAGTTCAAAACCCATTATGAAATGGATAAGAAATCATCCTTCCAAGGATGTGATCGGTCATTTAGACCAAGGAGTTAGAACTAGGAGAGCAATTGCTGACTCTCTTTATGGATGTTTCATCTCAAATATTGAACCTAAAACTATAGAAGAAGCGTTGACGGATCAAGATTGGATCTCTGCAATGCAAGAAGAGTTGGATCAATTTGAGAGAAACAAAGTCTGGAAACTGGTTCCATTTGTTGACGGAATATCTGTAATTGGAACCAAGTGGGTTTTCAGAAATAAAATGAATGAGTCTGGTGAAATAACCAGAAACAAAGCAAGGTTGGTTGCCAAGGGATTCACCCAGACAGAAGGACTAGATTTTGACGAGTCATATGCTCCAGTTGCAAGATTGGATGCAATTAGACTATTTTTAGCCTTTGCAGCTCATAATGACTTTAAAGTTTATCAGATGGATGTTAAAAGTGCATTCCTAAACGGTGAACTTGCTGAAGAAGTCTGTGTTGAACAACCACCAGGCTTTGAGGTTTCCACAGAAAGTAGAATGGTTTATAAGCTTGAGCTCAGATGGATCAAACAGGCTCCGAGAGCATGGTATGATACTTTAGCCAAATACTTGCTGGAAAGTGGCTTCAAGAAAGAGATGTTGATAAAACACTCTTTACTTTGAACCATGAAGGGAAACTACTTCTAGTCCAAGTATATGTTGATGACATTATATTTGGATCTAAAGACAAGCAACTTTGTGAAGACTTTACTTAGCTCATGAAAAGTAAATTTGAGATGAGCATGATCGGAGAATTAAACTACTTCCTAGGATTGCAAGTCAAGCAACTTAATGATGGAATATTCATTAGTCAAACAAAGTATGCAAAGGACATGCTCAACAAGTTTAATCTAAAGCCTTCTGAAAAGAATGCTAAGATACCTATGATCATTGAAACCAAAATGACCTATACTGAATCTGACAAGAGTGTTGAAGAACACAAGTATAGGAAATTGATTGGGTCTCTACTGTACCTCACTGCAAGTAGACCTGATATTCAATATGCAGTTGGAGTGTGTGCTAGATTTCAGACAAATCCAATGCAATCACACTGCAACATTGCTATGAAAATATTAAGGTATGTAAATGGTACTGTAGAAGTTGGATTGTGGTATCCAAAAGACAGTGGATTGAGTTTAGTTGGCTATTCTGATGCTGACTATGCTGGATCATTGCTTGATAGAAAAAGCACCTCAGGAACTTGTCAATTTCTTGGTGCTAGATTAATATCATGGTTCAGCAAGAAACAAAACTCAATTGCCACATCTACCACAGAGGCTGAATAAATTGCTGCGGGGTGTTGCGCTTCACAAATATTGTGGATACAACAACAACTCAGAGACTATGGATTCAATGAAGAGAAAACTCCCATTTTCTGTGACAACACAAGTGCTATTTCCATAACTCAGAACCCTAAGTTTCATGCTAGAACAAAGCACATTGATGTTAGACACCACTTCATTAGAGACCATGTTGAAAAAGGCAACATAGAGATACTCAAGATTGGTACTGAAGACCAACTTGTAGATATCTTTACAAAGCCTTTGCAAGAAAGCAGGTTCTTAACCTTGAGACACAGTCTTGGGTTAATGGAGTTACCAAAGGAACTGAAAAGTTCTAATCTCTGAGATGAGGATTCAAAAAGGAGAAAGATATCTGGATCAGGTATCTAAATATTCAAGGTAAAAAGGTATATGAGACGGGAACTCATATACTAAAAGAAGCTAAGAATGTGAGAGACAGGAACTCAGTATGATTAAGAAGGGAAAAAGGAGAGATAAGATATCTGGAACAGGAATCCAGAATATCAAAGGCAAAAGGTGAAACACTTAGCAAACAAGTATCTGAGACGGGTACTCAGATATCAAAAGTTAAATGGTAAAATGGCTATTTGAAGATTTCTGAGACAAGTACTCAGATATCTAGATCACTCAGTGAGGGGGAACACAAAAGAGAATAGTACAACTGTCTGCGGTCAACTACTCTCTTGAAATTTGTATTATTTCTATCTTTGTGTAAAACATGAACAGATACTGAGTGTGAGATAGACTCAGATACAAAAATATCCCTTATTCACACAGAAGAAATGTGATTCAGATAGCTAATCGCCAAAATTCATTAATTGGGCACAATCACATGGGTTGATTGTGATCATTGTTGGAAAAGAAATCCCAACCATTGATGAAATGGGAGTTCCATTTTAAAGGCCGAGATTAATTTTCTGTAAAATAGTGGACTGTTAAAACTCAGACGTGGCCCACTAAGCATTTAATGCAAACCGAATTTTACCCACGCCTTACTGCACGTACACAGATACAAATGCACAAAATTAATTTGTGTATTTTTGCCTGTTGGAATTACACTGCTATATATATAGGATTTTGGCAAAAGAAATCACTTTCGCCTAATCCTACATTTGCTCTTGCACAAAAACTGCAAATTCTCAAATCTCTCTGCAATTTTCTCTGCAACTACTGATTCCCTCTTAGTTTTTCTGCAAAGAATCACTAATTTCCTACCTTAATCTCTTCTCGTTTTTCAAAAACTTCACTATTTAAAGAGATGGCTCCCAAACGTGCTTCTACTCAGAAATCCCAAGCTACTACATCTGGTACTGCTGAAAAGCAAGCACCAGTGCTGGTTATAACAAACAATCGGTTGATTGGAGAGTTCAATCCTGATCATTGGACTTCAAATCACAGGATGATTTGGGGTGGTGCCATGATTGAGGAATACCTGGTAGCTGCAATAGAAAACCAGACTGACAGAAAGTTGGTACTTGATATGCTTGAAAAGGCACAAATCAAGGGCTTTCTATCTGCTCTTCCCAGTGGAGTTTCTTCACTGGATGTCCTGGAGTTTTACAACAACTCCACGATTATCTCCAAAGTCTCTGAAGGCACTGAGACAGTGTCTATCAAGACCAAAGTCCAAGGACAAGAAATCCTGTTGGACGAAACAGCTTTCTGTGAGCTGTTTGAACTTCAAAATCTTGGAAAGGATTTTGAAATTGACACCAAGGATGAAGATCTCCTTGAAGGTGTGAAGCAACTATACAGTGATGTGTGTGATCTTGACAAGCCAGACACACCCATCGACTTTAAGCTTGCTGACATAAGGACCAGACATCTGTTGGTCCACTGGGATGTGTTGGCATGTATCCTTCAGAGATGCTTTGATGGTCTACAAGGAGGTGCTAACCAGATAAGTCAAGAACACTAGATGATGATGTTCTTGTTGAATCAACAAGACAAAAGGCTGGAAAACCCTTTTAATTGGGGGAGTACGCCTTCCTGAAATTTGTGAAGAAAATACATGGCTTTGAGCCTAAAATCGTTAAGGGCCTTGCTGAGCCAAAAGCCATAGTAAGCTATGGACTGAAGATTTGCTACTTACTGGAGTGGAGCAAAGGCAAAGAGCAAAGAGACGGCAGAGTAGTAACCTACTCTACAAATAGTATACACAAACATGATGAAAAATTCTGCATCTCCAAAAAACGAAAGAGAAAAGGCGATAAGGTAGGTGAAGGTTCCATTATACCAAGAAGAGGCCGAACTTCACAAAAGAGTCTGGCGACAACAAGAAGGCATATTCTCTATGGATGTCGACTCTCAGATACCTGCCGCCACTGCTGATGAACTCATCAATGCAGATGAACTCATCAATGCTGCAGAGTGCCTTGCAGATGGACTTATCAATGCTGATAAAAGCAGTGAGAAACTTCAAACTCTCTCTGCAGAAGCAGCAGGGATTGTTGATTACTCCGTTCTAGATTTCGATGACGAATCGGACGAGGAGAAGATCCCAGCCCCCAAGGTTACTAAAAAAGTAACCAAGGCCAAGGGAAAGAGGACCAAAAGGTCCAAGGTTGCTGAGAAAGCAACTAGCTCAAAGGTTGCTGAGAAAGCAACTAGCTCAAAGGTTGCTGAGCAATCACCTATAGCAAAGGTTGTTGGTGTCGACACACCATCAGGGAAAGTCACGTATAAACAACTTCAAGAAGCCCTGATGAGTGGTGACCTAGTGTTGGTAGACGCTGATGTCAACACCACACTTAAAAATCTGGAAGAGCTCTCAATTGCTCAAACTTCTGCTTCCAGACAACCATAACAACCACAACCACAACAGCCATAAGTGGTTGATGAAATGGTCAATGAACTCCATTTCGACATACCAGCAATGCAATATGCTGAAGATAATCTTGCAAATGAGCAGGTTCCCCAACTCCTAGAGAGGGATCAAACTGAGACACCTGCTCAGAATGATCAAACAGGGGAGGCAACTGAGTTAGTCACTCAGGAAAGGTCTGAAGTACCTGAAACTTCAAACAAAGAAGCTGAAATGGAACAACAAGACCAAAGCATAGAAGGGTCACAAGTTCCAGAGACCAATCAGCCTGACACTGCTCAGGTAGCTGAATGGTTTAACTCTCTACTTGTGATATTTTGTGTTTAATAATCTTGTTATCTAATAAAATTTCTTTGTTATAGGCTGAATTAGAAACACAAGAACAAGAGGAACCTGGAAAGCTTGCCTCAGAATTTGAGAAGGAGGCTTCCATAGCCTCACCACTTAAGGAACAGGAGCCTGTCTCACAGGTAGAAGAAAGTTCCTTAAGATATAACATCTCAGATATATGCTTTATACACATGAATAATACTAAGGTGTTTGTTTCTAATAGGCTCCAACTGAGAAGAAAAATGGAGAGACTGAAAAGTCTATCTCTTCAGAGAAGAATCCAGAGACTTCCAAGGTCTCTTAGAAACAAGTATCTGAACCTTCTTTTGAGAAGGTGTGTGTATGTATATATATATATATATATATATATATATATGTATATATATACCTATAATCTTTAAAGACAAATCTCTGATCATTTTTCTCAAACTAACACTTTCTACTTTCAGGTTAAAAAAGAAGTAGAAGTTGCTGGGGAATTGCCCACTCAATCCCCACAACCAATGGAAATTGATAAGGGATCAAAGCTTTCATCACAAGAAAAACTTCCAGAGACTGCACAAGTCTCTGATAGACAAGTATCTGAGCCTCCAATTGTGGAGGTAATTGACTTCTCAGATAACTAAAATTGTCTAACGTAGTTTTCTTGCTCAAAATTTTCAAAGTGTTGTTTTTAATCTCAGGTTCAAGCAGAAAGAAAGATCACTGAGGATCAGGCTTCCCAGTCTCCTCCTCATATCCAGATATCTGAGGCACCTGGAACCTCAGTAGTCAAGTCAACTGCGCCTGTCACACAGGTAACTCAGATACCTTTCTACTCTAAAGCCCATATATCTACTAAAGTTTTGAAACTAATTCAGAACTCTTTCTTTCAGGCTCAAACAAGTGCCACTAAAGTCCCTGTTGATAAGAATAAGGACCTGCTTCCTTTCTTCAAGGAATACACTTTGCCAAAGCACTTAAAATGCTTCAAGAAATGGCAAAAGCTTCGATGCTACGATCTATCTGAGATCATTAAGGTGACTGATCACCCCATAAGGAGAGCACGAGTCCTTGACTTGGAAAATTATGTCCATGCCATGTTCCCCACTGAACAATACTCTTTTGGAACATTAATGCATAAGGACTTCGTCAATGAAATGGCCAGAAAGCTTATTCAAGCTTTTAACCAAGCAGATGGTCAGACCAGAATGCAGATGGCATTCAAGCCTACTTTGCCCCAAACTCTACAACTCATACCCTCCGAGCAAGAGGAAGTTAATGGACAAATGGTCTCTGAAGATGAAGAAGAGAAGGAGACTGATGAGAATGACTATGAAGAACCTCCTTCTAGCCATCACAAGGATGAGGATGATAAGAAGGATGGTGATGATGCCCCTGCACCAGGGACAGGAGGGATTGCACAATGTAATAATACCTCAGTTTCTGAAAAGCACACTGAGAGGACATCACAAAAATCCCCTCCTCCATCTCCTCAGAAATCTACCCATCCATCTCCCCAACAAAAAGTCTCTACTGAACAAGTAGTTGAGCACTCTGAGGATAACACTCAGAAAATATTGGATGCACAAGCCAGAGTTGCTCAACTCAAACAATTGTTGGAGGAAGAACAACAACTACATCTTCAACTGGAAGAAAAGATAGCAGAATCCAGAGTCAAGCTAGATAAACTTGAAGAACAAACGCGCAAAGAAACGCAAGCTTACTCTGAGATTAAAGGGCTCCGGGATGCTGTTGATTATATTGCTAAGGAGCTAGATGCTGAACAAGTATCTGAAGCAAAGCATGATGCTAAGGCTGCATCTTCACCAAAGAAACCATCCTCCAAAGGCAAGAAACCCATATCTGAGATGGTTGCCGCCTTCAGAAACCTTGATGAAGAAGTGTAAGAGGATGAAGATCACTGGGCTGATGACTCAGATGATGAAGAAGACAAGGCATTGGCAGAACACCGCAATGAACACTTAGCGGTTTCTCATTTGAAAAGGAAGCTGATTGCTCCTGAAATATTCAGCAAGCTGCCAAATGTCAACTCCAATGAATACTTGAACAGATATCAAGTACTGGCTAAATTGAAAAAGCAGTTGTTTTCTCAAGATAAAGCCGCCATTGCATCAGTCCCTGCAGAAATGAAGACATTCACTGAGCTCATCACTCAGAGAACAACCAGTCTGGTCATTGCTCCGAAAGACCTAGGCATGGTTAGGGATGATGACCAAAACTTAGCTGCAAAAGCCTTTGAAGAGGCTAGCTATGTCTTTGAAGCAGATGCTATTCAAGGCCCACTGGCAGAGCTCACTGATAAGGAAACAGGTCTTATCAAACAAAATCAGGAGCTCAAGGCCAATCTGGAAAAGTTGGTTGCTGCTTAGAACTATCTGCAAGGCAACTTTGACTCTCTTTCGGAATCCTTTGTGATTCTTAGTCAGTCAACAATGACTAAGGGGGAAGGATTTCAAGGTGCTCAGAGAGGAAGAGGAAGAGGAAACAAAAGAAAAATCTGAACAACCACCTCTCAGAATAAATGAGCCCTCCTCCAGTCACACTGCTCTACAGATAGTGGCCACCACTCAACAACTTCCTGAAAAAGGAATGACAACAAGGGCCAGGGCACAGAAACCTCCAAGGAGTACCAAGGCTCCAAGGAGAAGACAAGTAAGAGGGATTGATGAGTCTTCTGAAGAAGAAGAAGAAGAAGAAGAAGAAGAAGAAGAAGAAGAAGAAGAAGAAGAAGAAGAAGAAGGCCAAATCAAATCCCAGGGCAATGAAGAAGGCTGCAAAACTTCCACAAGAATTAATCTTGATGATGATGATGAAGAGACTGATGAAGATGAAGCTCCTCCTCACAAAAAAAAAAAAAAAAGAAAAAGGGTTGATAGCCAATCTGAGCCCATAGCTGCAAAGCCTTTGGCATCTAAAACACCCTCTGGAAATACCAAGTCAATCCAGGGTGGTTCTTCAAGCAATCCCCCAAGGGAGAATTCAAGACAAAGGAGGAATAGGCTGAGAGCTGAACAAAGAAAACCTCAACTACCACTCAGGCCTGAAGAAGCCAAGATTGAGTATGTGAAGACCAATAATGACTCCTCTGTCTACAGATGCATTAATCAGAAGAATGGCTACTGGATTCTGGAACTCAAGCACTTATTGGTAAATGAAAAATTTCCAGAACAAATCCATAAACAGCTCATGGCATGGAGAAAAGACAAGCCAGTCTTGATTAATACCAACCACATCAAAGCCTGGTTGGATTTTGAAGTAATCAAGAGAATAGAAGACATGAAAAAGGACCTCTCTGATGATTGTCCTTATGGAAAGCCAGATGATGTGCACAGAATTTCCAACATCACTGGAACAGGCACAAGAGCAAGACTTGCTGTGGAACCCTTTGAGTCATTCTACATGACTGAAGATCAATACAAGGGTGACATCAGATATCTGAGGATCATATATGAATACTTCAAGCTTTCAGATATCAGAATTGAGCATGCCTGGAAATGGGGAAAGTATCTGTGGGTCAAACAGTTTTCCAAGAAGAATCCCACCAAAACCTACAAGGAAGTTTGTTGATTTGCCAGAAACACTGAGATGATAGTCAGGACTTTGCTCTTTGACTACTCAGATGATATCAAAAGGTTTGGGGATAGGGAATTTGCAAATTGATCCATAGATCTACTGATTGAAGACTTAAAGATCTTGAAGACTAGTTTATTAGGATGTCTACTTGGAGCTTGGTCACTCCTGTTGTCCTAATTTAACTAAGTGTTTTGGATCTTGCTGAATGTACTTTATTGTTCTATCATTGTAAAAGTTATCTGTAAACTTTCTTTGTAACATATCTGATGAACCTACTCTCAGATATCAATCTATAAAAAGATAACTTGTCAGCAAAGATCACACCTTGTGATTTGGTTGATGCTTACTTTCTGCACTTAATTAAAATTTTAATTGAAAAGATCATAAGAATTGATTAAGTGTTAGATTGTTCCCTCTTCCAAGTTGTAATAGGTTTTAAAGATAGTCATCGTTGATTGATAAAAAAGGGGGAAATTTATTAGGAATATCTGTTTAGATTTTGATCAGCAATCTAATGACTTATCTTAGCTCAGAAAGGTGGTTAGTACTCTTGGTTCACTTGAACACTGTAAAAGAGGAAAATCACTAAGTATGATAGTCTAGCAAATCTTGTATATGATGTTAGGTCTCTGAATGTAATTTTGATTTCCTTGAAGAAGACCAAGAAGAAGGCATCCAGCAGGAAAAGTTCAACTTTAAAATGAAGTTTTGAAGACTGCATAAGATTGCTGAAGACAAAGGTTATCAGATACCTATGTCCATATATCTTTGACAAACAAGTGTTTCTCAATGAACCAGTTTTGCAAAAGATATATGAGAACGCAAGGTTTTTGAACGAGGAAAAGTGCCCACAGATATCTACACTCAGATACCTTGGATAAAACTATGTTTTTGGGAAACAATATTTCAACAGGTATCTAGAGATGACAAGGTCTCTGGAAAGGGACATGCAATGGTTCAGAAAGCGTGCATAGTTCCGTTGGCACTACAGGACAAAAATAGTACAATGCAATAAATGCGCAGACAGAGACATCTGTGAATTCTTCAATCATACAAGCCTTCAACCTACTTATTCTTCAGCTTACAGTTGCGACTAAGCTCTTGAATTCTAAGTAGCACGAAAGTTCTAAGTGTCCTGATCCTTAACAAGCATTGCTATATGTGAAGGAGTTGAATCAAAAGATCAAGTATCTGAGATTCATTCTCTAGAACATTTATCATAGACTTGGGTCAGTAAAAGAACATATCACCACACATTGTGAAGTGTGTTAAGTGACTCTTGTTCAAGAAGGTAGTATTAAATAACTGTAGAAGTTATTAATCTATCAAAATCTGACAAACTACTTTAACCAACACCTTAAATGGCGTGGAGTACAGGAAGTACTTAGTTTAGGAAACTAAGGAATAACTCCAAGGTTACTGAGCATAGGAAGTACTTAGTTTGGAAAACTAAGGAATAGGTCAAAAGTTTCTGAGTATAGGAAATACTTGGCTGAGAAAGCCGGGGAATAACTCAGGGGGGGCACTTGGTTGGGAACCTAGTGTATTTAGGAATCGAGAGAAGATATTTGTAAGGTGAACTCAATTATCTGTCTTAGTGGATTCTAGGTCTGAGAAAGGCCGAAGTGGATTAGTTGAAGGATTACGCCACCTTCAGATACCATTATAAAGATCAGTGTTATTTATTTTCTGCAATTTATTACTTGCTTTATTTACCTTGCTGAGTATTTACACATATCTTGCTGAGCACGTGCACTTATCACAGAAAAGTCTTCCGCTCTCTGAAATTAAGTATCAGATATCTTCACAGATATCTGAGAAATTTTTTCGACAAAAGTTGTAAAAGACTATTCACCCCCCCCCCCCCCTAGTCTTTTCCCTTTGCCGTTATCTGGACCAACATAATCTTTTTATGTTATCAGCATGAATATAATCTTTGGTACTCACCTCTGTTTTGAAGCCTTTACTACACACACACACACCCCCCCCCCCCCCTTTCAGCCCCTCTGAAAGCTTTTTGAGCCTTTATGAAACTCCACCATACATATTCTATACATGTTTCATTTAAGCAGTAACTGTCTTCCACCGCCGAGCTTACCACTTAGAAAAGAAGCATTGAGTTCCAAAGAATGGAGGAGAATCATGATCCGACCATGATTGAGAAATTGGTTTGGGGGAAAGAAGAGAAGAAAACCCTGACCTGAGATCAAGAAATCGGGTTGGGGGAGACATGAAGGAGAAGCATCACTAAAGGTAATTACTGTTGGCCTTACTTATGTATTACTGTTACTAAAAATCACTAGCTCTTGCTCCTAAAAAATAAAGAAAAAAGGCGTACCAAATAAAAAAGCCAAGGTACTAAAGTCTCGGAGTGGATCTATGTTCCTTATGATCACCGTATTCGTGTTGGGCGTGTTACAGATACTACCCACATACCGGCGTGGCCCTAAAAAGCTACATGTCTGTGAGGGTTGATGGCATGTCTACCAAACCAGCATGCACAAAAGCACGGAATTCGGTAAAACATACACAACCATAAAAATTGAGACAAAAAGAGCCCAATGATGGCCAACCAAAAAAACATACGAGTCGATAAAACGAGTGCAAAAATTAGTATGTTAAAAGAAAAAGAAAAAGAAAAAGAAAAAAGAGAAATAAAGGAGCAAGTAGTCTATGTGTGAAGTAACTAGTGAAGTATTTATGATGATGAAAGATTGGAGGTGGAGAAACGTCATTTGAAAGAAGACGAAGTTAGAAAAAAGGAACTCTTCGTCCGAAAGGATAAGTCCCCCTGAAGTTACTTTTGATACCTTATTCATCTTTTGATGATCCTTAGCCACATTTCCTTTACATTATCCTACCCACTTTACTTACCTAGCCAACCTGGGTACCATTTTGATTTGTGCCTTGACTTGTGGGAGCAGGATTGCATAACATTGCCGCGAGGTAATGATCTTACTATATGCCTAAGGGATAATAGGTTACACTTGTAACCCATTGATGCAGTGAGTATTACTTACTTGTTATTTGTCTGCTATGGAGTCATTAAGGTTTGAGTTGATATTAAGTCATGAGTTAGTGGGGTACGAAACCTTAAAGATTGGCTGCTTATCTATGTCACGGTTTATTCTCTTTACTCATTTCGTAGTCACTTCTATTTTATCGTTATTACCTTGCTCAAGGATGAGCAAGAAACTGGTTTGAGGGTGTGATGTGACAACGAAATGTGCGATTTAACCTTCTTTTAGACCCTCGTTTTTTGCCCAAAATTCAATATTTATATCATATAGCCAATAACCAACTTCTTGTGTATTTTGTAGGGCGTGATCACGTTTTCGACGAAGTACATGATTTCTGGTGTCAAAACTTCATATTTGTGCGAAATCGAGAAGAATAAGGAAATACACTGATTTTCCCATACACGGAGTTCGAGGTGTCCAGACATGGCATGACCAACCGATGCAAAGATAATTGAAAATGCCACAACATTGTAGACGACCAATTTTCGAGGAAACGAATTTACAAAGCCCGAAATTGAATAACGAAGGAAACAGATTCAAATCTTGCAGAATCGACGTTCTACGACCACCTGGTGGCGGCACAAGGCTCTCTGCGGCCACCTGGTGGTCGCATTCATGAGAAAGTTCTAGAAAATAGGATTTTCCTGGCCTGTCAGGCTAGAGCCCGCCTTTCTAACCTTCTTTATACATTATGGGTGGCCAAAACTCGATTTACACAGTATAAATAAGGCCCTTAGGGCTCATGATCATCCACTAGCTTTCAAAGAAGCTCTTTTTGAGAGAGACCCATGGGCGGCCAAAACTCGATTTACACAGTATAAATAAGACCATTGAAGCTCTTTTGAAACCCCAAAACCGCAAATCCCAGGCCGTCAGCAGCAGCAAGGAGGAAACCCTAGGAGCAGCACGAAGAAATCAAAGACTAAGCTTTCTTTTCCTTTCTTGCAATTTTCGATTACTATAGCTTGTTGTGCTAGAATACTTTGATCATGAGTAGCTAAACACTTAAAGGCGAACCGCTGAAACTCTACTTGTGCTACTTCTTTATATACCGTGATATATTAATGAAATAGTTATTAGACGTAATTCGTGATTATACAACTTTATACATCTTTTGTGGTGTGATGTTCTCGGTGACGAGTGAGAGTTTCATTGAAGGGGAGTGTTGGTATCATTGCGCCTTGGTATTTAGTATTGAACCTCGCTGTCGTTAGAGGTAATTACGTAGTGTGATAACTAGGAAGTTGGGAGTAGCATAGCAAGAACTAAGTCAGGGATCATTTACGCTTCCCACCCATTGATAACAAAAACCGTTAAGATTCATCTACTATATAAAACTGATTGTCTGTCAACATCATGCAAACAACTTACGATACTTGTTTGTTCCTATGCTAAGTGTCCGTGGAGAACGACATCCCGAGTAAACTTACTACTATAAACCGTGATTTGAAGACTTCCGATATAAATAAATTTAATCTTGATTGTATTTAGAGATTGCAGGTGTTACAACGATATTGAAATCTCTAATTGCATATCACTCATTCCTAGTAATGTGAAGTATGAATGCTTTTATGGAGTCACAAAGTATGACGTTATCCAAAAATATGTTCACATCCTTGGATTTGATTCACCAACCTTGTCATGTGTTGCTCAATGAGGCATTGGAATAGAACTGTTTGTGTTGGTCGAAACATATTCAAGAAGCTCGGTTTGAAGTTCAATTCCAGAACTGTGGAGAAAGACCAAGATAAGAAGGATGGTGAAGACTAGCTCCAAAAAAATGCATGAAAACCAAGTTTTATCGAAACACATCTACAAGAAATTGAGAAGAGAAAAACCTAGCCGTTGATGTACAGCTTCTAGAAGAAGAAGGACCCCATCCAATTCTACTTCTTTCATTATCATATATCACCAACTTATCTAGCATTGCATTAGCTGCACACATACGACATCCAACTTATAAGGAAGATGTGTTAAATTAAAATATGGTTGATTACTTTCCTATATGGTTATCGACTCAAGTTTCTAAAAAATGGCTTACCTCCTAGTAAGTTGATAGCCCTGTTTCCGAGAGCACGACTGTTCACTATCCCCAAGCATATGTTGCCTGATTCCTGAAATGACAAGCTTATTAATTATTAACTCGGTCTTACAAGGAAAACATAAAGAGCATATGACTCACCGTAATTGTAAGATAATCTTCCGGTTTTAACTCTATGATCCCATTTTCCGTGAACTCAAGTTTTATAGGCATAAAGTATGGTTTCACCTCATTGATGTTCGGGACTGGCCTATGATGTTTCCAACATACAGGAAGAAATGGATGTCCACCTTCTATTAATTGTAATGGTGCCTGATGCACACCCAATTTGACCTAAAACAAGCTCCAATTTAATGGATCAGTTGATCATCTTAAGGCTAGGAAAATTAGGTTTAATGTAATTACTCCTTACCACGTGCTCAATGAATCGGTATATAGGAGGGGCGAAGACTGTGTAAGTACTACCGGTGTCCACGACAATGGCTGCTACATCCAAATGATGCGAGATACCATCAAAACTAAGTCTTGCTGGCCCGACAACATAGCTTGAACGTCTTTCGTTTCCAAGTAAATTATTAATACAATAAGAGCTGATTAGTATTGTGAGAAGAAATACACTATATTTAGTTTTCATAATTGTGAAAAAAGTTAGTATTTCTTACGAATTTTGCATTGGTAACCAGACAACATCATTATATGTTTGAGAAGCACCCCCTTGTCCAAAAAATCCATATCCTGCTGATGTTGTTACTCTTATGCGTCTTTTGAAGCAGTGTGCAAAAAATTTAGTGGTGAGATGAAGAGCATTTAGTTGTGATGGAAAGCTTGATCTAATCTTTCCTAGGCCAAGGATACCATCGTAGTAGATACGTTCACCCCAGTTAGGATTTATATATTGTCCACATCTGCAGAGTCAACGGAGGAATAAATTATGAATTTCTTTCCAAGGAAATAATGTTGATACTTGAAGTACTTTTATATGAATCGTCTAGTGGATTACCCAAATACTAGTGGAGCTCTACGGGTTATACTAGTTTCCATGTCGCGAAAGTGAAAAAAGTCCTTGTACATTAGACCAGAAACTGAAGCTCCATCCAGGTATAAATTATAGAAATCACAATAAGGATATCCTCCGTTATTAACAGAACTAGATGGGCAATTCGGGTCATTTTTTAGTACAGGATTGTTCAGAGGCTGGTATGGTGGATTAGGTGCCTAAGCATCAACCAAAACAAGTGTTAACATAGTACAAATTTGCATAATTTACAGGAATGTAATTAAGCGTACTGCATATATACCTGTTTAGCATGTTCCCCAGCACACTGAACCCATGTATACGAACTTCCAGTGTCCAAATTGAGATGGTACTGTGTCTGTCCCAAATGCAAGGCCGCATAATACAACCTTCGACATAATCAAAATATATAATTTGTTCTAGTAAGTTTATCAATGCAAAATTCAAGTACAACATAATTTAATAAATTAATAATTGGATTGGAATGAATTGAAAATAAAAGTTTATTGACCATATGTATGCATGCATGCATGATGTATGTATGCATGCATGTATTTATGTATCTACACACACACATACATATATACATACATACATACATACATACATGTATGTATGTATGTATGTGTGTGTGTGTAGATACATACATACATGTACCCCACAATAATACGTATCCATACATACATACATGTATGTATGTATGTATGTACGTATGTATGTGTGTGTGTAGATACATACATATATGTATGTATGTATGTATATATACAATCTTCATCTTATATATACATCTTAGTACATTCCATTTCCTATTAAAAAAACACCTAGATTACATAAAACTAGCTTTCGGAGATGAGAAATCCAAAAGTTATGATGGTTGTCTTTATATATATATATATATATATATATATATATATATATATATATATATATATATATGTATGTATATGTAAGAGAAATAAATTATTTAACATAACAATTAATGCTAGATATCTATTAAGTATAAAGAGACAATTTACGAAAAAAAATATAATAGATACCCAATTTCTGGAATTCTTCCAATCTTAAATGTGAGTTTATCAACACCGCCAGCTTTCTGTGTAGTTAGATTGAATTCAAATGCCGAACCAGGCAGAAGTACTGCAAGTATAACATGGATAAAGACAACCATCATAACTTTTGGATTTCTCATCTCTGAAAGCCAGTTTTATGTAATCTAGGTGTTTTTTTTAATATGAAATGGAATGTACTAAGATGTATAAGATGAAGATTGTATATATAGACAGAGATGCCGAAGACAAAAATTTTGAGGAAAAATATATTGATGAACCTTTAAATTATGTGAACCCTATAAATCTCTGGACTCGATTTGATTTGAAGGAAAAGAATAACAAAAGATAATAAAAATATTCCATGATATGATTTGGGGTTGTTTTGAATTTATTACAAACTATTCACTGATTTTGTCAGGTAAAAAACACTAAAGGATAGTAAATGACTCACAAGTCACATTACATCTAATTATAAATGCATTTGAAAAGGAATAATAAGATTGAGAACAAAAGAAAATTGTCTTAATGATTCATTTCTTTCCTGTAATATCAATTTGGAAAAGGTTGACTATTAGAACTTGATTAAACCAAAATTTGAACCTCCGTCTAGCTAAAATTGAAACATCCCGGAAATCATTTTTTGGACCGTCTATTTAATTTTATTTACAAAAACTTATGAAAGTCCAAGTTTTTGTGAGAGTCTTGCAATATTGTATACTAATTGTGCGGCTTTGTGTGTAAATTGTTGATTTTTATCTATTTGTAAATTGTCTATTGTTGTATACTAATTGTGCGGCTGAATCTTTTTGTGAAAGACTCTCAGGACTTTTCGGACTCTCAGGAGAGTTTCTCAATTTTATTTGAGCTTAATAATTATTTGGACTTGAGTAGATGCACGAGATTTAATAAGTCATTTTTCTACTGTTTGATAAATCGAGACGGACTATGATGAGTTTTATTGGATCGGACCTGGACTTGATTAAAGGGTTCCTTATACAAACGAGTACGCCTCTCAAAATTTTAATTCAAACAAAGACCATCTGAGTAACTCATGGCTTCCTGAGTTACGACATTATATTAACTCAATAACGTTTGAGTTACAACACTATATTAACTCATGTTGAGTCTTTTTTTTTGTAATATGGTGACAAAAAGTCTTTGGCACCAATTAACCACTTGATTAAAGGGTGATTCTAATGTTCGACTTCATTTGTACGGCTTAATACACTTCCATTTCAGTTGTACTCATTCACAACCGTTAAATCCTTTGTACAAATATTATTTTCAATTGTAATTAATCCTAGCCCATGCTCCATATGATTTGTGAATGTTACAATGACAATTATGTAAATATTAGAATAAAAATGGGATTGTAATGTAATATGTATATTCACCTTTAAATTAATATATCATAAATTCAACGTTGAAAACTAATACTAATATAATTATTTATTTACTTCTATGTATTATACCCATAAAAGTAAGAACAACAACAACGCTAATTCCATGAACCCTAAAATCTTCATGCCCGTTCGAAATTTACACCAAACCGATATTAAATTTAAACCTACCTATATACAATTCATTAATCATTTATCTCTATCTTCGTGCCCGATATTGATTATCACTTTGTATTAATAAAGAAAAATCAGTTTGTCGTATTTTATTCTGATTTATTTTTTACGAATTGGTGTTTCTCCAATTATGGAAGATGGTCCAAGTATAATAGAAGTAGAAAAGTACTGACTAATATACATATTTAATTCATAGTTATCATGAGAATAATTAAGTTTGTGTGTACATCTTCAATAAAATTAAAATATTTCGATATAATAGATAGATGTTGATGAAGTGGATTATATACTCTAAGGACAATACTAAGCTAATCCAAGCTTACAAGAATGGAACTTATACAACCCTAGACCATTCCCAATGGTCATAGTGATGGTCGTGAATAGTGGCATCCGTGAGCCACGACTGAAACGACGATAAAATCTAGAAAAATCATGTCCAATGTGTCGTGGCCACGACCATGAATAGTGTTTTTAATAGATTATTATTATTATTATTATTATTATTATTATTATTATTAATTAAATAAATCATTTCATTCACTAAAATAAAATATTAATCTCATATAACTTTATCTACAAAAATCCAAAAAATATTTTTAACATATATTTGAATTTGCCGTGACAAGACGAATCTATAGACACCAATCTTGAATACTATTATTAATTAAATAAAAAAATTTATTCATTAAAATAAAATATAAATTTATTGAATAAGATAAAATGAAATAATGGAATTTTAAAAATTAAAAACGACTCATTAAAACACATTATAAATAATTAGCGTAGCATCAAGCGTTCAAAAAGATACTCATTTTGAATAGTTTGGCATCAAACATTCTGGACAAACTAAAATACGATTATTTTATTATATATATATATATATATATATATATATATATATATATATATATATATATATATATATATATATATCCATTCGACCATACCATTTGTGCACTTTCGATTATTCTGGGCACTTTCGTATATTTTTCTACTATATTCTAAAGTTGATTGTTATTTTGAAGCACACATGATCCGCATGTTCATAAATGATACTTGGAGCGCTTTCTAATTACTTGGACATTTTCTAATACAAAATTAATGTAAAAAGAAATTCATTTTAAGTTGTATTAACTCTCTACGTTTCTTTTTATTTTTGAATTTAGGTTTCGACTTTTCTCTAAATACTTATGTATGAAAGATAATGAATAGTCGTAGCAGATAGTGAATAAAGTAGAAGAGGTGAGAAGGTAAAGAATAAAGTAATAAATTAATTTTCAATTTTTAGGCATGTGAAGATGAGATTTATCCATCCATATATTATAAAGACCAGTTTTTATTATCAATTCTAGCTATAGTACTTTGACCTCAAATCAATGTGAGAAATTCTTTCATTTTTTTAGATTAAAAAATTACAAAACAATTATAATCAGGGTAAATTTATTTTTGATGCCAAGTTAATGCGTATTTGATTTTGTTACCTTTACAATTTTAATCTAATTTTGGTTACATAATTCTGCAAATGATATTCAACTTTGTAACTATTTATAAATGTAATCAATCAAATCTTCTAAATCCAATAATTCCATCAAAATCGCCACCCACACACTAATTTTCTTAATGGGCATGAATCCAGGTAGGAGGACCTTTGGATCTATGCTTGACATAGTCCCTTCAATTGATCTTCTAAGAATCGTGTACTAAACGTGCTCTTTTCAGATCCAGAAGAGAGAAGAGACACACGTGAGCCAATTGGTGGTGTGTTGATCTTTTGGAGCATGAAGAATAATTCCATTCCAAAACAATGAAGTGCAATAGCCGATCAGATGATCCAGGCGAATAACATGACTAACAGATTAATGAGGCTACACACTAAACACAGTAACTCAAAGCCTATTACAATAAGGCAATTATCCCTTAACCAATTCCGCAAGCCCTCTAATGATGGCGATAATTTCAGAGCTTTTCAATCCACCAGCTGGTCGTTGTTGGAAGATCATCAGATTTCTGAAAGTCCAAATCATATATATAGTTTCCGTAACAGCCATTTTCAGAAGTCATGCTCGACAGCTTTTACCTTTCGTATGTTGAATGATCCATAACATCTCATGTTTCCAATCTCCAAGAGTTCTATTGTATTTCATCCAGCTCAAAATTTCCATCCAAACTCGCCTTGTTGCATGACAATCAAAGAAAAAATGTCAGCAACGTTCTTGGCCACCACAATAGACACATCAGCCATCAGTTGAGATACCAAATTTGATGAGTCTGTCCTTCGTAAGAAGCCCCTCTTGGCATGCTAACCACAATACAAAGACTGATCTTGGTCTAGCCATATTTCCAAACAAAAGCTTTCTCCATATCACATTAGGCCTCTCACCCCTAAAGAACTTATAAACATGTTTTGTGCTATATCTTCCAGTCACCTGAAACAATCTCCAATTAGCAGAGTTAAACAATGCATCTCTATGTTTAAACATAGCCTTCATGATCCAAGAGCAATGTATGGGAGGTTTATAGGTGTGCAGATCATCTCCTTTGATATAATATGTATGAATCCATCTGATCCACAACTTGTCAGGCTTAGTACAAAGATTCCATAGGAGCTTTCCAATAGTAGCTTTGTCCCAAGCCACTAGAGAAATTAAATTCAAACCACCTGCAGAGACAGGTTCACAAATATGCTCCCATGAAACTGGAGCCTTCCTACTTATAATATCTTTTCCAGTCCACAAAAAAGTCCTACATAAAGACTCAATATGCATAATAACCTTTTTAGGGAGAGGAAAGATTTGCATCCAGTAATTGGCTATAGAGAACAAGACACTCTTCACCAATTGTAATCGACCAGCATATGACAATAGTCGAGTACTCCAATGTTATAATCTTTGCATCATCTTGTCAATCAAAGGTCTACACACATTTATAGACAGTTTTCGACTATCTAACGGCACCCCCAAGTACTTGAAAGGTAGATTCCCCACATCAAAGTGAGTTTCTCGTTGGATCAGCACCTACGTATCTATATCCACTCCCCCAAAAAATATTTTACACTTTGTTGGACTAGCTTGTAAACCAGTGGAAGAAGAAAACATCCTGAATCTATCCATCATCAACTTCACTGATCCTATATCTCCTCTCGCAAACAACAATAGGTCATCAGCAAAACATAGATTTGTGATCTTCAGCTTTTCACATTTCGGGTGAAAATTGAAGTCATGAATGAAGCATAACCCTTGAAGTATTATGTGAAGATATTCCATTATCAAAACAAACAACAAGGGTGTGTTGATCTTTACAAGTCTATCAACAACATTTTACATGTGAAGACTTTCAATTTCCTTTTCTTTATGTATAAGATTCGATCGGTAGGATGAGGTATAAGGTTTCTCTTCTCTACGATCTCTGGCAGGAAGGAGTGGTTCTATCCAACCCGAATTTCAACCTCGTTCGAAATAATGATGGCACGTACGCCAAACCGACACGCACAAAAGTGCGGACCTTCGGTAAATCAGACACCTGGAAAACATTGAGACAAAAAGAGCCTGATTAGGCCATGAAATGATTATGCAATACAGTTCTGATGGAATTTTTGGATGAATGATTTTGAATATGGGGAGCAGCATCAGTCTTTAACTCTTGAAATTTGAGTCGCTGGCCAAAGTCCTTTTCGACCCGATGAGTTGAGTATTTTAACATAAGGTATTAGTGGCACCTTGTAACGAGAGTTACCGCCTGGCTTTACTTTTGAGCGTTTTATCCTGCTCGACACTTCCATTTGTGAGAGAGTGGCTTAATTTATTACCTGTGAGGGACCGTCAGACTAGCTCTAAGTTCTTTACCTAGGAAACAAACTTGTAAGATTATCTCTTTGTTTACTACCAACGTTGGTGAAAACTCAAAGTGTTTGCATCTTGTGGGTTTACTGTTAGCAATGATGGACTCGGTAGCTTGGTCGTTTAACTCCTTTGTGTTTTTGTGTTTAGAGTTTAGTCGAGTCTAGTTAGTTTGTGTGCTCGAGGACGAGCAAAGGTTCGGTTTGGGGGGGGGGGGGTTGATGAGCCTATATTTTAGTGTCTCATCTCGTTCTTTTTACCGTCTTTTGTTGGTCTTTATTTGCGTTTTTAGTGTTTCTTGTGCATTTTTATGTGTTTTGCATTTTAGTGGTGGTGTGCAGGTTGTGACTTATTTAGGTACTTTTTTGGAGCTTTGGCATGAACTTGGCATTTTTTGGTGAAAAGGAGCTAGGACACGTCCCAACTCCTGTCAAGACGTGTCCCAGATGCACAGCCCGCAAGACGCGTCTCCAAATGCCGCAGGACGCGTCCCAACTCCTTTCGAGATGCGTCCCAGATTCACAGTCCGCAAGATGCGTCCTAGGACGCGTCCCACATCGTTTTTAGCAGAAGTCTCTGTTCTTAAGTTGTCGATCAGGGACATTTTCAAAACACTTCTTCTTACATTATTTTTTCACTCTCAAGCAAGAAAAACCCTAGTTTTGGTTTTCTTGCTCTAGTTGATCATTGATTTCACTTGTAATCGTAATATTGACATCGGATTTGGATCTTGAGGTTAGATTATCAATCAACCATTCTTTCTTTCACAATTTCTTCTCTTGTGCTTGATTGCTTTGGTGAATGCTTATGATATCTTCTTTTATGCTTAATTCGATTGTGATTGTCATTATGTATGCTATTACTTGTGCTATGAGAAACTAATCCTTCGATAGATGCAGTAGCAATGTAGGAACAATCGAATTAGAATCTTGGCCTAGATTTGTTCATATGTGTTAAGTTTTTTCAAAATCTTCGTAAAAACCCCAATTACAGTAATCTAGTTTCGAATCTTCAAAACCATTCCGGTTAAGAATCAATCGTCTGACAATCGGTTGATATCCCTACTTTTACATTTTCAAAGAATGTATTGGTTACACTGAATTGGTATTTTCTCTGGACAAATAACTGTGATAAGCATATGAACAATAGGTTTGATTCGTATTCGATTTCTCTGAAATGCTACTGTGTCTATTTCTTTTCTCTCTTGATTCAAAACCTCTTTTTTACCGTCTTTTTGTCATCCTTGAGTTTAGTTTTATTAGTTTTCCTAGAGTACTTTTACTTGTTTCGTTCTTTGTGTATTTTGTGGGTATTTGGTTAAACCGCGCTAATAGAAGGCAAAATGGTGTGTTTTACGTACATCTACAAGATATGGAGTTTCAATGCCTCGTATGGATGCTAGAAGTGGAGCGGGAAGACCAAAATACCAAGAATTGGAGTCAAAAGGGCAAAATGGTCCTTCCAGAAGAATCGCGTAACGCCATTCTTGGTATCGCCTTGATTGTCTCGTAAATTAATGGCGGCCTTGATCTATTTTTCGTCCAGATCGCCGTTTTGAATCCTAATTCATCCAGACATCGTCTTTTTTACTTTCTATTAGTTAGAACAAGACAGAATTAGTTTTCATTATCATCTATTGTCAAGTTTTCATACTTTGCTCTCAACCTAGACCTATTTTCCAGGGCAATTACCGATTTTAGGTAATTGAACCGATTTTCATCTTATAATCCGACGATTGTCAATTGATTGGGAGCGTTATCTACATACTCTTTGCATCGATTCGATTCAGGTTCTCAATTCTACCTAGGGGTTGTGACACGAAGGGTAACAATTGTATCACCGTTCGAATCTTTGATTTTAAGTATTAGATTATGTTTATTACTTCTTTGAATACGATATTGATTATGTTTTCGCATGTCATGAGTAGCTAAACACCCTGATTATGGGGTGGTGACGAATTCAATGCATGCTAGCTAGGGTTTATGTGATTATATACATAAGATGTGATTTACTCTGTGCTATTTTGATTAATTGCCGATGTAGTATTCTGTTTGATATTCGTTACGTCAAAATCACCAATAGATTAAGCATTTGATCACTTATAACAAAACGCCTTGCGTCTTGCTATATCTATTGGTTCGTTGCAAAGAGTAATATCTACATTCGCTTATTAATTGTAGCTTAGTGGAATTGACGCCTTCACTAATGCTATCTGTTTTCTAGAACAAAGTCAGTTAGTTCATTGTCATAGTTCTCCGTACCTTACGTGACATAAGGTGTCTGCCTAGAAGAGTCTAGAGCAGTGTAATAATCCGTAGAGCATGTCCCAGCGATAACTAGAGTAAATCGACATCGTTATAGTTACATGTTTCATGCTAGCTAGCTTGTCTTCTGTCACCACACCATAATTCTCCTCATTCATATCAATCTCGTCAAGTTTAAATTTGTTTTCTAGTTAGTTTGCATAACAGTTTAATTTCACTTAGTTAATCATTCTGCTGTCGAAGCAAACAAACATTTACTGCTTTCATTACTGTTTCTTATATTCGTAAACCTAAACTAAGCCTAGTTAAGTCCTTCGAGACCGACCTCGGGGTTAACTTCACTGCACTACAAGTTTTCGTAGTGTTGAGAATTAACTCTTGGCTAAGTAAACAATTTTAAAACTCTGATTTGACACATCATGTATGATGAAGTATTGTATCAAGAGTAGTATCACACATTATCAATCAATAATACTTGCAAGAACAAGACATAATAAATATTCATTTTTCCCAGGGGCCAGATGCCCGAATGGTATAAAAGAGAAGGCTAGAATCCTTACTCATGGTACCATATACTGCTTGATAAATCCAATCATTTAAGTCAAGATGCTATATAAAATCCTGCAACATCTCGCTGATCAAAACTCGAACCAACGTTATTCTTAGTCTATCCGTGATGCCACTAACCTATACCAAGGGCATACTCACCGTACCTAAAATATATTTAACAGTCAAAATACAAATTCACGGATTAAACTACGTACAAATATATAGTATTTGAATTATCATAGGAGCTAAATAACGCGTACACAGTTATAATTATAATAAAGTTAAAATATACAAATTACTAAAATTCAAAGCTAGTGATCGTGTAAATCGAATAAGGAATATGAAGTTGTCACCTATGCACCAGTCCTTCAATCCGTAAGAGATGATTTCTGATCCACTGATAATTCTTTAACTCGTCGAGTTTGGTGTGTGCGAGACAAGTAGTGTTTGATTGTATTCTGCAAATTGGTTGTGTGTGATTGATGGTGTCTCGTGTGTGTGTGTGTGTATTTTGATGATTTTGGAAAGACCTGAAAACTTAAAAATGCTGAAAGAAGTAATTAAACACTGAAGAAGAATGAGGCGGTGAGTCGTAAGTGGCAATTTAAGTCAAGCAGATAGATATGTATGAATATGATAAGTAGACAAGTGAATTACCTCTCAATGAATTAGTTGAACGCTTAAACAAGTGTAATAGTAGTATATTACTTTAATTATTTTAACAACGGAATTATTACCACCAACTACTTATATTGACTTTCATAAAGATGATCCGAAAGTGAAAGAGGTCAAATAAACAAATACAGTGATCGTTCTTTCATAGGCCTTCGTTTAGATATAAAACGACTTAAATCAAAATTGTTAACATGCCGGCCTAAAATTATATGAAACAACGATAACAATTAAGTTAAAAGAAAACTAAGTACACCTAATAACAATAATAGAAAAAGACGATAATAATAATAATAATTTTATAATTTATTTTTATTTAGTTATCTAAAGCGGTTACTGCAAGTGGGGTGTTACAATCACCCCTCCTTAAGGAATTTGGTCCCCAAATTCCCAATTATCGTAACTCAACTTGTAGAATCGATCTTGCTGATTCATCCTAAAACTTGGAGATCCAATCGAAGTATAACTTGGAAAACATTTGGGGCCGGATCATTGAGATTTCTCTTTGAGTTAATCGTATCGTTACATGTAGTCTCAGAAGTACAAGAGTTCTCCTTTCTCAACAAGTAGACATTAAAACTTCGCATATCGTGTAAGCGGACACGCAATTTATAGGACGCTACAATCAGTCTTACTGAAAAAGACAAGGGGTCAAGTGAAATGGAACAGAATGACGAAGTGATAGTAACTGCAAGATAACAAGACAAGCCAATACAAGACGACTGGCTGAACTGATAGTGACAGGGAGCCAAGCCGACAAGATGGATACAAGAGGATACTGGATTGATAAGGTCAAGAGAAAAGATAAGTGATTGAGTTCAGAATAGAATACCACAAACGATAGAAATTGAGGTGAGTAAAAGTCAGGAAGATCTCATATTATAAATTGAAAGGCAAGATGATAGAAAGAGTACAAGACAAGTGATATAGCCATAACAGGTCTAGTGTGAGATAGCCAGAAGAGTTGTATATGAATAGCAAGATGAAGAAAGTCCTGCAAATAGAATTTACAGGATGAGAAGTTGAATTGATGGTTAACTGAGAGGCAAGATAAGAAGATAAGTTTGAAATGATTGGCTAAATCCACAGGATGTGAGATGTGAGAAAACTGGACAAGATCAAAAGAACATATTCAAGTGAAAGACAAAACAAAGGAAAGAATAGAAGATATCAGGTCAAAGTGGTAGCAATTAAGATACAAGATACAAATGAGGAGTTTAGAACGATTAGTTTTAGGGATATCAAATAAGATGCAAGACGAGCGTATGGTAACAAGAGGACTCTCAAGTGAGAATAGGGAGGATCCAAATGGAACGAGTTTAGGAAATGTTCTAATATAGATTTTGTCACTTAAAGGATGAAATAAATAGAAAAGAACTCAAGGAAATATAATTTACAAGATGTCAAGCTATAAGAAGATATGTGAAGTCCAATAGGAACGAAAGCATTGAGACATTCAACGAGGAAAGAAACAAGAGAAGAAGACAAAGGAACTCTCACCTTTTCCACTAACGTCCTCGTGTTTCCTCGACTTTTAGAAACCCATACATAGTGAATGAATAAATGTGTATTCTATTTACTTGCTCTAATCAACACATGCATGAAATATGATATTATACCAAATACATGAATTTCTATACTGCAACAAAGCATGGTAAAGCAATTTCAAACATGTAATATTACTTCTTAAACATTTTCAACTCCAAACAAATACATTCTTGTATACCTATAAACTTTAAAAACAAAACACATTCTTATATAGTTATAATTTATAAAAGTAAATTTGAAATGACAACAAGGTTTGCAAAACTACTTGAGAACATGACCAGTCTCATGCATGTTTTAAACTTCTAAAACTTTTATGGAAATTGTTTGAACTTGAAAACATCCTAAGATAAGAGTATATCAACAAATAACAATGTTTTATTCGTCTAGCGACATCTAACTTGTTCCAACTCATTTACAAAATATTAAGTTTTGTATAAAAGATAGAACTTGATATTACATGTTCATAAGAAATAGTCATTGAAGTCAAAAGTACAATTCATTTGTCTCGAAATACCTTAGCAACTTAACTTCAAATAATATCACATTAATCAAGTAACAATTTTTATAGAACTCACGTTGACATATAAGACAAACAAGAACAGAAAAAAATGATTTAACAAAAAATAAGATATTTACTTAAAATACATGTACACGTAATAACAAAATGATTTGAAGATTTATATTTGACTTCGACTTCCAGAATTCGAATTGGAAAACGTTTACTTATTCAGACTCACTTTGAGACCTTCTTGTTAGACAAGAACTCAGATCGACAGTGACGTACATGAAAACTCATAAGTATATACTCGGCTCTTTGTTTGAAACTACTTTTATTTTAGAAATATAACTAGTTATCTACCAAACATGGTAATTAGTTCCAACTCTTATAGCTATATTTCCAGCAAGGTAAATTACACAGATGAATTGTGTAGACAACCAAATCCATTCTATAAAACATATTTGCACAAACAGAGCTTTAAACGTAATATTTCAACCCATAAATCATCAAAATGAAATATAACATACTTCCTTAAAAGACCAGCAATAATAAATTTGTATGTAGAAGCCAAGACAACTAAACATTTTTCAACTAAAATCAACAAGAACAAACACAAGACAAGTAACAATGAACATCAAAGATTATTCTACACTAATCAATAAGCAAATCCAAAAAGATAATTTATCAAATATAAACAAAAGAAATTTAAAACATAAAATATATATTTAATGATTTTGACGGGTTTCATCATGCTTCTCGTATTTTTAAAACAATGAATGGGTACTGGACAACAATTCTTTAAGGTTGTCACTAACTTAGTCTCTTCCAAAAGTGACCTCAGATAATGTCGAAACCAAATCATCGCTGTGTCTCTCGAATATCAAAATATGGTTGTGTCTAACCTAGAATGTATTAGTATCTTGCTTTCTCAACCATGAGACGGTAAACTTCGTCGATCCCAATAATCTTTTCTATTAATACTAACCTATTTTCACCATATGTTCATATACATGAACATCACATTTTTGGATAAGAGTCTACTAGCCTATAGAACTAGCCAAAAGGACCATGAGACATGGTGAACTTTATCAATTCGAGTAAGTCATTCAAATAATATAAGCGCATCCATACGCTTTGATCACACAAGTTTACCCATTGGAATGTTCCTACATATATGGCATCAAAGCACACTAACCTAGATATCCTTGTACCTAAATATCCTTATCCTTGGGTGGAACACAATATATGAAACTCCTTAAACCATTACCATTCATATCTCATTCTTATCAATCATCTCCATACTATACTCTTGCATCCCAAAGTAATAGAAATGATGGTAAACATTAATTTGTCCTCAAGACAATCATGTAAATAAATTCATCGATCTTAATCATGACTTTACTGATACTATATACTTAAGGTAATCAGAGCACTAAAACCACAATTTAGAGTACATCGACCTAGAGCTCTAATACCACCTGTGACGCCCCGCCATGAAGCACCCTGCTCCATGGCTCAGCACACCCGCCTGCACCCTTCCTACCAGGCCATCTCTTACCTGTCAGAGGTTGCAGGAACAAACTAAAACTCAAGAAATTAAAAGCTATGTACTATACCTGGAATTATTTTTCGTCATTCTTTACACCTCAATGTGGGCCCATCTTGGTAACATACATCAATAAACTAATCTCCATCAAGTGGGATTTATCCAAGCTTCTCCAATAATCAACAAACTCTCCTAAAGTGCTGTACATGAGGAAATATCACTACAAAAATCTACTGTTTTAGCGACGGATAGATCCGTCACTAAAACAGTAGCGATCCGTCGCTAAGTCCTTAGCGACGGATAAAAAAGCCGTCGTCCCACGGGAAGCGGGACTACGGATAGTTTATCCGTCGTGTTGATACGGAAATATGTCCAATCCGTCATAAAGGACCTAGGAACGAATCCTAAGGCATCCCAAGTCATCCAATGGATCCGAGACACTTTGGTCCGAGCCAACGGTCCGATCCGGGCAGACCAACCATGGTCCGACCCACATCGAAAGAAAGGGATGAAGGATTTGGACCTACAAGGCCCGACCCGGAACCATAGGTCCGACCCACCTTGGTCCGAGCCTCTCTGGGTTAGGAGCATAGTGCTAAGTCAGTACCCTCTCCGACCCAAGGACTCCGATCCGGATGTCAACTCGGATCCAGCATGACCATCTCATAAAGCAACCAAGCAAATGGGCACCAAAGAGTGAGATGTCCGAACCCAGGAGCTCCGAATTGGAAGAGTTGGACAGGCAGGAGAACTTCCTCAGCTGACAACCAAATATGGTCCGGACCAATCGTCCGGACCCATCTCTCCGAACCTGGGAACTCGGCTGAACTAGTCACATCCTCAAGAACTCTCCCAATAATGACCAAACTACCCCTAAAGCCCAAGATGGCATGGGCTAAAGCTTCATTATTAGGCTATGGGCCTCATATTAGCATTGGTGGCTCAATCCTGGCCGTACACATGGCGCAATCCTAGCAACCCCTCCATTTTGATGATAGCCTATAAAAAGGCACACATCCCCACAAGATCAAGTAAGTCACCTTGGAAGTCATCTTACAAGTCACTTCACGACCCCAATCCCGAACTTATTACAGAGTTGATCTCCAGTCACTCTCGAGTAAAGTCTCATCAGGTCCTTACCGAAGCAGTTGGTCGCTGGTTCTTACGCCTTGGTCCTTACCTAGCAAGGAGCCTCTTACCTTGGCACCCATTAGTGGAGTTGATTAAAATCTAAGTAGTTGGGGAGTTACACCCTCAACATTTTGGCGCCGTCTGTGGGAAACTTTACAAAAAGTCCCGTTCTCTTCAGTAATGGCAAGAACAAGAAGGTCCACAAGAACCAACGCCACTGCCATTGGTACGCCTGCTCCAAGACAAAGGGGAAGCCCTCTCACTAGAAGAGGTGGGGTAGCAAGAGTTTCAACAAGAGAAGTAATAGATGATCCAAGTGATGGCCATACCGCTAGTCTTTCTTCTGGCGAGGAAAGAGCCACTAATCCACCAGTAAGGATCCAGACACTTGGGGACGAAGGACAGGTTCCTCCGTCAGGAACACATGGTCCTCCTCCAGGAAGAAACTTTACCCTCCCAAATGGGCAGATCATTCGTCCTAGTGAGTTCGGGATGAATGAGAATCAGTTTGGCCTCTTACTCACCACTATTCAAGGATGCTTTGGATCGAACAACCTCCAGCCTCCTCAGCCCACTCCACCTTTGGCAATTCCAAGACAAGCTGAACCCGCTCAATCAAGAAATGAGCACCGTCCCATCCAACAACGGCTGGGGGAACAAGCTCAACCGGAAGATCTAAGGAACCTTCTTAACAGGAGGGCCGCTGCTTCTCATGGACAACGAGGGAGAAGTCCAGAAGTGCCACGAGTAGACGAAGTGGGAACCAGCCGGCGAGGAGCTCAACAACAAGCGCCAAGAGATCAAATGGCGGAAAGCATCCCGATAGTTCCAATCGGTGATCTTCCTCCAGATGTAGCTATCAACCCCAGAATCGGTGAAAGACGGCAATGGCGAGATCTACCTCCAACAGAAGGCCTTGGAAACACAAATTGCCACCTTAAGCAAGATGGTCAAAGCACATGAGAAGGTGGTAGTTAAAACTCCCAACCCTCTGTGCGATGAGATCAGAAGAGAAAGAAAGCGCCCCGACTGTGTTATCCCAAGCCTTGAGCATTACTATGGAGATACTTGCCCTGTAGGGCATCTTACTAGATACGAAAGTAAGATGGAAAGCAATGGACTCAACGACAACATGAAAGCTCTCAACTTTTCCACCACACTCTTTGGGGAAGCAATGGATTGGTGGACCTCACTACCTAATGGTTCCATCAGATCTTATGCGGACGTCGCTTCCCTTTTCTTGAGAAGGTTTGAGAAAGCAAAGAAAAGGAAGAGGTCAGTTGAGCACCTGGCAGGCATAATCCAGAAAGAGCATGAGGACCTTAGAACCTTCCTTGACCGCTTCAGAGGTAGAGCCTCATAGCATCAAAGAGCGGGTCCGACACCTATATGCTAACAGTTATAATGATGAGCTTAGAAGGAAGCTTTCCAACGAAGAAATCACCACTGAAAAGTACCTGGAAGATATCTGCGAAGGAGTCTTGTATGGAGAAGAGTACCGAAGAAATGTCCCGATAAGAGCAAGGATAAAGAAGGGGAAAGAACAAGTACGACAGGAACTTCCTCCTCGTCAAGGGAAGTTCGAGCAAAAAAGAGATCTCAGGGACAGGAAAGAATTCAGTAGAGAAAGAACTCCACCTAGGAGATACGCCGAGTATACTCGCCTCAACAGACCAAGATCCGACATCTTGGCTTCTATTGTTGAGAAGGACTTAGATATACAATGGCCTAAACACATCGGGAAGCAAAGAAGAGTAAATTTTCTAAAGACTACAGAGGTTCCTGGCGAAAGGTCACCCGACTGAGGATTGCATCCAGTTGAAGATAGAAATCGAAAGATTAGTGAGAAGTGGGAAGTTGAAAGAACCAACAGGTGAAGAAGAACCCTCCAGGCATAGAAAGAATGAGCAGAGAAGAGAGGAGCGTGATTCCGAACCTCCAACAGGATCTTTACCACCACCTCCAGCGGAAATCCCACCTCGGCATGCCCAAAGATACCAAGGGTACCGTGAAGATACAGAAATGGAGAACCTCCCTTACAGTGGAGTTATCAACTCCATTGCAGGAGGACCAACAGGAGGAGATAGCAGAAATGCAAGGGAAAGGACCGCGCAACACTTGAGAAACAACGACAGAGCTTACGGTCCACCAGCCCTGAAAGGCACAAATGCAATTACCTTTGACGATAGCGAGATCCCCCACCAACGTCTGGCGGAGGAGATCTCAAGGACCCCGATGTCCCTTTGGTTGTTTCTCTAGTGATTGCCACTTACAAGGTCAACAAGGTACTAATTGACACAGGAAGCTCCTCCAATGTCATATCCAAAAGGACCATGGAGCAAATGCACCTGGGGCAAGTACAATATGGACGAATATACACTTCATTGGTAGGTTTTGGAGGGTCTGTAGTACGCCCCATTGGAAGTATACCACTACAAGTCTCTATGGGCACCTTTCCGACAAGAGTGACCAAGACTATCCTCTTCGTGGTAGTAGATAGCACCTTCGACTATAACGTGATCTTGGGCCGCCCGGGACTTAACCAATTCAGAGCAATTGCTTCTCCCTTACACAACAGGGTAAAGTTTCCGACCCCGAATGGCGTCGGAGAAGAAATGGGCAACGTTAGAGAAGCCTGGGAGTGCTACATCATGTCAACGGAGGGCCACGATACTGTCCTTTCGGTCACTAAGGGCCCTCGTAGCCATTCTTCCATTACTCTAACGCCACCAAAGGAAGAAATCGGTATTGGGTCGCTCAGAGAAAAGTTCCCCAAGACAGCTAGAATAGAATCCCATGAAGCCTTGAAAGAGGTCCAACTGGTCGAAGGAAATTTGGAAAAAACAACTCGGATTGGAACGGAGATGAGTACGGAAGTAGAGCTGAAGCTCATCGCTTGCCTTCGTGACAATCGCGACATCTTTGCTTGGAGCACAGATGATCTCAAGGGGATAGACCCAAGGATCGCAGTTCACCGTCTGAACATGGATCCGACGGTCAAGCACATCCGGCAAAAGAGGAAAGACTTTGGACCAGTTGAGGATGCTATCATAGCAGGGGAGGTTGACAAGTTGATGAAAGCAGGTCATATCGAAGAAGTCAGATACTCCGATTGGGTCTGTAACGTGGTCCTCGTCGAAAAAACTCCAGGAAAGTGGAGAATGTGCAATGACTTCACTAGACTCAACAAATTTTGTCCAAAGGATCCTTATCCATTGCCACGCATAGACCAGCTAGTTGATTCCACTGCAGGATGTGCGCTTCTAAGCTTCATGGACGCATATCAAGGCTTCTACCAAATTAGGATGGCTCAAGAAGACATCAAGAAAACGACATTCTTTGCGGCCGGAGGGGTCTATTGCTTCAAGGTCATGCCCTTTGGCCTCAAGAATGCAGGAGCTACTTACCAACGGCTGGTAAATAAGATGTTCAAGGAAGAATTGGGAAAAACCATGGAAGTCTATGTGGATGACATGCTTGTGACAAGCAAGACTGAAGAGGAACACATTGAACACCTTAACAATTGTTTTTCTATTCTCCGGAAATACGGAATGAAGCTGAACCCTGAAAAGTGCACTTTCGGGGTGAAAGGAGGAAAATTCCTTGGTTACATGGTTACAGAAAGAGGCATCAGTGCTAACCCGGAGAAAATAAAGGCAATCATAGATCTACCACAGCCCAAGACTGTCAATGACGTTCAGAAGCTTCTAGGAAAGGTGATGGCATTGAGCCATTTTATCTCAAGATCCGCCGAGAAGAACCTTCCCTTCTTTAAGATCTTACGAAAAGGAACTAAGTTCGAATGGACAAAGGAGTGTGAAGAGGCACTGGAAAACTTGAAAAAGTATCTCCTCTCGCCGCCCCTTTTGTCTAAACCCATGGAGGCTGAAACTCTTTACCTCTATTTGGCCACCACTGATGAAGCGATGAGTTCTGTACTGGTACGGATACAAGACAACGAGCATTTACCAATTTACTACTTGAGCAAAGCCCTTGCAGGCTCTGAGGCCAGATATGTCAAGGTTGAAAAGCTCGCCTTCGCACTAGTTTACACTGCACGGCGACTGAAGCCTTACTTCAAGTCGCATCGGATTGTGGTCCTTACAAATGAGCCACTCAAACATGTCTTGGACAAACCGGATCGGTCGAGCGCTGTCGAATGGGCTATTAAGCTAAGCGAATATGATATTGGGTATCAAGCCCCATCTGCCAAGAAAGCGCAAGTTCTGGCCGACTTCCTGGTAGAATATCCAGAGAAAGCAGAAGAAGAGAGCAAAAACTCCCAGGAAAAGGCTAGTCATATGGTGATAGCCCAAATCAAGGAATCAAGGGGAGAGAAAGAAGCAGAAGAGACACAAAGAGGTAGCATCCAGCTTATGACTAAGTATCACCAACCTATGGATGATTCACTGAGAGTAAGGCACATGTTTCTCTTGGACGAAGAACTCAATACCTCGACAACTGCATCTTCCGACAAGAAGCAGGAGGTTGAGAAAGCACTCACTCCCACTTCGGGAGGTAAGGAAAGAAACAAAGAATGTTGGACATTACAAGTGGACGGATCATCAACCGGACGGTTGGGAGGAATAGGAATTTTCCTTGAAAGTCCTGAAGGAGCCAAGCTAGAGTACGCCATCACCCTCAATTTTAAGGTGACGAACAATGAGGCCGAATATGAAGCACTTATCACCGGCCTAAGAATGGCGAAAGCCCTTCAGGTAAAAAGGATCAAAGCCTACACAGACTTGCAGCTCGTACAATCCCAGTTCTCCGGGTCCTTTACCACCAAAGGACCTAACATGATCAAATACTTGGAGCTCCTCAAGAAAGAGGTTGAGCACTTTGAAGAATTTACTCTTGACCAATTTCACAGAGAATGGAACGAAAAAGCCGACGCCCTCTCCAAGTACGCCTCAGCCTTAGGAGCTTTGGACACAAGAAGTATCATCCTAATGACCCGCGCGGAATCCTCTCTGGCAAACCCTAACGGACAGATGCTTTTCTTGAGCACAGAAAGAAACTGGATGACTGATATATTCCGTTACCTCAAGGATGGTACTTTACCTGTGGATCCTAGAGAGGCCAAGAAGATTCAATGTCGAGCTAACAGATACTTTATTCTGGAAGAAGATCTTTACAAAAGATCCTACAGCGGAACTCACATGAGGTGCCTAGATCCTCAAGAGGCAAAAACTGTGATGGGAGAAATCCACGCCGGAACTTGTGGAAGTCATTCTGGAGGAAGAACTTTGGCGCAAAAGATCATAAGACAAGGATACTATTGGCCAACTGTTGACATAGATGCTGCCAACATCGCCCGCGCCTGTGAAGACTGCCAATACTATACCAACATACCACACCGCCCGACCAACCCTATGATTCCGTCAATCATAGCATGCCCATTTGATCAATGGGGCATATACATAGTTGGTCCCTTTCCGCGAGGAACACATCAAAAGAAGTTCTTGATAGTGGCAGTGGAATACTTCACTAAGTGGGTCGAAGCTGAAGCAGTGTCAACCATCACAGAAAGCAGGATTCGGACATTCATCTGGAAGAACATCATCTGCCGGTTTGGACTCCCACGAGTGCTAGTTTCAGACAATGGAGCACAATTTTCTGGGTCAAGACTGAAGGAGTGGCTTCAGTCCTTCAAAATAGAACAACGCTTTACTTCCGTTGGCCACCCCCAAGCCAATGGTCAGGTGGAAGCCACCAACAAGACCATAGTCAAAATTTTGGAGAAAAGGTTGAGAACTTCCCAAGAAAGTTGGGCGGATGATCTCGACGCGGTCCTTTGGGCGCATCGAACGGCAATGGCCGCCACACAAGAAACACCTTTCTCCCTGGTCTATGGATCCGAGGCGGTCATCCCTTCGGAGACGGTGGTGGCAACCCAGAGAATCCAGCAATACAACCCAGTTGATAATGAGATCGCAAGAATCTATGACCTTGAGCTCCTTGAAGACAAGCGCGATAAGGCATTGGCCAACATCCTTCGGTACCAAGCCATGACCGCTCGAGCCTACAATAAACGTGTCTTTCCCAAGGACATACAAGTTGGAGACTTAGTCCTCAGAAGAGCCGATATACTAAGTCATGTGGGGAAACTTAAGCCCAAGTGGGAAGGACCGTACAAAGTTACTAGGGCAAGAGTTAATGGAAGCTTTGAACTAGAAGATGAGCAAGGGCAGGCCTTGAAGAGAACTTGGAATGCCAAGAATCTCCAAACGTTTTACACATAGAGAAGGAGTGTGGCAACGACTGTCACCTTCCTTTATCTTGTCGATCTGTTCTTTGTGTTTGTTTTTTGAAAAGGCCCCGAAGCCCTCAAGTTGTAATTCGATTTCCGTCAAATCAATACAACTGTGATTTCACAAACATTGTTAATAATCATGTCCTTCGAATCTCATGATTCGAACAGGCCATGAAGATATTTAACTACTCGATCCGAAACTAGATCATACACTGATCCGGATCGGATTAACACAATCAAGCAGTGTCCGACCTTGACAAAGGCAAATACGCTTTTATTAAAACAGGAGTACAGAATTACAAAGTCAGGGTCCGAAGAGCCCTAATCGAGCTTACGAAAACAAGCTCCTATTCTACTTCTACAGCGAAGCTTCTTAATTAACCCTGGTCTACCGAACCAAACCCCGTCCGAGCACTATTAACTTTATCTGTGGGCGCTCCGAAGGAAGAAGGAATTCCACCATCCCAACTTTGATTGCTTACTGACAAAGATTTTGAAGCCCCCTTCGGACGATCTAAAGACTAACAGCAGCCGCACGAGATAACTGAGGCAATTCAATGCTTCCAGAAAGGATACTTCATCACTTCTGAACGAAAGAGAGCTCCGAAGCAAGCAAGAAGCACTATAACAATCTGGATCGCCTCTTACTAAATACTATAAATACATCCCAGATTCAGAGTATTTGGAAGGCGACCAACCCGGATAGTCGGATTAACCCAAGTCACTCCGGAGGCTCCCGTTGGTCCAAGTCCCAACAAGACCGGCAAGGCCTTCAATTCTGGAACTCCATCCCAGAATTGCAAGTTGCTCCCTCGAGCCTTCAATTCTGGAACGCAGCCACCAACAAGGCCGAGCTGCTCGGACGAAAGACCTTAGGTGTACGACAAACGAGTTACCAGAAAGGTTACTTCCGGAAGTCCCCAATGATCCGACTCCAAACAAGCTCAGCACTGTCGGGGACTCCTTTCCAGAATTGCAAGTAGCTCCCTCGAGCCTTCAATCCTGGAAACAAAGTCACCGACAGAACCGAACTACTCGGATACGTATCTCCAAGGATGAGCTAAAAGACCTACTAAAAGGGATACATCTCCCTCAATCCGAGAAACGAACAACTAGACACAGCAGGATTGGTAGAAAGCCTTCCAACATCTCGGGCGGTTTTTTACGACCGAACCACGAAATACTGGAAGGGATTCTACCAAACCAATTATGCCGACTTGTTGCCCCCCGGGCACATACCCATAGCGGAATGCCTCGGATGCATTGAGGTTCAAAAACAACTATTTGAAGATCCCCAAACCATCCAGCTAATCTACCTCTCCGGGGCTAAAGTCGTGGATATAGACCACAGCCCCGGAGAAAGAAGATTAGCCTGACGATCAGAGGAATTGATTGGCAAAGATTTCAGGCCTCACTCGGCACGGACCGTTTCCTCGAAGATCCGAGGCTGGCTTTCCGAGCAATTTAATTTCCAAAAATCTCACCGTGAACCAACCCGGGTAGACTTCCGAAGCATCGGAGAAACCCTTGGGACAAGATCACGCGCAAGAGTGATGGCATAAACATGCTCACCAGCCGCTCGGACTCGAACTCCGGACCTTTGGTTACTATAAAAGGGAGAAAATGTCCTAATGAAAAGCCGTACAAAGCAGAGGTATATATAGAAAGAGAGGACCAATTAGAAGCGGACACATGTCCCAGCTAGCTACCGGAAATGGGCTTGGGCCGAACAATGGCCTGGCTCTTCGGCTTCCATTGGCCCAACCCAATAATCCATCCATACGGTCGGGCACATTGACTAAGTTCCTCACTCGAACGTATCAGCTCGGGGCTGACATGACAACATCCGAAGCAACTGTGATTCGTATAGAGTCACCCTATACTTAATGCTGATCATCTTCTCACTCTCTCACAAGTCTGTATGACTCGGGATGACACACCAAGTCAACGTCCGAATCGACGCTACTTACCACGATACAAGGAAATTCTTTTTGTCGCAAGCCTTGTCACTCTAAGACGTGGCTCCGAACCGCTCGAGGTCCGGCTCACTTCTATTAAAGATTCCGATTCGGATGGGTACAATGATTGATCGTCCCCCAAGACCCGCAAAGGAGAAGTTGCATCAGGCAAATTAACGTTCTGGCGGTTTGAATCTCAAGGGTTCGGACCCATTATCTGAGTTTATGAGAGTTAATGAGCTACCAAACAGATATATGGGATTCATCGCGCAAGAATGTACACAGAAGCATTTAGCATTTCAACAACAAGAATAGTTCCGAGCCACCAATGGGCCCGGACCAACATTCATCGAGTCGGGTATATGGTTTTACAAAAAGATGATGAGCAAAAAAAGACAACATTATTTTCAGGACCGAAGGCACACTACTACAAAAAACCCGGGGCATACCCCGTCTTTCTTTACTTATCGCTCGGACGAACTAAATTTGAGACCGAGAGGGACCCCCCGTATCCTTCTCCAGAGGCGCTTGACCTTGCTGTTGGGTTGCCTGGGCTAACCTCCGTTCTCTCCGAGCCTCAACCTCTTTCAAGAAGGCCGGACATTGTTGCATCAAGTCTAGGTCCGAATCGAAGCCACGAACAGGCCCAGGCAGAGTCAGCCAGTCTCGGTTGTGTTCCAAGTGATCCTCCAAAGGAACGAAAACACTGGACATAAGCACCCGAGGGACGAAGGGTGGGATATACGGACCGCCATGATTGTACTTCTTGCCCTCCGACTCGTCGCAGACCAGCTCCACAAATTCACATTTGAGCAGGTCTTCGTCCAAGACACCCTCCGGAGCAAAGTCCGATCCGTCTCCATTCTTAAAGGCGGACACTCCCTCAGCCTCCAAGTCGCAGTCATCCGGAATCCAACCCTTCCTCCGGCACTGGTCCACAGCTGCATCAAACCCATCTTGACGGGCCTCGTCATACTTCGACTCGAACAAAAACTTGCAGGAGTCCGAAGCAAGGAAGTCTTGGGCAGCCCTTGTCCGGACCATCAGAAGCTCTTTCAACATCATATCCTTGAAAGTCCGAGAGACACCCACGAACTCGTCCAAACTATCTTGGTGCACTTTCAAGTCAGTTTCCAAAGATCGGATGGCACTTTTCATCTTGGCAGTCTCCGACTCGGCCTCCTATTTAGCAGCTATGGCCTTCTTTAGGCGCTCCGAAGTACTGTTCAACTGGGACGTTTCAATCGCCCGGGCAGCCTCAGCCTTGGCCAAATCCTCTTCTAGGGTAGCCCTCCGAGCAGCTACCAAGGAGCATGCTTCCACGTCGTGACAAGCTAAAAATAGCGAGATATCACAAACGTTTAGATATCTCGAATCGCGGAAGATAACAAAATAACCAAAACACTTACTTACCTTGCGTTGGCGGCAACCAACTCGAAATCCGCTCCAACTCGGAAGACAACCGGTAGAACAACTTGACATCGAATCCGGCTGGGCGCCTCGCTCATCTTCCCTTGCCTTTTTTAGCGGAGGATTCGACCTTGAGGGCTTTTTGCGGCATGGCTCGATCCGCTTGCGGGAGGATCTCGGGACACGGATCTTGGAGGCTTCTTCGAGCCCTTAGAACCGGCCACTTTACCCTTGTCCGGAGTAGGGATAATTTGGGCCTCTTCGCCCGCAGCAGCTCTCCGAGATTCCTCCACTCGGAACACGGCAGCATTTCTTAGTTCTTCCATCGGGAGTACGGTGGAAGTCTTGATAATTTGGGTCCGGGAACCCTCTGCCAACTCCTTCATTGCTTGACATTGTTGACGTTTCAACTCCCGCATGGTCGACATCGTATACTCGAACCAAAAAGCTGCACATCCGAATCACAATGAGTTGCAAAATACAAAAGAATCTACAAATGGTAACTACATAGTCGACAAACCGAATCGGACAACCAACCAGAGGTAGAGAGAAACCACTTACTCAAATCCTCCATATTGTCACAAAAACTTGGCTCGGACAAGCCGGCCAAGTAAGGCAGAGGCTGACATACCAGCCCTCGAAAGAAGTACTTTTCCGGCTCTTGACTCCGATGGAGCGCTTGCATCCATAGGGGGACATTCCGGGCCGGTGGCTTCCAGTTTGGCAGCTTGCCTCGGAAGAATTTCCTCTCAAATTGCCACTTGGCCCTCTCCACTTCGGATTGCCCGGGCTTCAGAGCCGGACGGACAAAAATGTACCTCTTGAACCATTGGATTCCCAACGAGGACAGGGGGTCAACAAAAAACGTGTATGCCTGGCGACATACGAACGTATAGAACCATGCATTCCTATTACTTACACTTATGTTGAATAATTTACGAAAAGTATCGAATGTGACCGGGATGCCTTTATATTTACATAACACTCCGAAGCACATCAGATTTCCGAGGGAGTTGGGGATGATCTGGTGCGGACTCAACCCCATGCTATTCAAGATCTCCGAACTTCGGACGATCTGGGCGCCACCCATGATGGAGGCTTATCTCATGAACACACATATAGCCCGGAGGCGGATTATAAAAAGCATGAGACTCGTCCGGAACGAGAATCTCCACACACTCCGGGATTTCATATCTCCTTCGGAGCTCATCCACTTCCTCGGCTCGGATGGTTGAGGCACAAGTAGGCAAAGTACCGTCCTCATTCAACTCGCCCTCCGGATCGGGGTGGGTGACCTCGTCTTTAGACCGAGGGAACTTTACTTGGAATACGTCCTCACCCCCTCCGGACGCTCTTCCTCAGCCATCTGCCGACTCGTACCTTGCAGCCAGATTCCACACGGAGCATATGGCGGCTAGCTCTACACTTTCTTCCGCAGACGAATCTTGGGCCGCACACCTTCTTCTGCCTCATCTTCCTCGGATGAGGACGCTAACTCTACGACAGTCTGAAGAGGCACAACGACATGCACACGATCCTCCTCACCCTCTTCGAAGATGCCCAAATTGGGAGGTGCTTCCGAGGTATCATGAACTTCCTCGATGATCGGCGCCTGCGGATCCGGAACGAACGGGACTCGATTAGGATTACTCCTAAAATTATAACCAAGGTTGCGAATTAAAGATCGGATCTCTACCGGAAGTTCGGATTCTTGGCCAGCCCGAGCCGGGCGACGAGTTCCTATAACTCGCGAACTTGTTTCTTGAGCTGCTACTATAACCTGCACATGGGACACTCGCAGGTAATCCCGACGCCTCGGAGGACCAGGATCCGGAACAACTAACCGAAGTAAGGAACTTACCTCGGGCTCTTCCCGGCTCGGATGGGGCGCTTGTTCCACCTCCATTACTTCGTCGTCATCTACGATCTCAATTTCCTCGGAGCTATCGGTTAAAGATATCGCTTCGGAGTCATATCCCTCAGCCTCGGATCGATTTTGGCTATCACTCTCGGACATCCTAGGGAAAGGAGAAAGAAATTTCGTAAGCTTTAAGATGACAGTCCGAGAGGTCGTTTATGTATATTAAAGTGGTCAGTTTATAGCCAACACTACTGGCTTTCCCAGGCGAAGTTAGTTCGGAGTCAGTACGATGCTGATTCGGCGTTAGTCAACATTGAGAACGTATGGAGTATTAGAACTATAATACACATCATAAGCATGCATCCGAGCAACTAGAAGATGAAAAACAATGCAGACAAATGATAAGACGAGACAAGTAAACTTACTTGGACTCGGATGATTAGATGGAAATGCCTTGGCTTCGTATGCAATCTCGTGCTTCGGATCTCTCGTCGCTCGCTTCGGATTGATGGTAGTCGCTTCGGATACACTCAGAATGCGAAAATTCTCTCTCTAAACGGTGCGCAAATGAACCGGCCAACCCCTCTATTTATAGAGGGTCATATTGGGAACTCCAATCGTCACGATTTTTCGGGATTAAATCTCAATCGTAGATCAAAAATCATCCAACGGCATAGTACAATTATACCAAGAGAAATGACGAATTGGTACAACAAATTCACCTCTTGGATAGACGAATACAACAACTCTCCCTCTCTCGGGCGGCAGACAACACGAAAGTTCCAGAGTATCCTCTTCTCGGACGCCTAGCGGCTTATCAGTCCAACATAATTTGCCCACACAAGGAACCTCGTTTACTCGAGCGATTACACTTCGGACCCTCCCTTGACCACAGAGGTTGGTTCGGACGGGACACGCACCTACGGTCCGCCACCGTAGCTCATCAAAGGTACACTACCGATGTTCGGAGCTTAAACTTAGTCTCGATTACAAATACCCTTTTTTCTTTTTTCTTCACTTCGTTGCCCTTGGATGACCCCTCGGATGGCAGCGATGTTTTAGAAAAAGAAAAAAAAGGGGACTAAGTCGGTGGCCACAATCTGAATTACACCTTTTTCAACTCGTTTAGCGGATTGGATGAAGACGGATCCTTCTTCATGACTTCCCAAGCCAATAGTTCCACAACTATCTTCTACTAAGATACTTAGAAACTAGGGGACATATGTTGATACGAAATATGTCCAATCCGTCATAAAGGACCTAGGAGCGAATCCTAAGGCATCCCAAGTCATCCAATGGATCCGAGACACTTTGGTCCGTTAACGGTCCGATCCGGAGACGACCATGGTCCGACCCACATCGAAAGAAAGGGATGAAGGATTTGGACCTACAAGGCCGACCGGAACCATAGGTCCGACCCACCTTGGTCCGAGCCTCTCTGGGTTAGGAGCATAGTGCTAAGTCAGTACCCTCTCCGACCCAAGGACTCCGATCCGGATGTCAACTCGGATCCAGCATGACCATCTCATAAAGCAACCAAGCAAATGGGCACCAAAGAGTGAGATGTCCGAACCGGGAGCTCGAATCGGAAGAGTTGGACAGCGGAGAACTTCCTCGGTGACGAATATGGTGGACCAATCGTGGGACCCATCTCCGAACACAGGAACTCATTTGAACTAGTCACATCCTCAAGAACTCTCCCAATAATGACCAAACTACCCCTAAAGCCCAAGATGGCATGGGCTAAAGCTTCATTATTAGGCTATGGGCCTCATATTAGCATTGGTGGCTCAATCCTGGCCGTACACATGGCGCAATCCTAGCAACCCCTCCATTTTGATGATAGCCTATAAAAAGGCACACATCCCCACAAGATCAAGTAAGTCACCTTGGAAGTCATCTTACAAGTCACTTCACGACCCCAATCCCGAACTTATTACAGAGTTGATCTTCAGTCACTCTCGAGTAAAGTCTCATCCCGGTTTGACACTTAGCAAACCGGGCACTAACCCCCCCCCCCCCCCCCCCACTCAAGTGTGCAGGTCCTTACCAAAGCAGTTGGTCACTGGTTCTTACGCCTTGGTCCTTACCTAGCAAGGAGCCTCTTACCTTGGCACCCATTAGTGGAGTTGATTAAAATCTAAGTAGTTGGGGAGTTACACCCTCAACACGTCGCTAAATTGCGATGGATTTAGCGACGGATACAAAGCTGATTTTTAATTTAAAAAATAAAATAAAAATCTGCTTTTAAGCGACGGATAGTTTGTCCGTCGCTAAATAGCTGTTTTTAAAAAAAAAAATTAATCCAGAATATACGTATACCAAATTCGAATACGATTATACAATAAATCGGACGAGATCTTGACAAATCAAAAACACAATATTCAAATCGGACAATAATTTTCAATACGAATATACAATAAATCGAAGAGTTTATACAATATTCAATATCCAATAATACAATACAATATTTCATATACATTAATCAATAATATAATGCAATACTACAATACAGAAAAATACAAGATCCATCAATACAATATTTAATACAATACAATACAGAAAATACAATAATCCCCCAAAATCGAATAATCAAAAACCCTAATTCGGTGAAGAAATCCTCTACTCCGCCACCTAGAGCTCCGGTGGATCGCGGTGGTGGTCGGTGAAGTTTGGAGTTGGGCACTGGATAGTGGAGGTGGTGGACGTGTGGTGGTGGGCGGTGGTGGGGCAATGGTGGGTGTGGTGGTAATGCGGTGGCAGGGGTGGTGGTGGGGTGCGGTAGCAGGGGTGGTGGACGTGTGGTGGAGGGGTGGTGGACGTGTGGTGGAGGGGTGGTGGTGGGGTTTGGTGGTAGTGGTGGTGGTGGGGTTTGGTGGTGGGGTAGTGGTACAGGTGGTGGTGGGCGACGGGAGGTGGTGGGGTGGTGGTGGGGCAGTGGTAGAGGTGGTGGTGGGGCGACAGGAGGTGGTGGTAGAAGAAGAGAAGAAAGAATAATGGAAGAAGAGAAAAAGAGAAGATGGAAGAATGGAAGAGAAGATGGCATATCTGGATATTTGTTAGGGTTCTAGTGACGGATAGATTTTTCCGTCGCTATTTAACGACGGATAAATCTATCCGTCGTTGATTTTAATTTTTTTTAATTACTTTTTAACGACGGATAATCTATCCGTCGTTAAAATTCTATTTTTCTTTTTATTTTATTAAAAATCAAACGACGGATTGTCTATCCGTCGCTAAATAGATAGAAATATTCGTCGCTAAATAGCGATGGATATAACGACGGATTAGCGACGGATAGGGCGAGACGCCCTATCCGTTGCTAAAATGACTGATCCGTCGTTAAGGGGCGACGGTACTCCTTTCATTCTTCTTCTATCCATACACTACAAGAATTCTGGTATATAGCGACGGAATGGGGCGACGGATAGGAATCCGTCGCCCCATTCCGTCGCTATATACCAGAATTCTTGTAGTGTATGGATAGAAGAAGAATGAAAGGAGTAAGTCTTTGATGACTTAGTAAGGTTTAAAGGTAACATGGTATCAAAGAAATAACAAAAGTTGAATGGCAATAGAATGACAAGCAATATGGAACAAAATTTCAAGGTGTAACCAGCTGATGATACGAGTACGAATCGGATACCAATCATAAAACTCCCGAACATATATACTACCTTATTACTCCATCGAGGCACGACCTCACAAACAAACAAGATCAAGCATGTCGAGGTTCATGCTATACCAGATCACGGAACACATCAACCACCGGTAGTATTCGGAGTCTGGGGATTGGGGATCTGTAGGAGATGACCTTAACCGTCGGTCTGTCCCGCCCGGTAGCCACTCACTTACAGTCCTGGGCCCGAATCGAATTCAAATCAAGATCTATAACTCAAAATCACGGATGCTCGTTATCATCTCTAAAAAGGAACAATATCAAATAAACAGAACCTGAACTCGAATCAGGTATATCAATATGATGTCATGTGCACAACAATAGACCGATTGGTCACCAATTTCAAGAAGAGGAATATATGATTCATGATTTCATCATGAGTGGTCCGAATAGAAGAATACAAGTGTACGAATAGATACAAGGATACAACATCTGTCATTTTAACCTTATCAAAGTAGAAATGAAAGACAATATGGGGGAAATATATATATATATATATATATATATATATATATATATATATATATATATATATATATATATATATATATAAACCAGTGTATAGATAATTGAAGATGCTACAACATTGTAGAAGACCATTTTTCGAGGAAACAAAGTTACGAAGCCCGAAATTGAAGAATGAAGAAAACAGACAGAACCAGGGGAAATCGACCTACTGCGGTCCACAGGAGGCCGCAGAAGGCTCTCTGCGGTCCACAGTCAATGGAATTTTCTAGATTTCAGGCTTTTCCTAGCCTGTCAGGCTAAAGCCTGGCGGCCAGAGGACGTTTTTTACAGTACAAACAAGACCCTTGGGGTCTCATAATCATTGACCTCTTTCAAGGCAGCTCTCCTAATAGAGAACCAGTCCTCGGCGAAGTGAAACCCCAAAACTGCTGGTCGTCAGGCACCCAGAAGGAGGAAACCCTAGAAGCAGCAAGAAGACATCAAAGACTAAGCTTCTGTTTTCTCTTTCTTTCTTCTTGTTTTCGATTTCTGTCAGGATAATACTATGAGTAGCTAACTTTCTCTTGTAAATGCGAACCGCCGAAACTCTGTTGTGCTACTGCTTCATATGCCGTGTTATATTAATGGAATAGTTCTTAGACGTAAACCGTGATTATACAACTCTATACATCCTTTGTGGTGTGATGTTCTGCTGAGTGACACAGTAGTTTCATAGAACTGAGTAAGGGTACTGGTATCGACTACGCCTTGATATTTAGTATTATGCCCTGCTATCGTTAGAGGTAATTGCATAGGATATTAACTAGCACTACAAGAAATCTCCCGTTTAGCGACGGGGAATAGCGACGGATCAAATCCGTCGCTATCTAGCGACGAATCGCTAGGTTTAGCGACGGATTGAGTGAATTCGCTCAATCCGTCTCAAATCCGTCGCTAATCCGTCGCCAAATTAGCTACGGAAAAATATCCGTCGCAATTTGGCGACGGATATTTGTATCCGTCCTTATTTAAGGACGGATATAAAATTATATCCGTCCCTAAATAAGTTGACCAACATAAAAAAAAAGAAAAATAAAATAAAAAGAAACCGATTTTAGCGACGGATAGCGATCCGTCGCTAGAATGTTAATAGAAACGGGGCAGAACCCCTTTTCTTCTCCATTTTCGTTTCTGCTTCTTCTTTCTTCCTCCTTTCCTTCATTTCACCATTTCCAATTTCCGACCAAAACTCCGCCATTCCGGCCAATTTTGGAGTGTTTTCGAAGCTCGTGGGACAAGAAGTTCGGGTGGTCAATCAATTTCATCTTTCTTCCGCTTAATTGAATGTATTTTGGCTAAAACCCTTACTTTGCCAAATTTGGGAACTTTGTTGGATTTCCAAGATTTTCTCTAATATCATAGTTTCTCCCCGTAACAATCATTTTATACTGTTCGACGAGCATATACGATCAGTTAATTTTGACTAATTTGAGCAATTGCATGTTTATTGTAAGTATGTAGTAGTTAGTTTAGCTTATATTACGTAGTGTGTTAATTTTGAGATGTGCAATTGATATATTGATTGTGAATTTGAATTTTTAGTATAATGTTAGGATGTTTGGAAGTATGTAGGGCTTTTAATTTGATATTTTCGTATATGTAGTAGGGTTAGTAAGATTTAGTTGAATGTTTTGAAACCCTTATTTGTTGACAAATTTGGGAATTTTGTTAATTTTGACTAATTAGATCAATTGTATGTTTATGGGAACTATAGTATACTAGCTAGTTAACTTTGTGCAATTGATATATTGATTGTGAATTTGGATTGTTAATTAGTATAATGTTAGGATGTTTGTAAGTACGTAGTACTTTTGATTCGATAAATTCGTATATGCACTAGATTATGAAGATTTAATTAAGTGTTTTGAGACTATTTTGTGATTATATTAACGTAAAATGCATGTTATGAATCTAATAATTGTAGACGTGTCAGGCTAATTATCTAATTATGAATCCCGATCGTTCATGGATGTACCATCGCATAGATAATGGCAGAATTCAGTCTAGTTTTGTGAAAGGGGTTGAATCCTTCATCACTTTTGCGCTTACACAGACTACTTGTTTGAGTGGGGGGAAGATGAAGTGCCCTTGCAATGCGAACAAATGTAGGAATAAGCAATTTTTGCCTCCTGAAACGGTAATGGAGCACTTGAAACATAAGGGGTTCGTGTTTGAGTATGAGGTATGGTGTTATCATGGTGAGACACGAGCACCGTTCATGGATTATGAGCATCTCTCAAAGCGTAAAAGGAAGCAGAAAAATGTGATCGGAAGTACTCAGAATACGTCTACATCTGATGCTAATTATGATCATGAACGGAAGGAGCAAATGGTGTATGATGTTGCGGGTCCAGAGTTCATGGACACCAGGGAGCCAGTAACCGAGGGGGATGTGGAGGAGCCTCTGCATCCTGCGGATCAGGTGTTCTTTGACTTGCTGGAATCAGCAAAGAAGCCGATTTATCTGGGGTGTAGGCTCAGCGAGTTATCTTTGTTGGCTCGGCTAATGAGTTGAAAAGTCTAATGGCCAGCAATCTGAAGCGAGCTTCAATGAATGGGTAAAAGTAATGTTGGATCTTTGTCTTGAAGAAAACCTAGTTCCCACCAACTTTTACCAGGCGAAGAAAAAGATGCGGGGGATGGGGTTGCCCATGGAAACCATAGATTGTTGTGAGGATATGTGCATGATCTATTGGGGGGAGGATAAAGATCTACTGAAGTGCAAGTTCTGTGGTAAGGACCGGTACAAGCGTTACAAGGAGGGGGCTGCAAAGAAACGTCAGAAGAAAAATCTCCCACATAAGAAAATGTGGTATTTCCCTCTAGCACCTCGTTTGAAGAGGTTTTACGCTTCAAGTGCTTGTGCCGATAAAATGCGGTGCACAAGGAGCGAGTAATCCCGGAAGAGGGTAGAATGGAGCATCCATTAGACTCACCCGCATGGAAACAGTTCGATAAGACCTACTCGGAGTTTGCAGTCGAGCCTAGAAATGTACGCTTGGGGCTTTGTACGGATGGTTTTAACCCGTTTGAAAATGACCGGAAGTACTCTTGTTGGCCAGTCATGCTGACACCGTACAACCTGCCCCCCGGTGAGTGCATGAAGGAACCATTCTTGTTCTTGATTGTGTTGGTGCCCGGGCCAGATGATCCGTCACAAAAGTTGGATGTGTTCTTGCAGCCCCTAATTAAGGAGCTGATTGAGTTGTGGGAAAATGGTATCCCGGCATATGATGTGTCAACGAATAAGAACTTTACCTTGAGAGCAGCACTACTGTGGACCGTGAGTGATTTTCCTGCGTATTCCATGCTATCTGGAAGGAAAACTGTGGGCTTTAATGCTTGTCCACATTCTATGGAAGACACTGATGCATTTAGACTGAAGGAGAGCGGGAAGGAATATTGGTTTGACTGTCATCGTAGGTTTCTACCAAAGGACCATACGTTCAGGAAGAACAAGACTCAATTCTTGAAAAACAAAGTAGTGAACAAAGGCGCCCCGAGACAACTTACTGGTGCAGAAATACTTGCGGAGATAGATAGGCTGGGTCTTATGAAAGTGACTGAAGTTGGGTCGGAGAAGCATAACGAGAAAATTAGCAGAAATTGTGGATGGAAGAAGAGAAGCATCTTCTGGGACTTGCCTTATTGGAGTAGTCTTCTAATACGTCACAACTTGGATTTCATGCACATTGAGAAGAACGTGTTCGAGAACTTATTCAACACGATTTGCAACATTCCCAGAAAAACAAAGGATACCCCTAAATCTAGAGCAGAATGATAAGGGGCAGTGGCCCAAGGCATGCTACACAATTGACACTGAATCTAGGAACAAACTATTTGATTGGGTGAGGGGATTGAAGTTCCCCGACAATTACGCCTCGAAGTTGGGGCGGTGTGTGGATGTGAAGAGGACAAAGACGTATGGGATGAAGAGCCACGATTGTCATGTGTTCATGGAGAGGCTTCTCCCTGTTGCATTTCGAGAAATGCTACCTAAACCTGTATGGATTGCTCTCACTGAGCTGAGCTTATTTTTCAAGAATTTATGCTCAAGGGTGCTTGACGATGAAGTGTTAGCAAATCTTGAAAGCAACATACCATTGATTCTATGCAAGCTCGAGCGTATCTTTCCACCGAGCTTCTTTGATTCTATGGAGCACTTGCCGGTTCACCTCCCACATGAAGCGAGGCTTGCTGGACCGGTTCAGTATCGATGGATGTATCCATTCGAGAGGTGTGTAATAAAGGTAATCATTTACTTATAAAGTCTGAATTTTCCCAAGTTACATTGTCTTACCTCAATATATATACATTACAGATACTTGGGGAAATTGAAGAGGTATGTTAGCAACAGAGTCAAGCCTGAGGGATCGATGGCCAATGCATACGTGCGAGAGGAAGCTGCAACCTTCTGCTCCTATTACTTTGGGGACCATGTCTTGACGAAGGCATCTAGGCCGTCCAGAAACCCAGACACATTTGAAGTTCAAGAGGATGATGACGTTGCCATTTCAATTTTTAGGGTCTCAGGGAGACCTATTGGAGAAGAAAAGACAGAATGGCTGACGGATAAGGAGCTGAAGGCAGCCACATATTATGTCCTCTCGAACTGTGCTGAAGTTGACAAATTTATGGATATTTATGCTCGGTGAGTAGCTTTCTTACGCTAACACATGGATTTAAACTTCTAACTACTATATATATATATCTAATCATGTAATCGTGTCCACAACTTTTTCAAAGAGACGAATTCAACAATGGTTGATGACGTAATTGAAGAACTGCTTCAACAGAAGTTGGAAACAGAATTTGCATATTGGTTCAAGGAGTATGTACGAAATCCTGTCCACAAAGTCACATGTCCTTACTTAGAATCTCTAGCAGAGGGACCAAACAGAAAGGTCTCCACATTCTCATCGTACATAGTAAATGGCCTTAGGTTTCACACAATTGAGTCTAACACCGCCATGGCCACAAACAATTCTGGGGTGTGTGTCAGGGGGCAAGATCAAGATGCAACTGATGATTTGTATGATTTCTACAAGAACCTGAGACAAATTGTGCGGCTTGAATATCCGGGGTATCCTTTGAAAAAAACCCTTTCTGTTCAATGTTGACTGGTATGATCCTACTCCAAGTGGTACGAGGAAACACTAGCTCTATCAAATTGGTAGAAATTAACCATAGGAAGAGGTATCGTACTAAGTATGAACCATTTATCTTGGCGACTCAAGCACGACAGGTGGTGTTTATTGAATATCCAAGCCTCAAACGCGATAAGGCGAACTGGTTGGCTGCGATGCATATACAGGCCCGCTCCAGAGTAGAGTACATTGATAAGGACGACTCAATTACCAACTCGTACCAAGAAGAGGTCGTCGATCAAACATCGAGAAAGCCTGTACATGCTGATGATGAGTTCATAGACTTGCATGAAGACCAATTTATAGACTTAACAATAGCCGAGGAGGACGAGGGTATGTGTGTATTGTATACTTAGTTGTTATGTGTATATATGCTTAGTTGTTGATTATCCCAACGTTTTGTGCTTTATTATATGTCAAATGTATATGTTTTACATGCCTATTCATGTATTCTTTACTAACACATTATTTCCTGCAATTTCTTATATGCTCTTGCAGATGCCGCGCCAAAGGAAGTCCACATACCTTCCTCCCGGTTGTAGGGGTACTAGGGCGAGTCCATCGGGTCCTGGTGTGGGCAGTACACCAGCGAGTGGGGCTACTAATCCTCTGGTCGGATATGATATTGGTGGGAGCAGCAGCCAGTCTCAGGTTCCAAAGACTCCACCGGCCTCTACGTCACATGCTCCTAGTGACTACCCCTTTGACGGGTGTCCCTATCTCACGTTTCTTGTTTGTCTCATTGATAACAGGTTTTGGCCACCGACTGCTTCGGATAAACTCGGCAAAATCTTTAGGGGCAGGAGGGAGATGTCGGGACATGGAGGCGAGAAGTGGACAAACATCTCGGACCGGATGAAGCACTTTTACTTTGATGAGTTGCGGGTAAGCTTAAATGTTACAGTGAATGTTTTATTTGTTCTTTTAATCGTTGTGTTAATGTGTGTGGTATGTTGGACACTATATTTGTGAGTGTATGTTAGCCACTGAACTTGGGTACTATGTTAGTCACCATTGTGTTAGTCAATTTTAGGACAATTTGAGTGGTATGTTAGCCACTAAGCTTGGTTTGATATGTTAGTCACCATTCATGAACTTGTTGTGTCATTTGAATATTATGCTAGCCATTAAACTTGGGTGATATGTTAGTCACCATTGTGTTAGTCAATTTTAGGACAATTTGAGTGGTATGTTAGCCACTAAACTTGGTTTGATATGTTAGTCACCATTCATGAACTTGTTGTGTCATTTGAGTGGTATGTTAGCCACTAAACTTGGGTGATATGTTGGTGTTTATTCATGAACTTATTGCACACAATTTGAGTGGTATGTTAGCCACTAAACTTGGTGTTATATTTAAATTGTTATCTTTCTTTAAACTTGTGTAATTTTTACTTTGAATGAAATTGTTGTAGAAAGACTACTACATTCCCAATGCCCTGGTGCCCCAGTTGTACTCTGTTTTCGAGACTTTAGGATCAGACATCTATAGGAAAATGGTTTACGAAATGAAGGAGACACGTAAACAACCAACTTGGGTGGGGGATGAGGAGTGGGCACTTTGGGAGGAGTACTGGAAGGATCCCTTTGTCCAGGATCAAGCTTTCAAAAACAGACAAAACCGTTTGGTGAGCCTTGAGATGGTACGGCAACGCCAGATTATCATTATGGGTCATGTTGTTATTCTGAGATCACGTGATGGAGGTTAGTAAATATGTTGTTTATGACTTGGAATATGATACATAACAGATTTTTTGCTTTCATTTCAATCAACTAACTACTTGTTTGCACATATGTTTTTTAGGCCAATAGAGGACAGCCGAAGAGTGCTCTATACCACTTCAAGAAGGCTAAGCTGAAGAATGGCATTTGGACTGACGTGAGGGCGTATGCGATGCACGTTTCTTTCTTAAGGTTAACATTTGTATTTGTGTATTTTAAAGTGATTCCTAAAATTGCATCTCATTCCGTATGCACTTTACTATTGCAGAGTGAGGTGGAGAGGAGGATGGATGAGAGGATGATCGACGGTCATGAGCTGTCAATTGAAGAGCAAGACCAGATCTTCTTTGACGTCAACCCAGTGGACAACAAGGGTCGAACATATGGATTGGGAAGTTTGGGCCCTACTATGAGTTCTAGTAGCTTCTCAGTGTCCCAGGGATGATCACGATCTAATGTCTTCACACAGGACCAGGTTCATGAGATGATGACTCATCTCCACGAGGAAATAGCTGCGACCAAGGCAGCTTACCAGCAAGTGCTTGAGGAACAGGCTCGTATGGCTCAGCGGAAGGACGCTTTGACCCAGATGTTCAGCACTTCTTCCTAGTACCACCCACCGCCTCCTCCCGATTCTTAGTTACATCAGACTTATGTTGTTTATGCTACATATATACTTTGACACTATCTCATCTTCTAGCTACTTGTGCTTGCATACTTTAGACTTCGGTATGGATAATTTATATTGTTTCGGATATATTAATGCAATTTAATTGTTTCGGGTATATTACGTATGATTATATTATGTGAAAAAACAGGTGAAATGTGAAACAGGAATTTAAAATACAAATTTTTTTTTTAAAAAAAAAACAGTGAATTTAGCGACGGAATCAAATTCGTCGCTAAATTCACGAACTAAGGGCGAATTAGCCCTTGGAATTTAGCGACGGATTTTAAATCCGTCGCCAGTCCGTCGTTATATGGCGACGGAATACTTATCAGTCGCCAATAAATTTGTGACGCAGTAAATTGGGACGGGGGCATGATCCGTCGCTACGGATTTAGCGACGGATCGGTCCTGTTTTAGCGACGGAAAAACAGGATTTTTTTGTAGTGTAGGAAGTTGGGAGTAGCATAGTACGAGGGAGGTCGGGGGTCCTTTACACATCAACCACCATCAATTTCATCAACAATAATTAGGGTTCAATTGCAATTCAATCTTCTGCTCACATTCAATCTGTTTACTTACAAACTGTCTGATGCTTGTTCCTATGCCAAGTGTCCGTGTAGAACGACATCCCGAGTTAACTTACCGCTATTGATGTGTGTTTGTGAGCTTCCGACAATAAATAAATTTAATCTTTTATTGCATTTGATAATTACAGGTACTACAATGCATTCAAATTCTTAAGTGGACATCAGTCATGCGCTTATTATATCTTTCACCATGAAATTGTACGCAATTGCTTCGATTATGAGTATCTAATTCGTTAGTGAATGCGGTAGTTATGTAGGACTCGCACGTATTAGGGTTTAAGCCATGTAAAGCACATGTACTTTTCATCTGAAAACCCATTAATTTCAGTCCAGATTTGCTTAGTTGTTTTTTATACTACAAATTATGTTCTGTTCGGACGAAGAGAACATAGCCTAATTCATTCGTATGGGTTATACTAATTCAAAATTATTGTAAAAGTTCTTTAATTGGTTTCACTAGTGTAAAATCTTTTGATCGTTAGGTTCAAGATTATTTGTATGACAAGCAAATAATTTATTTAGTTCAAAACTTTCTAAAACAAATTGGTTAAGTTCGTAACGATTTTTGGACAAGCAACAAGTGACAACATACGAATGCCATGGCTATACCCGTTTACACGTTCGGATCATCACTACCGTATTCATCTCTTCTCTATTTGTTCAATTTTCCATCCATTCTTGCTTTTTTATTGCTTAGTTTAAAACATAATTTCTCAAACAAATCATATTCAAATCACACAAACTTTTACGTTATTCACTATGCTACGTTATGGTTGCCTTGTTACCTCCTTCGTGAACAATATTGTAGTTATATTGCGTCTGTATATAACACTACTTTAGTTAGGCTCTGTTCTCTTCAACTGAAATTTACTGAACTGAATTGAACTGAATTGTAGTATAAAATATAACTAAGCAGAACTGAACTGAAATAAAATGAATGGAACTGAACTGAATGAGTTTTCAGTTGAAGAGAACAGAGCCTTACTTGTTTTTAGAAGTATTAAGTTGAGCATATCAATCATGCTTCCAATAATGTAGCTGAATCAATGGTTGTGCGGGCTGGACTTTCTCTTGCACTACGGCTAACTTTACATAAGTTGTGCTCTATGCGGACTCACAAGTTGCTTTGTTTGGTATACGCAGGATCAAGAACAAGCAGGAGGGGAAGGTGCTTCTAGGGCCCCATTGTCTGCTACTTCATAATATAAATCAGTTGTGTGCTCGTTTTCAAGAGTTTCAACTCCAGTTAGATTGTTCATTGGTGTGGTTTTCGACCCCTCCATGGTTACGAGATGCTCTAGACAATGATAGGATCAAAACCACACCATGCTTAGTTTTGTGCCGTCGTCTATGTTGTAACTTGTGACTTTCTATCTACTTTTATGTTTTAAAAAAAAAAATCCCTTTACAACCAATTGAAAAATTATAAAAACAATGATAACCCAGCCGCAAACCTCTTCACCATTCCAAGAAGGCTTTTCTACTGTCAAGTAGGCTTTCGCCCAAGGATAATTTAACTTTTTAAATTTTATTATTTACATTAAATGTAAAAAGAATGAAATGCCCATTAAATAGTAAAATTTAGAAATATTATATTCAATTCTGAGTATTATATATAAGGGCGATTTACATCTAGCCACCTTTTTAGATGCCCTATAAACGATTAGGCCGCCAGCGTTTCAAATATTACGGAGAAGGATAAACTTAGAACATAATTAAAACATTATTTACACCGAAGTACAAAAGTCAAACTTGGTGATGATGTCATAGGAGAGAGAGTGGAAATGCATTTTCTTTTTCCCTTTTATTTGAAATTTCATATTTCATTTTATTACAATTAACCCCCTAAAACTTTTAAGTTATAATAAAGAAGCCTTAATGTTTTAAATTTTATATTTTCATCTACGTTCTTCTTCAAATCATTAAAAAAAAAAAAAATGAAAAATGGAACTTCCATGGAAGTTCCATTGAAGCTTCCACGGAAGCTCCAAATCTTTAATGGTTTAAGGGACTCTAGTATATATAGAACTAAACCTTGAGTTCATAGATGTTTAATTTTGTTTGGCAATCAATTAAAATCAAAAAAATAAGGTTAAAATATGTGTTATTAACCAAATTTTGGTAATGTGTGGCAAATAGCCTATAAGTTCGCAACTAATGTGAAATTACAATCATACATTGCAAAAATATATATTTCGTTAAAGTTCTTGATATGGTTTTGGATGGTTTAGCTAATGTGAAGAAGTTATACACTGTTGTATTTTCGTGTCGAACTTGCTACCTTTCTGGTGAGTAATGTTAATTACATGTAAGCATTAATTTGTAAATATATGTGAATGGATATCATTAAAGTATAAATTTTAGTAAGACATAGTGAATATCATGAATACGCTTCACACGCGTAGCGTGTGTTGTGTTTCTAGTATTAAATATAAAAATTAATTTTAAAAATTAAAATAAATAACAATATATTTAAGATGGTTCGGGCCATTGTAATTGGGCTGCCATGAGCCAGCCCGGCCCGGTATTTTTAGAACAATTAAATAACAATAATAATTAATAAATAATAAATAATAATAATTTTGTGAAATAAAAAAATAGATAATTTTTATTTATTTTTGAGGTCAAATTTGGTATTTTGGTTAATATTTGTATTTTTTTTTTTAGTTTTAAATATTCATAAGGCGAAAGGCCTTATCGTCAAAGACGATTTGATATGGACCGTTAGATAAAAATATAATGATATATATAAAATTGTCTGTTGAAGCCCTGACTGATTGTGAAGAATGTCTAAATTAATGCCTACAATATACTTTTCTTAAACTCAAGTAAAGAGTGCAAATTTCTCCCCAGTGAAAATTTTCCGTTTGAAGGGATTAGCTAGTCCAGATACAGTATTTAGATCAAACGTGATATACATGTAAAACAAGTGTCATCTATTTTTTCTCTCATAGCATATCCAATTATTTCTAGTCATATAATGACGGGGAGTTATGGATTGATTAGTACTAAGTACAATGCTCCAACCTTAATCTCTCCTCATTCAACGCCAGGACTGAACTCTGATCTTAATTTCACTAATTCCCAATACTTGAGACGAGAAACCTTAAACTATGAATCTCATAATAATCAATTCGAAGTTAAATATCCTCCAATGTCAAATCTGATGGAAGTTGGTAGCCAAAAACCATGGAATAGTCATCCATCTCATCACTTGTAAATTTTGGTATTCTCCAACTTCTTGTTTCCGGGCCTTGTCCATAAGTTAGTTGTTGTAACACCTAGGCGACAAGAACAAGCAGGGATTATTAGAACTCATGCCATCACTAATAAATTTTGAATGGTATACTAATTAGTGTATTACGAGTATTACGAAGTAGTACTAAAATTAGTCTAGTGGTGTGTGCATTCAATGAAAAGGAGCTGCAGGTCCCTAATTTATTAAGATCATGTTACTAACCTCGGTCATAGATGGACGCCATCTTGGAGATTGTCGAACACACTGAGAAGCGGTTAGGGCCACTCGATGCAATTGGGCCTTGTCATATCTACCTTTCAATTTTGGATCCACTAGTTCACTCAAATTCCCCGATTCCATTAATGGCCTTGCCTGCTCATGTTGCATATGTAAGTGTCTAAATTAGCAATAAATTAACAGTAAATGTGATTTTTTTTTACTGCTAATTTTAAATCGTTTGTCACAATATAATCAACAATGCTATGCTCCATTCCAAAAATTAACAACTCTATGCGGAGAAAAAACAGTTTCTTGATTTACCCATAGAAGCATGTGATGTTGTGTTGAATCCACGGGCCTTCGGCCCGTTAAAATTTCCAAAAAGAGTACCCCAAGCGCAAAAACATCCGTTTTCTCATCGACAATCCCGTGCATAAAATACTCAGGAGCCAAGTACCCAAACGTGCCCTCAATTGGACTTGCCGCATGATGACTCAATTGGCTAGGCAACCATTTTGCAAGCCCAAAATCTGAAATCTGTAATCAATCAAGAATCTTGAAAATCTTGTACTTTAATCATAAACTCTGTTTGGTTAGTGAAAATTAGAGGAGAAGTTGTTGCATTGTACCTGTGGCTCATAATCTGGACCTAGAAGAACATTAGAGGCCTTAATGTCACGATGTATGATCCGATGTTTGCAACATTTGTGTAGATAATGCAGACCTGTTGCGATTCCAAGCACGATTCTGTACCTAATCGGCCAGTCCAGCGGCTTGCATGTTTCACCTGCAACATGATCAATCTATCACTTCAAATTACTGTCGCGTTTTCTATTGCATTGTATTTTTGAACCTCTGTGCATTGAGAAGTTAAGTAGCTTATACAGTTATACGTGTTACACCTACCAAATAAACAGTCGATATCTCTGCTTAGCCTTTTGAGTTCATTAAAAGTTGCGCCATTCTTCTAAGAATAGTAGTCTTAACTCTTAAGACTAGATATATATTTACCAGGCGAATAGTTTACCATGTAGAGCAGAGTAGAGAGTTCCGTTGGCATAGAACTCAAAGATGAGATAGAGTCCGCTCTCAACGCAGTAGCCAATCAATTTCGCAGTGTTATGATGATTGACATGGCTTATTATTCCCAACTCCATAAGAAATTCCTTTTCCTTGGTTGGACTGCTGTTGTCTTTCGCTAAACGCTTCACTGCTATTGTGCTTCCATTCACAAGATCTCCCCTGTAAACCTCCGAATAACCACCTTGTCCAACCATATTGCCTGCACCAAGAAGAATGTTTGCTTAATGATGATAAGTTAAAGTTCAAGACTAGAATTTTATAAAACCTGAGTATGCTACATCATGTATTCATGCATTCTTTAGTACTAGACTGTTTTTCTATTCCAGATGACATATGAACACGAAATCATGCATATAGTTTGTGTAATTTGAAATTATGTGACAAGACTAGAGCATTATAAATCCTGAATAGTGTCATGTACTATACCTTTGTGAAAATTCTTGGTGGCATATGCAATTTCTTCAAAGCTAAAGCACCTCAGAAAAGGTTGCTGATTTCCATTGTCTAACGCTTCGCACTGCTTCCTCGTGCTCTTCTCGAAGGATGTTCGAACAAGAGATGAAAACCGCTTGAAAGGTGACATAGGCTTCTTGATTTCTGGCTGTCCTTTGTGTTCAGAGGCCACTAAAGAAGTATCAGTCGTGCTAAACGACTCCACTGAGTTTGAACCGTCTTCTTCAGTATTGCTCTCTGACTCTCGCTCGCATATATCCAGAATTGACTTTGGTGACGCTTTTGCACTCTTTGTCAGTGGAGAACGTCCAATTTCATCTGTTGAGAAAGAGTTTTCGTTGAAGGAGTTTATCTCTGACCATTTGCAGCTGGATTGAAGATCTTCTGATACATATGAAAGAACACTGTGTTACACAAATCACAAATGTACATATGATTCTTAGAAGCATACAGGAAAATTACTGTGTCCCTACTTAGCGTTCGCTGAGGATTCTTAAAAGAGAGACTCTTTTGTTGTTACATTGTTATATGGCAATTGTTAGAAAGTGATACCAAGTACTAACCTTGGTTATGTACAGAATTGGAGGGCAAACGTTGCTTCAGCCGTTCAGTTCCACGTAGCAGGACTAAGGAGCAAGAGTCAGGGACATGATCGCAGCAGTACTTTGAAATCCTCTTTGGCACTCTAGTAAATGAGATGTGTAAATTTCTTGAAATTAAGGTCAACATAAGTTTTATGAATGAGTTGTTAGCTAACCTGTTTTTCTGGTTCTTTCTCTTGTTACCAACTACCAGATAATTTGCTTCTATGTTTTTCGCCTCTTCAATAAGTCCCTTACCAGCACTAGAACTCAATCCAACTCTTGCCTCCAAATTGACCTGAAATCAATTACTTCCAGGTTCTAAGCGCATTGATCGTACAGTTTTTAGTTACATAACTAATATTTGCAGTTTATCAAAAGATTGCTTGCCTCAATAGTCTGACAGGTCTTGACAAGTTCCCCCATAATTGATATAGTGAAAGATTTCGCCTGTCGAACTTGATTTTGATGCTTTCTGGTTGCTTGCTTCGCCTCATTTTTCCCATTGGGAGCGTTCTTCCTTGGCTTATCCTCTGCTTTAGATACAAACACATGAATAGGCATAATTAGGTACACATTTGTTAGAGCTGTAACACTATGATCGATCACGCAAGGAACAAGGTGACTAACCGATAACATGCATTGCGACTATTGTATCGCCTGGCCGAGCAAGAACTTGAATAGCCCAAAGGAGAAGATGTTTACATTCATGAACATCTAGAGATATTCCTATAAGAATTTTAGAGGGCAAAGAAGGAATCATGATAATATTTCTGGTGTATATGGATTCCTTTCTAAACTGGGGTAGCCAGATTTTGTCTGGTTACTGGATATTTTGGTTGTAATGTACAATAATGGAACAAGGACTCTTGGTTTAAGTATAGGACAACAAAGATGAGATTGGATATTCTTATTGGACAAGCAAAAGGAAAATTTGCTTTTAGATTGGGAAGAAACTGGTAATTCTGGTGATCTTGCTTAAAGTAGTGTGCTTTTTAGGGGATGGAGTTAAGTGCTTGTGGTTGTGTGCTTTGGTAGATAAGCAAAGGTGAAGCCATGCATTTGATTTCTCTTGTTGCATAAGCCAAGATACAGAAAAGACTGCATTCTATGTTACTGCAAACTGGAGTTGAGTTTGGTGTGTGGTGTGGTGTGTACACACTTTATCTTGAAAAACAAACTTAGAGAAGATACTAACTATTTGCACTTTATTCACTTGCCTACAACCTTGGGACTCCTGTGTTTGAGTAATCAAAATGATGGAAGTACAACTAAATGATGATTATTTTGAATACCTTTCTAATTTATTTTCTTACCATGTAAAAATTTGGTATAGAGCTAAAACATTAAATTACCTAAAAATTTAGGTGTTTTTAATCAAGTTTTCTTCGTTTTAGTCATAAATTAAACACTCTCACATTTCAATTTCATAATGTGGCTCTCTTAATTATATTTTTTGCATTTATCAAACTAGGAGCAACTTAGTTCATGTCAATAGTTCCATGAACTCCCATAGACTCAATTTTAACTATATACCATCATTTTAAAATCGGTTAGGAAATAAAGCCTCAAAATCAAAATATGTTTTAAGATTTTTTACCACCATCCAGATTCAATTTTACCTATATACCATTATTTCAAAATCGGTTACGAAATAAAACTTAAAATCAAAATATATTTTTAGATTTGTTATCACGCGTCTAGATTACAATTTTAACTATATACCAAATCACCACAAAAATTAAAAAATATTTTTAGATTTGTGGTGAGTGTACATCAAAGTAAACATATAGTATACCTGTTTGATAGAGATAACTGACAAGTGCAATGATTTGGCTAATCCATTGCTTTGACACATAAGCTCAATACATGATGGGCCGTTAGGTGATGAATGGTGGTGAAATTATGAAAATGATCACCTTGTGGGTCAGATTGATCAATGATTCAAAATTGCTTTCACTAAGAAACATCTTTTGAAGTACGTTGCGAGGAAAATTGAACTCAACATATTAAAACAAATTCTAAATAATGGCTCAAGAAGAAAATAGAGACTATTAAACAATTAAATACATATTATTACAATCCTTGCTTTGTATATCAAATCAAGCAACCCCATAAACAATTAAGGAATTTCAGCTCATCTCCTTCCCCCATAACGGTTGTAAGGATCTTGCATGGTCTGAGTTTCCAATGCACCAAACACACCATACACACTACTCTCATCTTCATAACCACGGTCCATTTCATCATCACTTGCTTGATCAAGAGCCATCAAATCTTCACCATATTTGACACTTTTGATCCTCATACTTTGACCTTTCACATTCGGATCTTGTCCTTTGAGAAGTGCAACCACTTCCCTCATTGTTGGCCTCTTATCAGGCTCACTCTGAACACACAATGCCGCGACATTTATAGTCTGTATTACTTGATTTTCATCGAAATTCCCTCTGAGCTTCGGATCCACAAGGTCCTTGTACTTCCCTCGGGTTATAAGAGGCTCCGCCCACTCGGTGATGGTCCTCTTGATTCCACCTGGGAGTTTCTCAATAGGCTTCCTCGCGGTCACAATTTCGAGCAAAAGAATTCCAAAACTATAAACATCACAACTTTCGGAAACTTTTCCCCACATTGCGTATTCTGGCGCTAGGTATCCTAATGTCCCCTTTACCCGCGTCGTCATGTGGCTAACGCCTTCTGGGATCAGCTTTGCGAACCCGAAATCAGCTACTAGTGGCTCAAAGTTTGAGTCCAAGAGCACATTGCTAGCCTTTATATCTCTATGGATAATATGGGGTGTCACCTCATGATGCAAGTACCTATATATCATGAACAAAATAAGTACAATAAATTTACTACGAAAAAATCGATTCTAGGATGGGATTCCCCTAACTGTACATATAATAGGCTCCACTGCAGTCTTAATGCTACATTGATCTAGGTGGGATCACCACAATGTCCAAGTAACCGTTTACTACATATTCTTGAAAACATGATTAGGAAAGAGTCTTACAATAAGCCCTCAGCAGATCCTAGTGCAACTTTCATTCTCTTCTTCCAATCAAGCTGAACTTCTCCAGCAAATTGCCCATGTAAGTGCGAAAGCAAGCTGAGATTCGGCATGTAATCATATACGATGAGACGTTGGTCGTTTCCAGCACAATAGCCTCTCAATCCCAACAGATTCTTGTGCCTTACTCTCCCAAGAACCTCAACTTCTACGGCGAATTCCATTTCGGCCTTGGAATTCATGGACTTCAATTTCTTTACTGCAATCTGTATATCCACAAACATATGCAGTTTGAGTAACTTATCCAATTACTACTATCAATCTCCAACCTCCAACATTAATAAATCCGACTTCTTGGACTGTTTATAACATATGAGTCTTTGTGATCACAAATTTACAAACTCATCCATTCCAACACAAACTCCATAAGTTCAAGTCGAGTCATTGATTAGGTCCAGGATATATATAAGATGAGTTTATCAGTTAGCTTATTGTTTGACTATTTGACCTGTAGCCTGTAGCTTACTAGCTCATCGGATAAAGTTAATCCAGTGAGGTTATTGAAACAAACTAGGTTATTTGTCTTATCATGCTTATATTTAACAAATCAGCTAGCTTGTGAGCTATCTAAAAATCATTAATTTCAAAGATGTAATCAAGTAGACTATCAACGAGCTATATCATCTAATTTACGAGTTACCGACTATTTTTCCTAGTCATTGTGTACATTTATTGGACCCTGTAACTTGATCACCATATGGTACATCCTTAAGAGAAGATGAAGATTAAGGAATGTAACAATATATTACCTGAAGGCCATCAGAAGTTTTACCCCAATAAACACTACCAAAACCTCCTTCTCCAAGCTTGTAATCCTCACTGAAGCCATTAGTGGCAATGTGAAGCTCCTTGTACGTGAAAATTCGCCATCCATTATTGTTAGTTCCTCCCGTAAATGATGACCTGCAAATGTGATTAACCCCAAATTAACACAAACCAAATTCAATAATATCTCTCATCTCATGAATTTTGTTACTAGTACTTAATAACGCGCGAATATTTTTAATACTACAAATTAAATTAACTACTACAAAAATTACCCTTCTTCAACTTTTTCTGAACCACAACAACTGAAACTTGATCCCATAGTACTTTTAGGCAGTAGTGGATGGTTAATTTGGAGTTGATTTTATGATTGTTGAGATTGTATTGGATTTGACATTTTAATGCGATGATTCTTATAACAAAATGTTTGTCATTAGTGCCGTCCTCAGCAGTATTTTCATAGTCCCAACTGGCACTGCCGTCTTTAGCCTGCAGGTATATATATCCATTTTTAATTTCTAATGATCACTATTTTACGCAATCATTTTTATATTCGCCAAATGGCGATAGTTCCTTACCCAAGATGGAAAATGAGATTAAAGAATGTTCCCGGATTATATCTGACCCAACTATCTTCCTCACTTACGATATCTTCTCTTCGTCTGAACAGAACAGAACTGAACTGATCTGAATTGAACAACTGAACTGAAATGTAGTATAAAAAACAACTAAGCAAAACTGAACTAAACTGAATGAACTAAACTGAAATTAATGAGTTTTCAGATGAAAAGTGCTGAAAATGTATTAGGAAGCTTTGGCACTTTATCAAAAGTGCCAAAATATCGCTGGGAAGCTTTGACGTTTTATAAAAGTGCCAAGATTAGTTAGGAAGTGTTACAACGCTTTTAACTGTTTTGGGCACTTTAGTCACATGCCAACCTATAAGTGCCTCAGCTTCCAAAATTTCTTGTGGTGAAAGGGGAATGGAACTAATATTACCACATTTGCTGGGACATCCAGGTTTCGCGGTATGCTGACCTTCAGAGATAGAAGACTATTTGAGTACGTCGTGGCCGAGTTTCTTGCATCCTTAACATGATAATTAGAGCCAAAGCTACATGTAAAAAAGAAAGCATCTCCAGTCTGTCGTATTTGACGATATAGTACATGAGTGGTTAATCTATTTGTAGCTTGATTACAAGATTGTGCAACAGATCGAGTGATTTCTTAAAATCATCGACTAATGAGAGTAAAAAAGAAAACGTTTCCTTTCATTCCCTTGTGCTCTGCTATAAGTCCTAAATCCAACTCATATATATCCTTCATGTTAATATCCCCGTTCATAAATTTCGGCCTAATGTCGCTGTACTGAATTCATATGGAACAACACATGTAAAATTAAGGAGATTAATGTTGCTTTATATTCTTAACTACATTCTCAGAAAAGGATATCAGAAAGAACAAACAAAACCATTATAGATTTTTCAAAAAAGCTCATTAAGTATTGTCCATAACAACAATTAGTACTATTATTGTAGTATAATTTAATAACTGACCTTCAAAGATAACTTGTTCTACAGTTGGATTCATATAAACACTTTATATTTCTATGTTGAATCACGAATTACTCTAAACAACGATGACTTTGTACATGTTTATACATATACAACATGTAGCTTTGATATGTGTTTCACACTAAACGACATGAAGAGAAGTAGATAATTCACATTTAAAAGCTTGGATTTGTAGTCATAAAATGTAACTTGGAGTAGGTACTTTCAAGTACCACACGAAATACGAATCGATCAATTTAGGTCCACACAAAATACGAATCAGTCAATCTAGGTCCACACAAAATACGGAGAATTGCGTGAAACACGGTTGCTTTCAATATAACAAATGTTGCTCTCGATTTAGGGTTATTAATGTTAAAAAAAATTATAATAGGCTATATGATTTGAGCTGTTTCATACTATTGGTTAGGCTAAAGGGTATCTTGTAAGGAAATACTAGGTGCGAGAGTAAGAAAAATAAATCAAGAAAAAGTATAGGTTTGATTGAGTAATGGGAGAAAGTAAGGAAAGGTTATGAATAAAATGAGAAGGGGTTAAAAATCTTTTTTAGTTTAGTACCAGAGTGAAAATCAATGGGTTAAGAGTTAAGACTAAGAAAATGTCAACAAATTCATCTCTGTAAAACCTTCTTCAATTATTAACAACATAATGTATGAATAAATAACGAAAATATACATCTCAATAGTGTAGTACACTAACATTGCATCTGATTATTGCATAATGAAGCGCGGAATCATAGTAAATCGTCTCAAAAGTAGCATACCCACGAGCAAAACGAAACTTCCCGGTACCACCCACGATCGCAACCTCTCTTATGTGCTTAAATTGAGCGCTACTCCCCTGTATTTCTAATGTGCTTCCTTTGTACTTGTTGTTTGTAAAGACAATCGATATTAGTACATTCGTGTTGTGACCATGTAAATCCGACGTCACATATATGCCTTGAGCTCTTGCAATCTGAGCTGAGCTCTCACTAGGTTCTTCAGTGACTGGGTCATCGGTACAAAAAATGGCCCCGAACTTCGTGAAATTGAGAGGCCCATTGGGCTGTCCAATGATCTCAATGACTGTTGCATTTGGCCCACCGCCAGACCAGTCTTGGAAATATAGTGACATTTCAGTTTGTATGGGCTGACCGAATTCAAGTTTGGCTTCTGAAAATGTGATCACCAAGATAATGATCAGGAAGGAAGAAACGGATGATTTAATGAACTTCAACGCCATTTTCAAATCTATTACCGTATGAGAAGTTATTTACTTGAGCATGCCATTTATATATAGTGAAATAATATAGCAATAGTGTTTCAACACTTTCAGGCACTTGTTCCAGTTCTTGGATTGAAGATAATGGATAGAAAAAAGACAAAGTTGTGAATCTTAAGGGAAGTAAACAAAATAATAGCATATAAAGTCAATGAAGTGTGCAATATGTTCCTCTTAACTATACTTTATACAAATGATATGGGAATTCAGGGTGTGAAGTTCGTATGTTGCAGTGGCGAATCTAGAACGAGATTTTAGGGGGTCTAAATTATACATAATCCGTTTCTAAAATAGCTTATCACTTTAATTTTTTACAGTCAAACTTTTTCAACTTTAACCACGAATTAATTTTAAACCGCAAATGTAAAATATTCAATTAAATTATATAATAAAAATTTAGTCCCTTAAGTTTCCTTATATAAAAAAATTGAACATTTTACATTTTCGTTTTAAGATTAATTCGTAGTCAACGTTGGAAAAGTTTGACTGCAAAAAGTTAAAGTGGAAAGCTATTCCCGAGACAGAGGGAGGAAGTAAAATTTAGATTTTAGTGGCCAATCTACAAATTCGCATCCCTTTTTATAAATGAGTTAAAATATCCGTTAAAAAATAATTAGGAAAAAAAAAAAGAAACGGATGCTAATTTGTAAACTATGTCTTTAAAAAAAAAAAAAAAAAAGTATTTTTACATTTTTGTTTGAAAAAATTCTACTTTTTTATATATATTTTTCATTGAAAGAGATAGCCAACTTATAATCTATGTAGTTGTCAATATGTGGTTTTTTTAATCAAATTCGGAGAAGATCATGTATTGCAATAAACAAATAAATAAAGATGTAAATTTTGTATATTAATTGACCTAGTGTTCATAGATCTAATAATATTATATAAAAAAAACTGAAGAAGCATAATTTTTTTAAACAACTTTAGGGGGTTAAATTGTACTAAAAAATAATACAAGGGGTTATCCGCTTTTAGATTATACGAAAGGTAATCCGCCTAGAGTTAACGGAAAAGTTAATTAACACCGTTAGTCATATATTTAACGGAAAATTTGGGTAAGGGGGCGAGTTGCACCTTAAAAATAAACACATGGTGGTAAATCGCCTTTAAAAATAATGCAGGGGATTAATCTGCACTTTATGAGAAATACAAGGGGGTAAATTGCCAAAAACTCAATTTTTTCCAACAATAATGTGAAAATACTTTTTTTGTCTTTTCAAGATATAGTTTACAAATTCGCATCCCTTTCTTTCTTTCTTTTCCTAATTATTTTTCAATGAATATTTTAACCCATTTATAAATTTATTTTACAAACCAATTACTAAAATAAGTAATTTTGTTTAAAATTTTAACTATTACTTTCTTTCTTTTTTAATCACTAGATTTTTCTAAATAAATGAATTGTACAAAAACTGAGTTACGATGCAATACCAGTTGCGGTGAAGGTGAATGCATTACACTCTCTCATGGAGGGGGTAGATTGCACCGTTTAATAAAATACAAGGGATTAAATCGCCTTTAATATAATATACGGGGGTTACCTTCCTACAGGGGTTAATCTGCAAAAAAAACTCTATATATCCTACGTGATATAACGGAAGTTACGAAAGGTTTCACCTTCATGTGAGTTTTGCATCAACATTAAATCCGAGCAGGAGTACTAATGAAAATTAACATACATGATTGAAAACAAAAATGATGAGGGAGCTTGAGGTACAATCATGAGATGGGATCGAGTCTCTATGATGTGATTTTCACCGAAATAGAGTGTTATTAGTTATTACTCCAAATAGAGTCTTGTGTTATTCCGAATGGAGTTATTAGTTAGTTGATTTATGATTGATTGTAATCCGGATCCGAATAAAATATGTAAACATGCGATGTACATCAAATTCTCAAAAAAAAAAAATAATAATATTTATATAATTAACTGAATCAGAAAATCTTGTATCCGATCCAACCCTTATAGTTAGGGATGACAATTATGTATTTTTGGTCCAAACATTATCGGTTGTTTGGGAAACAACTAAAACTCAGCTTAGTTGAGTTTAGTCAAGTCGGAATAGTTTAATTCAGCTAATATATTCACCATTCAATTAAATTTCTCTATACACTCTTTTTCTATCACTTTATCTTATAATCTAAGATAACAACCTTAAATCAATTAAATAACCTTAAAAACTCTCACACACATCACTTCACTCTTACAGAAACTATATAACAACCCTATAAACCCTATCAAATTTTAACTTTGTTTCAAACACAGTTTTTCACAACCCAATTAAAGTTGAGTTGATAGTCATCTATTAAAAGTTTGTTGAAGTGCATGTCTATTAAAATCGTATGCCAAACAATCACTATGTTTCTTCAGACCTACTTCATCCGTGTGGAAGAAGCTTCATATTTTATCATTTTAATTGTCACATTCAAAGCTTCTCATTTCAATTTTGATAATTGAGCAAAACCAGTCATCATGATTGTCTAGAACATCAGGGGCTGAACAAAGCAGTAAAGTTTCGTGAGATTGGCTCCCGTCTCTCTGATCTTAATGTATCTATTGCTGCTCTTTTAGAAACAAGGGTAAAGAAAGAAAAGATGGAACGAGTTCGCCAGCATTTGGGGCGCAAATGGTGCTACCTTGATAACTATAATGCACATGAGAATGGTCGTATCTGGATTCTATGGGATGATAACAAGATTGATATTCGATTGGAGACCGCTTCGGATCAGTATATTCACTGTGGTATCCATTCTTTGGATCGCCGACTTACACAGTGGGTTACGTTTGTGTATGCACATAACACACTTGAGCAACGCCGTAGACTTTGGTGCGACATTGAGCAGTTGGCGACACATATAGCAGGTCCGTGGATGGTAATAGGTGATTTTAATAATGTCCTTCACTATGATGACAGGGTAGGAGGTCAACCTGTGGCGGTGGCGGAGTTCCGGGATTTAGCAAATATGATGGATACTACAGGATTAACCGAGAAGGACATGATTGGAGACCGCTTCACGTGGTCGAATAGGCATATTTATTCACGTATTGATCGCGCCATCTGCAACCCCGAGTGGTTCCAGACTTTTGATGCTATGATTCTTCGTGTCCTAGAACCTGGCGTATCTGATCACACCCCGTTATATCTGCAGATGGAGGTAGTCAACAGACCGAGAAGTCACCAATTCCGATTCGTAAACAGTGTGGCTACCCATGATCAGTTCCTTGGTACCGTACGTGAGAATTGGAGTCTGGTGATCTGAGACGATCGATGTATACGGTGTGGAGGCGACTGCTTGGCCTTCAACCGTGTATGAGATCGTTGGGGAGGCAACATGTGGGGGCGCGGGTGCACTTGGATGATCTGCTTTTGTTTGTTAGAGGAGACCCCCACTCGGTGTCGATCCTTATGAGCCAATTTAATAAATTCTCGAGAGCCACGGGGCTTGTAGTAAACCCGCATAAGTGCCGTATATTCTGTGGAGGAGTGAGCCGTAACACTTTTGAGCAGATTCTCGGGGTCACGGGTTTTGTGGAAGGCAAACTACCGGTAAAATATCTTGGGGTCCCGCTTACTACCCGAAAATTGACGTCAGGTTATGCCAATCCCTTATCGACAGGATCACCGCTCGGATAAAGCACTGGAGTTCGAAATTATTAAGTTATGCGGGTAAGATGCAACTGATTCGGAGTGTTCTGTAGGCTATGACTAATTACTGGATGCAGGTTTTTCCTATGCCAAAACAGGTGATCAGACATGTTGAAGCTCTCTGCCGATCCTTCTTATGGAGTGGTACCGTGGAAGCTACCAATCGAGCTCCTATTGCATGGGACAAGATCTGTGATACGAAGAATACTGGAGGCCTGAACCTCACATCGCTGATTGAGTGGAATGCATGTACTGTCACAAAGTTGCTTTGGAACCTATGTAGTAAAGCGGATAAATTATGGGTCAAGTGGGTGCATAGCTATTATATCAAGGAGCGGGAGGTGATGGATATGGAACTCCCAACATATGCCTCATGGATCTTAAAGGCCATTATGAAGAGCAGAAATCTGGTACACCATTCGGCAACTTGGATGAATATGTGGATAAAGGGGAGGTTCGACACTAGAGCATTATATAAGGAACTTCGTGGCACAAAAGTCGATGTGCATTGGAAAAAGTGGTGGTTTGATAACAAGGCGCAACCCCGGGCTCAATTCTGCACCTGGATGGGATTACATGCGCGACTTGCTACGAAGGATAGGGTGCTTCGATGGAACCCGAGTATCACTCCAACCTGCGCATTCTGCCCGGATGATGAGTCAATGTGTCACCTCTTCTTCGACTTCCCGTACTCACAACAGATTTGGGGTCGAGTGTTTGCATTGGTCAGCATACATCGTGCCCCACGACCCTGGGAGGAGGAGGTCAACTGGTTTTGCTTGCAGCTACGGGGAACTGGATGGCGTAAGAAGATTCTACGATGTGCCTTCACGGAGACTGTTTATGCAATTTGGATTGAAAGAAACCAAGTGATCTTCAAGCAGAAACCCATTAATGTTAGACTTGACGAATCAATTGTCAATCATGTTATCAATAGATGTTGGCAGGACAGAAAACTGCGCAAGTATTGGGCTTTACTTATGCTGAATTAGAATAGGTTGGTTATTTTGCTTATGTTTGCTTACCTGGATCCACGGATCGGTTGTGTACTTAACTGTTGGAATGGAATAAAGTATTTTCGGTTCCAAATTTTTTTTTTATAATTGTATTATATACCACACTTAAATAATACCCTAACAATATAATGATATTTAGACTTTACAAACTCACTATTAATTGTTTCTTCATTCTTTTTCTTTTTCTGTTTTCAGTACGAAACTTCCCACTTTATCAAGACACTATCAATTGTTATTATTTCCATTTCAAAAATTTGCGGCCTACCTATTTCACTTATTTTATTGATTAGGAAAACTAAATGGGAAGACTTCAACGGAGGAGGAAGTACAATCTATCCCGTGGACACTAGAAAAAAGAAAGAGACATGTGGGATAGTTCTTGGAGAGAGAAGCCAAGGAGTAGGGATGAATGCGGGTGGGTGTGGGCGGGTTTTTATGCAAAATCAAACCGACCCATCTATGGCGGGTGATTATAATTATAAACCGAGGCGGGTGGAATATTTTTTTCAACCCGCGGCGGTTTGGGTGATAAAAATGGTGGGCGGATTGGCGGGTGAATGTAGATAAAAATGGATGTAGTAAAAACTTGCAACTTGTGCATAAGTAGATGTACAAGTAAAAAAAAAAAATCAGCAACAAAGAGCATGTTCTGAACAAAGAAAATAGTGATTCTTTTGAAGTAGTTATCCTTCTTTACTTAATTTTAAAGATTTTCAATGATAATGGATGAAATGTTGGTAGAAGTTCTTGAAACATGTTATTTTGGTTGAATACATACGTAAGGTGAGAAGAAACGAATATTGAGTGCAAAATGAAGATGAAATAGTGCTTAAAGAGAAGAGTTGTAGGCCACTTAAACTATATCTATCTTTCAACGACATAAGCGAAGATCTAACTTCTGCAATGATTCTCCTTATACTTAAATTCACAAACATATACCTACATACACACATACATAAAAATGACGGGTGGATCGCGGGTTGCACCCATCCAACCCACTAATGACGGGTGAAAAAAAATTAACCCACAACACATTTTATAAAAAAAATTAGTTGGCGGGTGCGGGTGAAAGGCGGGTGGGTCGGACGGGTGGGTTTTTTACACAGGCCTACCAAGGAGTAACCATTCTTTCTTTGTTCTTGATCACGACTTTAAATCTAATCGAAATGAAATGAGAAACACCGAAACGTTTCAGTTTTTTTAACCTCAATTTGATAAACGAACTTTGAATCTAAAACTATTTTAAATACTCTATTCTCCATAAAGATTAATTTTATATTTAAAATATCAATAAATTCCTAACAGTAAGAAAAGTTCCAACACTTCTCTATTTAGAAAAAAAATCAAAAATATATTTCAAAATCGAGATTGTAATCCATGATTGATCGGAAAAATCTAGAGGTTTCTTGTCTTATTTTTAATATAATTGAAGCTAGTTCATTTCTTTTCTGATGGAATCTAAGCAGTAAGAAACTTTAAAAAGTAACAATCAATTGAACAATGACAACAGTACTTGGCTGGGCCATGTTGATAGGGCCTACATGAAGATAAAGACGGAGCCCGCATGCTAAGCTATGGGGCCGAGTACACGTGAAGTTCATATGGGCCGGGACCGTTTGGACAGAAGCCCAGTTGGAATAATCACACATTTATCACTGTATGTCGACTTGTTCTCTTCACTTCATTGCCAATGACAGGTCATTAAGTCAAAACAAACAGCCTACGGTTTTCTTTTTTTTACTTTGCATGTAAATTGATGATCCTATCGTGCATTTATTTCTCAGCGCGTTACGTTCGCATCATCTCCTGTCGGATATCTCATATTGCCCAACTTTTCTTGTCGCGCTTATCGACTAGACCACATGTATGTACAAAAGACCATTTTTGTCCTCTTCTAAAACCTATAGCAATTGCAACATTCTCATCAACTAGAGCCTAGGAATGTAAACGAGCCAATTGGAATCCATGTTGGATCTTATCGAATTCATGTTCATCTCTATATATCGATCACGAACTTTAGCTTTGTCTAACTTTCGAATTAGTAGTTTGAATTAAGGGAAAATTACATCTCCTCTCCCCACAATACACCCCTATTTCAAATAAATCCCTGGAATTAAAACAATAACACATTAGTCCTTTTCTAATTATTTGAGTTGACCAACATTTCTTTGATTATCCACGTGGATAATGAGCTGATGAGATGGAAATTGTGAGGAATTGGCAATTAGGGTAAAAGGGTTAATGTGAAATTGGGGATTCACAATTGACATTCTACCATCACTCATCTTCACCATCTCATCATCCTCTGCTTGACTTCACCGGAATAACCAAAATTCCGCCTCTTAACCACCGTAAAAGCTGCTCACATCTTCCATTTCTGAATCGCGAAGGGTTGGTGGTTGCCGGAGTTCCTTATTCCGTCAAGAAAACTCGACAATGGCGGATGGTAAGTAACAGTAATTTCGAACTTTACATGGGTTTTAGATTGCATGGTTAGTGATGGTATTGATCGTTGTGATGGAAATTATCCATGGAATTCATCGATTTATTGAAACTGGGCTAGAGAACCCTAGTTTTATGACTTTTTTTTTTCAATTTCCAGTTTCGAAATGATATTGTTGATGTTATAATGTCGAAATCAATGTTATAATCCATGAAGATAAGTTGAGTATTGGGGAAGTATAATATAGTCAAGTGTATAATGTCCATTTTTGTTGTTGTTGGTTTTTAACCTGAGCTTCGTACTCCCTGTTTTTGTTTGACAGGTGATCTATTCAACATAAGGATAAAGTTTGGTAGGGAAGAATACATGGTGACGAACATAGCTAGTCACAGGTATAACTACTCTAAACTGTTGAGTAACATTATGAGTGAAGTTTTAGATAATGTCCCTACAAAAAATACCTTGTTCTTCACAATGAAATTTGATGTTGAGGGTTCAATGGAGCTATTTGAAGCTTTAACTGAAGAAGCTATACAAGTGTACATTGCGTAGGCAAGCTGGACATAATAAAGCTAAATGTCTATTGTTGAAAGATACAGGCTCTTCTAGTCAGGTATATGTATGAGTATTTGTTATAACTTGTTATATATGTATGAGTATTTGTTATAACTTGGTACTTGGTATAATTTGTTGTTATATTCATGTTTACTTGTTATATATCATAGGCAGCAGGAACATCACAGCCTCAAGCATCACAATCTCAAGCATCACAGCCTCAAGCATCACAACCTCAACCTCAAGCATCACAGTCTCAGTAGCTATCTACTCAAGACGATCCTTCAACTGGAAATGTAAGTGGTTTTGCATCAATGAATTTCAATGTCAGTTGTCCTCTGTCCTTTAGCAAGCATCTTACTTGTTTGTTATTTATTGTTCACAGACTAGTACCAAGAATGCATTCAAAAGAAAGGCAGGAGATGGCAGGAAGAAGAACAAAAAATCAAAAGGTTGTTCACTAGATGTTTAGGGATTGTTCACTGGATGTTTAAGTCAAGGTTAACTCTCTTATGGTGGATTTGTGTATGAGACTGCAATTACTCTGTTTTTGTTCAGCTATGGTGCTTATATTTTGGATATTTTGTCATGTATTATGATCAACTCTTGTCATGTAATGCTACTAAATTCATAGTAATGGGAAGTAGTTTATTTCATACTTGGAGAATGCCCTAATACATAGCACTACATTACATGTTCTAAATATTCTGCCTAGCAAGTGCCATACAACTAAGGGCTACCAATAGCTTGTTCATGTTGTTCTCCTCTGCAGTTTGCCTTGCATTTTGCTGGTTTCCTTCAATCAGCTCTCTTAGAAGCCTATTAGTATTCACTTGTTCTTCTTGCAATGCTTGGTTTGATTCAAACAACCTTCTAAGCAACATATTTGTGGTGTTGTCTTCCACCTCCTTTGATTTTGCTTTTGCTTCATCTTGTTCAGCCCAATGAGAAAATACATGGACAGGACACCTATTGTACATTTTCCCGGGATTGACATCGGATCGAGACTTCCATATTTGTGTCTTCTTTCCACACTTGACACAAAACTCGTCTCTTCCATTAGTGAATGCTCCAGAACTCTGACTAGATGAAGCCATTATCAAGTAAAACCACAAATATCATATTTGAGATAGAAATTTGGGGAGGCCTAAAACCTATTTATAAAGCCATTCCAATGACTAGTTTTTTAAATTTTCGTCTGATTTTTTAATTACATTTTAGACCTCCTAAAATCTATTACATAAAAAGACCCCCAATGGCTAGTTTTTCAAACTCAGGCAAAACGTTTTAATTACAATTTGGTCCCCTCGAATATCAATTACATAACAATCCAACTGCCACGCATAAAAGAAAAAGGGAAAATAATTCGAAAAAAGAAGAAAATGATTTCTCATTTTCTTCCTTTTACACGTCAGTAAAACCATGCCAACATGGATATTGCCTTTGACTTTTGGACCATTTAGTAATACATCGAACATTGCAGGGACTAATGTGTTATTGTTTTAATTGCGGGGATTAATATGTAATAGGGCACTTTTGCAGGGAGTCCATATGAAATTTGCCCTTGAAATTAAAGCTCGTGAACAAGTTCTCATGAGCGGCTAAATCAAATTAATCTCGACAAAAATATTAACTTATTATTGTTATTTAAAAGTACTGCTACATTAATAAACTTTAAATACTAATATGTCACTTCATTTTATGAAACAAAATATATACGGGCATGAAAACGTTATCATATGAATGTATTTACTTATATGCTTGCAAGTTGCTTACGATCAGTCGAGTTTTTTTTACCATAATGCTCGACGTTAGCTCAAAACTGAGTCAAGCTTGCTCACAATCAAGATCGCGTTCACGAATCTCGAGCTCAAGCCGAGCTTTCTCACGAATAGTTTGATTCGTTTACACTTTAATCTCATCTTATTACTTCTCAATAATTCTTCGGGTGATATAATGCATCCCACGGTTTCTATTTAGCAGTTTTTACTAATTAGGTCATACTTAAGAAGAATTAATGAAAAAGTAAAAAATCTTATTTTACAACCTGACCCGTTGAAGTAAATTTACAAAGAGAAAACTCTCAGATATAAAATTAGTTTTTTTTTCTACGTTTGCAAGAAGAAAGAGCCATCAAGAAAAGAAAAAAAAAAAAAAGTACTTCCCGTGTGCAGATTTGTTGTTTATCGCAATTAATGTTTTTGAAAATTAAATTTCCAATTCGTGAACCGTTGGAGTAGACTGATGTTTTGAGAGTAGATTTCTAACAGACCATGGTAAACGTTGATCGGAGTGGTCGTTAGAGGCATTGGGTATATGATGTTAAACAGTGGGCTATTTTTCAACCCGTTCTCTTTTTCTCAATTTTTATCTCATCTCTCGTCTTCGTAAATCTATCCTAAGTGAACTTATTAAACCTTTATGATTAATGATGTGAATTTGAGATATCTAGAATCTGATGTTAAATCTAGCTACCTGTCATTAAATGTGTATGGTACAATGTGTTGAAGCATGGAACAAATATACATAGAGGTAGTAGTTCATCACAAGAGTACATTCATGGTTCAAAGATGGATTTATAATATCTTCATACGTTACATGCAACATGTTTTATTGATTTGTGTTAGACCTCCTCGATGTGTTAATTAATAAATATATATGTGAGTTCGTCCTAAGGTTGTCAAAATCTCTTAACTTATGATTGATATTTGATAATGATTGTTAATAATATTATTAAGTGTGTGGCAACTTGCTTGTTCTAGTCAGAATGTTGAAGTGCAACGAGGATTTGTGGGCATAAATTTTGTTGTTCATGTCCTTTTTTTCTTTCATTTATGATAAAGATGAAAGAATGAGTTGAATAAATGTTAGTCCATAATTGAATTAGTGTGAGATGATCTTGATTATTCTGATGTTAGCAAGTTGTTTTTTTAGCTACACGTTGGTGGGAATAAAATAACCATTCGAAGATGAAATGTTTTAATTTGTAAAACTCAAGCAAAAACCTTCTCCTTGAAAATAATGGAATGACTACACAAATTAACTTACTGACTTATTTAGTATATTTTCCTAATTTTAAGAAAGATGCAAGACATGGTTCAAAAGTTAATTAAATAGATGAACGATTGAAAATAAAGAATTGATGTAGGGTAAAACTTGATTAGTCAAACAGTCTAGATCTCGGCCACAGAAATGTCCGCCTGGAGCTTAGGAATGGTTCGTTAGTTCATCAAGGTTCAGTCAAAGACCTTTAAGTCTAGTGGTTCGGCTATAGGTTACAGTCCGTCTTCAGGAAAGGAGTCTCTCAGGAAGTTGGTCCTTTCAACAGCAATGGTCCATCTATCTTGAAGGTCCGACTTCGAGTAAGGGTCCGTCACTTGAACACTTGGGTGGATAATATGTAATCAAGAGGAGAAGGGGTTAGACCCTTTTGGGCCGGTTTGCCTAAGACAAACCGGACTCGGACTCAACGAGTTAAGAGGTTGTTCAAGCTGGGGCTCGGACCTCAAAACCTAGAGAGTGGAATATTGAGAAGTATTTGCTTATCATTATGAGGAATAATGCCCTCCTATTTATAGTGGTGAGCTCTGGGGACAGGCCTCTAACATCCCGGAGTTTGGTCGGGAGGCGCGCGTTTATGCTACGCTCAGATAGATGACGTGTCTTAGTATGGCCCATCAGAGTCTTGTACCTCGAACTCTGTCCTGATGGCGGTCCATAAGAAGGAGAGTAGCCACTTTGTAAATCAATTCCGAGACTTGGATAGTGGGGGTCGGACCTAACCACTTCCTGTCTTGGTCTTCTCGGAGAGATGTATTGGTGACAAAATACTGGAAGTCGATCTTTGAGGGTTATGGCGACGGACACCATGGTGACGACGGACTCTTTCTTTGAGGGATACTTCGAATCATCTAGATTGTCCCTAGATCGTCTTGAGTTGTGAGTTCTGCGGACTTAAAGGTACATATCAAGACTGATTAAAAGGATGGATATGTGTCTCTATCAATTATACACACAAGAAATATGAGCTTCAACATTTAACATATGTTGCTAGGTAAGCATTCACATGAGATGAGACGAAAGTCGATTCGATACTGCTACGGTAAGCACACAACAGAGCTAAGGCGAAACTAGCGTGGACGTATGTTGTTACAATGAGCATACACATGAAAACTTGGTCAAAATCAGTATCAATGTGTTTAACATATGTTGCTTCATTAAGCATACACGTATAACAAACATGGCAAAAGTTTATAACCTAAACACCTTAAGAAAGATGTTTAAAGTGATACAACTAAAGTCAAGAAAACAGCTTGAATCAAGTGAATAAGAAAGACACTACAAAATAACTCCCAATTAGTCCCCAAACACGACTCGATTGGCGGATTAAAAACCCGTAAGTAAAGTTGGCGACGAAATGAAATGGACGTCTCTAACTCTAGCGACGACAAGTCAAAGGAGATGGAGACACCATAGTGGCGATGAATCAATTTTCCATCCCTATCGAGGGTTTTCTTTTTTTTCTTTCATTTTAATTTACAATTTCTATATTTCAATATCAGCGGCGGATTGCCTCGGTCAGTTGCTAATTAGCGACGGTTTGTTAAATCATAATTTAAAAAAAAAATTCATGTATTAATTTCCACCATATTTAATTTACAATAATATAATAATAAAATTTCCCAAATATGCACTAATAAAATATTATACCTAAAATTGCATTGTTCATAAATATTTGTAAATAAAATAGTATCCTACATAAATATTACTCCCTCTGTCCTAAAACAAATGTCACATTTTGACTTTTTCCAGTTAACATTTTTCAACTTTGACTCCGATTTAATCTTAAACCGTTAATGTAAAATGTTTAATTAAATTATATAATTAAACTTTAGGAAGTAAAAAATAAATAAAAATGTGTTCAACAAAAGTTTAAATAATTTAGGGGTCTCCTTGTCTGATACTTGGACCCCCACAAGAGGTATCAGACAAGGAGACCCCTTGCCCCCCTACATTTTCATACTTGTCAGGAACTCCTTGTCCACCTTATTCATAAAAAATCAGAAGAAAAGCTTTTCACTCCAGTAAAAATTGTCTCCTCAGGCCCACATATTCCAATACTCTGTTTTGCTGATGATTGCCTCATTTTCAGTAAGGCAGATCAAAAATCAGTTGACACCATATCTGAAATTCTGGAAGAATATGCTTTAGCATCAGGACAAAATGTTTGTTGGGAAAAGAGCAGAATAATTTTTTCTGCTAATACCCCAATAAACAAGAAACAACAAATTACTGAATTTTTGGGAGTGATCCCGAATAAACGTCATGACAAATACCTAGGTCTACCTTTCCTGATGGGACACAAAAAAAGAAATCTGTTTGACCAAATGATTAATCGAACTATGAATAAGATTAACATCTGGTACAATCAGTATCTCTCTTATGCAGGTAGACTTGTATTAATACAAGCAGTAACAAATGTTATCCCAGCTACTGCATGTCAATAACAAAAATTCCAAGTACTGTTTTAGATAATCTAAGGTGTATAGGACGTAGCGTAGTTAACTGCCTACAAGACATTTCCTCTGGAATGAAAAAAAAAACAGGCAAAGCTAGAGAAAAAGTTAACTGGTCACAAGTTTGTCGTCCAAAAAAAACTTGGAGGTTTGGGTATTAGGAATTTGCATATTCTAAACAATGCTTTCCTTTCAAAACACATGTGGAAACTCTCTTTTCAGACAAATACCTTATAGTATTCTGTCTATAAGAATAAGTATTTCCCTAATACCCATTTCCTTCAAGCAGATGCTAAATCAGGCCATAGCTGGTTCTGAAGAAACATAATAAAACTTCAGGAAATTTTTAAAAAGGGTCTCCTTCACATAGTTGGAAATGGAGATAACACTAATTTTTGGGAAGATCACTGGATCCCAGGGAAAATTTTAGCCAGCTATACCTCGCAAGACTTATCAGATAATGCTAGAGCTCCTGCAAAAGTGGCAAGCTTTCTTACAAATAACACTTGGGATCTTGGTAAACTTCTTGAAAATTTACCAGCTGAAATTGTACTTGAAATCCTTGGAATTCTAGTACAAGATCAAAACACTGAAGACTCTTTAGTCTGGCAACACTCTGATCATGGGAAATTTTATGTTAAATATGCTTATCATTTCCTTTTAAACTTAAAGGAATCACCAATTTTTCCAACTTTCCCTTGGTCGAAAATCTGGGCTTTGAATCTTCAACCACGGATAAAAAAATTTTGTTGGCTTATCACACTCGATAGACTTCCCACAGCTGTTAGACTGCAAAAGCAAGGGATAATCCCTTCGAATATTTGTTCTTTTTGCAAGAAACACACTGAAACAACCCAACGCCGCTTTTTCAATTGTCCAACTACACTACAATTAACAAAGGTTTACACATAATTTCAAACACAACGTTCCATGAAATCCTTTTCCAGATGCCTACAAACACTGATTTACAACTTAAACTAATAATTTCCTCCTGGATAATCTGGAAAATGAGAAAGAACAAGATTTTCAATAATGAAAATCCCAGCAGATACATTTTTCACACACAAATGATAAATATGCTCAAAGAGCACTAGATTTGTTGTAAACAAAAAAATCAAAAAGAAAAAACACCACTTATTTGCAAATGGAAACCTTCTGCAAGTCCCTATACTCTGAACATAGATGGCTCTTGTCTGACTAATGGTCATGCGGGAACTGGAGCTATTATCAGAAATAAACATGGAAATTTTGTGAAAGCTAGTGCCAGTTTTTTAGGCATAACAGACCACAACACAGCAGAATTATTGGCCCTTAAAAATGGTCTAAAATTATGCAAGATGGACCAAATAAATTTTGTTTATGTCAAACTGATTCAAAATTTCTTCTATCTTGTATAAACAGGCAGGATGCAACTACTCCACACCAACAAATCATCCTTGAAGAAATTAACAGAATGGTAGAAACCATGGTGCAAGTGAAGATATCTTTTGTCTATCGAGAAGAAAATATGGTAGCAGATTGCCTAGCAAAAGAAGCTAGTGGAAGAACTTTTGGAAGTAATGCCCAAGAAGGCACATTTTGTAATAACTTAGCTTGCCTTAATTTTATTTACGATATTTGCCATGCGTGGCTTTCGGATGTATTAGCTAAAGACTCATGTAGCTTTATTAGACTTATCTAAATATTAATGAATTTCCCTTTTCAAAAAAAAAAAAGTTTAAATAATTGACATTCACATCGTAGATGGTCAACTAGAATCCGGGTGAGGGGCTATATGCAGTTGGTATACCTAGACCAATCATTTTGAAAGTTGCCTCGTGCAAGTTCCCGTTATCTGTAGCAGGTCTTTATACTCCAACGACCTGTAGGCGAGTTACATTATTCTGTGAAGCCCTGCTCCCATTTTGCTCTCATTCTTCTTCTTCAAAGCGAATTCTGCGAACAAGCAATACTATAAAAAATGTATCTACGCGAACTCGCGCAAGCAAGTCCCCTAAATCCCAAACAAGTCTCTTCCTCCTTGCCAAAAAACTAGAGACAACCAAGTTGTTTAATTGCTTGTACAGTACTACTAGGAGCTTAACAAACTTGTGCCTCTTATCAACCAAACAAGTTTAATGATGAAATCAAGCAGCTTACTTTAAACTTGCTAAGTAGTAATAATAATACGTGTCAAGAAATAAAAAGGCATATTAAATGAATGTTAGCTAGAGATGAAACGAAATGACCAAAACAAGGTAACTAATACCAATATGTCGATGAAGAACCAACAAAAATATGCCATTAATATCGATTGATCATAACCATGTTGATTGTTGAAGATCTACACACTCAACATACACTCAAAATAGCACGACATGACGCACTTGTTCAGGTTTAGCCAAACCAGGCTTGATAAATTCGTGGCCGGCAATGCCCAAGTTTGGTCACTCACCAAACATTTACGTTCTTATCCCCTGGCCAAATATTACAATACTACTACTTCATTTCATTTAATAATAAAACCAACGTTATATTATCTTCATCATGAAAATTGAAAATGACCTCTTCACCAACCAAAATCTACATAATGATCGATCGTCCACTATACAATACGATAAAATTGTGGGTGCGGACCACATGGTTGTATGGTAATGTAAAATTGGACCCTCGTAGTACCCCTCAATGTTCAATATGGGCCCCAATATAAGGATTGAGGACCATTACTACAGTGAGGACTATACAACCGGTGAAAATATACTGCTACAAAGCCGAAGCATGGACGAATATACTCGTAAACGGTTTATTAAATTATTTCGCACATAATTCGTGATTTAAAATGTTTACTTGTTTATTTTAATTTGCTTTATTACAACTAACCCAAAGTAACATCGAGAACTTAGTCCTCCTGTCCTTTGATTGTGAAATGTATGTACTGCTGTCAGTTTGGGAGTTAGTTTATTAATCGAGTAGCTTAATGAGTTAAATTATCAGAACATGATTTTATTAGTTCTCTATTATCAACTGAAAATTTTACTACTGTGTCTGTATTAGTTATCTCTTTAAATGAACATTCTATTTGAGGGTTTATCCGAGGTTACTAGCATTTTAAAAAATCCAAGGGAGATGGATAATATTAAACGATTTTGTGCTTTAAGATTTTAGTAGATGTAACAATAGGGGTGAAGAGAATATAAATTACTCTATCTCTAAAGTTCTAAAAGAACGCTTGAAAAGAAAAGGTGATTTCGCAACGACTCGCTTACAGATGATCATTCTTACAGAGTTACAGTTGTTTTCTTCTTAAAATGAAATAAAAACACTTGCTTCACTTATTTATACTATACTATACTATTGCTTAATTAATTTAAACTTCCCAATAGTACTAATTAAAGGAGGGAACCACGCCAAATATCTCGTCATCGATGAAATTATCAGCCCCGAACAGCCGGTCGATGTTCTTGGATTCGGTTTTTGTATCGGTTCGTTTCGCGAACCGGCCTTTAATTCTAGGCCGGATTTCCGCGTAAGCTTTCCTGGAAGCATAACGAACCGTTTTCTGGTACTTCCGATTCTTCCTCTTCTCCCTGTACCTCAACACCCTCGCTTCTCTATCCAATCCCATTTGCGACACTTGCTTCATAACCGCATTCGGAACCGTAATCGGAATCGTAACCGGCTCTTTAACGTAACTGTACGAAATCTCCGAAAATGCACTGCAGTCTGGAACAACTCCCACGTCAATCGAAGATGAAACCTGAAATTGAGCTTAATTGATCAGACTTGATGCTTAATTGAGTTTGAAACGATGAAATTTCCAGGTAAAGTAATGATTACATTGAGAGATGGAGTATTGTAGTTGCTGCTTTTGTTGTACGAGCTCATGTTGAAATCGATCTCATCATGAGTAAACATCGTCGTTTTGGTAGACGCTTGAACAGGAACGACGCAATCATTATTATACTGCGATGCAATTCCAGAGCTTTCAAATTCGAGAAACTGATCGGAGTCGTTCAACAAAAACTCATCCACCTGGAATTTAGATCCACCGAAGCTCGGATCTGGTAAAATCCAGGGATCATCGAAGACGTAGTCCTCCAATTTCACTTCAGAAGGCGGAATTGTGGCGGATTTGATTAAAAGAGCTTCGGCGGAGTCGAAGAACGGCACGATTGAGATCCGTTCGTGGCGGCGGGCGAGGGGATTCGCGGCGTGGATGTCGCGGTCGCAGGTGAGGCAGAGAGAGGCGGCGTCAGCTTTGCAGGTGACGGCGGCCGGTGAATGCTCGCAGACTTCGCAGAGCCAGACTTTGGCGTGTTTGTGAGATGGAAAATGGTGTTTGGCGTCACAGGACATGCACATGGAAGCGGAGTGGTTGCGGCAGAAGAGTAGCGCCGCCGTGGAGTGGCAGCAGTCGCAAGGCTTTGCCAACGGGTTCCAGTAGTTGTTCCGGTCGGTGTTCTGGAGATGTGTTGTTGTCATTGAGAAATGGAAGGGGAGGGAGGGTGTATGAAGGGGAGGGGTTTCCGATTTGTGAGAAATGGGGTTGAATTAGGATAGGAGGGGGAGATATAGGTGTAGGGCGAATTAATGCAGAATTTGACTTTTGTAACCTAAGTACTACGTAAATGTATTAGCTTTCCTAATTTAGACTACATTAGATTTCAAGTCTATGGAGATACGATGTTATAGAAATACTAAAAAGATGGATGGGTATTATAGTTATATTCAAAAATATTAACGGATTTTACTAAAAACATCGGTGATATACATTTCATAAAAAATAATATAAAATGTTTACTTATAAAACATTATTGATACGAATTAATCGATGATTTGTAGAATAAAATAAATATATGTGAAATACTTCGAGTTATTTTGAAGATTGTTTTGGTATTTGTGAATTAGAATAATGCATAAAATCCGAAAAAACTTGAATTTAAAGAAATCGATCTGAAGATAATTTGTGGAAACGTGGGAATTTTACGGTAGCTATATGAATTGTGTAGATATGATATTGAATCTATGATATGATATGCGAGAACCTATGATAGATTCTCCCCTTTGAATATTGGTGTACTTATTCAACACAATAATCTTCTGCATTCTGAGAAAAGTTATTACATTTGAAACTGCTTAATCGTTTTTCTTGAGTTTATTAATTACTATAACGATAATAGTAAATAATTTAATAAAATCATATAATATAAATTTAAATACTAAATTTTCATTATATAATTTTAATAATTTATTTATTAATATCGTTTAAGAGTAAATTGTGGTCAAATGCAGAGACAGTTGACCGCAGAATAGTAAAATGTAACACTTTTTCTGAAATGGAGGGAGTAATATGTAAATTGATCTCTTGTAACGATCCGGAACACTAATGGGTCGAGCGTCGCCCCTTTGGGCCTTGATTACTCATAATGATTTCTCGGGTGATATCTTTGCCTAATGTACCAACATATGTCTTTTATCACAAGACTTTCTCACTGGGTATGCAACCGAGACTTCAGGTTGGTCATCAATCCTAAGATTGCTCCAGAGCAAGCACGCTTAACTCTGGAGTTCTCAAAAGTGGATTCCCGACAAGAAAGGTGCACCTTGATGGTATGAGTAGCGTTCTCGATCCCTTTAAGTTCTTTGGACTTGACTTAAAACTTTGCGGCGTTACATTCACCACCTCTTGAATTGTGCGACGTCCCCGCCGCACCATGGTCCGCCCAACCGTCCACCCTTGTGGGTTTTGGGTTGGCACGGCTCTTATACCATTTGTAACGATCCAAACCACAAATGAGCCGAACCCCGACCCTTAGGACCGGCGCGGTTACTCATGGGCAGCTCTCCGGGTGATATGCTGGCCCACTGTACCTATTAATACATAAATATGTCCAATCCGTCATAGACGCTTTTGGAACGAATCCTAAGGCATCCCAAGTTGTCCACGAGTTCGGGATCTTATAGTCCGACCCGGAGCCTCTGCAGATCCAACCTACCCGGGTGGAAAGCAACAGGAGGGCCCTAGGACAGTGGGTCCGACCCTGACGAAGGTCCGTAACCTTACAGTCCGACCCGGATACCCGTCCGGACTCAGCACAACAACCTCATAAGCAACCAAGTAAACTGGCACTTGAGAGCATCGAGATCCGAATCACACGTCCCGGACCGCCTCCTTCGGACAGTATATGGACATGGAAACCCCCAGTCCAACCTAGTACGGTCCGGACCTACCTCCTCGGATCTCATGCATGGCAGACTGCAAAAGGTCTCCAAACTCTCACAATAATGACTAATCTACCCCCGAAAGCACAAAAGGGAATGGGTTAGGGAGTCATTAATGGGCCATGGGCATATTGAGGCATTGTTGGCTCAATCTGAGCCTGACACTTGGCACGATCTGGTGGAACCCTCCCAATTGGGGAGAAATCTATATATATGGCACACACTCCCATGATAACGGTAAGCAATAATCACTTCTGAACCCTGACTCTTATACCGAGCAGATTCTCATTCTCTCACAAGTAAAGTCTCCATCCGGTTTGACATCACGCAAATCGGGTATAAGGTTCTAACCCCTCCCCCCTCTTAGCTACCTGTGCAGGTCCTCACGTGTCACTTCTTACCAGTACAGCGGTTCTTACAGGCTTCTGCTCCTTGGCCCTTACGAGCTAGGCACTTAAGGTACTCAGTGTGAAGGAAAGCAAAAGAAATTCATTAAGTGGTTTGGGAACTTATACCCTCAACATTTTGGAGCCATCTGTGGGAATCTTTAGAAAAAGTTCTGTTCTCTTCAATAATGGCAAGAACAAGAAGGTCTGTAAGGACCAACGCTACTGCAATCGACACGCCCGCCCCAAGACAAAGAGGCAGACCTCCCACTAGGAGGGGAAGAGTGGCGAGAACCACTTCAAGAAACACAGTGGACTATCCAAGTGATGGTCACACCGCTAATCTCTCTTCAGAGGAGGAAAGAGCCGCTGATCCACCAATAAGGACCCAAGTACTCGCGGTTGAAGGACAGGTTCCTCCGTCAGGAACGCATGGTCCTCCTCCAGGGAGAAACTTCACTCTCCCTAACAGGCAGATTATTCGCCCCAGTGAGTTTGGAATGAGTGAAAATCAGTTTGGCCTCTTACTCACCACTATCCAAGGGTGCTTTGGATCAAACAACCTCCGGCCAACTCAACCCACTCCTCCTTTGGCAATTCCGAGACAAGCTGAACCCGCACAATCAAGGAACGAGCATCGTCCAATCTAACAAAGGTTAGGGGAACCAGCCCAGCCAGAGGATGTAAGGAACCTTCTGAATAGGAGAGTCGTTGCTTCTCACGAACACCGAGAAAGAAGCCCGGCAAGACCACAAGCAAATGAAGCTGGAACTAGCCAACGTGAGGCTCTTCAGCACGGACCGAGAGACCATGTGGCAGAGAGAATCTCGATAGTCCTCGTTGATGATCTTCCTCCAGATGTGGCAATCAACCCAAGGACGGGCGAGAGGCTAAATGCCGAGCAGATCTATGTCCAGCAGAAAGCCTTGGAGACTCCAATTGCTACTTTGAGCAGAATGGTGAAGGCACATGAGAAGGTGACTCTTAGAGCTCCCAATCCCTTATGTGATGGGATAAGAAGGGAAAGAAAGCGCCCCGACTCCACTATCCAAAATCTTGAGCACTATTATGGGTTACTTGTCATGTGGGCACCTTACTAGGTATGAAAGCAAGATGGAGACCAACGGCCTGAATGACAACATAAAGGCTCTTAACTTCTCCAGTACTCTCTTTGGAGAAGCAATGGATTAGTGGACCTCCTTGCCCAATGGTTCCATCAAGTCCTATGCGGATATCGCTTCTCTCTTCCTCAAAAGGTTCGAGAAAGCAAAGAAGATGAAGAGATCGTGGAGCACCTGGCAGGAGTAATCCAGAAAGAGCACGAGGATCTTAGGACCTTCCTTGACCGCTTCAATGCAGAAGTGCGCCAGGTCGAGCCTCACAACATCAAAGAACGGGTCCGACACCTATATGCTAACACTTACAACGAAGATCTCAGAAGAAAGCTTTCAAATGAGAAATTATGACCAAAAAATACTTGGAAGACATCTGAGAAGGAGTCTTGTATGGGGGGGGGGGGGGGGAAGAGAGATCAAGATTAAGGACGACAAGAAGCACGAATTACACCTTTTTTCTGCTTACAAGGGACGGATTGGACCGAGAAACAAACTGTCTTCTCCACTTTCAACTATAGTTCCACAACTATCTTCTACTAAGATACTTGGAAACTAGGGGGACATATGTTAATACAGAAATATGTCCAATCCGTCATAGACGCATTTGGAACGAATCCTAAGGCATCCCAAGTTGTCCACGAGTTCGAGATCTTATAGTCCGACCCGGAGACTCTGCAGATCCGACCCAGCAGAGGAGGAGGGAGAGGGTGGGGTGGGTCACGGCGAAGGTCTGTAACCTTCTGATTCAACCGGATACCCGTCCGGACACAACACAACAATCATAAGCAACCAAGTAAATTGGCACTTGACAGCATAGAGATCCGAATCACACGTCCCAGACCGCCTCCTTCTTACAGTATATGGACTGGAAACCCTCAGTCCAACATAGTACGGTCCGGACCTACCTCCTCAGATCTCATGTATGGCAGACTGCAAAAGTTCTACAAACTCTCACATTAATGACTAATCTACCCCCGAAAGCCCAAAAGGGAATGGGTTAGAGAGTCATTAATGGGCCATGGGCCTATTGATGCATTGTTGGCTCAATCTGAGCCTGACACTTGGCACGATCTGGTGGAACTCCCATGATAACGGTAAGCAATAATCACTTCTGAACCCTGACTCTTATGCCGAGCAGATTCTCATTCTCTCGCAAGTAAAGTCTCCATCCGGTTTGACATCACGCAAACCGGGTATAAGGTTCTAACCCCCCCCCCCCCTCCTAGCTACCTGTGCAGGTCCTCACGTGTCGCTTCTTACCAGTACGGCGGTTCTTACAGGCTTCTGCTCCTTGGCCCTTACGAGCTAGGCACTTAGGGTACTCAGTGTGAAGGAAAGCAAGAGAAATTCATTAAGTGGTTGAGGGACTTATACCCTCAACAGTACCAACACATGTCCTTTACAGTACACTTTGTCCTCACTCATGCGCGAACCAGGATCCTATGCTACGACTATTGTATTCGTTGTATATCGTAGGCCCCTGGACATGTTGACTCTGTGCATTTGTGCGCTACACCGTGTCCCAAAGGAGTTGCAACGAAAATCTTCATGCAGTTTTCCTTGGTATCTTCTAGCTCGCTTCAGCAAGCCCTATGTGATCACACATAGCGAGCTCACTTGTTCTCGTGCGGTTTCGCCTTTTCTTGAATTATAAAGACTTTAATGAAGTCTTGAGACTTGAATCCTCTCCTTATATTCAAGGTGGAAACCCACTCCATCTACGACTTTGCTTCTTTAACCAGAAAACGCTTAAAGAAAATGTGTTTTTCCTACAAAATAAGAAATGTCCACTACGTAACAAAACTCGATAAAACATACTTATATGCAAAAACAAATTAGAAGTACAAAAAATAACAAGCTAAAATGCTGAAAAAGTTGTGCATCATCAACGTGCTTTAGCTCACACTACTAAATTTTTCAATTTCCATTTCAATGAAACTTTTTTACCATCGACTAATAAAAAGGCTGACATTGAGCAGCTTCTTTAACCAGCTAGCTGGAAAAAGAAGCTAGTCAATGTAGCTTTTTTTTTAAAGAAGAAGCTTCTTATCTTTTTCATTCCGAAAATATCCCTAACCTATATTAACCTAAATTAGAATAAAGAAAATAAGAAACCATCTTTTTGTAAACCGGAAGGTTATTAGAATTCTCAACTTATATTTTATATTGTTGGATCATTTATTATACATTTTGTGTACTTTTTTGCAACTAGCATAATGATTAATGTATCCGCACCTCTTTAAAATGCATACATGTAATACACATCAAATACTGATTTTTTTCATTACTAAGTTAAAATGCTCAACGATTATTTCTTTGAACTTCTGATAATTTTGATGATGTTATTAAAGTGGCGATGTAAAGTACATTAAATATATATTATAATTATTGGACAAAATATGATATATTATTATTTAAAAAACTATAGACTAATAATACGATAAGAAAGGTTAAAGACAAAAAAAATAAGAGTAATGTCCTTTTATGTCATTTTACAAAATACCAGCTAGCTTTTCAGTTAATTTGTTAAATACTTACATTTAAAACCAAATTACCAGATAAATTTGAATGTAGTTTCCAAATGGCTTTTCCATTTAAACATAGCCTTAGTCTAAATCTGACAATAAACATCATCAAGGAGTGATTGGCCAAGTCATGTGTAACTGTTCTGACCGGTTCTAGACTCTAAAGTATTATCCACGAGGAGTGCTGTAAGATTTTAATTTTTGATAGTAAGGTGAAACTATTGTGGTCTTTGGACAAAATGTCTGGGTTGGAAAGGGTAAAGATAAGATCACGGGATCAATTTTAACCTTTTTCCACTTGAAATAGAGGACACTTTAACTATGACGATAGAAGAGTTAATTTGTTGCTATCTCTTTTTATTTAATGGTTTTTTAATTCATTTTGTACACATTGAAGTTTATACTTAATCGGTTTCATGTACAATCTCTCCATTTTTATTGGTCAATCGTCTTACAATTAATTTGATTACGAATTAATTTTAAACTACAAATGTAAAATGTTCGATTAAATAATAGTATAATAAAACTTTAAGAACCGAAAAAATTCAAAGTGGAAATTTTGTGATGGTACGGAGAAATTTAAAAAAAATTATTTGTACAATTCAAGTTTGTGATTTCATTTGTTATAGTCTTCGTAGATTTATTTTTCTTAAAAAAATCAATACTAGTAACAAAAATTCTTCTAACGTACGGTCTTTAGAAATAATTATATCGTTAAGAAATTTATACTTGGACCCGAGTGAAGTTCAACCCGTTGTTTTATGGGTATTGTATATTAATTTTTTTATGATTAGACTCAAATCCTATATTCACCCTCACAATAACACGGGACCCAGCCCATTATCGCACTAAAGCGAGATCACGGGGACGTAGTCATGGAGGTGGTTTGCTCGATCACGAGGCGCACTAAATATGCAGTATCAGTATTGAATTGTGCTTTTGATAATACTTGAGTTTTGGAGTTGATGAATAGTAAGTCAACTTGAGTAGCATAATGTAGAGTAGAGAAATAAACACAAAAACTAAGACAAAATTTAACTCAAGCCGAGATTTCTCAACTCAAATCGATAGTGAAATGTGTGGTTAGGAGTCTCATGTTTATCTTACTTTGTTTTAGGATTATAATATTTGTTGCTTTAGTGGTCCAACTCTCATTTTACAGTCTTATCACTCCTATTTTTGTTGAAGGATGGTCAATTAGATAACAAAAACAAGCATAACATCTTTAACTACAACATTTTATGTTTAATTTCAATTTTTAAATATCATGTACTCCCTTTATGCCTTCTCATTTGTCCAGTTTGCACTAATTCGCGGTCAACAAAAATTAACTTTGAACTTGAATAAATCTCAAACGATAATAGTAAATTTTCAATCGAAATACATAATGAAAGGTTAGACCTAAATTTTCATTATATATTTTAATTGAAGATTTTACTATTACCGTTTGAGTGTTATTTATGGTCAAAGATTATTTTTGTTGACCGTGAATTAGTGTAAAGTGGACAACTGGCATGGAATGGAAGGAGTATAATATAAATAACTTACTCATGTGATAGTCATTACATATTTAGTTAAATACATAATGTGTGTACTTAAACACGTGATGTAAGTATATTTATCAAAATCTAAATCACCTACTGCTTTTAATTATTTGTACAATAAGAAATTAAGAACCCACCATGTAATATTATTGAAGCTAATATATCTTTTTTTGTTTCTCACACATATATTCATTCTACGGGCAACTAACTCTTTTGAGCTTTGCCAGACAATTATTTCGGGATTCTAATGCAAACAGGGACATTTTATAATTTTACAAGGTAAAATACACGCTTGTGTGTTTCAAAAATCACAAGCATATGGTTGTAAGATACATGATTCAATAATCATTGTTGTTTTATCGTTATGACTTGTGCATATTGGAAAGTTGTTAAATGGCATATTGAGGAGGCAAAAGATGATTTGTGGCTCAGAAATCGCATGTTTGTTGCCTAATGAACTAGATTTGGACAAAGAGGGTTCATAAGGATGAGACTTAACCTAAATTTTCTGGACAAAAGAAGACTAACACAAATTAGGGATATACTCTGTTCCACTCCAATGCTCGCTGTGTATGGAGTATCGGCACTAAACACGCTTTGTCCGGCCCATACTCGGTTTTAATGTATATAATTTCTCTTCTAATAGTACTCTATATGTTAGGAATATTTGTTTAGATTTTAATCAGTAAACATTAATAACTTATCTTAGCTCAGAAAGATAACTAGTAATCTTAGTTCATTTAAACATTGTAAAGGAAGCTTACTGAGTATGTTAGTCTACCAAATCTTGTATAGGATGTTAGGTCTGAATGTAATTTTTATATTTTTGAAGAAGACCAAGAAAGAATCATCCAGCAGAAGAACTCTTTTTTTGAAGATCAGAAGACTGCACAAGATTGCTGAAGACTAAGGATAAAAGTGTCCTCAGATACCTTGAAGAAACTAAGTGTCCTCACAATTCCGTTGACACTACAAGACAAAATTTGATACAGTGCATTTATTACGCAGACAGAGATGTCTGAGCAAAAAGAGAAAATCTCTGTAAAGATACAAAGCTCACTGCCGTACCAAGTTCAGATATCTTTAGTTTGAATTTAATTGAGTTTAACGGAAAGTAATTCAAACGGCCTGATTTTCAACTATAAATATCACCACTTAGAATGCTTGAATACGCACATAACTTACACCTTAGACAGAACTTCAATTGCGATATACTCTCAAGCATACAAGCCTTCTACCTAATTATTCTCTAGCTTACTGTTGCGACTAAAGCTCTTGAATTCTAAGTAGCACGAAAGTTCTAAGTGTCCTGATCCTTAACAAGAATTGCATATTGTGAAGGAGTTGAATCCAGAAGATATAGTTGCGACGTATATCTGTGATTCATTCTTTTGAATAACATCAAGACTTGGGTTAGTAAAAAACAAGTTACCATACATTGAAAAGTGTATTAAGTAATCTTGATTCTACAGAGCACACATACATAACTGTAGAAGTTATTAAGAGCTTGCTCACCTGACAAACTACCTTAACCAAAACACCACTTTGGCGTTGAGCATAGGAAGTACTTAGTTTGGGAAACTAAGGAACAACTCAAAGATTACTGAGTAGAGGAAGTACTTGGTTGAGAAAACCAGGGAACAACTCAGGGGGAACACTTGGTTGGGAACCTAGTATTAAAGGGATCAAGAGATAGGATTTTGTAAGGAGAACTCATAATCTTATCTTAGTGAATTCAAGTCCTGAGAAAGGGCGAGTGGATTAGTTGAGGAATTACGCCATCCTCAGATACGACTATAAAAGCTTTGTGTTATTTACTTACTGCACTTACTTTCTGTATTGTTTATATCTTGTTGAGTATTTATACACTTATAGCTTGCTGAGCACGTGCACTTATCAGAAAGACTTCCGCTCTCTAAGATTAAGTATCAGATACCTTCACAAGTATTTGAGAAACTGTTTTATCGTCAAAAGTTTTCCCTCTAGTCTTTTACTTTGTCGTTATCTGGACCAACACTATAATAGTACACTATCTGAAATCTTCATAATCCGAAAGGTAACCACGCGATTTGAAGAAGATTACAACCCAAATAGCCCAAGTATTTTTACCGCGGTACGCCTCTTTGGCAATAGTTCTAATACCTTTTAGTGGGTATATTTATCAACCCGAGACTAATATTGCCCTATAAGCGATATTGCATTATCGAACAAAGGACCATGGACTGAACCGATAATGAGTGAAGCCGATGTATGGGACACGTCATTAAAAAGTACAATGGAGAGTTGGAGACAATATCCTAAAATTTTCGAAATGAGGTACACATTTCCTACTCATCAACCCCTATATACGATAAACCCGAACCCCAAAAGTTCGAACATCATGTTTGACGATTGGATTTGATTCTGACTTGTCTAGGGCAACCCTGCGACGGGACTTGCCCTTTATCATTTCGTAGATATATACTCCATATATACTCTCTCCGTCCCACGCCAGTTGTCTAGTTATACTTTTTCGGAGTCAATAAAATCGAACTTTGACAACGAGTTAATTTCAAACTGTAATGTTAAAATATACTACCTCCGTTGCAAATTAAATTACCCGCGGGCCCGGACACAAGTTTTAAGAGAAAAGTGAATAAAGTAGGAGGAGTAAGTCTCTGGAGAGACGGTGTTATAGAAAGACTAAAAAAGACGGACAAACATTACCGTTGTCTCCAAAAACATCACAGGTTTTACTAAGACATTGGTGATATACATTACATAAAAAATAATATAAAATGATCATATATAAAACATTATTGATATTGTTTAAAACATTTCACATATACTTAAGAACATCAATTACCAAATCTCTCACTAATACACGTCTCTTTCAAGACTTTGCGAAGTAGAAGATATGATTATAATAATAAATAGATTGAATAAAGTAAGATACATATAGTGAATAAAATATGAGAGCGATAGAATAAAGTAAAATAGAGGTTTTCCATTAAATTGATGTGAGTTTGAAATTAATACGTTTCAAAATTGAATGTGGCAAGTTGAATTTATGAAGGATATAATTTAATTATATAATGAAAAGAGAAAAAATTTACGATGCCATATTAAGACGGGCTGCATTGCAGCCTGTCACCAAGCCACGGCGCGCCAATGGTGCGTCGTCAGGCCTGCACCCTGCCCCGCGTCATGTCATGCCAGTTTGTTTTCATTTTTTTTTTTTTTGAATTTTCGTTTTGTCCCCTCTTTAAACGTATATATCTTGAAAAATAAAAATGTAAAAAATAAATAAAAATCACCAACGACTTTGTTTTTCCAATATCTATAAATAGACACCACTCTTGACTATATTTGGATCATCTCATCCCGAACTCCTTCTCCTTTTTCTTATAATTTGAACTTAATAAATTGTAAAACGAGTTATATAAATGTAATTTCATTAATTTTAACTTCTAAACACTCTTATAATATGGTAAACATGTAAAAAGAATTAAAAAAATAAAAATAATAATAATTCTACGACGTCGTTACGACACGTCAACAATGCAACAGAAGCACGTTATGGTGCACCGTCAACCGTCGACGATGCGTCAGGCGTCAGCCGTGCAGGTGGTCTAACCAATGGGTATGATGAAAAAAAATGTCAAGCCGCAATGGGATAGGAGGACCAGTAAATATTGGATTATTTATATTCACCCAAGACAAGGACCCATCAACCAACCAAAATCAAGATAAAGATCCGCTCACACAAAACGATAGATTGTGGAGGTGGACGGTGGACCCACAGTATTTAATTACCATTATCTTTCCAAATAAATAAAGTAAGCTTTGCCACCAAAACCAGGTAACTTACCAAAATTAATAATTGACCAACGAACTTACGAAAAAGCCCTTGAGCTAAAAAAATTACTTGGGCTTTTCATCGCAGATTATCATCAATTCATCATACAAATCATTTTCACGGTTGCATTTCTCTTCGATTAACTACTAGTACTACTTGCTCTAATTATTCCTTTAGCTATATATATATATATATATCATTCCAGTACTAATTAAAACGAGGGAACCACGCCACATCTCTCATCGTGGATGAAATTAACCAGACCGCTTCCGAACATCCGATCGACATTCTCAGATTCAGTTTTACTATCGGTCCGTTTCGCGAACCGGCCTTTCACTCTGGGCCGGGTTTCCGCATATGCTTTTCTGGAAGCGTAACGAACCGTTTTCTCAAACTTCCTATTCTTTCTCTTCTCCCTGTACCTCAAAACCCTTGCTTCTCTATCCATTCCGATTTGTGACACTTGGTTCAGATCCAGATTCGGAATTGTGATCGGATCTTTCACAAAATTGTACGAAATATCCGAAAATGCACCGCCATCCGGAACAACGCCTACCTCAATCGAAGACGATGAAACCTGAAATTTGAAATCGAGCTCGTTTGATCACCTTCATTGATTATAATTATTGCTTAATTGCGTTTTAAATGATGACAGTTGTTGTGAAGTGCTTACACTGAGAGATGGAGTAGTGTAGGTGGTATTGTTGTTGTAGGAGCTGATGTTTGATTTGGTGAAATCTATCTCGAATCGATTTTCCGACGAGTAATCCTGGCTGAATATCGTCGATTTCGTGGAGGTTTGAACCGGAACAACACTATCATTATACGGTTGCTGCGCTGAAATTCCATTCCCAAAATTTTCAAAATCGAGAAACTGATCGGAATCGGTGAAGAAAAAATCCATAGACTTAAGCTCCGGGTTCTCCGCCGGGTATTTGGATCCACCAAAACTCGGATCCGATATAATCCACGGATCCTCGGATACATAACCTTCCAATTTTGCCTCCGAAGAAGGAAACTCATGGCTTACTTCAGCCGATTTGATGAGAACAGACTCCGCGGTGTCGAAAAACGGCACGACGGCGATCCGCTCGTGACGGCGTGCCAGGGGGTTAGCGGCGTGGATGTCACGGTCGCAGGTGAGGCAGAGAGAGGCAGCGTCAGCCTTACAGGTCACGGCGGCCGGAGAATGCTCACAGACTTCGCATAGCCACACCCTCGCGTGTTTGTCACGCGCCGAATGGACTTTCGCGTCACACGCCATACACATGAAGGCGGAGTCGGTACGGCAGAAGAGCAGCGCCGCCGAGGTGTGGCAGTAGTCACACGGCTTCGCCGCCGTGTTCCATGTCCTCGGCAAATACTTGCTCCGTTCCGTCACAACCTCAGTAGTTGTCATTAATTGTGAATTTGGGGGTTTGAGAAATGGGAGAGAGTTGAATAGTGATTAATTGGGTTGTAGGTGACAAGGCGAAAGTGGTGGTGAGTTTTGTGTGAGAAAGCCAGGTCATATAGGGAGAGAAAGAGTAGGAAATCTAATAATGGAAAAGTAGGATGGACACGTGGAAGGAGTATTGGCCATATGAATTGTTTTTATAGATTTTTCTTAGTCGAGTAAATAAATAAATAAATGTATTTGTCTGTGCCGACGTGGGGCCTACCTGCTGTGGGCTGGTTGTGATTGGATAAGATGATGAATTTATCATTACTATAACAGTGCGTTACAGGGAGTAAAAAGGTTTTTTCTTGATGGTGAAACTTTTTAAACTGGGTGAATTTGCCAAATTGGCATGGTGATGGGTGAAAAATGAAAATGTCTTGTTGTAAAGGGTAAGATCACGGGAATTCAACTTCATTTTCACCTTTATACGCTGCTAAAGAAGAACTTTAGTTTAGATTTTTTACATGATTGTACTAAATGTTTAATGGCTTCTCCGCGATTGAGGAGTTACATGGTCCCCTCCCCACATTGGTTACATTATGAACAAATCAAATTGATTTAGTTCGAAATTTGATCATACTGAAATCTGAATTTGACTCGATAATATAAAGTTCAACCGTTTGAATATTGATGAGTTATGGTTTGAAACTATGCGAATAAGTTTCATTCGAAAGCATCTTATCCGAGATTACCAGAATTAAATTTTACCTGAATTTATTAGATTGAGAATCAACTTGACACAAATTCTTCAGATCCATAATTATTCGAATTAAATTAAAACATTCCACTAATTTATAGTAATAATTTTATTTTTAATCAAAGAATTTACACCTCATCTATTAAATCAATCAAGTCGAAAACTAAAAGTGCACATGTCACCAAATATGTAGATATAACACCATGTTAGTGAGTTGTATATACTTTCAAGTAGAAGTTCGAGCAGTATTTTTAACAAGTTATTAGGCTAAGATGAGTTTGGGGAGGATTAGTAGGCTCTCTGGCACGAAACTTTAATTGGACAATTTAACTGATGAATACTAAAAATTGTTATTTATAATAGAGTTGAAATTTTATAGGTTTTTTAGGGTTGTTAGATCACTAGTTGTTGGAGTCTTAAAACTCACTCCTATCTCATATATGAGGTAAAAGCACAAAAAAAGTCACTAAAAAGTAACAATCTCAGGAAGCTCAAACTGGTGGGGTCCACACTAAAATCATGTTTGGGTGTAAATTAAATCCTTCATTTGGTATCTCCCGAAATTTTTTTGAAGGTATAAATTGATGGGTCATACATACTTATTTAGTGGTTTTACATTAAAAATAGGTTTCCTACATTTTTCTGACTAAAACTATCGTTCCCTAAATATAGTACTCCCTTTGTCACAGAAATAGCTTCTCATTTTGCCATTTTGGATGTCCCTAAATATAAGGCGCTCGCGCTTTCTAGATTTTTAAAATTTTAGCGCTCTTGCGCTCACACTTTCGATTTCGCTCTCGCTCGCGCTTTCACTATAGGTGATCTGGGTCCCAAACAAAACTTCCAATTTTCATTTCTGGCAATCATCCATCCAACTTTAACATTAAATATACTCAAAATTAAATCAGCTCACATTATTTTATCCAACTTCCAAATTTAAAAATCAATTTGAGGGACCCACTAGTACTATTTTATCCAAAATTAATATATACCTTATTTTCTCCACCCAAAAAGTAAACGGAAGGCTATTTCCGGGATGGAGGAAGTATAAAACATCATTTAGGATAGATTTTAGTAAAAATTTAAGCTTCCTACAACTATTGCTCTTAAGATGAGTGATGTGTGTAACAATTTTTAAGATGATTTGATTGGTTTTAAGGTTATTTGATTGGTTTAAAGTTGTTATAATAACACTACAAGAATAAGAGCTTTTAGAGACGGAATTTAGCGACGAATCGCTAGGCTTAGATACGAAAATTTATCTGTCTCTAAATTTAGAGACGGATAGATTTATCCGTCTCTAAATAGAGACGGATAAATCTATTTGTCTCTAATTAGAGACGCATAAATCTATTTGTCTCTAATTAGAGACGCATAAATCTATCCGTCTCTAAATTTGATTTATCCGTCTCTAATTCGTTGACAAAAAAATAATAAAAAATAAAAAACTTAAAATTTAGCGACGGATACCCTATACGTCGCTATTTAGGGGCGGAGTCTATCCGTCCCTAAATAGCGACAGATAGGGTATCCGTCGCTAAACTACGTATAAACCCTAATTTATATTTCACTCTCTTCCTCCCATCACTCACTAACCCTTCCTCTTCCTCTCTCCTTCTCTCCCACCACCACTCCACCAACCCACCACCTCCACCACCACTCCACCACCTCCACCCCACACTCGCCTTCCACCACCACTGCCTCTCACACCACTCCACCCGCCTCGTTCTCCACCACCACTCACATATCCGACCTTCCACCACCGCCTCTGCCCCACCACCACGCTCCCAGATCCACCACCACGAGATCCGTCCACCACCATCTCCGTCAAAGAAGAAGAAAATGACGCTCCGATCTCACTCTCTCCCACCACCACGAGATCTCTCCGTCCACCACCATCTCCGACCAGATCCGACATCATCCAAGATCCAACAAGATCCAGATCCAGATCTCGATTTTGTATATTTGTATTGGCCAAAATTCGCTCTTGTCAACTAGACTAGCGGATCGACCCATCAGGGCTACGGCCCAACCCACAATCCATTAATGAGTTCGCCTTAACTTCATACGTGAGTTGGACTCCAAAGGCCAGTTAGCAAGCCCACCTAGCTGAGTCATCCATGCAGCCAATCAGCCCTCATGCCACCTGACTAGCTCACACCTTGCCAACCCTCCAGCTGGTTGACAAGCTAGCTAGCTCACCTAGCTCGCCCAACCTTGCATGACTAACTCGCACAAGACCGATTGACACAGACTAACCAACTCCAGTAGCTTGAATGACTTAGTCCATCAGTAAGCAACCGACTTACGTCCACTCTCCTAACTACTTGAGACACGGTCTAATCCGTTCCAACGACCTTCCCGAGATTCGCGGGCAGACTCCAACGATGGGTGGGTTATATAGAGAAGGCTGAGGATATGTAGAGACCATCGCATTCTAACTGCAACAAACCCTAGCAATCAATCTCTCACGCCTCCATCTCTCTCAAGCTCTCTGATCAACATCAACCGTCATCTATCATCATCCACCATCGCTCATCACCATCCGTCATCAACCTTCAACCATCCGCCATAATCCATCTCTCTGACGACGGCTGACTAGCTCCTTCCGTAAGTCGGCTAGTCCACTGCCGGTGTTAAATCCACCACGTAGCAAACTCGACCAATGGATAAGTCGGCCGCCACCATCTCTCCCTTTCTATCTCTTTCATTTGATTTCTCCTTCTATAAGTCATCTAACTTTCGAGTCCCTTCGCCTTCCACACACCTGTCACTCGGAATCTCACGTCTCTGTTTGCTATTGTTGCCTTGCGGTTGTCGGTGCCCCCATCTCTCTAACCCTAATTTTGATTGTAGATTTACGAGCATCTGATTTGGCGTACCGTGGGGCCCGGCTATCAAGAAAGGTAATCGATGAGCGACCGCGACGCTAAGAAATCCATCATGGCCTTTTCAGACGAATACGTTTTGGAAGAGGTAGAGGTGGGCGTCGTCACTCGATCAAAACCTTGGCGGCCAGATGCAAGAGAACGCCAAGAAGATCAAGCTTCTTGAGGGGCGAAACGGTGTCCGCCAGAGAACTCGCTCTTGAAGGAAAGGGTTGAGTCTGCCGTCCACGGAGGCTCCAACATTGGGCCTCGTCTCATTGAATGACTCATGTCTGCAGGGTGGAGAACCCACCACGCAACACGATTGAGGCTTGCCGGCTAACCTTTGAAGAGCGGAAGGGTGATTCCGTAACTCCGTCTCTCAGTGGTGGCGCTCCGAGGCCATCCCTTGAGATCACTCGGTACCACTAGCGGGAGGTTTCGTTGAAGGTGCTAACCCAAGGATGAGCGATGAATCACCACAACAACGCATGACCAAAGCCAAGTCGGGTAGATCACTTGCTAACCCTCTCTGCAGTCACGGAAGTAGCGAGGAGCTAGCCTCCAAGCTGGTGAGCACGGAGGAGATGATCCAAAGAATCCTGAGTGCGAAGACCAATCAAGAAGAGCTTACCCAACGGACTTTGGCGACTCTCATTCCGATGCTATAGCCTTGGTGGAGATGCCAACCAAGTTCACCTTCCCAAGCATGAAGCTCTATGATGCAACGGACCGGACGACCATGTCTCACAAGACAAGCGAGAGGATGTTCACCATAGCCATCCCAGGGATCTCCGTGAGGCATGCATGCAAAGGGTTTGGTTCGATCGATCGGACCAGCCTACAATGGTATACCAACTTACCCAACAATTTCATTTCCTCTTTTGCCCAATTAGTCGGCTTTGTGGAACAATTCAAGCGATGCAAGCTTTAAAAGCGTCGGACGACTTGTATAGCGTCCGGCAAAGACTAACGAATCTCTCGGGGAGCGTTGCAAGATTCAACAAGGAGAAGGTGTCAATCCCAATTGCAACAAGGACACTTCTTTAACGCTTTCCGCAAAGGATTGCCACCCAACTCGGGGTTGTCTGAGTGACCATGTACCTGCCGAACAATGGAAGACGTGCTCGCAAAGCATGGGCTCGAGATAAAATGGGAGGAGGATGATGCCGGACCTTACATGTCAAGCGAAGTGTTCGCAAGGAGCTGAAGCAGAGTTGAGCGAAGGGTTCGGACTATCGTGCTAGGCCGTACCGTCGAGAGAAGACATGGTCTGTTGCGAATCCACCGCCCTCTAGTCCAACAGGAGGAGGGCAATCCGAGCACGCCTCCGAGTTACTCCTCAAGATTGAACCAGAGGAATGTGTAGCGATCATGAAGAGCATGGGCGGCAGTCGGTGGCGGAAAACTTAGAACACCTCGGATCGGAGAAACTCCAACAAGTGGTGTGAGTTCCACGGAGACCACGGACATCTGACGCAGAGTGCATCTCACTGCGATTGGAGTAGTGAGCTTGAAGAGAGGACACTTGGCGGAGTTCCTCTCGACAAAGGTAAAGACCCTCGGTCGGCGGGCATCGATCTACTGAGCCCCTCGGACCAACAAGGTAATCAACGTGATCTCCGGGGATCGGAGATCGGTGGTGTCTCATACTGCGGCAAAGCGCCACGGTGAGGCAAGCGGTAAGGCCGAGCTCGATGCTCGCAGAGCATCGACACCTCTTCGTCGACTTGACTATTAGCTTCTCGGACCAAGAGTCTAAGCAACTAATTAGTCCTCATGCCGACGCTTGAGTAATTTCCATTCTTATTGCCAATTGTCTTACGAAGAGTTCTCATTGATAATGGGAGCTCTGCTAACATCATTTTCTAGATGCTCTCACGAAATGGGAATAAATGAGACCGCCATCCTCCGGAAATTGACAACTTTGTATGGCCGGTGGAGAAAAGAAGTACACGGTTGGGAGTGTTACCCTTCACATCTATCGGAAGGCATCAACCTACCAACAAAGTTCTTGATCGTGAGCGGTCATTAAGCTATAATTCCATCCTTGGTAGGCCGTGGATTCACGATATGAAAGCAAGATCGTTAACCTACCACGGTGATTCGCTTCCCTACCAAGTGGGGGTGAAGGAGATTCTAGAGGCGGCGGGATGCGAGGGCGTGTTACATGGAAGCCACAAAGCCAAGGCAGAGTTATAGCAATTACTGAACTCAACCCCAATTGACCTGCAGACCGAGGATGGAAGAGCTCGATGAAGTTCAGATTCACCTGCACCATCCAGATCACAAAGTTGATTGGGGCAAGGTTGAGACGAGCTACGAGAGCAATGATCACATTTTCAAAGTTCACCACGGCGCTTTGCTTGGTCACATGCGGACATAGTGAGTTGACCTAGAGGTAATCACCCACAGACTTGAAGTCGACCGGACTACCCACGATCGGGGAAGCGGAGGAAGCTCACTCAGGCGGAACAAGGTTATCAATGAAGAAGTCAAAAGTTGCTTGATATCGGTCCATGAAGTACATTACCGGATGGTTAGCGATGTTGTGGTAGTGAAGAAGAAGAATGGAAAATGGCGAGTGTGCATCGACTTCACCGACCTCAACAAAGCATGCAGAAGGATTCCTTTCCACTTCCCCACATAGACATGCTAGTGGATGCCACCGCAGACATGAGGTATTAAGCTTCATGCGCATTCTCGAGATACAATGACATCGATGCACCACGAAGATCAAGAGAAGGCGACGTCAGAGAGGAACTTTTGTTATAAGGTCATGCCATTCGGACTCAAGAATGCAGGGAGCCACTTACCGGCCAGTCAACCGTATGTTCGCTAGCATCTTTGGGGACACCATGGAGGTGTACATCGACGACATCTTTGGTCAAGTCCTTGGTTCTTGATCGACACCTCGACCACCTCCGCTAAGCCTTCTCGATCCTCCGCAGTATAATATGAAGTTGAACCCACAAATGCTCGTTTGGAGTCTCCTCCAGGAAATTCCTTGGGTATTTGGTCATGAAAGAGGTATTGAGGCTAACCACGATCAAATTCGTTCAATTTATAACATTCCCTCCCCAAGTGCGTTAAAGATGTGCGAGAATTGGTGGGAGGCTAGCGACCCTCGGCGAGTTCATACCAAGTCTTCCGAGAGGTGTCGACCATTTTTGACACCTACGGAAGGCCAAAGACTTCCAGTGGATGAGCGAGTGTGAGGGCCTCTGACAAATCAAGCGTTGCCTTACCACACCTCGGTGCTATCAAAGCCCAAGGCCGGAGACTCTATTTGTTTACCTTGGGTCTCAGGCTCGGCACTAAGCGGCGTCTAGTCGGAAGAGGATGAAACCAACTCCCGATCTACTACATGAGCAAGTCCTTACTAGATGCAACTTCGGCTTACCAGTGGAGAAGCTAGCCCTTGCACTAGTCACCTCAGCAAGGAAGCTACGCCCTTACTTCCAATGTCATCCAATCGTAGTCCTCACCAGCTTTCCACTACGCAACATCACTGGCAAAGCCCAAGTCTCTGGTAGGCTCTCCAAATGGGCGGTCGAGCTCGGTGATCTGACGTCTCCTTCGACCCGCATGACCATCAAATCTCAAGCACTTGCAGACTTCACCCCAACTGAATTAGGTCAAGCGGAAAAGGAGTTATTTTGCTTACAGGAGAAGGACAACTTGCAGTGAAAGCTCTTAGTCGATGGCTCCAGCAATAACAAAGGAAGTGGGCTCGGCATAGTCCTTACCTCGCCAGACGGTGACACAATCCAAAGAGCCATTCGATGTGGATTCAAAACCAACAACGAGTCCGAGTATGAGGCACTTATAGCTGGCCTCAACTTAGCCCGGGACATGGGCATAAAAATCATTCAGGTACAATCGGACTCACAGTTAGTAGTTAACCAATTGCAGGGCTCTTACCAAACCAGATACACCAAGATGGCTGCCTATCTCCAGCTAGTCAAGGAGTTGCAGTCCTCCTTCGAGGAGTTCTCTATTTCACAGGTACCAAGGACGGACAACAACCACGCAGACGCCCTTGCCAACTTGGGAGCGACCATCCAAACCACAGCACCAATGACTATTCCTGTAGTGTATGTACAATGGCCTGCAACATGGAAGGGTGAGCCCGCCAACCAGACAGTGGCTGATATAACAACTGAGTCAAATTGGATGACTCCATTAATATTGTACTTGTCCAATGGAGAACTTCCAGAAGTCAAAAGCGAGGCAAGGAGGATAAAGGCAAAGGCAGCCCGCTTCACGCTCCTCGACGGACAACTCTATAGGAGATCCTATTCAGGACCCCTACTCAGGTGCGTAACTAATAATGAAGCCAGACATGTTCTGAATGAATTGCATGCAGGGGAATGTGGCAACCATTCTGGAGCTCGAAGCCTTGCACACCGAGCGCTCATACAGCAGGGTGCTATTGGCCAACTATGAGGGCTGACGCCATAGACTTTGTGAGAAGATGTGACTCATGCCAAAGGCACTCACAAATCATCCACCTTCCACCAGAGAAGTCGATCCATCCGTCACCTTGGCCTTTTATGAAATGGGGATGGACATAGTAGAAAACTACCACCGCAGCCAACGAGTGTACGTGCTCGCGATGGCGATTACTTCACCAAGTGGGTGGAAGCGAAGCCTTCAAGCAAGTCCGTGACACGGTAAAAATTTCATTTGGAAACATGTGATCTGCAGTGCGGAGTCCCCTAAATCGTGATGAATAATGGCTCCCGGTTCATAAGCTATGAGTTTCAAGATTTACGCAAGAATGGGGAATCAAGCTTACATTTTCCACTCCACGCTATCCCCAAGCGAATGGACAAGCGAGTCGACCAACAAGACTATCATGAGCAGTCTCAAAAACGGTGAAACAAGCAAAAGGAGCATGGGCGGATGAACTCCCGAGCGTCCTATGGTCGCATCAACCACACCAAGGACTCAATGGAAACACCATTGACATGACGTATGGGCCAAGCAGTCATACCCATAGAAGTGGGATTACCCACAACAAGATACAAAATGGCTAGCGAGCAGACCAACGACGCAGAATTGGCACACGAGCTCGACTTGGTTGATGAGCTCAGAGAAAGAGCCATGATCCGGAGCGCCGCCTACCAACAGAAAGCTGCACAACACTTCAACAAGAACACTCGCGTACGAACCTTCAAGCAAGACGATTGGGTTTCTGCGGGTATTCGAACACAAAGGAGGCAGTCGGAAAGCTTGGACCAAATTGGGAAGGTCCTTACAAAATCACAAAGGTAGTAGGCAGCGGAGCCTACAAGCTAGAAACCAAGGAAGGACGAGATAGCCAACGGTGACGCCATCCACCTAAAGAGGTACTTTTTTTATACACTTGTTCTTTCGAGGTTGATCCTTTGTTGAAAAACACCGGCCGACGAGGGCAAGTCGGTTATCTAACCCGTTGGCGATCGGTAAACGCCCACCCCCACCCCCCATAAACGTCTTGCAGGAGCATGAGACATACAACTAGTCTCCAGTTCTTGATGCTCACAAGTCACACAACAACATGGGCATACATATCCTCGTTGAAGGTATAACAACTTATACCCATGAGATTGATTTCTCACTACAATCAGACGACCTGACAAGGGGCTAGCTGGTCACCTAACCCAGCTATGCAGGTCGGTCAACCGCCCCAACCCCCCCCCCCCCCAAACCTTTCCAAAAGGATCGATTCGACTCATGTTGCAGGCTGACACATCATGAGCACGATTGAAGTAATGCCCACGCGGCACATCTCACTTCCAGGTGATCATCCAAAACATTATGCCCAACAAAACCAACCATCCACCAGGATGAGAACAAAAACACATGCCACATCTGTTTTGATTGGCTTGCACTTGCTTAATCCATGAGATGCGCCAAAAACAGCTCCATGGTTTAGACAAGTGGAAGCCTTTCAAAATTGATGATCACTACCATACAAAGAATGTCAGCTCCATCCACTTGTTAACAAGCAGACAAGAGCTCTCTGCTTATTCCAACAGTCTCAATCGATTTATCGAATTTAGTTGCCAACAAAAGTAAACAAACGAGCATGACATGCTGCCACGCCATTTGTATTCCAAGGGTGAACTCCACAAAGCCAGCCGTCTGACAGACAGGCATGGCACCCAATTGCAAGCCAACTGACACAGCCATCCGACTGGCGTAGCATGGCGCCCAATTGCAAGTCGATCGACATGACCATCCGATGGCGTAGCATGGCGTCAATTGCAAGCCGACGACATGACCATCCGACCGCGTAGTATGGCGCTAGTTGCAAGTCGACGACACGACCATCCGGTGTAGCATGGCACACAACAACAAGCTGACATACGTAGATGTCCGACCGACCCGGCATGGCACTAATTCGACGAAGTAGGCGGACGAACACGATAATAGTTCAAGCACTACCCCTCTGGACTAGCGCTTAAACTGGGGGACAAACCTAGTAGACAGAGTCCAGCAGTGCCAAGCACGTCGTTTAGAGGTTAGCTTGCTATGTTTCACTCAAATTAGACTTCTAAGACGAGCATGATGCATGATTTATGAATATGTCTGATTCTCCATCATGAATTACGTTTTAGTATAAAATCTAAGAACAATGCATTTTTAACTTCATGTGTTACTCACTACTCTGAGATGCCTCGCTCACGTATGTTAATTTTAGTCGAATGCTTATGTATTTGAGAGTATATTTGTTGCAACTATCATGCAAGTCCAAATACGAGACATAAACATCCCACAACCTACGCGGCTCGAGACATCCCAGGATCAACCCAAAATAAAATCCAAAGCCACAATAAACATACATAATCTATCCAACCCTACAAGGGTAATGTGAACAACAAGGTTCAAATACGAATGACTGAAAGTATTAGGAAGTAGAATCCAGCACGGAGAGCGACATACAACATAAACGATGAAAGAAACAGCTCATAAGACAACATTTCCAGAGTTTCACCACCCAACATGAAACTACTAAATGGTACCAGCTCCATCAACATACTCCTCCGAGAAACCATCAGACTGACCCGAGAACTTCACCCCATGCTCAGTCAGATACATTTCACACATCGTGACCCTCTCTTGATAGTAATTTCCGAGCTCCCCCCCTACCTATGGCCTTCAAACAGAATGCCCGCTCATTCAAAATCAATTGATGATCTTCATTCTGCTTGACCGCATGAAGTTCTCGCCTTGACTCGTTCTCCTTAATAGCGGAAGCGGTTCCATCTCGAGCTTAGCGGCTTTAGCCGCCTCAATCTCGACAAAGACGGCTCCTTGACCTTAGCTAACTCTTCAAGTGCTTCATTCTTGCCTTGGCAATAGCGTAATGCTTCGCCCTCAAGTCGAACCTTCTCCCTCCTAAGTACCGCAACAGAGTGCTCACTGATCCGATGCTTCCTCGTAATAGAAGCTAACTCCGCCTCCAGCAGCTGCACGGCCTTGCCCATGTACCCTATAGCACTCAAGGCCTACAAGGCAAACATCAATAATTCATACTTTGATCTAAGCACATAAACGATAAAGAGAAACGCTAGAGGGTGGCGGAGACTACCTTGACAATTTGGTCGAGAGCATAATCCGTCAAAGGAGTCACTCCGTCTCTCACCAACTGATCAAGGTCGCCCATCGTTAACACCCTTCCAGAACTCAAAGTTATTGCGCCAAATTCATAAGAGAGAGTAGCTCCATCAACCTCAAAGCTGACAGTCGATGAAGGACTGTCACCCACTTCTCCACGGCCAAGGAGGGTAGTATAGTCTGCAAGACTATCTGAAGCTCCAACCGGGTCAGAACACCGGCGTCGGTACTGAGTACTTGGAAGGCATCCCTCCACAACATTCGACGAGTTATTAGGTGGGTCATTAGGAAGATCGCCTCCTGACTCCAAGAGTTCAAACCTCGACTTCTTTGCATACCGCCCCAACAAGTCGTCCACTTTCTCAACTGGAGCCGCGACCGACTTCGTCATTTTCATCGCCCTCGCTATTACGACAAAGATACTCATCTCCATTTCCTGTCCGTACACGAGATGAAAGAAAAGCATCGTCAGAACTAGTTATCTCAAAACGCATCCTATCGACATGACTAATCTAAGGATGTCATTACCTCCAAATGATTGGATAACAGCACGCCACATGCTACATGCCTTCAACGTAGTCGGGCTCAAGAGGTGGTCGATCGATCTGGTCATACTAGAAGCATTTCTTATTGCTTGAACCACCACGTCCCCGTCATCTAGCATATCCTTCCTTACATGGCTGCCTGTAAGAAAGAGTGTTCAAAGTTCAATCCAATATGAAAAGTGCAAAGAAGAGGTAAAACAATCACACTAAATAGCAAAGGGTTGAACTTACCAAAAGGCTTTCACGATATCGGAACCCTTGACAAGTCTGCCGGCTCAAACACGTGCTCACTGCTCACCAGGAAATACCTTTCCTTCCAAGTTGACTTATCGGACGCGTTGCCAATACAGACCGAGCTGTCGACACCTGGCCTCGAGTTGGTTTGAACCCGACCTTTATCCGATGAGACTTCCTTCACTGTGTAAAAGTGGCAGAAGGTGTCGACAGACATCTGAACATTCATGACCTCACTCAGCACTTGCATTCCAAGAATAACCCGCCAAGCATTGGGCATCAGCTGACCAGGTGCAACCTGGAGATAGCTAAGTACGTCAGCCACAAACTTGGGGAGTGGGAGTCTGAGCCCTATCTTGAAGGCAACTTCATACAAGCAGACCATCCCCGGGATGTCCCAGTCTGCCCGCTGGCCCGCCAAGGGGAGTCGAGACCCAGGACTCTCTAGGATCCCATAGAGATCCCTCATGTGTGACAAGTTCACCTCACTAAGAACTGAGGCCACGTCACCGGATAGGATGCCAGTAGGCTGACCCATGGCGGACAAAGACCCGCCGTGTAAGTCCTGGCCGTCAACCCCAAATACCGAGAATACACAATCAACTTGCTCGGGTGCCCTTCCATGATCCACCTGTGTCAAGTTCAAACAAGAAAGCCTCACCCAAAAATCCATGAAAAGCATCAACTCGGTGTAACATAAAAAATACAAGTTTAGTGACGCGGCAGACCTCAATCAGCACACTTCCAGCTAGAATTGATTCCTAGCATGTAAAACACATTATCCATCAACTAAATCCAGTCCAACGTTATCAATATACATGCCAAGCAAGCTATCAACCTAGCTAGTTCTACAACAATTTATCAACATATCCATTTGCAAACAAAGCATTACAACATGAGTATTTTCAAAGAGCAAGACTAAAATATCCATAGACATATCCATTCACAAAATAGTATAACATCACAAAATTCTATATCCAATCGATTTCACCGAACACCGGTCGATACAAAAAGCAACATGCATATGTCTCTACGACACCACTTCAAAGCAAACAGGATCCACCAATACGAATTACGACAAATCAAATCCTACAGGCACAAAACCAAACATAGACTCAAAAATTTCATGCGAACCCCACTGACAAAATTAACCCTACATGAACCGTCTATCCAAAGTGCGGGTCACAATTCCAAATACATGACTCACTGTATAATATATTTCTTATACAACTTGTCCACAATTCAAGGAATTGACATAGGTCAAAAATGCTGTAGCCAAAGTATACCATATGCTTCATAAAAATGCTGACTGGAATAGAAACGGAACTATTTATTCCTCTACTATGGCTTTGGACCTTCAATCATTATAATTCATCCAATTAGCATATCCAATTAGCATACAACCCAACTTATCTCCAAACAAAAAATAATAATAAGTAGAGACATACAAAAATAAAATCCAACAAGAAATGGTCTCTCCTAGAGATCCAGCATCCAAAAAAAAAAAAAAAAAAAAAAAAATCAGGTGAACAGTAAAACGGGAAGATGAACAGTACCAGTATACGCCGTCTTCTTCCCCGCTCTGTTTACCTACCGGAAAAACTCGAACTCCGGTTGAATTTCTTGTCTTCAACTCGCCGGATCCACACACTGGCTCCCTCTCCGTCCACCGTCACTCTATACGCGCCCCGTACTCGCGCGTCTCCCCTGTTCGAAAATAATGAGAAGGAGATATGCTAATTTCTCTTTCGGATTGAGGGAATAAGATGATTGACGTGTTAGGAATGTGAAGAAAAAAAAAATGATGATGAAGAGATGAAGAAGAAGAAAATGGTGATGGAGAGAAGAAGAAGAAGAAGAAGAAGAAGAAGAAGAAGAAGAAGAAGAAAATAGTGATTTAGTGAAGAAGAAGAAAACGACGATGGAGAAGAAGAAAATGGGTCTGTGTGTTGTGATCCCAAACTCAACTCAAAATTACTCAACTCAAAATTACTCCAATTCGGGCAGGCATAGGTGCTCCGGGCAAGTCATCCTCCAATTCGGGCAAGGTAGACATTAATTCGGGCAAGGCATACACCACTCCAATTCGGGCAAGCCATACTTCATTTCGGGCAAGCCGTCTATTTTCTGTCAAGAAGTTTCCATCTTGCTAGATAGACTAAGTTGCCCACCTTGAGATTTTCTGTCAGTAAATTTCCATCTTGCTAGACGGACTAAGTTGCCCACCTTGAAATTTTTTGTCAGCAAATTTCCATCTTGCTAGATGGACTAAGTTGCCCACCTTGAAATTTTCTGTCAGCAAGTTTCCATCTTGCTAGATGGACTAAGTTGCCCACCTTGAAATTTTCTGTCAGCAAGTTTCCATCTTGCTAGATGGATTAAGTTGCCCACTTCAAAATTTTCTGTCAGCAAGTTTCCATCTTGCTAGATGGACAAAGTTGTCCACCTCAAAATTTTATGTCAGCAAATTTCCATCTTGCTAGATGGACTAAATTGCCCACCTTGAAATTTTCTGTCAGCAAGTTTCCACCTTGCTAGATGGATTAAGTTGCCCACTTCAAAATTTTCTGTCAGCAAATTTCCATCTTGCTAGATGGACTAAGTTGCCCACCTTGAAATTTTCTGTCAGCAAGTTTCCATCTTGCTAGATGGACTAAATTGCCCACCTCAAAATTTTCTGTCAGCAAATTTCCATCTTGCTAGATGGACTAAGTTGCCTACCTCAATTTTTCTGTCAGCAAATTTCCATCTTGCTAGATGGACTAACTTGCTCACCTTGAAATTTTTTCTGTCAGCAAATTTCCATCTTGCTAGATAGACTAAACTGTCCATCTCGAAAATTTCAATCCGTAAACGCCCATCATGCTAGGTTGGATCTTTACAACCGAGAACACCTGTCAGTAAGCTTCTGCATTGCAAGTTTGATGACTTGCTCTGCCAAGCTAACCACTAGATCACTACGAGTGACATCCACACCTCTATCCAATCGCTCTCCCTATCAATGAGTTCATCATTTGTTATCCCGATATACTTACGGGGAAACTGATACCTTTGATGGAGAAAAATATCATCGCTCACGATCCGCGCAGATCACTCTTTTAGGCATAAAATTTCTACTCTCCGACTCGAAACACTCGACTCGAAGAGTGGGGGACAAACTGTATTGGCCAAAATTCGCTCTTGTTAACTAGACTAGCGGATCGACCCATCAGGGCTACGGCCCAACCCACAATCCATTAATGAGTTCGCCTTGACTTCATACGTGAGTTGGACTCCAAAGGCCAGTTAGCAAGCCCACCTAGCTGAGTCATCCATGCAGCCAATCAGCCCTCATGCCACCTGACTAGCTCACACCTTGCCAACCCTCCAGCTGGTTAACAAGCTAGCTAGCTCACCTAGCTCGCCCAACTTGATGATTAACTCACAACAAGACCGACTAACAGACTAACCAACTCCAGTAGCTTGACTGACTTAGTCCATCAGTAAGCAACCGACTTACGTCCACTCTCCTAACTACTTGAGACACGGTCTAATCCGTTCCAACGACCTCCCCGAGATTCGCGGGCAGACTCCAACGATGGGTGGGTTATATAGAGAAGGCTGAGGATATGTAGAGACCATCGCATTCTAACTACAACAAACCCTAGCAATCAATCTCTCACGCCTCCATCTCTCTCAAGCTCTCTGATCAACATCAACCGTCATCTATCATCATCCACCATCGCTCATCACCATCCGTCATCAACCTTCAACCATCCGCCATCATCCATCTCTGTCAGACGACTGCCAGCTAGCTCCTTCCCGTAAGGTCAGCTAGCCCACTGCCGGTGTTCGTCCACCACGTAGCCGAACCGACTCAACCAACAGGATAAGTCGACGCTCGCCACCATCTCTCCCTTTCTATCTCTTTCATTTGATTTCTCCTTCTATAAGTCATCTAACTCGAGCGTCGGAGTCCCTTCGGTCGGCACCACACCGGTGTCACCTCGGAATCTCACGTCTCTGTTTGCTATTGTTGCCTTGCAAGTTGTCGGTGCCCCCCAATCTCTAACCCTAATTTTGATTGTAGATTTCTGAGCGTCTACAATATTGTATTATTGTAATTTCTTATTAATATTGTAATTTCTTATTTGTATTAATTATTATTAAATGTTGTATATTGTATTATCGAATATTGTATGAAATTGTCGGTTTATCCGTATTGAATAAAATTATCAGTTTATGCGTATTGAATAATCGTATACAATTGTCGGTTTATCCGTATTGAATATTCGTATATAATTATTGGTTTATCCGAATTGAATAAAATTATCGATTTATCCATATTGAATATTCGTATAAAATTGTCGAAATATTCGTATTAAAAATAAAAATAAAAAATACTATTTAGCGACGGATAGTTATCCGTCGCTAAATAGTACTGCTTTTTGTTTTAGACGGTCAACACTTTATCCGTCGCTAATTAGCGACGGATAAATTAACCGTCGCAAAAAACCTAGAGACGAGCAAAATTGAGACGGGGAAGCTATTCGTCGCTAAATTCGTCGCTACGGATTTAGCGACGAATCGGGAGGCTTTTAGCGACGGATAAAAGCCTGTTTTTTTGTAGTGTAAATGAAAATGTAAAGTGAGAAAAAATGAGTAGGTAGATAGAGGGGGTGTTTTAATTGAGTGATGGGTCAATTAACCGTAAAAGCAAACTAAAATGGCAAGCCAAATACAATTTCCTCTTGTGCACATTTAAAATTGAGTGTGAATTATGTGCCAAACACTCCATAGGATTGATGTCGGTCCAAGATTTGTAATTATTAGAAGACATTTGCAACAAGATGGATTTCAAGACTGGTGTATTCGAAGATTCAAATCCAAACAACAATTGAATCTGAAGTGATCCGATATGAAAGTAACCCCTGAATGACATGACATTCTACAATCCGAACAATTATAAATCTCTCCCCGATCCAAATTCGGCCCGAAATATTCGAATAATCCAATCCAAATGACCCGTTTTACACGTCTTCCATGGCTAGGACCATCTCCAACAGATAAAACCCGATAACATCCCGTATCTCGCGCGACATCAACATTCCAATAACTTCATCCCCAACATCAAATTTCCTCAAACGGTTGGAATCTAAATTCTTTTGTTTTCTCATTTCTTTTTAAACTTCAATTTTCATTTATCATGGTTTTTAGTAATATTTATTTTTAATTTCATTTTAAATGTTGTCAATTAATTATAGCAACATCACATTAATTATTAAATAGTTACAATACTTGAAAATAAACATTACAATGACACATGCATAAATTAAAAGTTACAACAATAAAATCATAATTAACACTGCATAAAAATTATATTTGGTCATCCAAATACGCACACACTCTTTCTTCCCTGTACAATATTGTTTCATACTCCCTCCATCCCGGTTTGATCTTCCCGTGGCCCGGGCACAGGTTTTAATACAACTTGTTATTTAGTTGTAGTTTATTCAAAGTATAAAGGTGAGATAAGATTTTGGGGCAGCTGGGCAGCTAAGCTACTTTCAACTCACATAAACTGCTGAACATTAATTACTGCAGGCTGGACATTAATTACCTGCAGGCTGGATATAAAATTCCCTCCAAAATACATTACCTGTAGCAAAAAAATGAAAGACTTCCCACTAAAAACTTAATTGTGCAAAAATACATGAACATTACATACTCATGTACAACAACTAATGCAACTGAAATTGTCCAAAAGTTACAAATTTCCCACCAGTTATGTATTCCAACACTGGTGAATTTCAAAAGTTCCCTCCTAAGTTAGATCTACATGAATACAGATTCATTCATTCATTAAATACAACAATTCAATGCTCAGCTACTAACCAAAAAAAGAAGGATATACAATGGTCAAATTGACGGCAGAAGTGAAGAACAAGGTCGCGCAATTTCTTCTGGGGCATACCGGGACGGACGGAGTTCCACAAAATGGCAAAATGAAAGAAGTAGCGGCAGTGTATGGAATATCAATAAGAACAGTCAGTGCTATATGGTGTTCTACAAAGAAACAAATGCTACAAAATGGTGCAGTTCACTTCACATGTCCAAGAACAGGATTGCAACACAAGAAATCTATTTTGGTTGACAATGAGAAGATCAAGTCCATTCCATTTAGAGACAGAACCACAATTCGAAAGCTTGTAGGTTAATTACATGTGAGCAAGAGTCAAGTTGGAAGGTGGGTGAAGGAAAAACAAATTAAACCACATACAAATGCCATAAAGCCATTGTTGACACCAACAAACATGTTGTTAAGGGTGAAATTTTGTTTGAGTTGGTTACAAGTCAACATAGTGAGATGTGGAAGCATGCGCAATGTTGTTCATACAGACGAAAAATGGTTCTATATAACAAAAGCAACTGAGAAGTACTACATCTCAACTGAAGAAAAGCAAGAACAAGTGCCTTATAGGACATGCCAATAAAAAAGGTTCATAACTAAGGTGATGTTTGAGTGTGTTGTTGGCAGACCTATGTATGCAAGTGATGGAACATGCCATATGGGGTGGCAAAATAAGCATGTTTCCTTTCACAACTAAGGTCCCAACAAAGCGAAGTAGCAAAAATAGAGAAAAAGGCACATTAGAGACTAAACCAATCGATGCTATCACCCAACTAGTATAAAAAGATATGCTAATCAATCAGGTAGTCTTCTCATTCAGCTTTTTAGTACTGCTCTTACCAATTAATGCAAAGTATGCGATCGGAGGAGAAGAGGTGGTGGTCGTCGCGATTGGAGGAGAAGAGGCGATCGGAGGAGAAGAGGTGGAGGAGGAGCAGAGGCGATTGGAGGAGAATAGGTGGTGGTGGTCGTGATTGGAGGAGAAGAGGTGGTGGTGATGGCGGGGAGAAGAGGTGACAGTGGCGATCCGGTGGTGGTGAATTGGGAAGGACGGAAGATGAGTAGGGTCTGTGATTGGAGAAGTAGTAGGGTTGTTGGTGAATTGGGAAGGAGTGAAATTGGGTTTGTGATTTTTTGGACTATTCAGAGCAGATTGGGCAACTTATTGGGCTGGTTATTGTGATTATAATATTGGGCTGTGGGGTAAAAAACTTGCCAATTTGGGATGGAAAGATGAAGTTGGGACGGACTAAAATGAAATGCGGGAAGATAAAACTGGAACGGAGGTAGTATTAGTGTAATTCATATTGTTCAATTATTATTGTCACATTTATAATAAACAATGAAAATCTGTAACATGAAACTTATGATTTATGAATATTATTATTATATCTGTTGATACGGATATATGTCCAATCCGTTAAGGGCGCCGTAGAGCGTGTCCTAGAGCGCATCATGGTTTAATAGCCAATTCAGTACTGGTCCGACCTCACGTGGTCCGTCCTAGTGAGTCAACCAGTACGCTAAAGTCACTACACCCTCACGGCTAGTCCGAGCTAGCTGGAAAAAGGACTTCTAAACCTGACTGAGTCAGTACAAAGATGCCCAACGGACCGGACGAGATAGCCTCTCGGACGCCACCTTTGCAGTAAGACCAAACGTATACTGGAACCATTGAGATACTTCCGTGAGACTCTCGGCTCGGACATCCAAAGTTAACTAAGGATAGATCAATCAAGTAGACAGTTCTATCCTAAGGACTTACACGGACCCAACAGGCGGAACATCACTCTCGGTAGGGAAAGGACCGATTTATCCTCCCAGGCCCAATACACGGTATTGGACTATAACATACTGCTGGGCCATGGGCCCAAGGAATGTCGCTATCCTTGAATCCACACCTTACACTTGGCATCATCTTATAAGTCACCTTATAACCTATGATAACTATAAATATAGCACAAGGTCCAAGACCTTGAGGTAAGAAAGAAGTGATAAAGTTTACAATATCATAACCTTCCTCATAACTATTACATTGAGAGCTCGCAACTCTCTCTTGAGTAAAGTCTCTTACCGGATTGACATATGCAATCCGGGTAACCTTTTCTGAAACCCCCCCCCCCCCCCCCCCCACTTAGTCCTTTCAGGTATTCCATCTCGGACAGGTACTGATTCGGACTTCAAGTAGGAGGCGGATCTTAGACTAGGTTACTTGTTATAGTTTAGTCGGTGTTTGAGACCTTACCCCTCAACAATATCATACTTTTTTCACTCTTACTATCCATAATCACTTTTGTTCTCTAATCATCTACTAGAACGTGATTGTGGCATTTAGGCACAAATAATAGAAAAAATATATGAAGTTAAATACTATTGTGGTTTCTAAGAATGAATTGTTTTCTTCCGAGTTGAATTAGGGTTTGTATTAGTGTGAATTCAATTGATCTGTATCAATTTAATTTAATAAGATGGAGAAGAAATATTGTTTATCGTTGTTGTTTTTTAATGATGAATTGATTTTGTTGGGTTGCATTAGAGCTTTTTGAATTTAATGAATATATGTTGAGTTTTTTTTTTAATGATGAACTGATTGTGTTGGGGTTGATTTAGGACTTGGAATTTAATTGTAGAAGACAAATTTAGTTTTTTTTCCATGATGAATTGATTTTGTTGTAGTTGCGCTAGGGCTTAGAATTATAAGACATATTGATTTTTGTAATTAAAGTCTAATTTACATATATATTACAAATTGGCTCAATTTAACTTAAATTAAGTACTCAATTGCATAACTTCAATAGTTATCCACTTATATATATGCAGGAATATGATTTCGCATTTTATTTAATAGAACATGAAAGTTGTGAATATTCATCAATAGGAGGACATTAATAGTAGTTTATATATTAGATTGAGTACTATATATTCAATCAATATAAGTCTTTCATGAATATGACTGTTCTTTCTGGGTGCGATGAGGAGTCATTAGGACATACAAGCTCTTTTCTAGTTAGGGTGTTGACAAATCAATATTTATGTGAACAAATTGTGAAAAAGTTTGATAAACCCTCGAGCTTGATTTACTCGAGATTGCTCATGAACAACTTCAACATATTTTAAAGCAAGCTTAGAATAGTACAAGAAGAAGAATTGTAGCAATCAAATCTATCTAGAGAGCAAAAGATGATTTGTGGCTGAGAAATGGAAGCAGAAGTAAAAATTAGAGTTGATAAGACAAGAAATTGACCTAAACTTTGAGGACAAAAGGAGGCAAACACGGATTAGCTAGGGATCGATCGTTGTGGTTCGGTACTTAATTGAGAACCGTACTTAATTGGGTTCAAATGCAATGCTGGCGCCTATATGGATTAAACACGCTTTGACCATACTCTCTATGGTCTCCTCCAACATTGCCTTTCATAACGAATTTAATAATTATCCCACTTTACAGGACCTAATGACACGTGCTCAAGACTCACTGTCCAATGCTTAGCATATTTTTATATACAAGGAATCTATTGGCTAATCTATAATCATATTTGCTTAGCTTTTAGTATTTCCTCTTTGCCAATAACCATCAAAACTAAGGGGCGTGGGTCAAAGTATATAATGTGCCAACAAGTTCACCATCGGGTTCAAAGTTGGGTCCATAAATGACGGTTCTTCATAGAAATTTAAGAGTTTTTCAAACATGGGTTTTCTATTGTCAGTCGGGGTGTCGCACTGATTAACTCCAGTCACCTATTTTGATCCGTTAGATTAAAAATTTAATGGTGGAGATTGAATAATCCTGCTACATTTTGCACTAAGTGTCATGTCGTGCTGAGGTGTCATATTACACGTTCTTTCTAACACTACATCGCTTTAAACTATTTAAATATAATTTAAAAAAATATTTTTCATATATTAAAACAAATGCCCCTATTAAAAATTAAAATCTTTGAATAAAAGTCAAAATCAAAATTAAATCAAAATCAAAATCCCCAAATCAAAACACAACTCATCAATAAATTAATGTTGAACAAGGAGTCCTAAGTTGGTCACTGTTCTTGGTTATGCGCTTATCTTCTTCTTTGAAGTATGAAATTGGGGATTTCTGGATATCAATAAATTTAGGGTTCATCCAATTTCAATGTTTTTATAGATTAATAAAAGTTGTTGTGGATATTTGTTTGTAATTATAATTTATATACATATAATTATAAATTATATATGTATATGTAAATATGTGTTTAATTATTTTTATTAGAAATTAATGGAGAATTTTATATTTTTAAATAAATATAGTAACAAGTAGCGGTTGAGTGCGATGGAGAGCAATGGTTGAGAGTGATGGGGCGCAATAGTTGAGGACGATGGAGAGCAATGAACACATGTTACGTGTCGACACCCCGACTGACAATAGTCAAGGCAACAACTTGACTGACGGTAGAATACATGTTCAAACAACATAGCATACCTTAATAACTTGTGGATATATTATTGTCCAATTCTAAATAACTTATAACAAGTAGCAGTTTAGTTAAGCTACATGCTATTGTGTCATTGATACTCAATATAAGTAGTAGTAAGACTAACAATTGGACCACGTTTCTGCGGCATATTCCTATTTGTGTATCCCTTTAACACCCCCAAGGCTTGATTCAAGTTGTGCCAGTCTGTGGCTCTTCATGTTTGGCAAGATAATACTCGAAAGGTTTCCGTCTTTAAATTTAGATTTAATTTGATTTTACAAAAGGAAAAATGGTCAAATGTTTAACTAGCAGCACTAACTGCTAAGTACAGTAATTAATTCATGATTTAGGACCAGTAAGAGGTTGTTCAATTAGCAAGTGGACTTCGACTTTTGAAAAGTAAGCAGTAGAAAAATAGAAGGTGCTTCTTAGCTAATCACAGTTTGACATACCGCTAATTGGTTTAACTAATATCGTTCCGAATGATGGTGAGCACTCAGGGGATGGAAATAAAATTACTATGTGGTTTAAGAAATACTATTAATAATTTATGATGTCGCCCCGCTAGCTATCTCCGCCAATGCATGTGGTTAAGTCTGCCAAACGGGACTGTCTGATTGGATTCGGGGTTGGGTTTATTGGGAGCCGATTGTTCAGGTAAATTCGGATTTTAATAATTTTATACATTTTAAACCTTGCCAATTGAATTAAAATGAGTGATTTCTAGAAGTTTCTATGTAGAATGTAAATATGTGTTTTCAAGAAAGACTAATAATGAGTAATGCCAGGCAGGCTATATGAAGAAATTCTTGATTTCTTTAAAAGAAATGTAACTATCATGATTCATGAGCATGGATAACAATTAATTTAATTGAGTTTAGTAATTAGTAGTAGCGATGAAAATGAAACGTATCGGTAAACCAGGCAGGCAGTTGCTAATTGCTATCTGCTTTCTCCTTTCGGTTGGTCAACACAATATTTTATCTCAATTAATTTTCTTATTATATTAATAATAAAATAACAATTTAGTTAGGCCAGATCAGAATAAGTGGAGGTGTGTTGATATTTACGTCACTCCCTCTGTAAGCAAAGCAATGGACGTGACAATAGTACCCCTGTGATGGCAAAAGTCGTGACCAATTAATAAAAATTTGATAAATTCCAGCAAAAAGACAGAGGATCGGTTTGTCTGGTCTTGAAAAGAATGGAAGGGCATTTTGGGTGTGTTTAATCTCTTATTCGTTCACAATCAAATAATCAAGTAAACAAACAATCACACAAACGATAATAAATCAACACAAGAGATTACGTGGTTCAGCTTCGTAAAGCCTACATCCACGGGAAAACAATCAATGATCTTATTGCTACCAATCGAGTACAATTACAAGCTTTCAATCAACAATGATCAAGCTCTAATGCATAAAACCTATCTTCTACCTTTTCCAGATTTACAGAAGAAAACGGTTTACAATCGATTGAATTGAAAGTGAGAGAATGATGTTCTAGCTACAGACGATGATGACGAATGCTCAATTTATATCTGGAAGAAGAAACCGTCGCGCAATTGATCGGATAAGCCAATAACAGAAGTCGTGCTATGTTTTCGTTATGTTAGTGATTATAACGGCTTGTAACGGCCAAACCAATCTCAGCCATTGATTTGCCAGATCAAATCCCATCCGTTCATTCACCCTTTGAGCTATAATCTCACAATCTCCACCTTAGCTCAAAGATCTTGACATACTTCCCTTTACTGTCCATTTATAGGTAGAACAACCAACCATTTAGGCTCCCTTAAGGCTAGAGCATACCTTAGTAACACATCAATCAACAGATGAAGTGTGCAGACACCTCACATTCTCCAAATCTGCACAATGATGAAACTTTGCAGCTGTAAGAGGCTTAGTGGAACTATCTGCAGCATTCTCAGTTGTGTGAACTTTCTCCACCTTGATAGAACCACCTTGAATGATGTCTCTGATGAAATACAACCGCACATCAATGTGCTTTGTCCTCTCATGAAAATGTTGATGTTTTGACAGCTGAATTGCACTCTGATTATCACATAACACTGTGACACAATCTTGTATAATCCCCAGCTCCTTTAGCAATCCATTCAGCCATATTGCTTCTTTAATAGCCTCAGTGACAACAATAAATTCTACCTCAGTAGTTGATAAAGCCACTATAGATTGTTAAGTACATTTCCAGCTTATTGCAGTTCTATATGCATATAGAGTGAAAACAAAACCTGTGACTAATTTTCTGGTATCAACATTAGATGCAAAATCTGCATCTACATATCCTTTCAGAGGTAACTCATTCTCTTTAGTTACTTGGAACTTGAGACCATGATTCAATTCAGAGTACCTTTAATATATCTGAACACGCCTTTAACAACATTCCAATGTTCCATACCATGATTGCGAATGTACCTGCTGATCATACTCTTAGCAAATGCTAAATCTGGCCTACAACATATCATAGAATACATTATGCTGCCTACTGCACTAGCATAAGGAATTGACCTCATTTTGAACATATCTGCTTGAGTAGTAGGACACTGACTCATTGACAACTTAACACCAGGATTTATAGGCAAAAAAGCAGGTTTTGAAAGATTCATATTGAACCTAGCCAGCACTTTTAGCAAAGGATTTAATCCGTCGCTAAAACAGTGCTGATCCGTCGCTAAGTCCTTAGCGATGGATAAAAAAAGTCGTCGTCCCACGGGAAGCGGGACGACGGATAGTTTATCCGTCGCTAAATTGCGACGAATTTAGCGACGGATAAACCATTGACTTTTTAGCGACGGATAATAGCTGATTTTTAATTTTAAAAAAAACAAAAAACTGGATTTTTAGCGACGGATATTTTATCCGTTGCTAAAAAGCAGATTTGATTTTTTTAAAAATATTTTGCAGCCTGTTTTCATATTTCACCTGTTTCACAAATATAATGTCCGATAGTAAATCCAGAATAATGAAATTGTTTTAATTAAACAGAAATCATTCTACAAAATACAAATTATCCATAATAAAATGAAATATCCGTACATAAGCTAAAACAAGAGGTCAAGTGGCAGAAAACAGAAGTTCAAAACGAAATATCTAGGAGAAGCATAACAAAAATGTATCAAGACTAAGAAGATGTCGTTTTCTTCTTGAATTGACAACTCCCGAATGTCGATCCTCCTCACCACCTCAGCTTGAAATCGTAAAGTGCATACCATGAGTTATGGATGAAAAATTACGCATACTACACAAATGGTGACTAACATATTACCCACATATAGTGGCTAACATACCACTCATATTGTCCTAAAAGCAGCTAAGATAATGGTGACTAACATACCACTCATATTGTCCTACAAACATCCTAACATGATACTAACAATTCAAAAATATACAATTGCTCAAAATTGACATAAATCTATCAATTAAACAACCTCAAGCTTAACCCACTACTTAATATAAGCTAAACTAGCTAGTGCAAACTTCTAAAAACATAAAATTGCTTGAAATTAGCAAAAATCCCAAATTTAACAAAGTAAGGGTTTTAGACTAATACATTCAATTACAGGAAAAATAGCCGGAAAAGGATGAAATTGAAGGGCCACCCAAGTTCCTTGTTGAACGAGCTTCGACAAGACTCCAAGATTGGCCGGAATGGTCGAGTTTTGGTCGGAGTTGGAAACTTGGCGAAAATGGCGAAGAGAAATGGGGAAGAAGAAGCAGAATAGAAATGGGGAAGAAGAAGGGCTTCTGCCCTTTTTTAGTCTGTTTTAGTGACGGATGTTTTATTTTATTTTGTTATTACTTTTAACGACGGATAATCTATCTGTCGTTCAATTTCTATTTTCCTTTTTTATTTTTTTAAAAGTCAACAAAGCCTTAACGACGGATAGGGCGTTTCGCCCTATCCGTCGCTAAAATGAGCGATCCGTCGTTAAGGGGCGACAGATAACTATCCATCGCCCCTTTCCGTCGCTAAATTACAGAATTCTTGTAGTGGATAGATAACCAGACTGAGAGAGTGACAGACTTCCATCAACATCATATCTGACTATATCCATGCCTAAAATTCTTTAGCCTTCCCCAAATCCTTCATTTCAAACTCAGAACTCAATTTCAAATTTAAATCACATATATCTTCTATTGATCTAACAACAATAAGAAAATCATCAACATATAGCAACAGATAAATGCAATTCTCATGTGAAGCATCTGATAGATAAATACAACTATTATACCTGCTTCTTTTGAATTGAATTGAGCTCATGAAATTATCAAATCTCCTGTACCACTGGCAAGGGCTTTGCTTTAGACCATATAATGATCTTCTCAGAATACAAGCCTTGTTTTCTTTGTTCTTGACATGAACACTATCTGGTATCTTCATGAAAATTGTTTCTTCCAGCTTACCATGAAGAAAAGCTGTCTTCACATCCATTTGTTGAAGATGTAAGTCCCACTGAGTAACCATAGCTAGTAAAACTCTGATAGAAACATGTTTAACAACTGGAGAGAAAATCTCAGTATAATCAACTCCTTCCTTCTGAGTAAAACCTCTTGCAACCAATCTTGCCTTATATCTGATTGATTCTTGAATACTAGTCTCAGATTTCTTCTTAAAGATCCATTTGCAGCCAACAAGCTTCTGATTCTTAGGTGCAGTAACAATATCCCAAGTGTGATTCTTCTCTAATGACAATAGCTCTTCCCGAATAGCTGAAATCCACTTATCACTCTAAGAACAGCTTATAGCTTCTTGATAAGTTCCAGGCTTTGAGTAATTAATATCTTCAGCAACAAATAGTGCATAAGATACACTATAAGACTTTCCTATTCTTCCATAACTAAGCATATCAGGGGAAATCTTATTTGTTCTCTTAACTCTATCTTTAGTCAGTTGATAAGAAGATAGGTTTTCTGTAGCTTCTGACATCTCATCAGTATTATGATCAACTGGATTTGTCATTTCAGATGACAATTGTTTTTTTCCATCATCAGTATCACACAATTGTTCTTCTTTATGCTCATGATTGATAAGTGTGGCATGATCATCTGCTACTTGCTCCACCTCAAGTTCTGTAACCTGTTGGCTTGGTTTGAGTGGCATTGTTTGCTCATTGAAAACCACATCTCTGCTAATGATGCATTTCTTTTGATTAATGCTCCATATCTTATATCCTTTAACAACTGGTGGATATCCTAAGAAGATACACCTGACAGCTCTAGGATCCAATTTATCTTATCTTGTGTGTGCCAGAGCCAAACAACCAAACACTTTAATATGTGTGTATGATGGAGGATTCCCTGACCAAATCTCTTCAAGTGTTTTATGATTAAGTGGTGCAGAAGGACTCCTATTGATCAAGTAACAAGTTGTAGTAGCTGCTTCACCCCAGAAAGTTTTACTTGGACAGTTGGACCAGAGCTTATCAACATACACCTCACTCTTTCAAGCACAGTTCTATTAAATCTCTCTGAAACTCCATTTTGTTGAGGAGTACCAGGGATTGTTTTATGCCTTACAATTCCCTTCTCTTTGCAGAAATCATTGAATTCTCCTGACATAAATTCTAGACCATCATCTGTTCTTAAATGCTTGATCTTTCTTCCCATTTGATTCTCCACTTCAATTGACCAATCTCTGAATTTCATGAAAGTCTCATATTTTTATTTTAGTATGATCAACCAAACCTTCCTTGAGAAATCATGTATAATAGATAAGAAATACTTACCACCAGTTAAAGTTTGAGTATTGGTTGGACCCCAGAGATCTGAGTGAAGATAATCTAAAGGAGCTTTAGTGACATGTTTTGCATAATCAAAACCTGTCTTATGAGATTTGCCCATGACACAGTTCTCACAGAACTTTAGTGTAGTTATCTGATCACCACCAAGTAGATTTTGCTTAGATAGCTCCTTCAAGCCTTTCTCACTTAAATGCCCCATTCTGGCATGCCAAAGTTGAGTGTTATCCATAGAAGTAACATTTGCAGACATTTCTGTGACAGTGCTTCCATCCAAATAATACAGGCCATTATCTTTAATGCCTCTCATTACAGCTATCTCTCCTCTCATAACTATAAGAATACCATTCTCAGAATGATATTTATGACCATTACCATCTAGCATACCCAATGAGATCAAGTTTCTCTTCAACTTTGGAATGTATCTGACATTAGGAAGAATTCTGACCACATTATCAAACATTTTAAGCCTTATATCCCCATATCCTGCAATTCTGCATGGATAGTCATTTCCCAGTAACACAGATCCACCTCTTTTACTTTTAAAATTCACAAACCAATCTAGATTTGGACTCATATGAAATGAACAACCAGAATCTAACACCCATCACTTATTTGAAATTGAATTAGTGACTGAACAAGCTTCAGAAACAACAAGTACCTCAGCATCACCATATGGTTGTGAATCTTCAGCTATATATGCAGTGTTTATAGCTCCAATAGATTGAATTTTGCCAGCTTTCTTGTCTCTCTTGAATTGAAAACATTGCTTCTTAATATGCCCAGGTCTCTTACAGTAAAAACACTTTCTCTTCTCAACATCATAACCTTCTATATGCTTTCCTTTATCACTTTTCTTGACATCAGAATAGTTAAATGGCTTGTTCTTGCCTTGAAGCTTGTTGCTCCACCTTGCTCTTATATTCAGGATCTCAGCAGTAATATCTTGACTGTTAGAAGGTTTCCTGTGCAGGTCTTTGTTTCTCAGAGCAACATCAACATCTTCATAAGTGAGCTCAGTGCTTTTACTAATCACAAGCGTATCAATGAAATGCTCATATGATTTTGGTAAAGCTCCCAGAACCACCAATGCCTTATCTTCATCTGATACAGTTATTGATACACTCTCAAGATCTTGGCACATTTTATTAAACTCATCCAACTTATCAGAGAGAGATTGATCTGTATTGATCTTGAAAGCAAACAATTTCTTCCTGAGATGAAGTTTGTTTGCAGATGTTTTTGAATTATACATCTCTTCCAATTTCTCCCAAATTTCTTTAGCTATTTTGATCTTTACAACTTCTCTCAAGACCTTATCTCCCAGAGATAAGATGATAGTACTGCGAGCTCGTCCCATGATTGATGCCTTCTCCTTTGCATCAACATCATCTGCAAATCCTTTATCGCCTAAGAGAGCTGCATCCAAGCCTTGATGAACTAGAAATGCTTCCATCTTTGCTTTCCACAAACCGAAATCGGTTTTCTCTATGAATTTCTCCACATCAAACTTCGTAGAAGATCCCACTAATGATCGAACACAAGAAGAGATCAGAACTTCCCACAGACGGCGCCACTTGTTGAGATTAACAAGCAATCACTTCTTCGTTCACAATCAAACGATCAAGTAAACAAACAATCACACAAACGATAACAAATCAACACAAGAGATTACATGGTTCAGCTTCGTAAAGCCTACATCCACGGGAAAACAATCAATGATCTTATTGCCACCAATCGAGTACAATTACAAGCTTTCAATCAACAATGATCAAGCTCTAATGCATAAAACCTATCTTCTACCTTTTCTAGATTTACAGAAGAAAACGGTTTACAATCGATTGAATTGAAAGTGAGAGAATGATGTTCTAGCTACAGACGATGATGAAGAATGCTCAATTTATATTTGGAAGAAGAAACCGTTGCGCAATTGATCGGATAAGCCAATAACAGAAGCCGTGTTCTGTTTTCGTTCTGTTAGTGATTATAACGGCTTGTAACGGCCAAACCAATCTCAGCCATTGATTTTGCCAGATCAAATCTCATCCGTCCATTCACCCTTTGAGCTATAATCTCAAAGGGTGCATCAAGATCCTCACGTCAGTGCATCACATGGATGGGGCATCCAGATTTTGGGAGATGTACAACTGAATTCAATTATCATGCTGCTATCGATCAACCCTATATTTCAATGCTTTCCCATGATGTACGTGCTACTACAGTACTACTCTACATACATTGACTTTACTTTTATTTTCTAAATTTAAATAGACATTTTTTATTTGAGGATTATACATCTCGAATCCAAACTCAAACTTGATCATAAATACTACCTAAAATACCATTTCAGGTATTGTATCTCAAACCTAACCCAAACGCGCACCACATTGGCGTCAAATTGGTCGGAAAAATTTTTGGTTGCTCAGTTTAGATGAACTGGATATAATTTTTGGAACATTGAGTACTACTTTCCTTCGAGTATACATTTGTATTTATGTAGTAGTTATATTACTTGTACGGTAATTATCGGTGCTAAAGAGGACGATTAATAAAAACATTATAAGGGTTAGTAGAATACATACAAGGATCTATATATAATCATGCATCCTCATATCATCAATTTTTTAGTTAGGTTTTGTGGATCTCAGTCAGTGACCTGACTCGGATCTGCAAGGTTCTACTTTAACAACAGGAGCCGTAAAAAGTATGGAAAAATTGGTGATATAGACCAATTTTGCACCCAAGTTTGTAAAAAAAAACCTTCAGTGTTTTGGTGTTTTCAAATAAAGGCCAAATGCTACAATATTGATAAGTCGTAATATGTCTGATTCATATTAGTAGAGTTAACTAATACAATTGTATTGATCAGACAGAAATATGTAATATCCATTGTATTAGTAGGGTTAAATGTCTGATCATTTTGTATTGGCAGAGTCATGTAATACAATCCAACTTTTATTAGTAGAGTTAAGTAATACAGTCTGACTATATTGGCAGAGTTATAAATACAGTCGGACTATATGTAAAAGTGTTTGACTTTTTTATGAATAAAAATGTTTGGTTGTTCTCTACCAAAAAAGTATTGTGATAAATTACATTTGAGTCCGTTTCTAGGTACCTAACTAATGGAGGTCCATGCCAAATTTTTGTGTAGGCATTTTACTGATATTAATCTGGGCTCTATCAATTTACGCTCTCAGGGAAATAGAGCTGGGCTTAAGCAGAGAAGGCGGGCACATGAATCTGATATCAATCTGGGCTCCTTTTGGGCCTGAATGATGATGAAGCCTATCTATGCACTCAGGCCTCAACTCTAAAGCCCACCACGTGATCGGGGAGTAGATCGGTCTAAAGTAAGTTACTGGTACTATATTTTATTTTGAAGGTACAAGTAAAATAGTGCGCATGGAAAACTGCGTATCTGCATGTCAAATTAATGAGGATCCCTTGTAAAACTTATTTATGCTGGGTAAATACATCAGGTACAGATAGTCAACAATGATAATAAGATAAAATTTTAGGATATTAGTTTAGTTATATCAATTACTCCCTCTGTTTTTTTTTTAAAGGTTTACATTTTTCATTTTAAAAGTTTTTTTTTTTTTTAAGTTTAACGTTTCTTTTTTTTGGAAATCCACTATGGCTCTGTTTAGCAAAACTAGCTGGAAAGGTAGCTGACAGCTGGTTAGGTAGATGGTTAGCTAGCTGAAAAGCTAGCTGGTTTTAAATGTAGGTGTTTAGCAAATTAACTGAAAAGCTAGCTGGTATTTTGTAAAATGACATAAAAGAGCATTACTCTTATTTTTCTTGTCTTTAACCTTTCTTATCGTATTATTAGTCTATAGTTTTTTAAATAATAATATATCATATTTTGTCCAATAATTATAATATATATTTAATGTATTTTACATCGCCACTTTAATAACATCATCAAAATTATCAGAAGTTGAAAGAAATAATCGTTGAGCATTTTAACTTAGTAATGAAAAAAATCAGTATTTGATGTGTACTACATGTATGCATTTTAAAGAGGTGCGGATACATTAATCCTTATGCTAGTTGCAAAAAAGTACACAAAATGTATAACAAATGATCCAACAATATAAAATATAAGTTGAGAATTCTAATGACCTTCCGGTTTACAAAAAGAAAACGTAACTAAACTAGATCATCACTTCCCCATATCAAAGCTGCAATGCTGTCACGAATTATATTCATCTGAATAAATGTTTCTCTTGAATTTCCATGGTTGGTACACTAGCAGTGTCAGGGAGTTCTTCAAAGGGTATATAATCTGGATGACTCTCAAGTACATTAAATATTAGATCATCTTCTGAGTGTATCCTAATGTAATTATGTAAAGCAACCGCAGCCATAATAACATCAATCTGAGTCTCCATGCTATAGTGGCATTTCAGCCAATATCTTCCATCTTTTCTTCAACACGCCAAATGATCTTTTGATGCAGCTTCTAAGTGATGAATGTAACTTGTTAAATGTTTCTTGCCCATTAGAAGGTTGTTCATGCTTCTTTATTCTAATTTAGGTTAATATAGGTTAGGGATATTTTCGGAATGAAAAAGATAAGAAGCTCATTCTTTAAAAAAAAAAGCTACATTGACTAGCTTCTTTTTCCAGCTAGCTGGTTAAAGAAGCTGCGCGTTCACGTAACGAGCTTTTTATTAGTCAATGGTAAAAAAAAGCTTATGGAGCTGGAAAGCTAGTGGTAAACAGAGCCTATCTCCACTTACAGTATTAATTTTTTAAACCCTCTCTTTCATACTTTATCCATTATTCCCTCCGTCCCTGAGAACTATTACTCCGTCCCGGAGAACTTTATACATTACGGTTAGTGCGCATTTTTATGCGAAAAGTTAAAGTAACGATAAAATATAGAAAATGTGGGAAAAAGTGTACTTTTAGTGGCAAAAGGTGTAATTTGAGTGTAAAGTTGAGATTGTTTATTATTTGTTGGATGTGTGCTAGCTTTCTTTTTTTGGTAATGTATAAGGTTCTGTGGGATGGTTAAAAATGGCAAATGTATAAAGTTCTGCGGGACGGAGGGAGTATCTCTTTTACTTTTTTTTATACTCTCTCATACTTTTTACCATCTACTTACTATTTTATTCAATTTACTTAAAATTCACACAAAAATAAAATGTAAACCTTCTAAAATACCGGAGGAAGTATTAATTAAACAAATTATTAATCTATAACATTCACTTTAAAATATCATGTTACAATGAAATAATGCTCCGCATGTATAAAATTAATATATTTAAAAATGTTGACGAAAATCAAATTAATTTGCAAATCGGTTTAGATTGTTTCAAAATGAGTTCCAATCGATTTACTGATTAAAAATTGGATTTCAAAATAATTTGCAAATCGGTTTCATGGTTTAGACTGTAGATGGGGGTGTAAATGAACTGGACGTTCGTGAAAAATTTCGGTCAACGTTCCGTTCGTATTCGAGTTGGATCGAATCGAACGGTTCGCGAATATGTTCGTGTATATAACGAACCGAACACAAACATATTTATTATTGTTCGCAGTTCACAAACGGTTCGCGAACATGTTCGTGTATATAACAAACCGAATACGAACATATTTATTATTCTTCGGCAGTTCACGAATGGTTCGCGAACATGTTCGTGTATATAACAAACCGAACACGAACATAATTTATTATTGTTCGGCAGTTCACGAACAGTTCGCGAACATGTTCATATATATAATGAACCGAACACGAACATATTTATTATTGTTCGGTAGTTCGCTACCACGTTTGTGTATATAAACGAACTGAATACGAACATATTTATTATTGTTCGGTAGTTCACGAAACATGTTCGTGTATATAACGAACTGAACACGAACATGAACATATAGATCACGAATGGTCCGCGAACAAATTAAATATATAATATAAGCAGACAATATATGAATATTATATAACTATTAATAATTAATATTCTTATAATTATTAATAATCATGCAATACTTATGAAATGTTATTGTGATTTTTTTTGTCTTATATTCATTTTTATGTCTTTGACGAACCGAACAATCGAACGTTAACGAACGAACGTGAACTTTCTGAAATGTTAACGAACCGAACATACGACTTATTGAACGAACGAACGTCCATTAAAGTCATTGTTAGGTTCATTCAGTTCGAAATACACCCCTATTTCTGGAAATTCACTTTTTGGTCAAAATACGAAACTAACAGTTGACTAACGGAAGAGGGGTCAATTTGTAATGAACGACTTAACAGATGGACTAAAATGTAATAGCGGTATTAGGCAGGGGTCATTTCATAATTAACCCTTTTTATTCAACACCCTTAGTTGTAGAAGAATTAATGAAGCTAGTGGTAGTTGATAATGAAATTGCAGTAATTAACCATCATATCATGCTCCCTTAGAAACATACAGAAACAGTGCAGTAGTTTGAATTCAAAGGCATGATTGTTTTGTTTTCTTCGGGAATGGATGAGAGTATTTACTCTAGTTCTCCACTCACCGATCCAACAATAACTACTCCTCTCTTATTTCAGTTTAAATAATCTGATTTGAGTCAAAATTCTCTGTTTTCAGATTAAGTAAATAAAATCCTCTGTTTTGTAAAATGGCTCCACCCTTTATCCTTGTCCAGAATCCCGGTCCACAGTCATCACTACAACTCGGTGTACCGATCACGTTGGCCCAATCCCGGGAACAACAGAATGCTAAGCAGCCGATCATCATCGACATCGAACCGGTACCATTGATGCAGCAGATGAGCCACCATGTACCAGCTCCACCTCAGCTGTGTATCAAATGTTATTTACTTTACAAATTTCGTATCTTCTTTAAATGTTTCCAGTGACTTTCACTGGAAATTGACAAAGTTTGGAAAATGGGAATTTTGTTCCAACATTTTGTTAAAATTCGAAAGTTTTAGGACTGAACTGTAATTTATATAAGTACTTATGTGCAAGAGAAAAGTTGCAGCACTGACTGAAGTGAAAGAATCTGGAAAGTTTTGGAGGGATTTTGAAATTGCAACGGAGCACATGGATCAGCCACACAAGATCGATTTTTGTATCAAATCAGATTAGTACGAATTAGGATTAATGATCTTCAGGTTTTGGCTCGCCTTGATTCGGCGCATAGTTATGTAAGTTCAGTGTCATCTTGGTAGCTGCTAGATGTAGAATTCAGATTCTATATGTGACTTTTATCTAGCTAGGGTTGTTGTAAATCATTCAAGTCTACCCCCAATACAGCTTAGGAAGATACGCTCGATATATAATATACACAAATGTAAATGTGAACCTTAACAAATAAACGTACCCCAATTAACTCGACCCCTTCCACAAAACTAGATTCAACCCCTTCCACAAAACTAGATTCAATTCTGCCATTAACAGTGCGACGGTACATCCATGAACGATTGGGATTCATAATTCAACAATTAACTGCGTCTCAATTTATTAGATTTATAACATGTATAGCATTACATATTTTCCCACAGACAGCGCCAATTGTTGTGTAATGTTCTTGAAACTCGAACACCAACAATAATGATCAATCAACTCAAACCACAGCAAAACAATCGATGAATGTTATAGCAACAATCACTACGACTGTTATATCAACAATCAATAAAACAAAACTCAAAACAATAACTTCAACACAATCGAAACACGACGATTTTCGTGGTTCGGCGAATGCCTACGTCCACGGGAGAAAACTAGAGATTCTTTTATTGACCAATGCAATGACAAAGATACAACCAATCCTAACAATGTCGATTGACAGATAATCGAGAAACAGAGCTTAATCGCAAACTAGAAGAATAAAAAAAGATTTCGTTATGGAATAGCAATTCTCTTGTCTTGTCTTGTGTCTAATGAACATGCCAAATGCTGTATAATATAAGGTTTCCTACGCCTCCTACATCACCCTGAGTTAGTAAAACAAGATTCAATCCTTTTCCAGCTCAAAGATAAAACAAAATACTCTTTATTCCTTTCCCAGTTCAGATAGGAAACCTGATGTTTCTCTAACTGTTGCTGTAACACTCCTTATTTCTTCAGACTTCTTCCTTCACTCTGAATTTAATCTATCTCCACAATCAGAAACAAGGAAGATATGCAGTACCTTGATTTTAAATAGAAACAAGGTAGATATGTAGTACGGTTGTTCCTCCCAATGATCTACATGAACTCAAGCATACATATGCAGCAATACCTTGATTTTATCTTAGTTACATCAATCACTACATTTTGTGCCCTCTGAATAATGAGTCTGCACAGATAATATTTCTCATTTTACTTCACAAAGTCCCACTCTAAGTTTGGTATCATTCCAGCAAACTATGAATTAAGTTGCAGTATTTGAAAATGTAAATGAAGAAAAAGTAACAGAGGCAGAAGTTATTATTACTAATATTCATGGTATTTGATCAGGGATTACAAAGTATCATACATCTGGTGCATGCCTCTCTTATTTCTTTACAGGGAAAGCAAAAGTAACTTCTTCTTTCCCTCTTCCGTATTCATCATTTAAACATCATGTTCCCTTATATATCCACAGTAACATAAATTCATAGATTATTCATGGCCATGAAATGCTGCTTCAGGAAACCGTAGCTCGTTCAACAAACACCGTGGATTCGACTAATTAGAGGTTCAATAGATGGATACTGTCTTTGCCTTCACCAATTAGTGATAGAACAGTTGCTGCAATGTGCCTTGGGCTCAGTCCTGCCTCTTCAATCTGGTCAGTTTGCGACCCATGGTCGATGTATCTATCCGGTAGCACCATTGCTCTCCACTATAACATTAAAAAACCAGTTCTTTGATTAGATTGTTCTTCTATACATCGAGTTCAATGCTATATTAGGCCTTACGAAAAGAAGAAAAAAAATGTTCGATTTTTACCTTGAGATTGCCGTCGAGTAATCCATTTAGGCATAAGAAATGTCCAACATGTGAACTGAATCCACCAATTGATCCTTCTTCAACTGTGATCAGGACCTCATGTTCTTTAGCCAACTGCCTAATCAGTTCTCCATCAAGTGGCTTGCAGAATCGCGCATCAGCAACTGTTACATGTATGCCATGACCTTGAAGCATATTTGCTGCTGCTAAGCATGTCTGTACTATCGTTCCAAATCCCAAAATCGCCACCCTACTTCCCTCCCGTAGTATCCTTCCCCTGCCAACCTGTTTTCATGATTCGCAGTTAGAATCAATGATCACAATGTACTAATTAATTTTGAGCATTTGGAGTATAGGCCATGTGAAAGTTCACATAAAAATACCTCCAGAGGAGTTCCTTTGTTGTTTTCAGGGACAAGAGCACCAATGCCGTTTCCTCTGGGGTACCTAAGGCAACTAGGCCGGTCATCAATCATAGCCGCAGTGGCAATCATATGCATAAGTTCAGCTTCATCTGATGGAGCCATGACCACCATGTTAGGCAAACAAGCCATGTACGTGGTGTCAAACGCCCCACAGTGTGTCGGACCATCTGCACCAACTAGTCCAGCCCTGTCCATAACAAATCTCACCGGAAGTTTTTGGAGGTCCACATCATGAACCACCTATATTGAAAAGAATTCTATAAAAATGTTGAATTTAAAACAAAAGTTTACAGAATATTCGGAAGAATATTTACCTGATCATAACCTCTTTGAAGAAAAGACGAGTAGATTGCGCAGAAAGGCTTGAGCCCTTCGGTTGCTAAACCAGCAGCGAACGTCACAGCGTGTTGCTCAGCGATCCCAACATCAAAACATTTTGCTGGAAAGCGTTTCTGGAATAAGTTCAGTCCCGTGCCACCTCCCATAGCCGCATGAACAGCTATAATCCTGTCATCCTGTTCTGCTTCAGCTATCAAAGACTCTGCGAAGTATTGAGTGTACGTAAGTGTCTCTGATTTCGTCTTGATTTGTTTTCCTGTAGTAGGATCAAACTTGACCACACCATGCATTTTATCAGCAGCAGCTTCAGCAGGAGGATATCCTTTACCCTTCTCCGTAACTATGTGAACCATTACAGGTCCAGGAGCCGGCATTTCCTTAATTTCCTTGAAAATATACACAAGATCTTCGATGTTATGACCATCGACTGGTCCAATGTAATAGATTCCGAGCTCTTCGAATAAACAAGCTGAAGGAGCCCCTAGCATTCCTTTAGCATAAGTATCCAACTTCGCAGCCACTTCGTGCACCTCGTTTCCCATTTTCTTTGTTATTTCCTGGAAGGCGAAAAATCCAAATCATTAAAATTGCCTCATAAGAAATGCGTCCATGAAATCGTCATATTATGCACAATAGACATGCTCACTTTGGCAGCCTCGCGGAGTTGGAGAAATTTTCTGCTCGACTGTAACTTAGTCAAGGCTTTGGTCAGGGCTCCGACTGGAGGAGCAGGACCATCGACTGTGGCAGTAGGCAAGGAAACTTGCTTGTTATCGTTCAGCACAATGATGATGTTAGAATCGAGAAAACCAGCGTTGTTCAATGCTTCATACGCCTGTCCTGCTGTCATGGCTCCATCTCCAATCACTGATATGATATGATTGTCCTTCCCTAGTAAGTCCCTTGCTACTGCCATCCCTGAGTAAATGAACAAACACAGAAGTGAAAATGAACAAGTGTAAATATTCTTAATCTCTGTTGATCATGGCAACAAGGTCACTCTGTCGCTTAAAACACCATAAACTTCTTGAAAATCGAAATTTCCTGTAAAACATAAAAGGTTTATCTGTCTGTTTTCGTAAATCAACCGTAGAAGTAATATTTACCTAGACCTGCTGAGATACTTGTTGAACTGTGACCAGCACCAAAGGCATCATGTGCACTTTCATCTCTTTTAGGGAATCCTGCTAGCCCAAAAGTCTGGCGCATCGTGCTCATCTTCGACCTCCTCCCAGTTAACATTTTGTGCATATACGCCTGCCTCAGTTACAGAACACATAATCAATACTTACACATGGAAATCAAATTAGACCAGAAATGCATCAGACTTGAAGTTGAAACATTTCATACCTGGTGTCCAACATCCCAGATGATTTTGTCCTCAGGAGTGTTGAAAACATGATGAAGTGCAACTGTAAGCTCTGTCACACCTAAACTTGAACTTAAATGTCCACCGGTTTTCGACACTGTGTAGACTATCTCTTCCCTCAATTCATCAGCCAATCTTTCCAAATCCTGGAAGCCAGAAACATTGATACTTTTAGAGCCTCATGAAAAATTAGTCCTTAATCGTTGCAGATATGATTTTACGTGGTGTATTTGGATTCTGCATCATTACAAGTCCTAGAAACTAAATTTTTAACAATTTAAGATATACTAGGTGGACAAATATGAAATCAGTTTACCTCCAAGGAGAGATTTTTCATGTGAGCAGGATAGTTAATAGTATCCAATATAGGTGTCAAAGGCTGTTCTCCAGAGAAGTTGAGCTTTCTGGCTAGTTTTCCATTCTCAATTCTCACAATGAGATCGTTACTCGTACTTGGATTCTCTTGATGACTTGCTGCAACACAAGAAAACTGGAAAGAAGAAATTGAAATATAAGTCCAAGAAACGAATATTATCGTCCTTAAATCGATAAAAACTGAAAGAATCAATGTATTAATTGAAGAGACCTTTTGCCTGGGCAGGTTGGTGATGTTAGAAAGGAACCAAGTTGGATTTTCATGAAATTTTTGCAGTGACAAGAAACTTGACTTGATCATTCCACAAGAAGCCATTTTTGATCCCTTGGCTTGCTCTTTTTTTGTGTTTAATTATGTATGTTCTTGAGTGTTTGTCTAATGATCAAGATAGTGTTCTTTTTGTATGTGAAGCAAAAAGTGATGCTCGAGAAGTGCAAAGCCTGTTAAAGCTTTTATAGAGAAGAGATAGTACTAGGTTACAAAAAAAGGTACGTAGATGATACAAGTAGATGATGTAGCAAAAATAAATTAAGATCAAAAGGTTTGAAATAATTAGTTGAAGGGATGCAATATTATTGATTCTCTGGTCAACCAATTACAAAAGGAGGTTAGTTAATACTTGGCGATAAAATGCCGTATTTTCAATTTCGATTAAATTTATTCTAATCTTAATCAAGAATGTAAAATGTTCAATTAAATTATATTATGAAACTTTAGTTCTTAAAGTATCATAATATAATTTAATTGAATTTTATATTCTTATTTAAGATTTATTAAATAATAAAAGTTGAAAGCGATTAATAGAAAAATCAAAATGAATAACGACGGAATGAAAAATAGTTACTAGGCCGCCACGGAAATAAACATTGAAAGAAATGAACCGTTTTAATAATTGCAATCGCCAAATACTCAACTCAACAGTACGAAAATAGTCAAAAGTACATTTCGATTATTAGCTAATACTAGTCATTAGCAATATTGTTAACTGGCACTTAAGTCTTAACATATTGTTACAGAATAGATTATCTTCTTGGTTTTGCTAAAAGTGAGCTGCTTGCTTCTTTCGCACGATGATTAACTATATCAAATTTGATTCTATGTACACACAAGTTACTTGTACAGTTCTACATGACCATTTGGTCCATCAACTGATTGCATCTTTAAGGATTATTTGTTGGCGCGGTATTTGCTTCAACTCCCATCTTAAATTAAGCAAGATATAAAATAATGTGGGAATCAGTTTGTATTTTGGTTTGTTGGGTGGGAAAGTGACGGTTTGAATTAGAGCGAAACCAATGTATTGTATGTTTTAATATGCAAAAAATCTAATACTCCATCCAATCATTTTACAAGTTTGATCATTTAATTTTTTTCGATCAATCATAATTAAGTAGGTTGTCATATTGTTAGGAAGTGTTCCTACCGCGTAACCTAGATAACAAGTACTATATAACCTAAGTATTACTTCAAATAGTATAACATATGAATAATTAACTATAGCATTGAACCAAACAAAAACACACTACTTAATTTATGATTCATTACTCAATTAATTTTTTCTTCAAACTATAATCCTATATTAAACATTAAAATAAAAGAAGCTATTAACCTTTAATCTAGTACTTCTAGGAGTATTATTCTACTATCATGCACCATGCAAATGAGCCACGCGACCTGAATGGCTCATTCTTTATTCTCTCTTCAATGTAATGATTTGTCGTGCCATTCCATTTGAGGAATGGTTCTTGAATTTGTATTTTACTAAAAATAAACAAGTCTAAAATCAATACGAATCCGTCTTTATCAGAGCTTAAGTAATTGATTTAGAGTTTGAAGTTAGCGTGGGAAGTTGGGAACAGAAGATACAAAATATCTAGGTCGAAAAAGATTGGCTTACAATCTCCAACCTCAGTATCTATTTAGCAAAACTGCCATAATGTAATCGTGGCTACAAGTCAAAAAGTTACTTGGTAGCTGATTGAGTAGATAATAAGTTAGTTAATTTTATAAAATTATTTAGTAATTTAAAGCTAACTGATTTACTACCTTCTATTTTTAATATAAGATGTTTTTGGTTATTTTCCATTTGACAAATATAAGATGTTTTACGAGATTCTGCTATGTAATTCCGTGTTTTCACAATTTATTAGGCATCAAACTCATTGATTTTATTATTTTTCATTTATTTTGTCTTGGACACTACAAAAGTTAAGCACATATCTTATCTTTTATTGGTGGATTTATTTGTTAAAGATACTAACATTTTTGTTCTAAATCATTTACCAAAACTATTGATGAAGAGATATTTGTTTTAATTTGTGTGAAATACCTAAAACATCTTATATTAAAAATAGGAGGGAGTACTAAATATAGTACGTAAAACAAAGCTTTAGAGACAAACTTATCAGATGAGTTAGCTTATAAGCTACTTCCTCCGTCCCAGACCAAATGTCTCATTTTGACTTGTTGCAGTCAACATTTTTTAACTTTGAATACGGTTTAATCTTAAACCGTAAATATAAAATGTTCAATTAAATTATATAATGAAACTTTACTTCCTAAAGTTTCATTATATAATTGAATTGAACATTTTACATTTATTGTTTAAGATTAAATCGTAGTTAAAATTGAAAAATATTGATTGGGAAAAGTCAAATGAAACATTTAGCCCGGTATAGAGGAAGTACCACTTGGGCATTTACATAAAACTTATTTCTAAAATAACTAGTCGAACTTATACTATTTTTAAAGAGAGCCCCTGTGTCAAAAAGTGTGTATCCAAGGACTGTAGTTGAGATGAACCCGTAGGCATGCAAGAACACTAGCTAGCTAGTTGTTGTTCTATCGGTGAGAATGACTCCACCATTTCTTAACCTTTAACCAGCTCAAGTCCAATCTAGACTTTAATCTAATACAAACTTCGTCCGATATTAAATTTTCACTCTAATGATCTTACCAAAGAGATTAAAACTAATAATGAATGTGGGGAATATTAGAGAATATAAGTTCAAACTTTTATATGAAATATAAATCTATCATGTTCATTTTTTAATATATAATTTCTATGCAAGGTGATCTAGTATGAATTTTATTTTTTTTCTTTTTTTAGAAACTCAAATTAGATATATTGAATGGCAAAGTGCAGAGGGTAATATGATCATGTATCGAGGCCATCCTTATCGAGAGATTATTCTAATCGTTTATTACATACAGTGTATAAGGGGTTGTTACGCGGGTCGAGCCTTAATGAGGGCTCGGGTCGACTCGACTCGTTAAGGCTCGAACTCGGCTCGCTCGGTAAAGTAAACGAGCCGAACTCGAGCATCATATTATGCTCGTTTATGTAACGACCCGTAAAGCTCGTTAAAACTAATTATTTTATATAATTAATATTTTTTTATACTTATTTTTAATATTTTCAATGATAAGGTTCGGTAAGGCTCGAAAATGCTCGTTAAGGCTCGAAAATTTTTTAATATAAAATTTAGCCATTTTAAAAAAGGATGGAATGTGAGGCGAATCAAATGACATACGTTGGTTTCTGAGCAGTTCATGATATATTGAACCTGCCCAAAGGGTCTGATCTCAACCTACGATGGATAGGACATATTTACAAATGATGTCAGGTTGGTTCGAACCAACGACAAACCACACTCCAAGGAGTGTGATTAATTGCCCCAGGCAAGGAGACATGGATAATGTGCTAATTAACTTAGGAGGGATATTGTAACGCTCCCAAAGTTTGTAAAGGTTAAATTGATTGGCAATATTACTCATAACAAGATGAGGTACCTTTTCTTTTTGGAGTACATTTATAAGAATTCTGAAGTTGTTTGATTTGTTGTAGTAGCAATCTTAAAAAAATATGTTTTGTTCTAGAGTTGTTGATTTATTCATGATATGTGTTGTTCAGTGATATCAACAATCACTTGAAAAGGTCATGAACAACTGCATCGGCTCATAATTAAGCGTTAATCCACGAGTGCGGGGACGTTGCATAAAGGATATATGCATAATGCCGGAAATTGTTGAATGATCAACAATTGAATTCTAAATGAGCCACGTTCACATAATGTTTGTCTTCTCATGAAATATACTACATAAAAATAAAATCTGATGTTTATAACTTTTGATATTTGATCATAAAATATTTTATATTTTATCATATAATATTATTTTATGTTATCAATGATTATAGATGTGGACGTAAATAATTTCACGTAGAACATATATTAACTCTTTCAATAAAATGTAATTTTTGAGTTTATAGTAACATCGAGGTTTTCAAGTAAACGACATGATGTTATGGATAAAATTCTTGACATATTTACATTTTTTGTCAATCTTGTATCTCAAAAGATTGATAAGTATCACCATAATTTTGAGTACTAATTATTTGAGGGGTGTTTGGTAAAAAGTTAAAACATTGAGTTAAGTTTATATATATTTACTAGAACGTAAGAACACGCTACGCATGTTATTGTAGCACATTGTTATAGTTATAAAAGACGTATGTGAAGGCAAGTAATGTTGTTGTTTCTGATAATTGATTTTTTTTTAAAGTTGAATTAGTGTTTTAGTTGATCTGTTTTAATTTAATTGAAGAAGATGGAGCAGAAAGATTGGCTATCATTGTTTTTTAATAATGAATTAATTTTGTTGGATTGAATTAGGGTTTAAAATTTAATTTGAGAAGACATATTGATTTTTTTTTAATGATGAATTGATTTTGTTGGGGTTGAATTAGTGTTTAAAATTTAAATGGAGATGAGAGATTGATTTTTGTTATGATGTATTGATTTTGTTGAGATTGAATTAGGGCTTGTAATTTGATTGAATAAAATAGATTGTTTTTTATAATTAAAGTTTAATTTACACATATATTACAAATACGTTCAATTTAATTTAAATTAAGTACTCAATTGTACAATTACAATAGTTGACACTTTTATAATATATATATATATATATATATATATATATATATATATATATATATATATATATATATATAGACACACACTGTAATAACTTGGGAACTTTAAGTTTACGTGTTTTAATTCTCAATTAAACAATCTATTGGTGTCTTATCATTAGTATAATATTCTTATCTCCTCCATGGAAGAAAAGGTCAAAGAGGTCTCCAGGTAGCTAGAGCAAAATTCTGGTCGAATACTATAAAGAAAACTGGTGCACATTATCCGTGTGCACAATCTCCATTACAGTACTATAGCTAGATTTGGTCTTTGACCATGTCACATATTGTTTTTTAAGTCTAAAAGGACTCAAATTTAAGATTGTACCTTAGGTCCTGTTTACCACTAACTTTCCAGCTAATTTTTTAGTTCCATTATCTTTTTTTGACCATTGACTAGTAAAAAGCTTGTTACATAAACGTGCAGCTTTTTAAATCAGCTAGCTGGTTGTTAAAAAAAAGCTACTTCTTGTCTTTTTATTCCGAAAATATCCCTAACCTAAATTAAATAAAGTAAAACCAATCGTTAGTATTATTCTCGTGTTCTATCTTTTACTGCGGTGCCGCTCTGTGTTCCATCGCCTCTCCTTGCCAGCGCTTCAGGTAATCTGCTACTGCTCCTGCTCTTCTTTAATTACATAATATGAATTTCTCGAGTTGTGAATTCTCGTTGCCAGCGTTCTGTGTTCCTTTGTGAGTTGTTTATTTTCAGTGCTAGTTGAAAATAATTGGACAAAAATGTGATGTACTATTATTTAGAAAAATAAGAGTAATGCCCTTTTATGTCATTTTATAAAATACCAGCTAGCTTATCAGCTAATTTGCTAAACACCTATATTAAAATCAGCTAGCTTTTCAGCTAGTTAATCATTCACTATTAATTAGCTTTTCAATTATCTATTCATTCTAAATTTAGTTAATCAGCTACCAACTAACTTTTCAGCTAGTTTTGCTAAACAGGGCCTAATCTAGTGAACTTAAACATAGAATTTCTATTTGACTATTTGTTTAAGAATCTTTGATCCGAAACTGATTCGAGTTATAAATTTTGTAAAAAATAGTTTTTAGACTTAATTTATGTGAAACTGACTTTTTTTTTTAATTTTTGGCACAAGCATTAAATAAATCAGTTTTACACCTTGTTAAATGTAGAATCGATTTTATATGTATTTTATAAGTGACCTAATGACTTGCTGGTTAAAGTAATTTCACTGAGTTGGAGAGGGAAAAAAAAATGAATTAGGGTAAGATGAGTGATTGGCTGACATGACACTACATATAAATAGGGCCACTAATTACTTTGTTTTGTTTCGTTCTAGTAATTTCAATTAAATATAGAAAATGTAATAAAAATATGTATATGTGGGTGGCTCATAAGTCACTAGAATAATTTTAAGACCGTTCAAGGTGAATAAAAGTATAAAACATGAAAATGCTCAACTTTTAAACGTCCAATCAAAGTATTTGGTGTGTTGAAAATTGAAATGAAAAATAATTAAACTCTACTTGATAATTAATTAATGCGAAGACTAACAAAAATTGAGTTTTGTTAGACTTTCTTATTCTATTATTGCAAGTCAATGTCAAGCACTACGTAAGGATAACCATTATACTTCAAAAATTAATAATGAATGTTTAATGTTTCTTTTGAATGAAATATAAAAAGTTTGCTGTGTACCTTGGAGTTTAAATTGATGAAAGAATTGAATAATTGCAAGTCAATAAAAAGCAGTGACGGGTCAGGAGGGGCAAACCCGGGGCAAACCCAAATGACAAACATATGACATATCTGATGCTCAACTTGAATTTGAACTTTATAGCATATTTGAATTTTTAAAAAAATCTAGAAAATTAGATTAAAAGCTTTTAAATTTTTATTTAAAGTGAAGTTTTAGTTCTATACCAATTACTCAGTAAAAGATGAACTTTACTTTAATATCAATTACTCAGTACTATTTATCTATACATCGAGGTATAAATAAATAGTACTGGTAAATTAGTTGAATGCCTTGTGACAAAGCTAAATGAATTTAATGGGAGTCACTGGAGGTGATAGAATTCTTGAGTGCCATGAAATGATTTACACGATGGATATCAATTGTGTAGTGCGGGAGTTCTCTCGGTGTGCACTTTAATAATATAATAGCGGTTCTACATTTACCGCTCTATTCAGAACAAGATAAACAAAATGGATAGTTGAGACTTGTGAATTAATGAAGCCAGAATAAGCACAATAATCCCTGAGATTTGCAGTTAAGTTGAGCCTCGATTTATTATAAGAGAAACCTTGAAGATAAATATAGTGGTGGATTAGTTAGGCACCTACATTTCGAGCTTTTAAATCTTCAAGTCTTTTGGAAAACTTTCTACAAGATGAGTAATATACATGTAGTATATAGCAGTGTTCTTCTACAGTAAAATGATAAAAATCCATCCTTCTTAGCAGTGTTCTTCTACAAGATGTGACAAGTTTGTTTGTGAGTACAAGTAAGTACTCACTCTTGCCTCGCTGAATCTCAAGTGATGCACGAGCTGAAGTGCATTGGAATCGGAATGGAATTTGATGTTGATTCAATACAACTCATGATGATTTCAATGTTTGAGATAATAATTTACATTTCGAGTTACAAATTGTTAATTTCAAGACGTATTATCTACAAGGGTAAAGCCAAGATTTTTTCTTACTCCGTGCTCGACTTTGAATTATATAAACACAAATCATCCATCTTCTTATCAAAACGTTGTTAATGAAATTGATTTTTTTTCTGATATGGAAAAATACCAATGAAGAGAACGTAAATGTTTTGATTAATATCATCGAAAATTTTATTGATAACCTAGGTTCGTTTCTATATAAATCATATAGAGTTTGTCTCTCAAAAGATTTACTCTTATATAAAATCTCAAAATTATATAAATTATAAAGTCTTGTGGGAAGGTGTCTATACTTATTTAACACAGATGGACCTATGTTTAATAAAAACATGAAAACGTCTATATTGTTAATAAAATGTAATTTTTTATTATGAGAAACACATATATTCTTAACTAAACATCAAAATTTCTCAGTGATAACTTTAAAGTTTATACGTCTTTTTTTATCTTAATTATAAACGGTCTCCCAAAAAGACTTATAAAAATTTACCACGTTAAATATAAAAAAAATAAAAATTGAATACATATATAAATGAAATTTATCAAAATTCACCCGTGCCGAGCACGGGCTAGCCTACAACATAGTTTTGCCCCTGGTTCTCTACCATTTTTTTAACAAGTGCAGTTTGCACTTTGCACAAACTACCAAGACACACCAAGATGCTCTACTCTCTCCGTCCCTGAAAACTTCATACATTAGGGTTGACGCGTATTAATTATTACAGTAGTTTTTATTTTAAGAGGGTGGGGTGATACAATTTACATAATACCAGACTTTGATCAAACTTTAGCTAGTAGCCTAGTACTGCTAGCATCAACAAGAATGCCCATAAATTGTGGGGCGATACGTATATTAACGAACAAATTCTATGAAACGAGGCTCTTTAACTCGGTCTCAGTCTTGCTTCTCAGCCATCTCACACAATGGAAGTTGCCACCAGCTTTTTCTGATGTATCTGGGTTTGCTTCTGATCCGGAGGGAATCCAGTGGTAATGAACAGAAAAACATATGCAAAGGACGATGAACTTTAGCTAACGCAGTTCGTATCATACCGAAGACAGCTAGAGCACTTTGACAATTATTATTAGGCTTCCGAGATAAGGGTTCAAAAAGATTTATCAGTTTCTCTAAATCCATGAAAAAAGCAGTCACGTTTGAAATTTAAAGGATGTGAATTGTGCACTATATGTAATCCGAATATGGTATATCCTGTCCTCAAGACAACAACGAAATGAACAAGTACTGGAATATGAAGCATGAGCTACATACTTCGATGGTAAAACCTCAAAAGTGAATTTGTACAGCACATCTCCATATCTTCAAGAACATGCAACAAGAAGACTAGCCTATTGATGGAAATCCCATACACTATGGCAGTAATATCATGTATTCTCAGATCAATTTCCATGAGATCAGCGGTAACCTGAATCTTGTACAAAAACTTATGCACCCCCGGCTTTAAGCGTATTACTCAACCTATTAAATTGACAGCAAGAAACAAAGTAAGAAAGGGGAGTGATTGACATCTTTGTAAGAGAATGACAGTAAATTGCGAAGGGTGCAAAAGATAACTCAGTATTAGGAGACGGACATAAAAATGCATAAATTTTACATATTACTGCAAAGGTGAACTAGAAATGATACATGTGTTATCGATAATTTCCTTCAATTTTCTTTTTTGAAAAGTAATTTCCTTCAAATTCTCTATAAACTATTTAAGAGGGTGATTGTAAAGTGCAGATGATGGATGCAAGAAACGAGAGATATAATCATAAGTTGGGCCAAGTACATTCTATGCCTCTCGAATAGAACGAAGGGTGTTGAAGCCATGTTAAGGGAGAATTGCAAACAAAATGTGCGCCAAAGGTTACCAGTTACCACTTCTAAAAATATGATGCATATTAAGTAAAGAATAACTCCAATTGAGCAGCTAAAATATGATGCCTATTCAGTAAAGAATAACCCCAATTGAGCAGCTAAAAACATAAATGTTTCAGAATGGGTAGCAAATAAAATAAGCTTACCAGTCCAGGCCCTCGAAGATTCCTTCTCCTTTAATAGCAGAAGTCTTGAAAATAGACCATTGGCGATTCTTGATCTTGTGCAACTCTAGGGCCTCAGTTATAGCAGCATCATCAAGGGCACCGGGAAGATCCTGCAGAATTGGGAAAACATTAAACACGGCTTCTTTTTTCAAGATTTATGTCTTTGAGACAGCATATGCAGACTCTACCAATAAACAAATTAACCATTATAAAGGCAGCATGTAATTGAGCAACATAAAAAGCCAGTGAATGACCTGTTTGTTAGCAAATAGGAGGACAATGGCACCTTTTAGCTCTTCCTCCTGAAAAGAAGTCACCATTGCAGGCAGATGTCAAATATAAGCATAGCAACAATTAAGAATGACACTATATACGACAAATTACGGTTGGGACTTGGAAGATACTAAGCAATTGTAGACTACCGAGTCTAGACCACTACATGGAGATCTTCAAAGAGACAAGGGAGTCTTCATGTGTATGTGAAAGAGGAGAGTTACCCATAATGGGACCAAACAACATTAAATGGCAACTTCTAGGGACAAGATCACACCTACCTAGAGCTCATATGATATTAAATGAACAATTTAAATTAAACATCTTTCAGAGCTAATCAGCTGGCTGCATATGAGTATGACCAACCAAATTTGTGAAATTGAGGCGACAATATGTACTATCATCAAGAGTGAAGTAACATCCAAGATCACCAATACACTGCAGAATCGTATGATACTATATAACTGGACAATATTTGGCTTCTTAACTGAAAATTAACTAATCTAACTTTTTAGTCAGTATTCACTCACAAACCACAGCCATAAGAAATGGGTGGACATCGTCAAACCCTTAACTAAAAAACCTTCCAGATGTCACACCCAAAACCAGTGTTGTCAATCCCGGCAAGATCCTGCTAACCCAGTGCATTTTGGCACCTGGGCGGGATTGACATGCCCATCCTGGGAGACATAGCATCCCGGTCAATCCCGGGCGCGATCATGGCCGGGATCCCGGAAATCCTGGGCAGGATATTAAAGTTTGGGGGTAAATTGGTCATTTACCCCAATTAAAACCTAATCCTAATGCATAGCAAATTTCAAAAGTTCAAGCTATTTTTCTTTAGTTTCTAGCTTGATGCGGGTTAATTGAGTTATTTCTAAGCTTTTATGTTTATGTTATAATGTATTCTATATCATACAACATCCCGGTTATCCAGGTAGCGCGATCCCGCTATTCCAGATTTTTTGGTTGGGCACGATGCGATCCGGAATTAACAACACGGCCCAAAACCCAGACAATAACTGAACCAATCAATCATCGTCCATGTTGACTGGAAGTTATTCCAGGTACATGTTAAATTTATGCTTGCCGAGATCTCCGACTATTAAATAAGACAAACACCTCACAGAAAATGAAGATAGAAGTGAAATTAATTTACTCCAGTTAACTCGTGATTTCTTTTGTAGCTTGGTTTGGCAACATTAATCTACTTCAAAATAACAAAATCAACTTCAATCATCACAAATAACTAGCTAACAACATTTTACACAAGTTTCGTGGTGTAATTTGTTATGTTATAAACTAAAGGAAAGTAACTTTCATGTTACTTTGGCAAGGAAAATTAGCGGCTTCCCCAAACGTGTATTTCACTGGAAGGAAGAGTGGCCATCTAGCTCCTTTTTTCCTTTCTTAATAAACAAACAGAAAGAAAGATAGAGAGAAACCAACCCATGGATTGGTCAGGACAAAGAGATTAAAAATTGCAGAAAAACAAAACATTTCCGGGTTTTACCAGTCACCCGAACTAAAAAATCTGACCAGTTGCGGGTGTTAATCCATAAATTTGGAAGTTAACTTATATGGCTGTTTATAATTGTAGTTCCTTACCGCCAAATGCGGAACTTTCTTGCACTTACTCAACCGAAACCCAGAACCAAATTGATACCCTCTTTCTCCCAACTACTTGTCGTTCCCATATTGCACAAAGTTCAAGGTTTGAGATGAAGAAGTAATAAAAGTTGTAAGTGGGTAACAAAGTATGGAGGAGAATGAATACAATAATTATTAAAAGTGAGGGAATGTGTAAGTGAGGTAATTTTTTTATGTAACACGCGGCTGTAAAGTTGCTAATTGAAGTGGCAAATTAAAATAGGACGGCCAAATATAGAAAAGGGGCAAGCAGTTATGCGAACGATTATAAATCGAGGACCTAGACCGTACCCAAACCCAATTCGGACCCGCAGATTTTTATCTTTTTTACGGGACGGGTCTCGGGACGGACCAGCCCTGTGGAATTATTCAAGCGTAGGTTCTGAGTAGGTCAAGTGAAAGGGCAGGGTTTGGGTCCAGACCCATTCCCTTAAATAAGGTTTGGTGACTTCTCCAACTGCTGCACCAGCATCTTACATGCAACAACAGAAGTTATTACGCTGACGTAAAAGATGGTACCATAGTACCAAATATGGAGCTATTATGCTGATGTAAATGAAAAAGGAGGTACCTCCAATATGGCATGAAATTCTTCTTTGGCAACCACCAGCCTATCAGTATCACTTGAATCAACAACATATATTATGGCTTGAGTATTTGGAAAGTAACACCGCCAGTATGGCCTGAATGGCACAGCAAGTAAACCAAGACTTCCATGAGTCTGTGCTCAGGAAGATGCTACATAATTTAATCTCAAATGCATTCAAAACAAGTACTGATCCAGACACAATTATGAATGCTATATTCAAAAAAAGCATGATACTAGTTCCTGTGAGATTTCCAAATAATTCTTGCTTGTTTTGGATAGAGGGATTCATCAAATGAATCATGGAGATGCCATGCTAATGTGGCATAGTAAATCTTCCAATTCAAAAAATTAGTTGTTCCAACAATAAAAGGTACTGAATGTTGACTTAATAATCAATGAAAAAAAGTTAACCAATTTGACCAATAATACCAAGAAATCAACTGGATCTTCCCAATTCATGATAAACTGATTACCTAGACCAGGAAGATCTTATGCTGTAATTTATTCACATGATTCAAAAAGATTATTTAATGCATTTAACGCAGTTCTAAAATGATGTAGATGAATAGCCACCATAACATCTGACGGATCTGGCCTGGTTAAAATTTACTCAATTGATCCCTAACGCATGATGCACCAAGCAAATACTACAGGTTATTGGATCAATCAGTAAACAAAACCTTTATATTAATGACATGAATCATTACGTAAGGAAAAGCTTTTAAACGCGGCATGTAGGGGCTACAGCGGGCAATTGGAAACAACTTACCTAATACTGGTCTGCCCACCTGTCATCAACCAAGGGGAAAAAAAGTTTTATATCAGGTATACAATATCAGTCATATGTTCACAGAAAATGGAGGATAAAAGTGGTAAGAAAGAAAGAGAGTAAGCAAACAGAAAACTAATGAACAAACTACAAAAGCTGGTGAAAATCAACAGACATTTCACGGAGCAACGAGCAAATGCAAATATCCATGATTGATCTAAAAGAGGACAACCGTCAACCAGAATGAAAATCAAGATCCAATAGACAACATTGATTTATTTGTAAGAAATGGAAGTCATGCAAGTTGGACCAATCGCATTCCCTAGATCAAGCTAGAATGGACCAATCGCATCCATAATCGTAAAAACAAGTCAAAAAGAACATTTTAGTAAAACTACACAATAAAAACAATAAAAATATTAAACAATAAAGCCTCAGAAACGATGTCAGGCAAAAATAAACATTGCCCATAAAAGTATATTACAAGATGTTTGCATGAGAGAACTCAAAAGAAAACCAAGACTTTTGCTAGACAACAATGGAGTAGCAGGCTAGTTCTATCCCTTACATTCTACAAAAGTACATCATTCATAAAAATATATTCAAAAAAAAAAAAAAATGGTAATAAAGGACCACAATTAAAGCTTCCTTCTTCTTCCTCATACAAATTCCTTAAGGTGAAAAGATTGTGCAGTATCAAAGCCAATTTAGTAATTGTTACAATGAAACCAAGCAGAAACCAGTGTACAAAATTACTCTATATATGGTTCCAGCATATAAAAAAATGAAAAGTAGGATAGTAACAAGAAAAGTAAAATGCTAAAAGTTTTTGAAGCCCTTAAAGAACATTAGTTTTATTTTAGCTTATCATGTAATTTAGCCATTAGGATGAAATTTTCAGAGTAACGAACAACAATAATTAAGAGGCAAAACCAGCTAGGCTTCCATCTGCAAAGCTTCAACCAGACCAACTCACCCAGACATGCATTCATTCCATTTTAGTATTCTACACAAATTACCACCTCGAGGACTAGAAAACTACCACAATCCCTAATGTTGAAATGAGCCTCACCAAGTACTCTTTATGAACAGAAATAGAACAAAGCAAACTACACTACAGGAATGTTCACAGAGTACTACAGAGTACAGATCATCAAACATATTAGCAAATGCTTATGCAGTGGAGTTACTTACCTAAATCCCAGACTTGAAACTTGATGTTGTTATATTGCACAGTCTCAACATTGAACCCAATTGCTGCAGTTGAATTCAAAATAAATGACTATTTAATCTACCAACACACACACACACAGAAAAAAAAGGTTGCTAGTAAATTAACATAAAAAAATATAACAGAAAACTGAGAGAAAGCAATTACTCGGAATTGTGGAGACAACTTCTCCCATCTGAAGCCGATCTGAGAAACACAAAACACCAAATCAGAAACAGAAAACACACACAATCCAGCAAAATGCAGAATCAGTATATGAAATCACAGTCCATACAAAGAATGGTAGTTTTCCCAGCATTATCAAGCCCCAGGACAAGGATCCGAGCCTCCTTGTTCCCAAACAAAGAAGAAAACAGACGCGTAAACACAATTCCCATGTCGCCTCTTTTTCACGCAAAAAAAAAAACGAATCGAGCAACACTGCAGATCAGATCTCAGAAGCAGTACCCTCAGATCTTCCTGCAAGAGATTGAAATCATAATTAAGAGTGAAATCACTGAAAAAATCGTGATTAGGAGCAGTGTGATTGATCGAGTTACCAGGGAGGGTCAGCTCGGATGAATTGGATGATTTCGGAGAGTTGAATGAAGAAATTAGAAATGGTGAGTGAGGTATAAGAAGAAGAAGATGGGAGAAAAGGGAGATTATAGAGCTGATTCTGCCATTGTTATCGGTTTTTTCCAGAACTAGGAAATTTCCATGAACAACTGGAAAATGGAAGTGAGACGTCTTGTTCACTTATTTGTGAGAAGAGAATACTCCAAGTCTCCAAGTAAGGAAAAGCGAGCCGGGTTTGGTATGTGGACCGACTATCCGACTCGAACTACGTTTCTGGTTTCCCATACATGTACCAATTTACTATACTCCGAGAGTCCGAGTCTCCTACTATGTATGAATACGTAAAATATGACGATCGAACTTAAATTCTTTCTGATTTAATGATGACAACTTAGACAAGGACGTCAATGATATCATACTTTATGTTGGATTTCTATGTTTTCATCAACAACCTAAATTTCTAACATCAATTAAAAGGATCGATACTCATACTATTAAAGTATATCTTTTTCTTAAGTTAAACTTGATTGATCAATCGACTGACCAACTAGAAATTCTCACTATCGACCATACGTCCATTCCAATTTGGATAATTAATATTATTTATGGCATAATTTTTATATAAATATAACATTCTTTTATGTTATAGTGTGTAGTATTTTTTTTTTTTTTTTGTTCCAAGTAAGCATCTTTCAGCAAATTAGTTTACATCATAAAATTAGGCGATAGCCAATAGGATAGCTTGTCCTTCTTCATCCATGCTAACATTTTGTGCGACAATGAATGAATGTGCTAAAGTATTACTAAATTTTAAGTAAGCTAACCTATCCAATAAGTCGTCACATGCTCCATTCATCTCCTACTTCCTCCGTCACGGATAACTTCTTACATTAGGGTTAACGTGCAGTTTTATGCGAAAAGTTAAAGTAATGATAGAATATAGAAAATGTGGAAAAAAGTGTACTTTTAGTGGCAAAAGATGTAATTTAAGTGAAAAATTGAGATTGTTTATTATTTGTTGAGTGTAGAGTAACTTCATTTTCTAGTAATGTTAATGTATGAAGTTATGTTGGACGGCTAAAAATGGCAAATATATGAAGTTCTGTGGGACGGAGGGAGTATCTTTTTCATTTCTGACTATGGTAAGATAATAAACTGAACCAAGCAAAGATTATGAGGGGAAAGGAAAACAAAAGGAGGGCCGGGAAGTTTTGATTGGGAAAATGAAGAGCATTAGGTTCCGGTTTACTGCTAACATCAAGGGGAGATAATGAAAGAGATGAAAGAATTTGACCATGGTTTCGAATCGAGACCACAGGGTGATGGAATTCAATATTCAATCAATTTCAGGGACGTATAAACAGGGATTTTCGATACTGCCATCGAGTTACAAGAGAATGCAAGTTGGCATGAGAGCATAAAGCAGAACACAGATCAAAACAAGAAAAGCAATGAACCCTAATGAGACAGTTCAAAGGCTAAAAAGAGCTTCTCTGATATTTCTTGATAAGTTTAGCATCTTACATATACCTACTCTAGCTAATCACAGAAGCCAGAGGATACTGATAGAAAAAGAAAATAAATACATCCAAGCTAGTAGTTGATTGAAGTTATCCTCCGGCCAGTTGGCACCATGTATTATTCTCGAGTTGAAAGAAGTCACGCCAGAGGCGGAATGAACTACATTGGGCAGGGCTACTCTCATTTACAGCGCAGACTGGAAAATCATCTCCGCCAGCTCCTGCACATATCAAACGAGCAACGTAAAAAACATGCATAAAACGTGCTTAAAAAATCATCAGATGAAGAACATAACTGGTTCCCCACTAGTACATTAACAAAATTGTGATAGATCTTAAATTAAGTGCAATTCACTATTATACGCAAATAAACCAAAACTTGGCACAATTGAACCATACCTGCTTAGCAGAACCAACTTTAGGTTCTCCCCATTCCATTGCCTTCTTCTCCAGAAAATCGAAGTCGGCCTTTCCAGCCTAAAAAAGAAAACGAAAAATCTCAACTACAGAGTATGAAAAAAAAAAACATGATCTGGATGGGATTATAAGAATGGTAAATGTTTCTGACCTCTATTTGGGCACCCAATTCTGAATTGAAACTTTGATATCTCTTGCGGACAATTTCACCCAAGGCACCGTCCTGTTCACCAAAAGATACATTCTTGTTAGCAAGAGTAATCATTTTACTGTTAGCACTTAGACGAACAAATGAAGAAAACTAAGGGAATAGATTACCTCAATAAGCTTAGCAGCACTGCGGAGTCCACGTGCCATAGTATCCATACCGGCAATATGAGCGATAAATATGTCCTCAACATCAGTGCTCTCTCTCCGCCTGTTACAATCAAAACAAGAATCAATACAGTAAGCTGAATAAATGCACACAAAATAACAGGAAGAAATTGGTAGATTTCTGACACTCTTTTGTTAGTAGAACAATTTTTTAAGGATTTATAGCCTCATTTCTGTAGCTTTACAGGCAAAATTTAGCTGGTAAGAGTATAAATGTTTTTGGGAGTCAATAATCTGAGTTCGTTATGACATTATCCATGTCAAGAAAAATCATAAGTTAAAACTGATGGTATCATCTCTTCTTTTGTTGAGAGAAAAAAAGTGTCGCATTATTTTTTCTGCACATGTAAGAATCCTTGTAAATAAGCATCCCTGTTTACACCTCCTAGAGGCTAGAACTTCACAAACCCACCCTCAGAAATGTATCAGAGGGAAAATTCATTCATAGATATAACAACCTTGGTTTACCACCTACCGGACAGAACTAAGATTACAAAACTCACCTTCCTTTAAATTGTACAGTGTAATTTATGTCTATCTTATGTATCTATAAACCTACTCAACTACGATGTTTCCTGTAATCAAACAAATACTGGCATAGTTTGCACATTAGACACAGCTCTTCCAGATTTGTACAAATTACTAAGGCGCTGAATGGCAAGTGAGCCGGAGAGTGGTCAACCAATGTTAAACGATTTATCCATTAAAGATACTACTTTGTTCTATCTAATTGTGCGTGTAAGTGATGCATAAAGGAAATGAACCTACAATTTTGCATCGAAATTGAATCCACCGGGTGCAATTCCTCCCTGCAATGACAGAAAGGAAAAAGAAAAATAGCATCATTAACTATTCAAGGTTGTTCAGAACTTAATTCAGGGAAAGTAAAGGTTTGTACAAACATTTTTAATAACAGTCAACATTGTTGTTGTTGCTTCTCCAATATCCATCATAAACTGGTCAGTATCCCAACCTGAACATGACAAAGTCCCTTGATTAGAACTTGCTGTCAAGAAATTCAAAGTGTAGATCTTAATATAACTAGTTACGGAAGTTTCAAGGAATCACATACCAACTTGAGGGTCACCAGTGTTAGCGTCAATGTTCCCCAATAAACCATTGATTCTTGCGGTCTCAAGCTCATGATGACAGCTGCATCACAAGGAGGGAATCAGACATGATGGCTTATTACTATTATTAATATTACTATTTTTATTTTTTATTTTTATTTAGAACAAAACTTAATTCAATTGATTTTATTGTTTGATTCAAGACACGACGAACCTGTGACCAGAAAGAGTTGCATGGTTGCACTCGATGTTCAATTTGAATTCATCTGCAAGCACGGCGGAGAAAAATGTTAGAACTATAATTCCGCTACAAAATTATTAGAGTATACTTATTCCTACTATAATAAATTAATTTAGTGAATCTCATGAAAACCAGGTATTGGAAAGAGGATGTTAGCAAGATATCAAATCCTAGGAGCAAAATTTTCCTGTAACCTAAAATGCCTAACCCCTCTTCACAAAAAGTTAAAAGTGGAACATTAATATTTCTTCTTTTATTGAAAGTCGCGTCCTCTGAAGGCATAAACAAGATCAGATGTTTAGTACGTATGGGCTTGTCGCTGTGCAAATGATATGGGAAGGTGCAACTCACCAATCAAACCATATTTACGGAGGAAGTTAGCAGATGTTGCAGCATCCCAGTCATACCTGGAATATTAACATATGTCATGTCCTATTTAGTATATAGTTACGCAATAATAGTTCACAGTAGAGAATATCTAGTAATTTGAAGAACGTACTGGTGCTTTGTTGGCTCCTGTGGCTTAGGTTCTATGAGCAGTGTACCTGAATAAAATAACAAGAATTAGGTCAGCATCATAACAAATAATGCAGCAGGTCCATTATTCTTTCCTATTGAAAGCAGTGGCGGAGCCAGAATTTTGGGTTAGGTAAGGCACTCAAGGTAAGGCACTCAAACAGAAAAGCTAATAATCGTACATGTAAAATTTTGTAAGATTCAAAATAAAATGAGCAAGTGTATTGAAAAATGGTGTTTATAAATGATGAAAAGGGACGGAGACATTATACTATGGTTATAGTCAGAAATATTAGGGTTTACTAAGAACATCGGTGTTTTACATAAACGTAAAAATTTAGTTTTGTAGCTAGTTAATGTTTTATGCTAAAACATAAGTGCTCACATTTAAATTAGTTGAGTTATGCAAAACAACATTAATTTGAGGATAAAATATAAAATGTACACTGATAAAACACTAATGATTTTGTTTAAAACATTTTAGTTTTACTTAAAAATATTGGTACGTATATACCTTCATCAGCCACAAGACTTTGTGAAGAAAGACATATTTTTGATTTAATAGTGAAAATGTATGTTTAGTTTATATATATAAAGGGATGGTGTGAAAAGGTAAATGAAAAGTTAAAAGAAGGAAAATGAGAAGATAGCAAGCAAAACAAATGAAAATGCAAAAGAAAATTGAGCCAGCTAGGGATCCATCCCATGCCCAGTCAAAAACACAATCTTAAATGTGCTGCCCTGTCCACTAGGAGACTAAGTAATTACATCTGAATTCTGAAATAGGAGCAGTAACATATTATTCATATAAGTTAAAATGAAAAAATATGAAAACCGAATAATACGAACTTCGTAGCCGAAATCCAGGTGAGGCACTTGCCTCACCTGGCCCCTACTACATGGGTCCGCCCCTGATTGAAAGCATATAAAGGCAATTAAATGACATTATGGGACTCATTTAGATAGGAAAATCAGTGCATGATCAAAGGAAAAGAAATGCATAAAAATCTTGAGGGAAACACTCTACTGGTCCTTCAGAAAGTGAAATAGTAATACCTTTGAATCCAATCTTCTTCTTATAGGCAACTGCAGCTTCAAGGAATCTTGCCTGTGGCGATATCCATACTTCAGTAAGAAATACTTGGTAATTACTTCAAGCAAACCAAGGTTTTAAAGCAATAAGTCCTTACCATATGATCTAGCTCTTTTTCCATATCGGTGTTGAGAAGAGACTGATAACCCTCACGACCACCCCAGAAAACATAATTTTCTCCACCAAGATAGTGGGTAACCTGTAGGAAAAAGGAAAACGCAGAACACAGGAAGACAGGATTTGGAGTCAGGGCAGGCTAAGAGGATATGAAGAGATAGGTTGTTCACCAACCTCCAAGGCTTTCTTGACTTGCGCTGCAGAGTACACGTATACTCCAAGTTCTGGGCTGTACAGGGCAATATTCGAGCATCAGTCAAGCATCACATGAGTCATCACATGAAGGTATGATAATTTAAACTTACCTAGTTGCACCTCCATGCATGAATCGAGGGTGGTGGAACAACTGAGCTGTACCCCACAAAGGGCGAATCTTAGTCCCCTGATGGTTCATACAGAGAATCAGGCAATGAGCAGTTGCAGTTTGGTGTATATTTATGATTTTGAGTACATAAATAAAACAACCCATTACCAACCCCCAACCCAAGGGAAAAAAAAAACAGAGAGGAAAAAAGGGCCTGAAAAGTGAAAACAAATAGAGCACTACTTTCTGATTGGATTAGTAAAATTCACCTGAAGCTCCTTGGCAAGAGCAACCACTTCATCCAAATTAGCATTTGATTCCTGTAAAACAAATTAAGGAATCATAAATAAAGAGATACTTGAAATATATAGTCCTACATTTATATACTTGCAGACTAAAAACCAAAACTCCTGGTGAGACATAAGTAGATGAGGTGTTGTAGTGTCTGCACCTGTTTTCTTAATTACACTAATTTATTCTTTGATCCATTTTAGCAAGCGGAACATTATACATGACTTTGTTTCCAGGAGATCGATAAACAACAGAGATCACGAACCTCAATTGTTTTGCCATCTGGAGCAATATCCCTGTCGTGGAAGCACCATTTATCAACCCCAAGCTTCTCTATGAACTCAAAGTTCACTCTCACTGAATAACCACAAAAGAATCTAATGAGCACATGATGCACATAATTTCAACAATTCAATTACGAAAATTAGAATGCAACCATACTTCGTCTCTTGGCCATTGCTAAAGAATTGGTGCCATCTTCCCACGGCCACATCTTAGTTGGTGCACCAAAGGGATCACCCCCAGTCCCACGGAATGTGTGCCAAAAAGCAACACTGAACCTCAACCAATCTTTCATCTTTTTACCAAGAATCTCTTCCTCCGCATTGTACCACTTGAAAGAAAGAGGATTCTTACTAGTAGGACCCTACAAACATGCCATCCGTAACAATAATTAACAATAATCTCAACAAGAATATTCATAAAATCGTCATAAACAATGTAGAGTACTCCTACCTCGTATTTGATTTTAGGTATGCCTGGGAAAAACTCCCCTTCCCATTCATCGCCACAGCCACTGCTAAAATCAGCAGCGCAAGTAGGCGGCGCCGAAGCAGTCTGTTTTGATTGTAACTGTTAGTACATAATCACACAAGACAGATTATACAAGTCCAACACAATGGTACTAGCACAATACTTACCGCTATAATAGAGATCGCATTTAGGCAAATAAGCAGTAGCAAGAACTTCGAATGATCCATCTTTGAAGAATATCTGGCATTAAGATTTATAAAGTACTAGGTCAGTAATCAAGCTGCAGCAGCAACAATTGCTTCAAACAAGCAAACAAACATAAGGACATTATTTTCACTGAAAATATCCGCAGCCAAATTTTCTACACAGTCAGTTCTTGATTACCAAAATCAAATCTTTGAGCAACCCGTATACCTGAAATTAAATACGATTTATAAAGTACCAAGTCAGTAATCAAGCTGCAAGCCTGCAACTGCAACAATTGCTTCATACAAGCAAACAAACATAAGGACATTATTTTCAGTGAAATTTTTCGCAGCCAAATTTTCTGAAAAATCAGTTCTTGATTACCAAAATCAAATCTTTGAGCAACCCATAAACCCCAAATTAAATACCAAACAGCATAATCACTTTAAAAAGGTACACATTATATTAAAGTAAATTCAAAGAAACACAAACCCTTTACTCAAAAAAATCAGTACAGCCTACAAGCACAGAAGATTACGCTGATACATGTAACTATATATATAAAAAAAAAAAATTGTGGGTTTGTGGAAACGAAGAGAGAGAGAGGACTTACAGAGTAAAACGATCGTTGAGATTTTGTGGAAAGACAAGATTTTCACTACTCAAATAATGGGGTTGAGTCAGCAACTGAGTATAGATATAGCAGGAGAAATAGGTGGGCTAGTTGGTAATTATGGATAAGATGGAAGCTATTCGTTAGGAAATTACGCATATTAAAAACAGAAACCGATATTATTTTTTATTATACACACGTGTCATCCTATGTTATAATCTTGATTTTGTCCTTTTACTTATCCTGTCCCTTTCGGTAAACTGAACTTATCTTTCGTAATGTGGGGATAATTACGACATTTAACATTTTATTCTAGTGTTTTCCTAAGTAAAGTATTATTTTAATGGTTGTTATTGAATAGAAATCTCTTTGTTGTAAAACTTCGGTGCAAATTAATCAAGTACGGTGAGTTGAGTTGAGGGATGAATTGATTGGATATCTTATCCGCTTTAGAACTTCTCCAGCAGAGTTGCAAACGTGAGTTGCAATCCTGCTGCAACTCGTTGAGGCTAGGTAGAGTTCCAACACGAATAGATTGAAAGCGTGCCTCAACCCTCCCTTTTTTTTTCTTTTTTTCTTTTCTCTTTTGTTTTAACTTGTAATTGTTTGTTGTTTTTTGCTGAATTTCTTCTCTTTAACTTCTTCTCTTCTGTTTTTCTAAGTTTAACTAAATTATTTCTTTTATTTTGTTGCTTTGTTTTTTTAATTATTGAAACTAAAATTACAAGTAATATCTTGTTTTCAAATTCCATTATTACAAATATGATAATAATATCCGTAGCAATATAAAATGTAATTATACATTACTTCTAAAATTTAAAAGACATATTATTTGAATTTAAAATCACACTTGTGAGGTTCTCGGGTATGATAACTAGGATTTGAATGTAGTACTTTCATTGTTGTAATTCTCAATTTCAATTATTTTTAATTTTCAATCTCAAGTATTGTAATTTTTGTAAAGTAATGTAATTTTTATTTTCAAGTAATTTTTATAAAGTAATGTAATTTTTATTTTCAAGTAATATATTTAAAAAATATTAGTGTGATTTTGTTATAATATAACAACATTTAAAATCAATTCAAAAATAAAGTTTAAAAGGAAATGAGAAAAGAAAATGAAATGAATAATTAAGTTTGAAAGAAATGTTAAAATAAAATAGATTTTGTACCTCACCGTTGGAGTAGATGATTGTGGAGATTTGCAAAGTGAGTTGCAGTGAGTGGAATGCTGGCGTGGCAGAGATTTTGGGATTGAGTGAGTTGCAACTACTGGAGATGGCTTTATAGTTCACGGGATATATGAATTAATTATGATAATTTATGGTGACACTTAATGTATTCAAAATTTGAGAGGGGATGGTGACCGGTTTAATTTTCTAATTTCGAGTTCATCAATAAGAATTTCAAATTAAGCACACTTATTCTAAAACAAACTTATACCGGTAATAATAACAGTTGTCTCCACTCATGTGGTTGCCGGGTCAGACTCTTCCTCGTGTTGGTACCTCCTTTGATGACCCAACTCTTTATCATTCTCTCGTTGGCACCATACAGTATTTAACCATCTCTCGTCCTGATATTTTCGTTTGATGTTAATTATGTGAGCCAATTTATACAATCACCCACAGCTTAACACTTCAAAATTGTGAAACGAATTCTTCGATTCTTGAAGGGTACTACACAATTTGGCCTCTCGTTTACTCGTTCAGCAGCTCGTGTTTTTGCTTACTCTGATGCAAATTGGGAAGCCTGCCCCGATACTCGTCAATCAATGGTCACGCAATTTTTTCTTGGTTCCAATTTGGTTGTTTGGAGTTGTAAAAAGCAATCCACAGTTTCGCGTTCTAACTAGGAATCTGAATACCGCTCTCTCGCTAATGCCGCTTCGGATATTGTTTGGCTACAACATCTCTTTGCGTGACTTACATGTTTCGTATTTTCTTTGCCCTGTTTTTTTATGTGATAATACATGTGCAATCCAGTTGCCCATAAACAAGCAAATCATATCGAATTTGATTGCCATTTTACGAGAGAGCTAGTTCTTGCTCAACGTCTTCAAACTCAGTTTGTGCTATCTAAGTTAAATGTTGTTGACATTTTAACGAAGAGTTCAAGTCGACCACTCTATATATTCTTCCGATCCAAGCTTTCCATCGGTCCTAGGTTAGACGCAATCATATTTTGATGTTCGAGAGATATAGAAGCGATTTGGTTTCGACATTTTCTGAGTCACTTTTGGAAGAGACTAAGTTAGTAACAACCTTAAAGGATCGTTATCCTATAGCTATTCGTTATGTTTTAGAAATAGGAGAAGCACGATGAAACCCACCGAAATCATTAAATAATGTAGTTTAAGTTTTGGATTTATTTTGTTTATATTTGATAAATCTTTTTTCGGAAATTAACAAAACCCACCCCTCTTCTTTGGCCACTTCTCAGATTACCCTCTGTTGTTTCAACAATTACGAATCATTCAACTGTTGCTTCAAATAATTACAAATGGCCCCAAAAGTCAACGCCGGAATCCACCTCAGGCCGGAGACACACGCCTTTACTGACTTGGCAAGCCATGTCATCATTTCTTTTCTGTTTAATTAATTCCTATTGGGTTTATCTGTAATATGTTTCATATACATGTTTAGCCGTTAGTTGACCATTGATTGACCTGCATGTAGTGGGTGTATTTGTAATACGTTTGTGGGATGTGTGGGTGTATCTGTAATTGATCAAACAATTTTTTTCAAAAAACTAGCCGTTACTAGCCGGTTTTTTTCAAATGTTTTGGCTATATATTAGCCTTTCTTCCTCATTTTTGTTACACTCTTCATCTTTTTCTTATCTTCTTTGAGGTTTTTACTCAAGTGTGGCTCAAAACTCATCAAGCTCAACTTCAAAAAGGGTTGCTTATTGCCGGCAGTTTGGTTGTTTCCGGTATTGTACGGTTGTGGTTTCGAATAGTGCGAAGAATAATGGTAGGTTGTACTATCGTTGTCCTCATCATGGTTGGTCTCATTGGTACAATGTCAACGAGGATATCACCACTTCTCAACAGCATACAAATGAGCATGAAGGGGCCTAGTCAAATGAATGAAACTGGAAGAGTTGGAAGAGATGATCCAGACATGTTCCTTGGGAAATTGGTTGCAGTTAACCTAGTGTTGTGTGGAGTGCTAATAGGTTGTTTGATTGTCAAGATTATCACTTGATGTTCTAAGTTTCTAGGTTTATGGTAGGCAAATATGTAGGCAAATATGTAAGCAAGTATGAATGAAATGAAATTGACCCAATTTTCATATTGAAATTGTATCCAAAAGTCGCACATAATCCATAACCAAAAGCATGACAAAAAACACAGTCTCCAAAATGTGAAATATCCAAGTACAAGAACAAAATATGGATCAAGTACAACCAAAGTCTTCAACAGTGGATCACATAGCTCAAAAGATATCAGGTTGTGTCAATGGCTGACTGGATTGTTGTTGTGTTTGTGTTGCCTTTCTTCCTCTCTTCCTCTGTGATGGACCTGCTCCACTTGTGCCAGCTTGGTTGGTTCTCTTAGTCTGCAAACACTACAAAAAAACTGGTATGTAGCGACGGATCAGATAGTAATTCCGTCGTCCCACTGGGTCTTTGACGACGGATAGATAATCCGTCATCCAATTCGCGACGGATTATCATATTTGACTTTTTATTTTTTAAAATCGATTATTGGCGACGGATAGATACTATCCGTTACGACGGATAGATTCTATCCGTCGTTATATTTGGCGACGGATAGTATCTATCCGTCGCCCAATATATTATTGGAATTAGTGACGGAATTTCCGTCACTATTTATTTCATCTTAATTTCTGTTTTTCGTAGTTCACATATTTAATCAATATAATGTTCGATAATAAATCAATAATACGGAAAATGTTCAATAAATGATAAATAAAAAAAGTAATATCCGGAGCAGGAGAAATTATCCGAACAAGTGTAAATATAATAAATCCGAACGTACATATACATAACTAGCTACCAGACGGGTGGGTCAACCGGACATGAATCGCTTCCATCAGAATCAAGGCGCTCGTTCTCCTCCCTTTGTTCTCTGGCGTGCCGCTCCATCTCTTGAGTTAGCCGCAACTTTGTTCCGGACTACCGCACCAATTTCGAGACCTGGTCCTATGTGTAAACCGGACGTCTAGATTGCTGGGATGATGATGAGGAGCACCCCGGACTAGCCAAGCTCAAACCGAGGCTCCCGAGTCCATATATTCGTCCTTTGCGGTCCGGTTTGTTGACCTCTAGGAAGATGTTGTCAACTTGTTCAGTTGACAACACATCACCCGTCTCTTCCTCCTGCCTCGCCACCTGAGCATAAACCTCAGCCTGAAATCGTAAATAGCAGATATCATGATCAGTTACTGTTTTTCAAAAAAAACTTGTAATAGTGTACAAATATGAACTTTAAGCAACATAAACATACCGCAATAGACGAGGCCCGACAGTCGGTCCATACCCCGCCCTTCTGCTTGGCCTTCTTGAAGATGTCATACTTGGATGTCACCTCCCCCGTGAGATCTGAACAACATATATAGTCAACAATTTATCATCTCACAAGTAATCAGAGACACAATACATACACGTAATGCTATATTGAAAAAAAAAACATATATATACATACCAATTGGTAATAATCAGTGAGAGTAGATCGCCTCCCAAGGTGGTCAACGACCCTTCCTGCCGCATCAGACTGAGACGCCCGGTTCTATCTATTGATGTAGGCATTGTCCTGGACATCAGTTCGGCGCCAGTAGGCATCCCAAAGGGCACACTCCGCTGCATCAACCTGTGGAGGCATTGGGCCATCCCGATCCCGAATGGCCTTCCAAGTGCATACCATATCCCTGTACAGTTTAGACCCACAGTTTCGTAAACACGCCAGATCTGTGGGATCAACCTGCTGGGAATGAAGTACTCCTTCTACATTCCCAATTTCATACAACATCCAAAGTCAATACATATATAACGTCACCATGTTACATCAATTTAATAAAATACAACAACATAACAGATATGGTGACTAACATATCACCCAAACAAAGTGGCTAACATACCACTCACATATAGTGGCTAATATACCACTCACATTGTCCTAAATTTTACTAACACAATGGTGACTAACATATCACCCAAATAAAGTGGCTAACATACACTCACATACAGTGGCTAACATACCACTCATATTAAAACGATTATAATTACAAACAAAGGAATGTCATATTTTAACTTACCCTCAGCTCATCGAAGTACTCGGCCCTCATGCGGTCCGATATTCGGCTCCAACACTCACCACCCTGCCCCTGTGGCTCTCTCCTACTCCGGAAGATGTCACCTAGTTTGTTGTGCACCTCCCGAGGCCATAAACTGTTGTCAATGTATAAGATACAAGAAACGAATATATATTACTTTAGTACAACAATTTATACTGGTCAACTATCATAAGTTATGTTTTACATATTTAAGAAGAATGTATAATACTTACTTGGCAGGACCAGCAGGAAAAATCACTGGCAAGCCATCCCACGTGACGTTGGAATTCAGTGGATCGAACACGAGGTAGGGGCAATCGTCATGGTCGCCCTCCAGTATGTGTCCGGGTTGACTGGTAGAGCCCCGGCTGCTCTCTCTATTGGGGGTCTCAGAACTGAGACACCGCCTCGACTACCAGAGCCCTCCCTGTCCTTTGACCCTGTCCCCGACCCAAAGACTATCATGCCGGGCTGCGTGGGGACGATAGTGGACTTCCTCCGTCATGCATCTGCAAAAACATGTAATAAATACAATAAAATGTGTTAGTACGAGTTATAATACAGAACAAATTATAATAACACATATAATTACTGCTGTGTTATCAACTACTAACTAGTTATAATACACATAATATACCATTATCGCCGTCCTCTAAGTCTACATATTGGTCCTCGTGCAGATCAAACAACTCATCATCTGCTTCTATGGGATTTTCTGCTTGTTTATCGACATCCTCTTGTTGGTACGAGTTGGTAATTGAGTCGTCTTTCTCAATGTACTCCACTTTCGAGCGAGCACGAATAGGTACCGCAGCTAACCATTCCGCCTTATCGCGTTTCCTGCTTGGATATTCAAGAAACACCACTAATCGTGCTTGAGTCGCCAGACTAAATGGTTCATACTTGGTTCGGTACCTCTTCTTTTGGTTCACATCCACCATTTCATACTGCTCGTTCTTCCTCGTACCTCCTGGATTAGAATCATACCACTCAACATCAAACAAGAAGGTTCGTTTCAATGGCAAGCCGAAATATTCAATCCTCACTATTCGTTTTAGCTTGCCGTGGAAATCAAACAAAGCAGCGTCTCCATAATCTTCTGCACCCTTAACACACACCCCGGAGTTGATCATATGTACTTGACGGTGCTGCTTCCTCACCATGATGATTCCATACCTGATACGCATGCAGGAATCCATTTTTCCTCAAGTGTTGGACTACCGCTGTAGGAGTCACGTATTGCTTGTTTCTCAGACCGTTTACACAAGGGCACTTTATCAACCCATCCTTTACACAAGCTGGATTTGAGATTGCAAATGCAATGAAACCTTCAACCCCTTTCAGAAAACTCGATTGAACTCTGTCATTTAGAGTACGACAATACATCCATGAACGATCGGTATTCATTGAATAATTAGATAATAACCTGACACATTTGAATTCATTAGATCGAGGTCTACCATTTACGATAATAAATCAATTTCACAATAATTCAATTAATTGCTACGTAATATAAGTTATATTAGCTTCAATCAATTGTTACGGCATTACATAATATAAGTTACATTAGATTCAATTTTACCATAATGTTTGGTTTCATATATCAACTAATGATTACTAGTTATACATGCCTAGAGACAAAACGAATAAAACTCATCATTCTCTTGCAGCCCCCTCCTCATCACTTGTGACGCTCCCTACCACAGAACTTGCATTCCAACAGATCTACATCCTCCTCCCAACACACCATGCACATGTTCCGACATGCACAAACGTACTCAATAGCCGACCCCAAACCCCGCCTCTCCCTCCATTGCAGGTATGCCATGGACGGTGCTTTCTCACCGTGATGAATCCATACATGATACTCAGGCATAAATCCATAACGTCGCAAGTGCTCGAATACTGCTGTAGGAGTCATAAATTGCTTGTTTCTGCAGGTTTCCAATGTGCAAGGACACTTTATCAACCCTCCAGTTGCACAAGCCGGACGTCCCATGGCAAACGAGATGAAACCTTTAACCCCTTCTACAAAACTCCTAGAAACTCTGCCATTTATCACGATTTATCGTACATCCATGAACGGTCGGAATTCATTGTATACTTTTTTAACCTGACACGTTCCAATTGATTAGATCGTATTTAATTTATTAGATCGATTCCAATTCGAATAAGAAGATTGTAGAGATTAATTGTTAATTATTATACGTTCCTTATAAATTAATTATTAAGTGTTCGATATGTTACAAAATTTATTAAGTGTTTTACTACTACGAGTTATAAATTATAAATTACACGTTAATATAATCAACAAATTATCCGTCGCTCAAAAAACTTAACTACATCCTCGTAATTTAGTACATATACGAATTTATCAAATCAACCAAAACTACTACATACATACATATCAAATTAACTAAACTAACTACATACATACTTAACATACATATCAAATTACACATACATATCGAATTACTACATACATACTTAACATACATATTAAATTAACTAAACTAACTACATACATAATTAATTAACATACATACTTCACTACATACATACTTATCAAATTAACATGCATACATATTGAATTACTACATACATTCATATCAAATTAACTAAACTAACTATCAAATTACATATACAAATCAAATTAATCAAATTACATATACATATCAAATTACATATAATTGATCAAATTAACTAATCAAGCTACTACATACTTCATATAAACATACAATTGAGAATAAGTAGTCAAAAATCAAAAAAATCTCAAATTTCAAAAAGTTAGGGTTTAGCCAAAATACCGTTGATTCCGAAGAAAATAGCGGATGAAATTTGAAATTGATGGAAGAAACGAGCTCCTCGTCCAACGATCTTCGAATTGACACCAAGATTGGGAAGAATCGTCAACAATTGGCCGGATTTGACGGAGGAGAAGGAGGAGAAAGGAAGAAAAACGGAGGAGAAAGGAAGAAGAAGAAGAGCGAAATGGCTTCTGCCTTGTCGAATTCAGTCTGCTAAAACCCCTCTGGGCCGACGAAAACGTATCAGTCGGCCCAGAGCCGATCCGTCGCTACATATAGCGACGGATAATTTATCCGTCGCTACGGGGCGACGGATAAATTATCCGTCGGCTGTTTTTTTAATTTAAATATAAATATTAACGACATATAATTTATCTGTCGTTAATATTAATCCGTCGCCCATATAGCGACAGATAAAATTATCCGTCGCTTATTAGCGACGGATAATTTTAATCCGTCGCTAGATTTGGCGACGGATAAAATCCGTCGCCAAATCTAGCAATCCATCGCTATGTTATTCGTCGCCCCTTTCCATCGTTTTAGCCCAGTATTCTTGTAGTGAAAATACACAGTGCATAGGCATAAAAATATGTTCATAACAATACACTGTAAATCAAAAATGTATATACCCTTGAGTTCCCAAGAGTTGATGCACTTCCAGAAGGAGCAGTTCCACTAGTTCCACCAGTTCCAGTTGCACTAGTTCCACCAGTTCCTTGTCTTTGAGGCTAGCAAATATAATAAAAAAAAAGCATATATTAGGTTGACATCAACTTGTACAGAATATGGAAGAATGCAAAATGGGAGAAAATGGACTTACACATTTCCTTTTGTTGTGCCCTGTTTGTCCACAAGTTGTCACTACAAAAATACTGGTCTGTAGCGACGGATAGATCCATCGCTACAGACCAGCGATCCGTCGCCCCAGCTCTGGCGACGGATAAAAATTTTGTCGCCCCACTAGAGCTGTGGTGACGGGTAGATAATCCGTCGTCCAATTCGCGACGGATTGGACGACGGATTATCATGTTTGACTTTTTTTTAATTTTTTTAAAAATCGATTATTGACGACGGATAGATTATATCCGTCGCCTAGTGTCACGACGGATAGATTCTATCCGTCGCATGTAGCAACAGATAGAATCTATCCGTCGTTACATTGGGCGACGGATAGATTCTATCCGTCACTAAACTGGGCGACGGATAGATAGGATAGAATCTATCCGTCGCCCAATGTATTATTGGAATTAGTGACGGAATCTCAAATTCCGTCACAAAATAATTTTTTTTAATATTAATCCTTGTTTTTTGTATTTCACCTATTTAATCAATATAATGCTCGATAATAAATCAATAATACGGAAAATATTTCAATAAATGATAAATCAAAAATGTAATATCCGAATAAGTCTAAATTAGACTTATAAATCTAAATATAATAAATTCGAACGTACATAGTACATATACATAACTAGCTACCAGACGGGTGGTGTCTTTGGCTGGGACATGAAAGCCTCCATCTGTAACCGAAGGCGCTCGTTCTCCTCCTTCGTTCTCTGTCGCGCCGCTCCATCTCCTCCCTTTGTTGTTCCATCTCTTGAGTTAGTCGTGCAACCTGTTCCCGGACCTGCGACTGCACCATTTTCGAGACCTGGTCCTGTGTGAACATCGGACGTCTAGACTACTGGGATGATGATGAGGAGCACCCCGGACTAGCCAAGCTCAAACCGAGGCTCCCGAGTCCAAACAAAGTGGCTAACATACCACTCACATTATCCTAAATTTTACTAGCACAATGGTGACTAACATATCACACAAATAAAGTGGCTAACATAACATTCACATACAGTGGCTACATACCACTCATATTAAAACGATTATAATGACAAATAAAGGAATGCCATATTTTAACTTACCCTCAGCTCATCAAAGTATTCGGCCCTCATGCGGTCCGAGATGTGAGACCAACACTCACCACCCTGCCCCGGTGGCTCTCTCCTAGCCCGGAAGATGTCACATAGTTTGTTGTGGACCTCCCGAGGCCATAAACTGTTGTCAATGTATAAGATACAAGAAACAAATATTTATTACTTTAGTACAACAATTTATACTTGCCAACTATCATAAGTTATGTTTTACATATTTCAGAAGAATGTATAATACTTACTTGGCAGGACCAAGAGGAAAAATCACAGGCAACCCATCCCACGTAACGTTGGGATTCTGTGGATCCCACTCGAGGTAGGGACAATCGTCCCTCTCCTCCAGTCTGTGTCCGGGCTGACTGGTAGAGCCCCTGCTGCTATGACCTGCTGGTGGGGTCTCAGGAATCCGAGACCTGCTGCCCTGACTACCAGAGCCCTCACCCCCCTCTGACCCTGTCCCCGACCCAGCACTATCATGCAGCTGCGTGGGGGATAGGTGCACTTCCTCTGTCGCGGCATCTGCAAAAACATGTAACAAATACAATAAAATGTGTTAGTACGAGTTATAATACAGAACAAATTATAATAACACATTTAACCATTTTTCATGCAGACAGAAATACTCAAGTGTTATCTACTACTAACTAGTTATAATACACATACTATACCGTTATCACAGTCCTCTAAGTCTACATATTGGTCCTCGTGCAGATCAAACAACTCATCATCTGCTTCTATGGGATTTTCTGCTTGTTTATCGACATCCTCTTATTGGTACGAGTTGGTAATTGAGTCGTCTTTCTCAATGTACTCCACTTTCGAGCGAGCACGAATAGGTATCGCAGCTAACCATTCCGCCTTATCGCGTTTCCTGCTTGGATATTCAAGAAACACCACTTGTCGTGCTTGAGTCGCCAAAATAAATGGTTCATACTTGGTTCTGTACCTCTTCTTTGGGTTCACATCAACCATTTCATACTGCTCGTTCTTCCTCGTACCTCCCGAATTAGGATCATACCACTCAACATCAAACAAGAAGGTTCGTTTATATGGCAAGCCGACATATTCAATCCTCACTATTCGTTTTAGCTTCCCGTGGAAATCAAACAAAGCAGCGTCTCCATAATCTGCACCCTTAACACACACCCCGGAGTTGCTTGTCGCCATGGCCGTGTTACATTCAGTCGTGTGGAACCTAAGGCCATTGACTATATAACCTAGGAATGTGTAGACCTTTTCGAATGGCCCCTCTGCGAGAGCCTTTAAGTATAGGCATGTGACGTTGTTAATAGGATTCCGGACATACTCTTTGAACCAATCTGGAAATTCTGATTCCATTTTTGAGTCAAGTAGTTCCTCTAGTGTTTCCTCTGTCATCTGAGGATTTTCTTCCTAAACAACGCTTTTTGAAAACACTGCAAACATTGATTCGATGATAAGTCTATAATTGAAGTAGAGACTTACGTAGCTATATTAAAATTTAAAGAAAGTGTTGCTCACCTCGAAAATAGCACCATATACTTGTCAACCTCAGCACAATTCGTGAGGACATAATATTGAGCTGCTTTCAACTCCTTATCCGTAAGATATTCTTTCTTAGCTGCACCAAGAGGTCTCCCTGATACCCTAAAGATAGATAGGGAAACCTCATCATCCGCTTGAACTTCGAATGTGTCTGCGTTTTGAGCCGGCCTTGATGTCTTCGTAGGGACGTGCTCATCAAAGTAATAAGAGCAGAAGGTTGCAGTTTCCTCTCGAATGTAGGCATTGGCAATCGATCCTTCAGGTTTACCTTTGTTGTTGACATACTTCTTCAATTTCCCCAAGTATCTCTCGAATGGATACATCTATCGATACTGAACCGGTCCAGCAAGTCTCGCTTCATGTGGAAGGTGAACCGGCAAGTGCTCCATAGAATCAAACCAGCTCGGTGGAAAGATACGCTCGAGCTTGCATAGAATCAATGGTATGTTCCTTTCAAGATTTTCCAACACTTTCTCATGAACCACCCTTGTGCCTAAATTTTTGAAAAATAAGCTCAACTCGGTGATAGCAGTCCATACATGTTTAGGTAGCAACTCTCGAAATGCTACCGGGATAAGCCTCTCCATGAACACATGACAGTCGTGGTTCTTCATCCCAAAAACCTTTGTCTTCTTCAAATCCACACACTTCTCTAAATTTGAGGCGTAATTATCTGGGAAACTCAATGCTCTCACCCAATCAAACAAAATTGACCTAGATGCATTGTCAATTGTGTAGCACGCTTTCGGCCACTTACCATTCTCATCCTTGTTTGTCAACTCAGGCCTTTTACACCACGTAGACAACTCAGCTCTAGACTTCGCATTGTCCTTTGTTTTTCCTCAATGTTGCAAATTGTATTGAATAAGTTCTCGAACAAGTTCTTCTCAATGTGCATGAAATCTAAGTTGTGTCGGATAAGAAGACTGCTGCAATAAGGCAAGTCCCAGAAGATGCTTCTCTTCCTCCAACCATATTTTTTACCAATTTTCTCATTATACTTCATCCACCCAAGTTCAGTCACCTTCATAAGACCCAACCTATCAATCTCCGCAAGAATTTGTGCACCAGTAAGTCTTGTCGGGGCTTTTTTGTTTACGACTTTATTTTTCAAGAATTGATCCTTGTTCTTGCTGAACGAATGGTCACTTTCTAGCAACCTACGATAACAATCAAACCAACAAAATTTTCCACTACCCTTCAGTCTAAATGCATCAGTATCCTCCAAGCAATGTGGACATGCATATTTCCCTGCGGTTTTCCTTCCAGATAGCATGGAGTACGCAGGAAAGTCACTCACGGTCCAAAGAAGAGCTGCTCTCAAGGTGAAGTTCTTTTTGGTCGACACATCATATGCAGGGATACCATCCATCCACAACTCGATCAGCTCCTTGATTAGGGGTTGCAAGAAAACATCCAACGTCAGTCCAGGATCTTTCGGCCCAGGCACCAACGCAGTCAGAAACATGAATGGCTCCTTCATGCACTCACCGGGGGGCAGGTTATACGATGTGAGCATAACTGGCCAACGAGAGTATTTTCGTTCACTTCCGAACGGGTTAAAACCATCCGTACAAAGTCCCAATCGTACATTTCTTGATTCGGCTGCAAACTCTGGATATTCTTGTCAAACGATTTCCATGCGGGTGAGTCTGCTGGATGGTCCATTCTACCATCTTCTGCATTATCCGAGATTACTCGCTCCTTGTGCCACCGCATTTTATCCGCAGAAGCACTTGAAGCATACAATCTCTTCAAACGAGGTGCTAGAGGGAAGTACCACATTTTATTATGTGGAAGATTTTTCTTCTGTCGTTTCTTTGCAGCCCCCTCCTTGTAACGCTTGTACCGTTCCTTACCACAGAACTTGCATTGTATTAGATCTGCATCCTCCTCCCAATAGATCATGCACATTTTCGGACAACAGTCTATGGTTACCACAGGCAACCCCAAACCCCGCATCTTTTTCCTCGTTTGGTAAAAGTTGGTGGGAACTAAGTTTTCTTCAGGACAAAGGTCCGACATTACGTCAACCCTTTCATTGAAGCTCGTTTCAGATTGCTGGCCATTAGCCTTACAACTCATTAGCCGAGCCAACAAAGACAACTCAGTGAGCTTACACCCCGGATAAACCGGCTTCCTTGATGATTCTAACAAGTCAAAGAACACCTGATCCTCGGGATTCGGTGGTTCCTCCAACTCCACCTCGGTTTCAGTGTTAGTTGTGTCCATGAACTCTGCCCCTGCAGCATCATACACCATTTGTTCGACTCGAGCTCGAATAGCATCGCCTTCAGAGTACTTTGTTCCCCGACTTGTTCATTTTTTCTCTTCCTTCCACGTTGTCTGTATTGGTCATATGTATTGGACGGTGCTGCTTCCTCACCATGATGATTCCATACCTGATACGCATGCAGGAATCCATTTTTCATCAAGTGTTGGACAACCGCTGTAGGAGTCACGTATTGCTTGTTTCTGCACTTTTTCATTGCACAAGGGCACTTTATCAACCCATCCTTTACACAAGCCGGATTTGAGATTGCAAATGCAATGAAACCTTCAACCCCTTTCAGAAAACTCGATTGAACTCTGTCATTTAGAGTACGACAATACATCCATGAATGATCGGTATTCATTGAATAATTAGATAATAACCTGACACATTTCAATTCATTAGATCGAGGTCTATCATTTACGATAATAAATCAATTTCACAATAATTCAATCAATTGCTACATAATATAAGTTATATTAGCTTCAATCAATTGTTACGGCATTACATAATATAAGTTACATTAGCTTCAATTTTACCATAATGTTTGGTTTCATATATCAACTAATGATTACTAGTTATACAAGCCTAAAGACAAAACGGATAAAAACTCATCATTCTCTTGCAGCCCCCTCCTCACCACTTGTGACGCTCCCTACCACAGAACTTGCATTCCAACAGATCTACATCCTCCTCCCAATACACCATGCACATGTTCCGACAAGTAGAAACGTACTCAATAGGCGGCCCCAAACCCCGCATCTCCCTCCATTGGAGGTATGCCATGGATTTGCTTCCTCACCGTGATGAATCCATACATGATACTCAAGCATGAATCCATAACGTCAAGTGCTCGATACATCAGAGAGTCATAAATTGCTTGTTTATGCAGGTTTCAATGTGCAAGGACACTTTATCAACCCCCATTTGCATGTTTGACGTCCCATGGCAAACGCGATGAAACCTTTAACCCCTTTTACAAAACTCCTAGAAACTCTGCCATTTACCGCCGTACGATCGTACATCCGTGGACGGTCGGAATTCATTGTATACTTTTTTAAACTGACACGTTCCAATTGATTAGATCGTATTTAATTTATTAGATCGATTCCAATTCGGATAAAAAGATTGTAGAGATTAATTGTTAATTATTACTAGAAAAATTATGCACGTGAATTTTCACGTGCCAAATAAATGAGTGTCTCATATTAAAATTAAATATGCATGACATAAACATTATAATATATATATATATATATGTATATATATTTAAACTTATACTTAGTTAATTATAAATTCAATCACAATATACGTTATATGAGTTATTAATAAAAATATAAATTTTTGTGATTATAATAGGTGGGAGTAATGGGAGATGATATGCAACCCCCTTCTTTTTTTTCTTTTCCTTTTTAACATTATTTTTATAGGTGAAATTTGGAGTCAAAATTAATTCAATTGGTCAAAATTAAATTGATTGGTGTAACAACTACCTTTGGGTAGTTCTCTTTTAGAATAGTAAAGATACGTTCCTTATAATTTCATGATTAATTATTAAGTGTTCGATATGTTACAAAATTTATTAAGTGTTTTACTACTACGAGTTATAAATTATAAATTACACATTAATATAATCAACAAATTATCCGTCGCTCAAAACACTTAACTACATCCTCGTAATTTAGTACATATACGAATTTATCAAATCAACTAAAACTACTATATACATACATACATATCAAATTAACTAAACTAACTAAACTAACTACATACATACTTAACATACATATCAAATTACACATACATATCGAATTACTACATACATACTTAACATACATACTTAATTAACATACATACTTCACTACATACATACTTAATTAACATACATACTTCACTACATACATACTTATCAAATTAACATGCATACATATTGAATTACTACATACATTCATATCAAATTAACTAAACTAACTATCAAATTACATATACAAATCAAATTAATCAAATTACATATACATATCAAATTACATATAATTGATCAAATTAACTAAACAAGCTACTACATACTTCATATAAACATACAATTGGGAATAAGTAGTCAAAAATCAAAAAAATCTCAAATTTCAAAAAGTTAGGGTTTAGGCAAAATACCGTTGATTCCGAAGAAAATAGCGGATGAAATTTGAAATTGATGGAAGAAACGAGCTCCTCGTCCAACGATCTTCGAATTGACACCAAGATTGAGAAGAATCGTCAACAATTGGCCGGAATTGCAAGAAAACGAATTGAAGAAAATGGAGAGAAAGAAAATGGAGAAAGGAAGGATGGAGAGCAGACTGCTTTCTGCTCGTTTTTGAAGAAACCCTTCTGGGCCGACGGATACGTATCCGTCGGCCCAAAGGCCGATCCGTCGCCCCGGAGCGACGGATAGTTTATCCGTCACTCCTGTTCTTTTTTTTAGATATAAATATTAACGACGGATAATTTATCCGTCGTTAATATTTAATTTAATTTTTTTTTTAAAAGTCAAAGTATGGGCGACGGATTAATAAAATCCGTCGCTAGGTTTGGCGACGGATAATTTATCCGTCGCCCCTTTCCGTCCCATTACAACAGAATGCTTGTAGTGTGTGCATCTACCTGGAGCCCTAAGATTGGTTCTAGAAGATTGAGGAGCCTCACTAGGATGTCTAATCCTCTTCTCAAGAGGCCTACCAGGTCCTCTCTTCACATCAGGTGGATTACTGTTGGTCCAGATAACGGCAAAGTAAAAGACTAGAGGGGGGGGGGGGTGAATAGTCTTTTAAAACTTTTGTCGATAAACACAGTTTCTCAGAAACTTGGGGGGTTTCTGATACTTAAATTCAGAGCGCGGAAGACTTTAAGATAGGTAAGTGCAGAAACAAAAAGTATGTGTGTGTGCTTTGCTGAAAGATAAATGCAGAAAGGTAAATAACACAGCAAGTATAGTGATATCTGGAGGTGGCGTAATCCTCCAACTAATCCACTTCGGTCTTTCTGAGACCTAGAATTCACTAGAACAGATAATTGAGTTCACCATACAAAAATCATATTCTAAGATTCCTAAACAAATGGTTCCCAACCAAATGTTCCCCCTGAGTTATTCCCCAGCTCCTAGAGCTAAGTACTTCCTCTACTCAGATAACCTTGGAGTTATTCCCTGATTTCCCAAATCAAGTACTTCCTCTACTCCATGCCTTGATGGTGTTGGTTATAAGGTTTGTCAGAGAGGCTTCTTGTATAACTTTTCAGTTATGTTTCGAGAGAGCCTAGTAGAACAAGACTACTTAATACACTTGTTCAGTGTATGGCAATCCGCTCTTTACTGACCCAAGTAATTGATGTCCGTTCTGGAGAATGAGCTTCAGAAAGGTTATCTGATAGTTCAACTCTTTCACGAATAACAATCTCTTGTTAAGGTTCAGGACAACTTAGAACTACTAGTAATTCTTCAAGCAACAGAAAGCTTTCAGAGAGGGTAGTAGAGTGCTTGAGAGAATACTTTGCTAGATTGTAAGTTTGCAAGTTAGATCGTTCTTTGGTCGTATTTCTCAGCATCTAAGTGTGTGATATTTATAGATGAATTGGAGAGTCGTTGGGATGTTATCCGTTAGACACAATTCAAATTCAGTCTATACTTATCTTGAAATGAGTACTCAGAAGTCCTTGTCTCATATCTCAGAGAGGACTGTGCTTTAGCGGCTTTTCTGCCGATGCAATTAATGCATATGTACTATTTCTTGTCCTGTAGTCTTCAACGGATACATTAGCCTTTCTGATGGCTTACATGCTCCATACTCATGATGTCATATGTTCCAGAATCATGTTTCAAAAGTAACTAAATGCACTTAAGAAAGGATTAAGGACATAGTCTTTCCGAGTGAGACTAAACCTTGGTGTCTTCATAAATCTTGTGCAATCTCCGGTCTTGTAATCTTCAGAAAAGCTCTATTGCTAGGATTGATCTTCATGGTCTTCTTGGAAATAAAAATTACATTCAGAGTCCTATAATCCTAAAACAAGATTTACTAGACTAATCATACTCAGTGATTTCCTCTTTTACAATGTTCAAGTGAACTAAAAGTACTTAATCACCTTTCTGGCTAAGATAAGAACATGTGATGAGTGATCAAAATACTAACAGATATTCCTAACAAATTTTTCCCTTTTTGATCAGTCATCCATGACTATCTTTTAAAGTCCTATTACAAATTTGTAATCCTGGAAGAGAAAACAATCCACCACTTAATCATTTCAAATGATATTCAATTTTAGTTGAATTAAGTGCAGAAAGTAAACATCAACCAAATCACAAGAAGTGACCTTTGCTGATAAGTTGTCATCTATTAAAATGTATCTGAGAGTATGGTCTTCAGATAGGTACAGTTTACAGAGTGAGATGCAACTTTTACAGATAGAAATTGAAACAATCGGAAGATTACAAAAGTAACAAAACATACTAAGTAAATTAGAACAACAGGAGAGTCCAAGCTCCAAGTAAACATTCTAAGATACTAGTCTTCAAGTCTTCAAAAATAACTTAGGTTCAGAAACCTCAAGTTCTTCAGCACCCTTTCTGGTCTTCACATACTCAATGTGGACATCACTTGGCTTTTCTTGATAAGTTTCTTTGTTTGCTCTGCCAAACTGAATATCCCTTCTAGACTTTCTGTTAGGTGGCCTTCTGTCAGGAGATCCTCTAACCCTTTCTTCCTGCCTTGGTGCTGTGCTGGTGGAAGTTCCTTGTATTGACTTGGTATTTCCAGAAGGAGTTCTGGCTGCCAAAGGCATGCTGCCAGAGGAGGTTGTGAGGTGCTTGCTTGCCTTCTTCTCTTGTGAAGTGGATGTTCATCTGTATCAGATTCATCCTCATCATCATCATTGAAGTTCAACAATGGAGGCTTGCAGCTTTCTTGGTCTTCTCCTTTTTCAGGATTATTCTGGTTGTTCCCTTCTGAGATCCTAAGGGACTTGGTTCCCCTAGTGACCATACTTCTCAGCCTTCTGGCTGGTTGATCTGGAACAACTTCTTCAACAGGGGCATCTCCGGTGTTCTTGATGACTAGTTGACTTGAGGAGGGAGGCATAGATTGTTTTCTCTTTCTTCCTCTGCCTTTCTGAGGCATCTTTTCTTCTTCCCCCTTAGTCATGAATGACTGACTCATAATGGCATAAGCTTGGAGAGAGTCAAAGTTTTTACGGAGATTATTGCACCCCGACCAATTCTTGGATTTCTTTCTTCACTCGTGGTTACGCTTAACCAGTTCTGCTCCTTTCATTGAGCTCTTCAAGTGGCCTAAGAATGGCGTTGGCTTGCGTAATGGTACGGCTTCATTGAAGTCTTTGCATTAGCATTGTTACAATCCTCATCCGACCAACCCTAGGTCTTTACGAGAGAGCTATCTTTGGTTGCTCTGTTGAAATGTGCAGCCCAATGACTTCATCTCTTCCGGGACGGATTTTAGCATACTTGTCTTGAGCAATTAGTGTCTTTACGAGTTCCAAAAGATACTATTTACGCACGGTGCTCTTCACTTCTTGAACTACTTAGTGCAGAGAATATATGAGGAGCAAGTAGAGCTCTCTTGTGTTGAGTGACAAGTCTCTCATCTTCTGCGTCAAGAATCAATTTTGGTTGTTTTCGATCACTCTTATTATCTTTTTCTTGAATAGTTTGCAGATTGACAACCTTTTTCTGCTTTCCATCAAGTGTGCTGGCCTTCCGAGAAGATGTAGAAGGTCTTTCTGATGCAGTCTCAGCATCATCTTCTTCATCATCATTGTCATCCATGGCATCTATTTTAGCAGCTGTGACAACAATGGCATCTTTCAGATTTCTTTGCTCATCTAGGAGCGCCAATTCCTGGGTGTTAGCTTCTTTGAGCTTTTGAATTTTGGCTTCCTTTTCATCAACAAGAGCTTGGCACTCTAAGTTGATTCTCTTCTCTTCTTCCAACACCTTTCTGAGTTGTTCAATCCTGAACTCAGCGGCAGATATCTCTTCAAGTATATCGTTCTGTTCTGCCTGTTGGGTTTTCTGATGAGACTTTGAAGGTGATGATGATGGGGCTTTCTGAGCATTGGAAGGAGTGGCCTTGTCTTTACTTCCTTTGCTAGCCTTCTGAATCCTACCTTGTCCAGGTTGGGGATCATCATTCTGATCATTATCATCATCATCCTTCTTGTTTTCTTGACTTGGATGCTCATAAGGGGGTTCTTGATAATCATTCTCGTCCATTTCTTCTTCATCTTCTGAAATCATGTTGATCACATTTGGGAATGTAATCATTCTCCCATTCACTTCTTCTTGCTCAGCTGGGTAAGTAGTGAGCTTACTAGGCAATGCAGGATGGGTTACCATCTGCTCTTGGGTTTGAGCATCCGCAGTTTTGAAATCTGCTAGAAGTTTTTGTGCTACTTCATGAGTGAAGTCTTCATGCATCAGATTGGCAAAAGAATAAGACTCTGTTGGGAACAATGCATGGATGTAGTCTTCCAGATTTAGGGCTATTGCTCTCTTTTCTGGGACGTTGATTACTCGTGCTATTTCAGAAAGGTCAGCCTTTCTGAGTTTCTGCCATTGTCTGAAGCACTTTAGATGTTTCTTGAGAGTGTGCTTCTGGAAAGCCTTGAGTAAATCAACTGGCACAAAACTTTGAGCCTGAAAGAAAGGGATCAAGTTAGTTTTGTTCAAACCACTTGAGTTGGTATCTGTGTGCAAAAGTAAGCTTCGAGCATACCTATGTAGAAACACCAGGCTCATTTGCTTGGACTGTCGCTTGTTTTGGCACAGAGGCCTCAGATACCTTGTTGTGAGGAGAAGTCTGATCCTCAACAACCTTTCTTTCTGCTTGAGCCTGAGAAACAAAATCAAGTATGTTTAGAAACTGTTATCAGAAAAGATAAATAGAGAGATTCTTTCTGAGACTTCACTTACTTCCAAGTGAGGAAGCTCAGTTGCATCTTTCTCAGAAACATTGGGGGTTTCTGACACCTTTTATCTGAATCTTGCTTGTTCGTGATTTAGCTTTCTATTGGAGGAGTTTTCAAGACTTTTTCTCCTTCCAATTGTTCTTCCGAGCTCGTAAGAACAAACATAAGAGATTTAGTAGTGGGATTTCAGAGCATTCTTGAAGAAGATTATTCGAGTGCTTACCTTCTCATCGAAGGCTCAAGAATGCTTCTTCGCATGACTTTCAGCTTCTGGATTTTCTTGGTTTTGGAGTGTTGGTCCCTCCACCACTACTTCCTCAGTTAGAGCCCAAAGTAAGACAAAAAGAAATTTAGAACACAAGATATTAATTTTTCAAGCAAGTTATTTCTTATTCAGAGATAACTTAGCTACCTGTAGAACAGGCTCTTCTTGTTGTTCTAAGGTTGGAGAAACCTCTTCTTCATTCAGAAGGGTGGACAAATTAACTTCCCCCTGAAAGTTTGTCTCCAATATGGCATGTAACAAAATGAAGCTTATGAGTAACAAGTTAACATTGAAATGTCGACAAGTTAGATATAAACTACTTTTGCTACCTGAAAAGAGTCAGGCTGATCATTGATCTTTTGGACTTGTGGTGAATCCACATTCTCTCTGTGCTCATTGTTGTTCTCCTCTGTAGTATCATTCTGAGTCTCCATCTCAGTTTGATCCCTTTCTGAGAGTTGAGCTCTCTCAGAAGGTTGAGGAACCTGTTCAAGAACAAGGTTTTCTTCAGCAATATTGAGTGCTGGTATTGTGAATGTGGAAGCAATGCCAGTATCTTCCATCATTCTATCTTCCTCACCCAGGCCTTCTTCTTCCTGCTGGGCAGAGGGGCTCTTATCTTTCTGAAGAGCTAAGTTTGATGCTCCTCCTTGGGTCTCAAGCTTATATCTTTTTAGCACTCTTGTGATTACTTCATCGTCCTCAGAATCACTGTTCTGTGTTGGCGCAGACCCATCTATGATATTTCTATCATCTCGGGAGAGTTCTGGAGCAGTCTGTTTCAGGATTCTTAGGGCTTTCTGGAACTGCCTTTCTGGGCGAACAACATCTTCTGAGACCTTGTCTCCAGAAGGTTGTGCCTCTTGAATGTTTATGGACTTGGAGGTCCTTTTACCTTGAGCCATTTTTCTTTTGGCAGCTGGAGGTTTAGCTTGAGCTTGCTCAGAAACCTCCTTACCTTGCTGTGTAGTTTCTTCAACCTTTCTGAGTACTTGCTCAGCAGAAATTCTCTCCTTCTCTTCAAAGGCGTGTCTGAAAAGGGAGTTGGTGACTGGGATTTCTTGTTTCTCTCTAAGAGTAATCCCCATGGTTTCCAGAATGTAACATATCCTGAGACCAAAGTGCATATTGGCTTTTGGCTCAGCAAGGCCATTGATGATTTTGGGCTCAAATTCCTCAATATGTCCAAGGAATTTGTTGAAGGCGTACTTCCCCCAATTGAAGTGGGTTTCCTGTCCTTCATTCTTCTGGTTCAGAAGATGCATCATCATCCATCTCTCCATACTTATCTGGTCTACTCCACCTTTGTTGCCATCAAAGCAACGGACCAGGATGAGAGCCAAAGTGCTCCAGTGTTTCTGGAGATGACTTGTTCTGATAGCTTTCAGAATAAAGTCTCCTGGGCAACCTTTTGCATTTTCCAACTGGATTGCCTCAAAAAGTTCTTTGACGCCTTGAATCATTGAGGCGTCCTTGATGTTGATATCTTCAATAGTTCCTCGATTTTTCAATCGGAACAATTTGCGTAGCTTGCGATCAAGAACAATTTCTTGTCCTTGGACTTGATGCGCATGTACTTTTCTTCTTTATCATTCACAACCTTTGTGAAGATTTTTGAGTTGTTGTAGAACTCCAGTACATCCAGTGTGGATAGGCCACTGGGTGCAGCAGATAAAAACCTGTAGATATGGGAATTCTTCAACATCCCCAATATCAGTTTCCTTTATGGTTTTGAAGGTATAACTGCTGGTACATATTTCTTCACTAAGAATGCTCCCCAATTCATTTTATGACTAGGGTTCCAGTCCGAAGGGGTGAATTCTCCCAGAAAGCGTTTATTCAACACCTTAAGTTCTTTTCCTCCTTGCTTTTCAGCAGGAGTAGATGATCCGGCCTTAGGGTTCTTGGTGGTCATCTTCTTGGGTGTCATCTCTTTATATAAAGTTTTGAATAAGTGGTTTTGCAGAAGGATTTTGCACAAGTAATTGAGATTAGTTTATCTTTTCAGAAGACTAAGCACAAAAAGTTGAGTTGCAGAAGAAGTTTTGCAAAAAATCTTGAGAGGTTTTACTATTTTGATGCAAGTATGAAATTTCGGATTTGGTAAAAGTGTTTGTCTTTTGCCCAATTCCTATATATATAGTAGACAAAACATACATAGATACAACATACATATAGCTGAATATGAATGCGTGTCTTTGCATCTGCATAGGCGTGGTACGTCCTTTGTACTTCATTAAATGCTTAGTGGGCCACGTCTGAATTTCTAAACAGACATTACTTGCTTTGTTTTTATCTCAGCCGTTGAGATCAAACGTTTATACATCAAGGGCTTATATTGAATATCTTGTAATGATATCAATCAACAAATGGTAATGTGCCGACTTGATGGATTTTTAATATGCTACATTCATTGTGTCACTTAGTAAAGAGTAGGAACACTTAATCGTTTGAGCTTATCATTCTGAGTGTCAAGTCCTTATCTATATATTGTTTATCATGAAAATGGTAAAAATACAAGACATTGGACATGTTTGACTTTCAGAACTTATACCTTTTGGGCTTTGTGTGTCTTTTCTCTTTATGACTAAATAGTTTCCTGAATTCAAGAATCAGAAACTTCAGTTGTTTGAATGTATTTGACCCACTCTTAGTAAGTAAGTTCTAGTCTTATTTACTCATTGAGTGTGTACCAACCTTTGCCTTTCTGGATACCCGTTCCAGAAATGTTTTGCCTTTCTGAGTGTTGCTACTCAGAAACCTTTGCAACACTTCTTAACAACTTGGCTTTCTGAGAGCATGTTCTCAGAGGCCTGCTTCTTTTCTACCTTTCTTACTCAGACTTTAGAGATTTAGGACATTTTTCAGTCCTTAGGCAACTCCATCAATCCAAGATTATGTCTTAAGGTCAAGAACCGGCTTTCTTGTAGGGGCTTGGTGAAGATATCTGCAAGTTGGTCTTCTGTGCCAATCTTGAGTATCTCTATATTGCCTTTTTCAACATGGTCTCTGATGAAGTGGTGTCTAACATCAATGTGCTTTGTTCTGGCATGGAACTTGGGATTCTGTGTGATTGCAATAGCACTTATGTTGTCACAGAAAATAGGAGTTTTCTCTTCATTGAGTCCATAGTCTCTGAGTTGTTGTTGAATCCACAGAATTTTGTGTTGCACAACAACCAGCAGCAATATATTCAGCCTCTGTGGTAGAAGTTGCAATTGAGTTTTGCTTCTTGCTAAACCATGAGATAAGTCTTGTTCCCAGAAACTGACAAGTTCCTGAGGTACTTTTCCTATCAAGCATTGATCCAGCATAGTCAGCATCTGAGTAACCAGCCAAACTCAATCCACCTTCTTTAGGATACCACAAATTTACTGTACCTTTCACATACCTTAATACTTTCATAGCAATGTTGTAGTGTGATTGCATTGGATTTGTTTGAAATCTAGCACACACTCCAACTGCATATTGAATATCTGGTCTGCTTGCAGTAAGGTAAAGTAGTGAACCTATTAATTTCCTATACTTGTGTTCTTCAACACTCTTATCTGATTCAATATATGTCATTTTGGTTCCTATGCTCATAGGTATCTTAGCATTCTTTTCAGAGGCCTTAAGATTGAACTTTTGAGCATGTCCTTTGCATACTTTGTCTGACTAATGAATATTCCATCATTGAGTTGCTTGACTTGCAATCCTAGGAAATAGTTCAATTCTCCCATCATCTCAAACTTATTTTTCATGAGATTTGCAAAGTCATCACAAAGTTGCTTGTCCTTAGATCCAAATATAATGTCATCAACATATACTTGAACTAAGAGCAGTTTCCCATCATGATTTAAGGTAAATAAAGTTTTATCAACTTCACCTTTCTTGAAACCACTTTCCAGAAGGTATTTGGCCAAAGTATCATACCATGCTCTTGGAGCTGTTTGATCCATATAGAGCTTTCAGAGTTTATAGACCATTCTACTTTCTGAGAAAACTTCAAAACCAGGTGGTTGTTCAACATAGACTTCCTCAGCAAGTTCACCATTCAAGAATGCACTTTTGACATCCATCTGATAAACTTTAAAGTCTTTATGAGCTGCAAAGGCCAGAAAGAGTCTTATTGCATCCAATCTGGCAACTGGTTCATATGACTCATCAAAATCTAAACCTTCAGTCTGGGTGAATCCCTTGGCAACCAACCTTGCTTTGTTTCTGGTTATTTCACCAGATTCATTCATCTTGTTTCTGAAAACCCACTTGGTTCCAATCACAAATATTCCTTCTACAAATGGAACTAGTTTCCAGACTTTGTTTCTTTCAAACTGATCCAACTCTTCTTGCATTGCAGAGATCCAGTCTTGGTCTCTTAATGCTTCTTCAATAGTTTTAGGTTCAATGTTTGAGATGAAACATCCAAAGAGAGAATTAGCATTTTTGGCTATTGCTCTCCTAGTCCTAACACCTTGATTGATTGGTCCAATCACATCCTTTGCAGGATGATCCTTGATCCATCTCATCATGGGTTTGGGGCTAGTAGGGTCAACATCTATGTGATCTGAATGTGAATCACTATGATTATGACTTGATACTTCTTCAGTATCTATGACATTTTGTACCACAGAAGGGCGTTGAATGTCTGACACTTGCTCAGTGTGAGGGCTTTCTGGGACATGCCTGTCAGAGAGGTCATTTCCAGAATTAGCTCTCTGATGAACATCTTCAGTTTCCATTTCTGGAATTCTCATAGGAAATTCTTCATCATGTCTGAGAATCATCTGGTTGTTACTAGGCATTTCATGCTTTTCTTCGTCAGAGTCATCCTCTCTTTCCATAATGATGTTTTTCCTTTCTGAGGGTTCTTCTTCAGAATCCTTTAACATTAGTTCCTTGAACCTTTCTGAGAGTTCATCATCAAGGGGTGATTTCTTGCTTTCTTCATAGAATACAACATGAACTGATTCTTCAATCTTCTTTGTTCTTTTGTTGTAAACTCGGTAAGCTTTGCTATTCATAGAATAACCAAGAAACACTCCTTCATCTGCCTTTGGTTGAAATGTTCTTAGATACTCTTTTCCATTGTTAAGAACAAAACATCTACAACCAAACACTTTCAGATGTTTAATATTAGGGGGTCTACCAACCAAGAGCTCATAAGGGGTCTTGTCATGGTGTTTGTTTATCAAACATCTGTTCTGAGTGTAGCATGCTGTGTTTATAGCTTCAACCCAATAAACTTCACTTATTTCAGTGTCATTGACATTGTCCTTCTTTGCTTCTTTAAGGTTCTATTTTTCCTTTTCGCAACACCATTTTGTTGTGGTGTTCTTCTGAGGAAAGTTGATGTTGTATACCTTTCTTGGTACAAAACTCCTTTATGTCTTGGTTGACAAATTAAGATTACCATGGTACGATTACGATTGCAGATACCTTGTCATTTTTCATGACTTCAAGCTTATTTAGCAAGTTTGGTATATCCACCCTAGCATCAGATTTATGCTTTAGAAAGACAACCCAAGTGAATCTTGGGAAGTCATCTACAACAACAAGACCATACTTCTTTCCTGCATAACTAGTTACAGATGATTCAAAAAGATCCATGTGTAATAGTTGCAGTGGTCTAACACTAGAGTGTCTGATTTTGGACTTGAAAGAGATCTGAGATTGTTTCCCCATCTGACAGGCAGAACAGATACCATCCTTTCTGAAAGATGTTTTGGGAAGGCCAACCACTAACTCTTTCTTGGCAAGTTTGTTCGAGTTTTGAAATTCAAGTGACTCATTCTTTTGTGCCATAACCAGTGCTCTTATGTGTGACCTGATTGACTCACCATGAGACATTCTTCAGTTGTGGCAGATGCCCAATCGGCAACATAAAGACTTCCTTTCCGCCTAGCAACCAAGGTATACGCTTTGACTCATTGTCAATAAGTTTGCAATACTTTGCTTTAAATTTCACAGTAAATCCCTTGTCTGCAAACTGGCTCATGCTAAATAGATTGTATTTCAAACCCTTAACATGTAATACGTCAGTAATTGTTAAGGATCCCAATTTGACGTTGCCAAATCCCAGAGAGGGATTTAATTCTCCTTCAGCAAATCTAATGTATGGTCCATTGTTGCAAGCTTTGTAGTTGACCAGATTTGCTTTGTCTCCTGTCATGTGCTTTCCGCATCCACTATCAAATAGCCATTGAGCCTTAGTCCAAGAGGCGTTCTACACAAAACAGGAAACAGGAGTTAGGTTCTTACCTCAGAGATAGAACCACTTAGACTAAACATTCTTCCAGTAGGAATCCACATTTTAGTGAATTTCTTGGGAGTTTATTTTTGTCTAACTTTATCAGAAGGAGAAACAATAGAATCAGTAATTTTGATCTCAATCTTCCTTCTTGAGGTGTTTCTAGGTGTTCCTTTTGGTGCGTTCTGGACCACAGGTTTCGGGATTTCTTTTCAAAGAACTTAGCCTTTTCCGGCAGTTCCTTCTAGCTTTGGCATTCAGTTTTTCGATGGTTTGAGATTTCTTCCACTTCATTTATTACTTGCAATATCAGCCTTACGCCATTGTTCTTGTCCTTCATTATATTGTTGTAAAAGGACTTTTCCAATAGCACGATAGCCAATGCCATTTCGAACACCTTTGGCTTTCTGAATGCGGTCTTCAGAAGCCTTACTAGTTTCTGCACCGTCTTTATTTTCATAAAAAGGTACAGTAGAGAATTTGCCTATTCCAGCAATTCTTCCTTTCCTAGTAATATGGCAATGTGGATGGCTACATGTCTGAGGGCTGTATTTCTTTTCAGAAGCTTCACCCACAAGTTTCTTGTGAACTTGTTGTTCTTTCAAAGGTTGGGTTGCTACTCCTTTTCCTTTGTCAACTACCTTAGCTTTCTGACCAATGCTATAGGTGGTTGAAGAACCATTCTGTTGACTTTTTACAAAGGTCAACCTTTCATCACTCTTCTTCAGAGGAGATGAATTACTCGATTGTTCATCAAGTCCAAGTCCACCTTTCTCAGAGGGATCTCTCAGATATGATTGAACCTCAGTGAGAGTGTCACTAGCCTTTGCATAAGATTGGAAGGATAGCTCTTTCTTTCGAAGTTCCTCATTCTCAGAAAGCAGCTTTATCATTTTCTTATTAAGTTCATCCAAGGCTAGTTTGTGAAAATTTTCATTTTCAGATATCTGATTTTTCAGAAGGGCTATTTCAGCGCTCTTGTTCTCAGATACCCTGGTTAGCTCAGAAACCTCTTTTTCAAGAGTTTCTTTGCTTTCCTCTAGAATTCTGGTTTTGGATTGTGCTTCCAGAAATTCTTTCTCATAACGATCCAATTCACTCATTATTAACTCCAGATCCTCAATTCCATCATCACTCTCATAGTACAGAAATTGTGAAATGTTTGTTACCTCATCAGCCATAAGACACATTTCAATGTTGGAGATGTCTGGACCAGCAATCTCAGTAACTCTACACATTTCATTCTTCTTAAGGCCGAAGTCGATTACGTCGTGGGTGATTCCACACAATTCTGGTGATGGTAGGTTTGAGTTATCTGAATCTCCATCTTGAATCATCTCAATATCTAGAGCATCAAGTTGATTTGAATCTTCTTCCTTTCTTGATCAAGAAGGCCCTTTGATTTCTTTTGTAATTTCTTATGTCCTTCTTGTCACATGTCTTGAGCTTGTTTAAAGCAGGGCAATCTCTCTTGAAGTGACCAGGCTTTTGACAATAGAAGCAGATATCATTTCCTATCTCTGCTGATTCAGTACTAACACCTTTCTGAATGGGGGTCTTCAGAGAGTTGTTTAGTTGAATGTTTTTGTACTGATGATAGTTTAGGCCAAGATGCTTTTTCAGCTTTTCTTCTCTCAATCTTTTGACTCACAAATTTATTCATGTGTCTTACTGCAAGAGCATTTTCTTCAGATGCGTCTTTGGTATCTTTCTTTTCAGAAGTACCTTGAGAGACTAGAGCAACACTTTGCAACTTCTCAGCTGTTTGTTCTCTCTGAGTTGTCTCATAATCTACAGTAGCAAGATGAGAGAAGAGCTCAACTGGAGTAATATTTGGCATTCCTTGGTTGAAATAAAAGAATTTAGTGTGTTCCCAGTTGTGATTGAGACTTCTGACAATAGTCTTAATCTTTTCTGGCTGGGAGTATCTGTTGATTTCACCAAGTGCAGCCATATCACTCATAAGAGTAGTAAACCTGAAATCAAGTTCTTCCAGAGTTTCAGTGGGACCTTGCTTGAAGTTTTGGAACTTCAATTTAAGAACTTCGAACTTGTTTTCTTTGGTTTTCTCAGTTCAGGCACAGATTTCTTCAATCAATTGCCAAGCAACTTTCGCCGTTTTAGCACCCCACAGTTTACAATGTATGTGCTCAGGTGTCGATCTGATGATTATATTACGAGCTTGACCATCCAATCTGTGTCTCTTGGCATCTTCAGATGTCCAGAGCTCTCTTGGCTTGTCTTCATACATAATGCTTCCACGAGCAACACGACCACTATCACTAGCAGTCGCATCCTCGCTTTCATCTTCCTTGTCTGAGGCTTTTCTTCCATCAGACACCTCAGAAACTTGTTTGAGTTGTCTGATTTTAATAGGCCCTTCATTGATGATATAGATCATCTCATCACTAATGGCCTCCAGATGAAGCATCATGTTGTTCTTCCATTTCTCGTAGTTTTCTGACTTCAGAACGGGTGCATCACTCAGAGACATTCCTGCGCACTTAACACACAAATTATATAGTCCTCAGAAAGGGACAAAGTTTCTTCACCTATCTGGGGATCTAGGTTCATTGCAGAAGGCTTGGTAACCTCCCACTCTGATACCACTTGTTGGTCTAGATAATGGCAAAGTAAAAGACTAGGGGGGGGGGGGGTGAATAGTCTTTTAAAACTTTTGTCGATAAACACAGTTTCTCAGAAACTTGGGGGGTTTCTGATACTTAAATTCAGAGCGCGGAAGACTTTAAGATAGGTAAGTGCAGAAACAAAAAGTATGTGTGTGTGCTTTGCTGAAAGATAAATGCAGAAAGGTAAATAACACAGCAAGTATAGTGGTATCTGGATGTGGCGTAATCCTCCAACTAATCCACTTCGGTCTTTCTGAGACCCATAATTCACTAGAACAGATAATTGAGTTCACCATACAAAAATCCTATTCTAAGATTCCTAAACAAATGGTTCCCAACCAAATGTCCCCCCTGAGTTATTCCCCAGCTCCTAGAGCTAAGTACTTCCTCTACTCAGATAACCTTGGAGTTATTCCCTGATTTCCCAAATCAAGTACTTCCTCTACTCCACGCCTTGATGGTGTTGGTTATAAGGTTTGTCAGAGAGGCTTCTTGTATAACTTTTCAGTTATGTTTCCAGAGAGCCTAATAGAACAAGACTACTTAATACACTTGTTCAGTGTATGGCAATCTTCTTTCGACCCAAGTAATTGATGTCCGTTCTGGAGAATGAGCTTCAGAAAGATTATCTGATAGTTCAACTCTTTCACGAATAACAATCTCTTGTTAAGGTTCAGGACAACTTAGAACTACTAGTAATTCTTCAAGCAACAGAAAGCTTTCAGAAAGGGTAGTAGAGTGCTTGAGAGAATACTTTGCTAGATTGTAAGTTTGCAAGTTAGATCGTTCTTTGGTCGTATTTCTCAGCATCTAAGTGTGTGATATTTATAGATGAATTGGAGAGTCGTTGGGATGTTATCCGTTAGACACAATTCAAATTCAGTCTATACTTATCTTGAAATGAGTACTCAGAAGTCCTTGTCTCATATCTCAGAGAGGACTGTGCTTTAGCGGCTTTTCTGCCGATGCAATTAATGCATATGTACTATTTCTTGTCCTGTAGTCTTCAACGGATACATTAGCCTTTCTGATGGCTTACATGCTCCATACTCATGATGTCATATGTTCCAGAATCATGTTTCAAAAGTAACTAAATGCACTTAAGAAAGGATTAAGGACATAGTCTTTCCGAGTGAGACTAAACATTGGTGTCTTCATAAATCTTGTGCTATCTCCGGTCTTGTAATCTTCAGAAAAGCTCCATTGCTAGGATTGATCTTCATGGTTTTCTTGGAAATAAAAATTACATTCAGAGTCCTATAATCCTAAAACAAGATTTACTAGACTAATCATACTCAGTGATTTCCTCTTTTACAATGTTCAAGTGAACTAAGAGTATTTAATCACCTTTCTGGCTAAGATAAGAACATGTGATGAGTGATCAAAATACTAACAGATATTCCTAACAATTACAAATGTCATCAGTCAAATCTTGTGGCCAAAATGGGGATTGAGGAACAGGATTCAATACAATGTCATAAGTTCTTTGATATGCCTGCTTTGTGTGATTTGGAGAAATATAGTTCACAAGGTTATCTCTAATCTCCTGAATGGCCAACCAAGCATGCCTACATGGAATACCACTTATGTCCCATCTTTTGCAATCACAGCTTTGCATATCCAAGTTAGTGATGAATCTAAAGCTCATGTCCTCTACTTCAAACACCCTACCAGCCTAAGTCACAATCCTACAATTCCTAGACTTCTGAGCTATCTCATTCAACTTTGCAAGTGTCCTAGGCATCACAACAGACAAACAACTGACACCCTTCCTCCTCCTAACAGTTATTCTTTTCATCACTTGCTGCCTTATACCTTCAAGTATGTTGTAAACTGAAAAGCCCCTAACTGGTTCTATCCATGAATTAAAACTCTCACTGCAGTTATTTGTGACATGGTCAATCTTAACAACTGAATCATAACTGTGTCTAGCCCAATGTCCCAAAGGAATTTTCATCAACCATTCAACTGTTTCAGGCCTAGCTGACCTTAACCTACCCATGGATTTATTAAAACCGTAAGAGGTGTAAGATGTAGAAGCTTGCCAGAAAAACCCTTTTAGCTCCTTGGAAATCCACCTCAACTTGAAGTTGTCATATATATGTTTAGCACAATGCATGTTGGTCACAGTTGGACAAACCTCCTCCATTGCAGGTACAAGTACCTAAAACAAATCACAAACATTAATATAGTGCAAGCATGGAAAATTAAAGGCCTATGTGCAAGTAATAAAAGTATACCTTCTGCCTATCTGTCATAAAATGCCAATGGGCATCTGGATTGAATGGGCCAAGCATGTTTGTCAAACAATGCAAGAAAAATCCCCAGCTCTCTTTATTCTTTGTCTCCACTATTGCTGCTGCCACTGGAAATATTCCAAAGTCTGCATCAGTGCCTACTGCACTTAAGAGATAGCCTTCATACTTGCCTCTTAGGTGGCACCCATCAAAGAACAGGAATGGTGCACACCCATCCAGGAAACCCCTCTTCAATGCATCTAGCCCCATGAACACTCTTTTGAATAAAGGTCCCCTTTCTATCTGCTCAAGATCCCTCTGCAACTCCACAACTGATGCTGGATTAGTTCTTCTCAGCATCTGCCCATACTTTGGCAACAATTGGTATCCTTCACCATGGTTACCCCCCCAATTGATCCATTGCCTTTGTCCTGGCCCTATACATCCTCATCCAAGGGACTGTCACTCCAAGTTTCTCAGCATCCCAAGTGATCAACTGATGTGGGGGGGGGGGGGGGAGGAGTGGACTTCTTTGGTGGTGGTGGAGGAGGAGTGGACTTCTGTGGTGGTGGTGGTGGAGGAGGAGGAGGAGTGGAGTCCTTTGGTGGTGGTGGTGGTGGAGTAGAGTCATGTGGTGGTTCCTAAGGTTCTGTGGTCTCAGTTGGTGGAACATCATCATCAATATCAAGAGTCAGATCAATGTGATCTGGAGAACTAGGAGGAGGCTTTTTTTTTTTTTTGCAAGTCCTATACTTTCTATTGCGCCCAGGTGGTGGTGGGTTAAAGTGTGAACCAGTACCAGGTTCAAACACAGGGTGATACAAATCATCATCATCATCAGTGAACATTGACATCATCACATTTTTTTTCACACAAGTAGTATCAATATGCAAAATAACTTCCATATACCTCCTATTTCTCTCAAACATAGTCCTAACATCATCATCAGTACAAATTTCAAGTTGCTCCATAGTTCCATCCAAATCACATTTCATACCAATTGCTAAATTCATAGTAGAAGACATACTATCTATAGCCACATAAATCACATCATTTAGGAGTTTGATGTGATTATACCTGGAGCTCTTAACATTTTCAAGCATGTGCCAATCTTTGTTGTGATGAATCCTTATATTGTAGGTATCATCCTTACCCTTACCTGCAATACATAAATCACAAAAATCATACACCTAAACACCAAAGAAGACTACTAACTTACAACATAAATCAACCACATCACCACAAACACAAAAAACAGAGTACACACTTACACTCAACCAAAACAGAGTACACACTCAACACCAAAATCGAAACCCTTTCCGGAAAATTGAAAAAAAAATCGTATCTTTACATTCGAAAACCATTAAACTGACCACCATTTTCAACGATTGCCACAATTTTAACCATCTAGTACAACATTAACACTAAACCAACGCGAAATTGAGAAGAAAAAAGCTTGACATTTACCTTTCGACATGGTCTTCGAACAGGTAAAACCCTAGGTAATGCCGACAAAATTGAACTCCGATCGGCACGATTATGACGAAGATTCGAACAGGAAACTTCAATATCAACTCAATTTCGTAGTAGATGGTCTTCTTCTTCGTAGGGTTTACAGTAAAGAGAAGAAGACGAAAGGTTTTGGCGGGTGTATGGAGAAGGAGCCGATTTTTTGGGTTTAATACAGAAGATTCACTTTTCAGTTTTTTTAGTTAATTTTATCTTTTTTATTTTATTCATTTCCAGCACACAATATGATGACACATGTGCGGACACGTAAGCCAACAATGCCACATATTCACCGGAGTCAACGCCGGAAGTGCATTTTGGGTTTATCTGTAATTGTTCAAACAACAGACGGTAATCTGTAATTGGCACAAACAATAAGGGGTGTTTATGAAAATGACCCATCTTTTTTTTTTTTTTTTTTTGGATTTGCTAATTGCAAGTGTAGAAACGGCTTTGTTGGTCGGGATTGCTTGCCTTGTGTTTGATCTTGTTGATTTTAGTTGAAGAACGTTGAGTTGTCTTGGTTTCTACATGTACTAATTTATTATTGCTGATCTTTTAATTAAGGAAGTATATTATTATATTTCATTTTGATGATTTATATGTTGAAATATTTTGTTCAAAGTTTTGTCTATGCAAATATGTTTTAGAGATTGCATTGGTTGTTTCTACTAACTCCTTATCGACTCTATCGATATGCATGTTATTCTGATTTTTGTCATAGAAGAATGATAGTCTGTGCAAAAATGTTTTTAGAGATTACGAGCTGGAATCTTGAGCTACGCTGATAATAATTGGTGGTTGTCTACATAATTATTTTATGTAATTTACCTTGATGGAAATGGAACCCTAAGAGGTGAAACTAATTACTATGTTTGGTAGATAAGTAGTTATATTACAACAAGTAGTATATTGAAGAGGGTCAAGTATGCTTATGTGTTTTCATGTACACTGTCAATTCCTGTTTGGCAAGAAGCTTTCAAAGTAAGTATGAATGACTAAAAGTTTTCCAATTTAAATTCCGAAAGTCGAAGTAAAATATACATCTTCAAATTATTTTGTTATTATGTATACATGTATCTTAAGAAAATATCTTGTCTTTTGTTAAACCATTTTTATGTTCTTGTTGGTCTTATATGTCAACGTGAGTTCTATAAAACTTGTTACTTGATTAATTGATTAATGTGATATTATTTGAAGTTAACTTACTAAGGTATTTCCAGATTATAAAATGGTCCTTTTGATTTAAAAGTCTATTACTTATGGAACTGTAACATTATGTTCTATCTTTTGTATTAAAACAGATATTTAGTACTCCCTCCGTTTCAAAGAAATATTTCCATTTTGACTTTGACCGGTCAACTGTCTTCGACTTTGACCGCGAATTACTCTTAAACTATAATAGTAAATAATTTAATAAAATTATATAATGAAAATTTAATACCGATGGTTGGTGTGTTCCGTGATCTGGTATAGCATGAACCTCGGCATGTTTAATCTTGTTTATTTGCGAGGTCGCGCCTCAATGGAGTAATAAGGTAGTTTATTTGTTCAGGAGTTTTATGGTTGGTATCCGATTCGTACTCGTATCATCATCTGGTTACACATTGACATTTCTGTTTCACATTGTCTGTCACACTATTGCCTTTCAACTCTTGTCATTTCTTTGATGCCGTGTTACCTTTAAACCTTACTAAGGCTCTGTTCTTTTCAACTGAAATTTACTGAACTGAACTGAACTGAATGGAACTGAACTGAATTGTAGTATAAAATATAACTAAGCAGAACTGAACTGAATGGAACTGAACTGAACTGAACTGAATGAGTTTTCAGTTGAAAAGAACAGAGCCTAAGTCATCAAAGATTTACTCCTTTCATTCTTCTTCTGTCCATATTTCCTCAGGTGCATCACTTTAGGAAAGTTTGTTGATTATTGGAGAAGCTAGTATAAATCCGACTTGATGGAGATTAGTTTATTGATGTAAGTTGCCAAGATGGACCCACATTGAGGTATAAAGAATGCTGAAAATATCAGGTATAGTACATGGCTTTTCATTTCTTGGGTCTTATTTGGTTCCTGCAACTTCTGACAGATAAGAGATGGTCTGATAGGAAGGGTGCAGGCGGGTGGGCTGAGCCATGGAGCAGGGCGCTGCATGGCGGGGCGTCACAGATACTGTAACAGAAGACGTGGGAACATTATTAGATTAGTTAATAATTTGATATAATCTAGTATTCTATTATAGACTTGGTTGCTTTTACTCAGTCAACAAATATCGTATCTCTCCGTGTAATTTCTCATTATAAATAGAATATCACTCACTACCAATATTTGGTGTGGAATTCATTTATTTTCACTCATAATGCATGTATCTTCCAATACCATATGGTTTTGGAAAATGGTTTTAAAACTGAACCAGTTTACAATACAATGAGGTCCGGTATGAAAACTGCACAAGTAACTAAATTGGTGGGTAAATGTAAATCGCGTTGTTCCACTCAAAGTCGCCATATTATTTTAAAAAAAGGGTATTTTCTGAAACACCTCTGAAGCACTTTCTCAGAATTTCCTGTCCGATTTGAAATTCGATTGCCTTCGCCTGATCAAATCCGACGATAAACACAGTGAAGGAGCATAACCATAACCCTTCTGCAAAAATCCCTCTTCTCCCCTTCAACTCGATTTCTTGCGGGAAAAAGCTGTCATCTGAATGCTCGAAGCTTTTCCGGTAAAGTCCCTTTCTTTTGGATTTTCTCATTTGGTCAGGATAATTCATGTGAGGTTAAATCAAGCTCGATTCTTTTCCATCAAGTCATTGGGATTTATCTGTTGTTTGTACTGGAAAGCTTTAATTTTGATTACATTTTATTGGTGAGTGCAATTATACTGCTCTGCTAATTTTGGGATTAAGTTGTCACATAGAGCTCGATCTGTTATGAAAAGTGTGTGTTGTATTGTTAGTTTATTTTTTGAAATTTTGAAATTTGCCCATTTGTTTGCTGAAGCTGTTCATCACATCCTGATGGTGCAATTAATGGTTTATCTCTTATAGTTTGGTAAGTCTTGATAATACATCATGTACTAAGACTTTAAACTTGATTTGAGACAAAGTTGTGGGTTATGTGATTTTTTAGTAAGTTCTTGTGTAAGAATGCTATCATGTTTTGTGAAGCTAGTGAGTATTTCAGCTATTTTCACCGTTGTTTGCTGGATTTTCGTTCATCGATTCCTTTCATTCACAACAGTCTTTGGGAAAAGTTGCACCATAACTGCGCTTACTATGAACAACCCATGCTGCACCTCTATCATAAACTTATGTGTTATCTATTGGTTGAATATAAACTCTGATCTTCTTGAAGTGGAGTACTGTACATTGGCAACATAATGATAGCAAATTTTCATGTGAATTAGTTGGAGTCTCCTGTATCGATCGTACTTCAGTTCTAATCGGCAATCACTTCTGGTGAATTTCCAGTCCCTTTTTAACGCACTGACGAGCTATTTTTTCACTCCTCTCTTGTTTTTGTAATTCATATCTCTTGTATATGGTGGATTGAATTGCAGAATGGGAGAGCTCAAAGTCCTAAAGCATGTCAAATACATCATCTCAGTTGAAAAGGTTCATTCCTCCTAAGCCTTTTATTTTCCCCTATTTCACTTTTTCTCATCTATGCGCATGTTTTAATCTAGCTGAAATTGAATCATAATTGTCGGTTTTTGAACTTATTGAAATGAAATTAACATGTAATTTCAAGACAGAATAGAAAGGTTGTTCTCCGATTTAAATTTTAGATGTTTATTTCCGAAATATTATTAGCATTATGGGTACTGTAATTATACTTATGCTAAAGGATATTGTAATTATACTTATGCTAATGCTATATGCAGAAAAAGGATGATTTTGAATCAATGGTTATGGAGCACTTAAGATTGAATGGTGCTTACTGGGGATTGACGACTCTCGATATCTTGGGAAAGCTCGATGTAGTTGATCAAGAAGAGGTTATTCCGTGGATCTTACAGTGCCAAGATGTTGACTCTGGTCTGTATTCTTGAAAACAAGTTTATGGCATCTGCAAAATAGTAGTAAAGAATTAATGCATTTCTTTGTTTCACTCATATGTTGCGTAGTGTGTTTATCTATATGGATTTAGGTGCTTTATTGTGGATTTTTGATAAAATTGGTTTATGTTTATCTCTTTGTGAATGAGCAGGTGGTTTTGGCGGTAATATTGGACATGATCCTCACTTGCTGTACACGCTCAGTGCTATTCAGGTCTTAGCACTATTTGACAAGATAGATGTTCTTGATGTCGAGAAGGTCTCAAATTGTATCCTTTATCCCATAATCTGATGTATAGCCATTCAATCTTTTCATAACGTGTAGAACGTAGGGGTTTTATATCCATCGCTGGAGTGTAGATTATCACTATTGATTTTCAAGTGTCAGATAGCAGGTCCTAGTCTGTACCAAACCCTGGTTATTTTATGGCTGACCTGGCTCTTGCTTCATATTTTAATTTTGAGATAAGGCGTAATGTTTCAATTAACTTAACCGGCTAGACAGATATTGCAAATCTACAAACTGAAGATGGATCCTTTGCCGGCGACATGTGGGGTGAAATCGATACGAGGTAGTCCCCCCTTCCTGTGTCTTGTTAATTTTTGCATCACCTGATCAGTCTGTGGAAGCCCTATAACAGAGCTAACTAATTCTGTAGGTTCTCATATATTGCCATATGCTCTCTTGCATTACTACGGTGTTTAGATAAAATCAACGTAGAAAAAGCTGTACAGTACATTGTCAGTTGCAAGAATTTGGATGGTGGATTTGGATGCACACCTGGAGCAGAATCTCATGCTGGGCAAAGTACGTAATCCTGTTAAATGGAGGACAATCTATTTTGTAGTCATACAACACCTGCTGAATAATACTTTTTCTCATTTTCTTTCTGAGCTGCGGAACTCTATGGTTTTCCAAACGCTTCCGTAGCACTGCAAAGACTACCTGCTCATGTGTTGGGGACATTTTATGGCATATTTAGTATTAAATTGTTTCTGAAACTAGGTTTTTGATTGAATCAACCTATCATGTTATGACCAAGTACCAAATGAGTTGATGTAGGATATAGCGTTATTATAGAATCTGGTGCCTTAACCATCTTAGTTTTATAGTCACAAAATCTTAAGTATCGTGAAAAGAAATATGAAACTGTGCAGCAACACAGTTCAGACGCAAGAATTAGGTATTAGGTACATAAGCAATGTAAGATACAACCACTGAATTGAAAACTTTTCATTGTTCTTTTTATCAGTTCATCTTATCATTTTGTAGTTTTCTGTTGTGTGGGAGCTCTTGCCATCACGGGTTCCCTACACCATGTGGACAAGGACCTTCTTGGATGGTGGTTATGCGAACGCCAAGTGAAATCTGGAGGCTTAAATGGGCGCCCTGAGAAACTCCCTGATGTAGGTAGTTGTCCCCTTTGCATAACATCAGGATTATCTATAAGAAGATACATTAGGACAACATGTTCCCTCATTAAAGCATTCCTAAATCAGTGCCTTATCCCCTGCTCTAGGTTTGCTACTCATGGTGGGTTCTGTCTAGCTTAATCATGATTGATAGAGTTCACTGGATTGACAAGGAAAAGCTTGCTAAATTTATTTTGGATTGCCAGGTAAATTTTTTATTGCAAATAAATTACCGTCTGATTCTAAGTATGAACTAAGTATTCTGGGTAATGGTGTTCGTTTTAGGATGTGGAAAATGGTGGAATTTCAGATAGGCCAGATGATGCTGTTGATATCTTCCATACCTACTTTGGGGTTGCAGGTAAGAGTAAGGGACATCATGAACCATTTTGATTTTATACTTGTTTCATATTTATATATCATCAATGAATCTAAGATTCCATGTTCTTACTGAATGTCATCTACATTTTTGCATGACTGTGCTTCTTTCTTTTCTAGTTTTTAGGCTAAAACATTTGTTTTGCGTAACTGCAGGTCTTTCTCTTCTCGAGTATCCTGGACTGAAAGCTATAGATCCGGCTTATGCTTTGCCGGTTGACGTTGTGAACAGAATCCTTATTGGGAAATAAATTTAACAGCTGTTTTACTTCAGATCACACTTTTCACCCCCTTTCCTTCTTTTTATTTTTCCTGTAATCAAATACTGTATTTCACTAAACATAATTTGATCTATTTAAACAAAAGACCCTGTATGAATATAAATCACCTAATTACATCGCGGTCCCCAACATTCAATTTTCTGATATAAATATTTCTCATAGGCTGTTTATCAGGCGACTAAATGTAATTTTTCTCATTAGTAGAACTGCAGAACTGATGAAGACTATGTATGTCCATTTGCATTACAGAAAGTCTCAGATTGAAATCACTGCTCCATTGTTTCTCACACCGTGCGCAAGACAGTTGAGGTAAGGTGCATGGCAGCTTACTTATATAGATAGAGCCAGGAGCCCAGGGTTAAGTTGGTTGTTTTAGAGTTCTACAGCAGATATAGATGAAACACATAATAACTTGTCCAACAATGAAAAGATAATCACTTAATTGAAAGTATGTTGAATCTTCTTGAAGCTACATGACTGATGGTTACAACTTACAACAATCTTGACAGAAAATACATGACTCCATGAACAAGCAAAGAATCAAAGAATGAAAGACAACAACTCAATAAGGTCCCCATAATTTCCTACCTGACCTATAGAATAATGACACTGTTTTTCTTTTCTACCTGAAGACATATATCTGCATTAAAGAATGAAAGAATGAAGAAAAGACTTATCTACCAATAAAAGAATAATCAATATTGCCCAACCTATTATACCATGGACTAAAAACCAATGAAAAAAGATGGTTCATCTTGGCTGAGAGTATGAAGTGCCTGCAACAGCTTCAATTGGACTCCATGCTGAAACTGTGTAAAGAGGCTGATCCAACCAACTCAGAGTAACCGCTGAATCCCCTTCTAGCTCCCGCTTCTCGACGCTATAATCCCCCGACGTGTACATCCTTAGTAGAATCTTCCCCTGGAGTAGTTCCTTCTCACTGATCCCCACATTCCTGAATCGCCCCTGATCCATCAGCTGTTTCCATTTACCAAAGTTTTCGTGCCTTTCAAGCCTTTCTCGTCCTTCACATGCGATAATACTCCTGATTTCACGTGCGAACATCTCTTCTACCTTCGTCCTGACTTGACTCTCAAACGGGAGGGTCGAATCAATGGAATCGAAAATGGCAGAATAGTACTTCAATGAATTGGTAAAACGCGCACTCAAGCTGACCTCGTTATGAGCTGCTTCCTGCTCTGCCATGACTACAATCTCAGCTCTTGTGCTCGTGAGCAACCCCAAGAAATCATTGAGTGTTCCTCCGGTACTGTCATGAAGCATCTTGTGCATCTGAAACACACAATTGATAGCTACACTCTCTCTGTCCTTAACATGAAGCATCCATAGCCTCACGTCTTCCAACCGATCCACAACCGAATGAAACTCAAATGGCAGATTCAACGCCCCAGCAAATCCAGCGAGTCGCTCCCCCGTTTCAATCAATTCTTGTTTCGATTCACCTACACCCGTGATCCTAACATGGCTGGGAGGATTAGTCCTTGAAGCCAAACTCTGAAATAAACTTGGCCACTGCAACCCTTGCTGTATGTCAAAATCGATAATATGAACCCTATCCTTCCCCTCGAATGCCCTCAACAGAATCTCATTCGACGTGAAATGGATAAACTTTGGAATCGGGCTCACGTGGTTCAGAAACCTCCATATCATACCGATCTCGTCCTCAAACCGATCTAGCTCCCTAGGGATGGCAATGGAGAAGATATTTGGCCACTGTCTTGCAACTCTCAAAGCTAAGGCCTCGGTGTAGTAAGCAACGAGGCGGTGTACTGGTGAGCCTTGCGTAGAAGCAAGCTCACCAAGTCTGGCAAGGCAATGGTTGATGGCTGGAATGTTATTTGAGACTATCTGCTCAACACAAGACACAAGTAAGCTGATTAGCTCGATGCAAGCATGCTCCATGTGATTGTTTTCGCCATTGTGGGCGCCTACAACAGCTTCATTCGGATTTGTTGGATTTGAACCATTGCCAGTTCCACATTCCACCGGGTTACTACCACCCTGACCATGAACCAAACCACCCTGACTGTCAGATGAAGTGCTTGACGATCCCAACTCTTTCTCCGGTCCTCGGCTTGTCCCAGCCTTTTTCTCCTCAAAATCTGTTACTCCAGTTACAACAGAATCAAACCATGGAATATTCGACAAAGGAGGCAATGGCAGAACTATCCCTTCAGCTGGCACGTAACACATGCTTTCATCTTCTCCTGTACTCGAAAGCGTGAACGGCACTTGAGCCGTGTTGAACCCTGGCTGAAACCAGTAGTCCCCCCTTGCAAATCGGCCTAAACTCAAACTCTCCACTTCTTGATCAGAATTTATATCACCCTTCTTCCTCTTGGTCCTACCAGAGCAAGTTTCTTCATCAAAAGACGCCTCATTCGCATACCTCTTCCTTGGGTTCTTGCTTTGACCTTTACTCTCCCTCCTATGCCCTTCCACTGTTGGAGTTGGAGGAAGCTTAATGCCCTGTCTTAGAGAACGACCACCTGCCCCACTTGCCTCAACTGCCGGCTTCTCAATCGAAAGTCCTACAGGTCTAATGAGCTGGGACGATGACTTACCCCCAGCATCCTTTCGCCCGAAATTACATGGCAAATCCAATCTCTGTGTGCTCATTGAGGGGAAATGACAAGCTTGAAACTGTGCTGCTGCTTCACTACTCAATCTATGCCTCGGTGACAAAAATGTCGATGATCCAGCCAACATTCTTCTTCGAAACCCTTTCCTCCACTCTTGCTCTCGAAACTCGGAAATTCACCCACCCCACAAGTCCTAATTTAATCTGATGTTTCTCTATACTTCCTAGCTGTAAAGTAGTGCGAGCAGAAATCAAGAGAAACAATTTACAGAACAATGAGCTAGCTGCTTCCTAAAGTGAGTGAGTGAGTGTGTGTGAGAGTCTCAAAGGAAGGAAACTGGAATCCGATGTCAATCAAAAGAACTGTGTGTGTGTGGGTGTCCTATAACAATAATGATGAATTGACATATATGTATATGTGCAAGAAAGAATGAAAGAATAGATGAAACACAAAAGAATGTATGAATCAATCAACCTACAACTACCATCGGATTCCTTACTTACCTCAACGACAACAAATCATTTGCAAGAAATGCACATTTTGCTCGTTTCACCTAAACACAGAGTCACATAAAACGAATGATCATCGAACAGATCCATGTATGTTTGTTGTCCCAGCTAAATCAAAACCCCCCAAGAAAACGAAAACCCAGTTCAAGAATCCATGGCAAGAAAGAAACAGAGGTTGTTAGTGTGAGTAGTGAAAAACCCTAGTACCCAAAAGAGCCACAGTGCAGAAATGAGGTGGGTTTTTATATAAGAGTGGAGCAAGTGAGCAAAGATGAGATTTTTTTCCTACAATTAAACAAGTGACAGAAAGTTGAGTTCTTGGCTGTTGGATTGGGATCTGACGGTTGAGATTAGAGGAAAGGAATATGACCGTTGAGGGTGTGACTGAGTCAAATATGACCGTTTTGGGGATATGACGGAAATATGACCGTTGGCAGTTGTACGGACTGGTTTTTTGCTAACTTTGAGGCAAGTGAAGTGATGTGCACAGAAGAGAGGGTCCGGCCGCTCGTGCACGTATGTCCTTTTGCACTTTATAGTACTCCCATTTCTACCACTACTTTGTCTTTTGCACTTGCAACGAGGACAAATCATTTTACCTACACCCAACCTTACTAATTTTAAGTGAAAGTTCATGTGCGAATTTTGTGGTTTGGTCGGTTAGATTGGAAAAAAAACTATAAATTTCATTTTTTTTCAAAGAGTCGAAGCTCAACTTTTATTAATAATGAAAGATAAACACGGCGAAAGTCACCCGTGGATACAAGAAACAAGCAAAAGAAAATACCACATAACCAAACTCCACTACGAGCAAACTACTCACTCACAATGAATCAACAAAGAACCAGTGCCAACACCAATCTTACTTAACTTTCAGCTCGTAATAACAATAAATTTCATTTGTTATTTTTAGTTGTCGCACTAAATTTTATACATTACTTTAAAGAAATCAAGTTGCATCCGGACAAACAAATGAGAATGATGAAAAAATATTACAGCTTAAAGGTGTTGGGCGCAACTTGCGTTTAAAGACTCGACGGTTCATAAGATTATGCAATTCGCACTAAGTATCATATTTCACTCTTAATCGATGCGAGAGTTGAGATATTCGTAAAAGCTGGAAATTTAAGGGTAAAATTGCAAAAGGATATTCTGACACTTGTCACTTTTGGCATGCTATATTACATGATTAATTTGGGTATGATACAACATGTCACTGTCTAATTGGATACTCCGAACGTCAAATTTGACTGGAAATTGCACCATCTCCACGGGAACAATGAAGTGGAAAGTGACCGTGGGTTACATGTCTTAAGAACCAAATTAAACACAAATGCAGAAGTTGAAAAATACAGCTAAAGGCTATCAGAAATTGGTTTAGATTATTATATAGATACATTAATGTGGTGAAATTGAACCCAAACAAGACGCCACTGGTTTCCGAAACTATTGAAGGCTTTCCACATAAGAGAATTACATGCAACTTCAATTAACGGGCAAGAAATATGCTTACAAACTTGGGAAACTTTCGCGAGAACGTATCTCGAATAGATCAATTAAATATCACATATTTATGTATAAATATCACATGATTTACTTCAAACATCGCGTGTATAATAAACCTGCATTATACTTACAGTTTCTACATTTTCTAACATGTGAAGTTTGTAGCTAAATATGCAATGTTTGTAGCTAAATATGTGATGTTTGATTTTGTCTCTCCGAAAGAAGGTCTCTCACAAAAGTTATTCCTGCTTCAATGATAGTACTAGCTTTCAATTTTTTTTCAAACTTTAACCACACGTCACATTTAAATTAGTAACATAAAAAAAATTAGAAAATAAACTTGGTTTATTTTAATAAAATAAAGTTATTATACTTTTTACGGTGTAACTCAATTTCACCACTTTTATGGAAAATGTATGTATAAATGTATTATTCTTTATTATTTGTTGGTGTAATATATTCCATTTTTTTAATAATATATAAAATTATATGAGACAACTAAAACTAATAGATATACAAAGTATAGTACAACACTAGTTACAACCATGAAACTAGAAAAAGAACCCACTGGGATTGAAGTACAGTGAAACTAGAAACCCCTAAAAAAATTTAGAATTATTATAGAAAGGAAAAAACTCGTCATTAGTAATAAAAATTCACGCCCCTAACTTGTTTATAAACTCTTTAAAAAAACCTATACTAGTACTGAGCTCTTCATAATGATTTCTTTACCGTCCCGACTAATATAATACTCCCTCTATTTCAGAAAAAAGTGTTACAACTTTTTGTTTCCGGCGTTTCACTAAAAGTGTTACAATTTCCATTTATGGAAACTAATTAAATAATAAAACTTCCTACCTTTCACTTTTATTACAATATGCCAATCATTTAATCTCTAATAATCATGGGCCCACTTGTACTTTCTACTTTTTATTAAAATTGGTGCAAATCCAAATTGTAACACTTTCTCCGAAATGGAGGGAGTATTAGTGTATTGAGTTTCTACTATATTAGGCCGATCTGGAAATGGAGATTTGGTTTAATTCATACGGTATTAGTAGGAGTACTACTTTTTCCAAGAAAGTAATCATGTGAAGTGCCGGCGCGGTTGGGCAATTCTCCGAGTGATATGCTAGCCTCACTGTACTAACACATGTCCTTTTCCGTACACTTTGTCTTCACTCGTGTGCGAACCGGGAAACTTTTCAGTTGGTCACCCATCATAAGATTGCTCCAGAGCAAGCACGCTTAACTCTGGAGTCCTTATAGATGGATTTCCGAAAAGAAATGTGCACCTTGTTGGTATGAGTAGCGTTCTCGATCCCTTTAAACTGTTTGGATTTGATTTGAAATTTTGAGGCGTTACATTCACCCCTCTTGAATTGTGCGACGTCCCCGCCGCACCATGGTCCGGCCAACCGTCCACCCCTTGTGGGCTTTGAGTTGACACGGCTCTGATACCATTTGTAACGACCCGGACCACTAATGGATCAACCCCAATTTTTGGTAGGCCGGCATTCTTCATAGCCTCTCCGGTGATATCATTGCATTCAATACGTCCCTTTCTCACAAGACTTTGTCCTCACTCGTGCACGAACCGGGTGACTTTCCAGTTGCCCACCCATCCTAAGATTGCTTCAGAGCAACCATGCTTAACTCTAGAGTTCTTATATATGAATTCCCGAAAAGAAAGGTGCACCTTATTGGTATGAATAGCATTCTCGATCATTTTAAGCTGTTTGGACTTGACTTGAAACTTTGGGGCGTCACAAATAATCTACTACACCAGATAGCCTTAAACTCGTAAAAACACAATAGAAATAGTGCATCTTGTTACACATATCATGGTCGATTCACTATACTATCACAACCTAACAAAAAATAGAGTTAAATGCTCTGGATAATTAACCAATATGTTTCTTTAACAATTGACAACATCATAAATTGATCAAAATTGTTAAACATATACACATTGAAAGAGAAAGAATACTCTAAACGACGCGGTTAATTTACAAAACACGGCTGCTACAGGAGGAAGTTGTCTATCATATGTTGAACCACATCTGCACCATCCGAGTTTAACCAGTAGCTCTTCACCTTGATATGCATTCAAAGTTCATAAATGGAAGATATATTCTAACATGAACACTACTTCGAAATTACAGATAGGATAAATGATTGTTACCTGAATGGTATTATGTGCAACATATCGTTGAGTGCTTTTCTGAAAGCTGACATCGATGCGCTCCCAAGATGCTTGGTTAAGTCCTCTAATCATCTCCTCTGCATTGCAACAGAATCAATTAAAGATGTGTTTCTTTGCTTTTCAGTATATTGAGATGTGAAAAGAACTCCAACAACACCAAATTGCTGTTTAAACCGATGACCTTCCATTTGCTTAGTAATTAGCACAAACGCTTTCTTATTCGAATACAAAAGTAAAACAGTAAAGTTCCAATGTCCTCTCTTTTATGCATCTGTTCGAGTTTATCTAGTAGATACCTTGTCTTCCAAAATATATTATCAATATGCTTATAAAACAATTGCAAACCAGCAGACTCTACCCCTAACAGGTCATATATATAAAATAAAAAGTTGCAAGCGGAGTAGCTGATACGTAATCACGTCACAAACCATCTTTAGTCCACAATGATCAACGAATGAATACAGTACTAAAATATCAGCATACCCAAAGTCCCCAACGGAAAAGGTATTACAGTATCATCATATCATGTATCACTAACATATCCTAAATGACGAAATATAGCATCAGGTAAAACAGTAGTAGCAAAAAGACTACATTCAAACAAATCAAATGCCTACATAACATAATACCATATCAAAGAACCACACATTAACCATCTGCAACGAAAGTTAGATAATGAATAAACACGAGAGACTGACAAACCTTCCAAGTCCATCACTTGAGTTCCAACGGTGGAGGATGCTTTAATAGCTTGGTCCTCTGTGAGTGCTCGTTCAATGTGTACAATATGAGGATATCTCCCATCATGCACCAGAAGATTTGACTGTGGAAGAGTAGGAGAAAGAAATATCTAGTAAATTTTTGTAATTTTAATCCTAGATATCAAATAAATTGCAGCGTGAAAAAACCTTTGGGAGTTCATTCGGGCGGCGGATTGACGAAGTTCTCCATCCCACCACATCTTCAGTAATGGTAAAGGTAAACATATTTTCAATAGAAAAGAGAAGTAATAAGCGTTTTCCTCAGTTATATGTAACTTTTAATAGTAATGATTATTTTCTGCAACAAAGAAAAATAAGGCAAAAACGTTGTGAAGGATACGGTCATAGTTTGCGTTGGCATATACCACACGTCGCTTAAAAGAACGCAGAGCTGACCTGCGTACATTACATATAAAGCAGTCAGCAGGTAAAAATTATGAATTACCACATTTGTTAAAATTACATTTCAGACTTAAATAAAATACTAACATAAAGTGAATGTCATCACGGTCATTGACCATCCGCAATAGGAGTGGGGGCCTTCCATCATCATTATCTGTGAGAAAAAGATGCTTTCCTGATCTTCCAGCAATCCAATGGGCCGTCTGGGATGCACTTTTCTCCAGAAACGGAAGACCACAAAGGAGTGGGAGCTAAGAAAAAATTCAAAGACGACGTAAGAAAAATGAGCATCATGACTATGAAAACACTGCATATACATCAATTCAGACAAAGACATGCATTCACCTGTTTATGCCCTCTGGAACCCAAATGTGGGGTTGCAAATGTCACAAAATTCATGGGTTCTAGCCCACCTATACATGGCCCAGAGAGCTGATCCTCACGTTCAACCGCAATGTTTGCTTCTCCATTAGGGTAGTTTTCAGGAAGAACCACAGACTCAGTTTTGGCTGACACTTCATACAATCTGCCAATGGCATACCGTGCAACAAGACCACCCAAGGAGTGAGCCACAAATGAAATTTTGCGGACTCCAGGCCAACGTCTGATAACATCCATCACCTACACTATGATTCAAGATTGTATTTACCATAAAACGGAACATCTGCATATTCACCGGGTGATTGATAGAAACAAGAGTAATTATGCTAGTACTGAAGTACCTCTTCAGCTAGACGTTCACCCATTCTATCGACACCATCAAAAGTCAACGTCGAAGCATTGGACTTGCTACCTGTTATAGACGACATATAGATTTTTTTCACCACAAACACACAACTTAGACAGAGTGCTGCTTTCAAGGCACAGCAGTACAATCAAACGTAAGAGAGAAGCTAGCAATGCCTTAAAAAGACCCATACGGAAATACATCAATTTGTGTTACATCACTTACATGACAAAGGCACATGGAATGAGAGGAATACCTAGCGTATTAACCCACTCTCACACACAGAAAAAAAAAAAAGGAGGAAGAGCACAAAACTTTTTATGCTTTCCATTAGACGGGTTGCAACAAGAGGACTTCCCAGGGGCAACCAATCCTTGTACTACTCGCCAAAGCAAACTTAAACTTCAGAGTTCTGATGAAATCCGGTTCAATAGTGCCGGTATGATCGCACAGGAACTCCGGAAGAGCATAAATGTTATTTCTATCAAAAACACACACATCCACTCACTTGGTGATACCGGGGTCACTAGAATTCGTAATGTCCTCAGTAGTAATGATAAAAGGAATAATAATAATATACAGCTAAGGAAACTGGTAGACAAAGGAATTGAACCAATGAATCCTTAGTCAACGGGCCTGAAGTTTACGAGGCAAGGATAAGCCTTAAGGCCACCAATAAAATAAGAATGCAAGATCCAACAGAGTAAACAGCCCTCCTACTCCATTTCTAAACATTAAAGTATGTTTGTGATTCCTCATATTGCAACATCTTTCATCTCCATTTGGTCCAAGAAATCGTATATAAAAAATATGCTTGTCGGAGAAACTTGTGTTGCATTATAACTGATACTTAGATTTCAGTCCAAACTCAAACCTTTTAAGTTTTAACAGACCTAGATCATTATTGTCTAATTTTTTCTTTTTCCTTCTGTAATACAGACTGAGCTTAATAGCTCGATGCAAGTTCAAGAATATAGAGAACTCTGGCAAGATGCAATCTCTTGACCATTTGGGAGGATTATATTTATTATATATCTGATTATCAGCTCATCAGGTGCCTAGCTTTCATACAGAAGTAAACCTCTTTTAGACTTTTCCGTGAGCAAAGGCAACATGACAGAAGAATAGCCTGGGGGAACTATCAACTCATGACTCCAACAATTACTGTATACTGTATTTCATTATTTCCTTTTCTCACTTGAGGCCCCTTTTTATTAGCAGGAAAATTAATTTAGCAGTAAGAATTTTCCACAATACTGCTGTGGTTGAATTAATTAAGACAAAGATAATAAATTTTACAAGTGTCCAACGTAACTGCTATCTCCTATACTAATTTGAGATATTTAGCGCAGCTGTTCACTTGATTTGAGCAAAAAGCTATTCTAATTAATCCTATAAAGTGAAATTTGACATGCACAGGAAACATATTAAGCAAATATATTCTCCAAACATATATACACAATAAAATGTGAAACGCTTTACTCACGGTGAACAATGACTTTATCAGGGAGGTTCTTCACAAACTGCTCAGCAGCATATCTCCAATCTGCAGCACTGGATGTGACAGAAAACTAGTGAAAATTAGATATAACAAAAAGTAAAATTTAGAGCCACTTCAAATTATAACTCGTGAAAGGAAGGTGCATAAGGACCTGGGCAACACCTAGGAGACCATACATTTCATACAGACAATTTATTACGCTGACATTCCTCAATTGTTACCAAATAACTCTCAAGTCATTATCCTGCCCTACCAACAATAAAGTTAATTCAACAAGTAATTTATAATCATTCAATCTTCTGAAGCAGGAAAAACCCCGGATCCTAAATCAGCTGACTTCTATAATAGATCAAATCACTAAAAGGGGAGCCTCAGCCCCCAAGTGCAAAAAAGCTCGAGCATCCAAATGTGAACAATCCAAACGACCGCAAAAGACCTGGTTATACGTTAGGATATGGAGTTTAAGGGAATGAATGAAAATTTAACTATGGAGAGATACACGTGGAGAAGAATAACTGTTGAACGTAACCCAGCTTTTCTCCAATTAGAGCATGTAGCCCACCCCAATTTTATTGGTATAATAAAAGCTTAGTTGGTTTGGTTTGGCTTGTTAGAATCATCCGACTTCCACATCCTGAGGTTACACTTCTCTATTTGGAACTAAAGGCAACCCAAATTATGCTATCGTCCTAATCCTCTCTGCAGTAGTAACTAATTGATCATGCTAACAATACATAGGAAAAGCCAACATAGACAGAAAGTCTCAAAATGTCATAGTGAGCAGCTCACTAATTAAGTTGTAAGGAAACCAGCTACACTCTCTCATTGTTCAATTAGCAAATGCCCAAACTGTCATTCTTCGTGTTCTATCTTCCAAGTGCTGAAGAATAGGGTGCATTAGGTCTAATTTCAGAAACCACACACCATTTTGTCGAAACAATTCCAGTGATCTCACAGTATTCGCTAACTAAAATAATTCAACACCTAAGATTCTAAATCAAAACAACATACCACAAAGGTCTATATAAGCTCATAAATAACACAAAGTCTTATGAGAGACGATCTCTAGATAAAGACGACCTATGTTATCAATAATACCATCCATTGTAATATGAAAAAACACCAATGTGATAACATAGCTGTTTTAATTAATAAACAATCTAGGTCCGTCTCTAGATAAATTATCTAGAGACCGTGGAGACTTACTCTATAAATATAAATAAAGGATAAACAGAACCTGAATATAATAAAACAGTAATTTCTTCTTCAAAAAAAGATCAAAGCATACCTTCCAATAATCCCATTAACCATAATCACAAGATGATCCGGCTGAACCCTAGCCTCAGCTGCTTCAGAATCGAAAACATCTTCACCACCATTGACAGACTCGACCTCCACCTTCCTGTCCTTACTACTAGAACTCCTCCCTGTGAAGCAACCTCTACTCAAATTCCTCAAAAATTGCATCTTTCCACTCACATCCACCCGCCCTACCCTGTTCCTAGAAAATCCCAACTTCAAATTGACCACAGGAGATAAAGAATTGAAATTCGAGGTCGGTTTTGGATTTGGAGTAGTGGGTTGGCAAGGGATTTTGGTGAAGGAGATCATGGAAGGTGCAAGGATTTAATGGCCAGATTCAACTAGTAGCGTTTGCAAAGGGAAAAGGGAGTGACAACCATTAGGAGTGACAGTAAAATTGTTGTTACAGTTGATGAATTCGAGCTTTGTACTTGTGATTGTGATACTACTACTACTACTACTACTACCATTCTTGATTTGGAGTTGAAAGAACAACAGTGGAAGGAAAGGGAGATTTTTTTATACTGTTTTGTTTGAAAATCGGAAATTTCAGTTGCTCAAAGTTGATGCTTCGTTGACAAAAGGAGGAAAAAAGAATGTGATGCTTTTACTAGTTACTTTTGCACGAGATTATATTTTGATTAGTGTATAATAATAGTTTGGATTATTATTGCGCAACAACTTTTTGAGCTATCATTATCTATAACGCCCCCTCCTACATACTCTTTTTTTTTTTTTTTTTTTTGAAACGAGAATATATTATCAAACTCAAAAAACAATACAAAGCGTGAGGCGATCAAACGATCCAGCCTGAGTATACAAAATAAACTAAAATGCGTAACTAAACTAGTAAAACTAAGGTAGTATTAGACGCCCTACATGTCGTAAGTTTGCATTCATCCAAGCTCTGTATGTCACTACATCAATGATCTGTTGTGCTATGGGTATATGTCTATCATTATTACCGAAACATGTGTTATTCCTGTGCTTCCACACCTCATATATAGTCTCTAGAAAGGCCACTTTTAGTAGTCGTCTCTTCAATTTTTGCCCTTACTCTGTTGTAGAACCCATTGCAACTCCGCAGGCCAATCATTTGGTGTGTGCTGGTAATTCAACCACCTTAGCACATCAGTCCAGATCTTTTCCGACTCGGGGCAGCCAAAAAATAGGTGGTCATGGGTCTCTAGGTCCAAGCGTAAACAATGCAGCATCATTAACCAATCCGAATCGGAGGAGTCGATCCTTTGTTGCAAGTCGTCCGTGGCAAGTTAGCCAGCAAATAAACCGTGCTCTAGGTCGAGCTATATTCCCGAAGAGCAGTCCCTTCCATTCAACCTCGGGTCTCGCAACTTGCAGCTCCTTGTACATCTTACCGATGTTAAACTTTGTTACCAATAGCATGGAGATCCAGGCAGCATTGTTTGTGATCCATGTTCTCGCCTTCAAAATACTTTTCATAATCCATGAACATGTCTTGGGAGCCGGGTTTGAAAGAATTAGCTCCGGTGGCATGTAGTAGGCATGTATCCATTTGACCCATAGATTATCTTGTTTGTTGCTTAGGTTCCATAAGAGCTTTAGCAAGCAAGCATTGCTCCAAAGCTGTAGATCGATGATTTGGAGGCCCCCTTGTTTTTTTAGGAGCACACACTTTTTCCCATGCAACCGGGGATTTTCTAGTAACAGAATCACTATTCGACCAGAGAAAAGACCTGCAGATGGCTTCAATGTGGCGCAGAACACTCTTCGGCAGGGGAAGAACTTGGATCCAGTAGCTTGTGACAGCAAAGAGGACACTCTTGATCAGTTGCAATCTACCTCCATAGCTCAATAGCTTAGTACTCCAATGTCCAATTCGAGCAACAATTTTGTCAATTAGGGGCTGACATTGGGTGATTGTGAGTTTCTTGCTCGTCAACGGGACACCGAGGTACCAAAATGGCATGGAGCCCCTCGAGAATCCCGTAAGTCTCTGTATGCCGAGTTGGTCATCTTCTGGGACAACTCCAAAGAATATTTGACACTTAGCCGGATTGGTTTTCAAGCCAGTGGAATTTGAGAAGGAAGAGAACTTCTCCATCAGCAGCTCCACAGAACGCACATCACCTCTTGCGAATAAGAGCAAGTCATCAGCGAAGCTTAAGTTTACTATGCCCAACCTTTCACACTTAGCATGGAAGTTGAAGTCTGGCATTAGCTTTAATCCTTGCAATACTCGATGCATATACTCCATCACTATAACAAATAACAGGGGTGATAGTGGGTCACCTTGCCGTAGACCACGTCGAGCTTGGAGGAGGCGGGAAGGTTTCCCATTCACCATGTAGCGGTATGATACAGTAGAAACACATATCATTATCCAATGGATAAATCTCCGAGGAAAGTTAAGTTCCTGTAAGATACCCTCAAGAGTTGACCATTCCACGGTGTCAAAAGCTTTCTGTAGGTCCATCTGTAGCATACACCTAGGAGTGCCGTTCTTCCTGTTATAACCCCGAAGTAGTTCATAGGCCAGTAGTATGTGGTTATGTATCTGTTGTCCCGGAATAAATGCAGCCTGACTCTCATGGACTATCTCGCCGATTACCTTACTCAACCTGTTGGTGAGAATCTTGGATATGATTTTGTAGATAGTGGTACAGCAGGAAATCGGTCGGAAGTCTTTGACCCACTACAAGAATTTTGCTGTAACGGGACGGAAAGGGGCGACGGATTTTATCCGTCACCCCTGTAGCGACGGATCGCTAATTGGGGCGACGGATATTATCCGTCGCTACAGAGCGTTGACCAAGATTTAAAAAAAAAAAAAAAAAATTAGCGACGGATAGATCTATCCGTCGCTATTTTTAGCGACGGATAGTAGATCTATCCGTCGCTATATAGCCGGAAAAAAAAAAAAAAAAACGTTAGCGACGGATAGATCTAGATCTATCCGTCGCTAAACGCCTAAAAAAAAACCATATATCTCCTCCACCACCTCCTTTCCTCCACCACTTCTCCTCCATTTCTCCTCTCCTCCTCCTCCCACCACCACCTTTCTCCTCCCACCACCTCCTTTCCTTCCACCACCATCCCCTCCACCACCATCCTCCACCACCACCATCTCCTCCACCACCTCCTTTCCTTCCACCACCTCTCCTCCATTTCTCCTCTCCTCCTCCTCCACCACCATCTCCACAACCACCACCACCACCTCTCTCCTCCCACCACCACCGCACCACCACCATCTCCACCACCACCACCACCTCTCTCCTCCCACCACCACCGCACCACCACCATCTCCACCACCACCACCACCACCACCACCTCTCTCCTCCCATCACCACCGCACCACCACCACCACCTCTCTCCTCCCACCACCACCGAACCACCACCCTGCCACCACCACCACCCTGCCACCACCACCACCTTTCCTCCTCCCACCACCACCGCACCACCACCACCCTGTCACCACCACTGCCACCACCGCACCACCACTGCCACCACCGCACCACCTTTCTCCTCCCACCACCACCGCATTTGAATACAAATTGGATACGAATATAAAAATTCGAATACAAATTAATCCGTATACGAATACAAATCAATATCTCGTATACGAATACAAATTGAATATGAATTAATCCGTATACGAATATAAAAATTCGAATACGGATTTTTTTTTTTAAATAGAAATGGGGCGACGGATAGATCTATCCGTCGCCACGTGGGGCGACGGATAGAATCTATCCGTCGCCCCATTATCAATTTAAAAAAAAAAAAGGTCAAAACCGTCGTCCAATCCGTCGCGGATTGGACGACGGATAATAATCCGTCGCCACAGCTCCAGCGGGGCGACGGAATTTCTATTCGTCGCCAGAGCCGATCCGCTGCGCTGCACTGATTTTTGTAGTGACCTTAGTCGGCGATCTTGATTAGGGTGACGACACTACAATTCACCGCAAGGTAGAGTCTGTCATGCTCAAAGAATTCATATACCGCCTGTAAAGTATCCTCTCCGATTATACTCCATGCCGACTTGAAGAATTTAGCGTTGAAACCATCAATGCCTGGTGCTTTTAAGTCACCGATTCCTTTAAGTGCATCCAGAATCTCCCCCGTCGAAACAGGTTCGATTAAATTTCTCGCGACCCGGTTTTGCAGCTGCTTACCCTCACGGAGTGCGATAATGTCAAAGCCTTGCATTCGCGAGGTTGCCTGTCCCACAAGTTGTCGATAAAATCCGACAACTTCATCTTCCAAGGCCTGCTGATTTGTTATAAAAGTGCCATCAGCTCGTTGCAGCTTTGTGATCCCCAAGTTCCTGTTTTTAGCCTTCAAAGTGGCATAGAAATAAGCGTTATTCCCATCGCCTAGTCGGAGCCAGTCAACCTTAGATTTTTGCTGAGCCAATTTCTCGTCCATCTCATTCCAATGTAAGACTTCCTGAGTATATTCTTTAACCCGGTCAATCAAATTAGTGTTTAGCCTATCAAGAATGAGGTCTCGCTGTGTGGTTTGCAGTTTATCCCTAGCATCCGCGGGGGTCTTCTTAATTCCCTTATAGCTTTGTTGCAAATCTCGAATCACCGGTTGAAGACGTTTCAATTTATTCCAGAGGACTATCATTGCTCTTCCTGCCATAGGAGGTTCCCAGAAAGTCCTAACACGATCCAGGAAAGCAGGCTGCTCGATCACAATATTAATGAATCTGAAAGGTGGTCGGATGCGGAATGGGGTCACCCAAGGCCGTATAAAAAGCATGGAGTGATCTAAGATGCTCGGATCTAAGATCTCAACCGGAACATGATTATAGGATTGGAACTAGTCCATATTACCAATAGCTCGATCTATTCTTGAATAAATTGGGTCCCGTGAATGCTTATTATGCCAGGTAAAGTGGTCACCTATGCTACCTAGCTCAAATAGACCCACTGTGTCCATCATATCCACAAGGTCTTGGTATTCTGATGTATGAACAATAGACCCACCAATCCTATCTTGCGACGTCAGGACGTTGTTGAAATCCCCCATGAGAATCCATTGTCCTTGTTGCTGTTGATTGAGACTTATCACATCCTGCCAAAGGAGTCGACGATCTTCGAGTTGGTTAGAGGCATAGATTGCCGTTAACCAGGTGATACGAATCCCATGTTGGTCAAGAATCTCACAGTGTAGGAACTGGGAGTTGCCGGAGATTACCTTAACATCAATTTGTTTCGGGTCCCATAGTAGCCAGATCCTACCATTTGGATGATAAGCATAATTGTCTAGATATTTCCACTTGTTACCCAATCTGCTTCGGATTTCTTACTCTTTTCTTATTTCACTCTTGTTTCAATCAGTATAGCAAATGCAAAATTCAAATCAGTGAGATGGGAGTTAATCTCTCGAAGTTTGGCTATGTTATTGCACCCCCTTACGTTCCATGACACTATCATGGATCTATCTTCTATTACTAATATTAACAGAATACTTTTTGAACCTAAGACTCATACCAAAATGTGATATTTCATTTTTATCCCAAAATAAATAATTAATATGGTAAATGTACCAAGAGAAAAATAAATGTTGAGGGGTGACACCTCGAACACTAACTAAACTATTACAAGTAACCTAGTCTAAGATCCGCCTCCAACTTGTAGTCCGGAGCAGTACCTGTCCGAGCTGGAGTACCTTAAAGGACTAAGTGGGGAGTTATGAGGAAGGTTATAGTGGAATTGTTACCTCCTTTAAGGTCTTGGACCTTGTGCTATATTTATAGAGACCATGTCTTATGAAGTGACTCACAAGATGGTGCCAAGTGTATGCTTCAGATTTGGACACCAATGCTACCTTTGGCCCATGGCCCAATAGTGAACAGTAATCCAAAGATTAATTCTTGGGCCCGAGGGTAGTTTGGACCTTTCCCTCTGAGAGTATTGTTCCGCACGTTGGGTCCATGTAACTCCTTCGGGCAGATCCTTCTGCTTGGTGGATCTGCCCTTAGGTAACTCAAGGCATCCGAGCCTAGGGTTCCACGGAAGTATCTCAGTGGTTTTGTTATGTACGTTTGGTCTTATTGCGATGGTGGCATCCGAGATTCTCTCGTCCGGTCCGTTTGGCATCCTAGGACTGACAGTTTGTGGTACTTGGAAGGACCATGTGACCTTTTGTCAGATTCGGAAGTCGTACACCTAGCTTGGTCGGACTTAACTGAGGAGGTGTGTTGACTTGTAAGTACTAGTTGACCTGGAATGGTTTCCCTTAGGTCGGACCATTTGAAGGTCGGACTAGTACTGAATTGGCTATTTCAGCCTTGATGCGTTCTAGGACACGCTCTATGGCGCCCTTAACGGATTGGACACATGTCCGTATCAACATATGTCCCCCTAGTTTCCAAGTATCTTAGTAGAAGATAGTTGGTAACTATGAAAAGGAACAAGTGTGTTGTGGAGCGTGTCCGAATCGTTAACTGAAAAGGAAAAAAATCCTTTTTGTGGGATCCGTCGTCCGCGTTCTTGGGAACTCCATATATCTCCCCCCCCCCCCCCCTTTTCCTTCTATCGTCCGAGTTATGTAATAGCTCGGACTGTAGATGGAAAAGGTATTTGTATCCGAGATATATAGATCCGAGTACGGTTAGGATCCAAAGAAGCCCTTTGCAGAAGAGTGTAAAGGAAGCCATCCGTTGGGCCAGACATGTGGAAGGGTTCACTTGGGCTGATGAACAGTGGTTCAAAAGGCCCAATAAGTCGCCTGTCCGGCCCACGGAAAAAGATCCCGGGTGAAGCGATGCGACCCTTGGATTGAAAAGATCAACGGTTGGAATTTAGACTCAAGTGATGTGCCGTTGTGATAGCGGACAAATGCGGAGAGCTCAACACAGACGGGCTGCTCCCTACTTGTCCGTCCAAAGTGAAGTTGGCGGATATCCCGGAGTGGAGGCGGAAGTGGGAGATTCTCGATACTGTGGAGATAATGGTCCCAGAGCCCAGGCACGCATTTTACAATCCGCCAGCCGGATATATGTGCATGCATGAGGCGGCATTCGCTTGCGGGTGGAGGATCCCTATTACGTCTGAGCTGAAGCACATCTTAAACCATATTGGTATAGGTCTGAGCCAGGTTATCCCAAAGTCTTTGGGTAACCTTATCTGTTTCGTTGTCTTTTGTAAAAACAAGGGGCAACCTGTGAATTTTGAGAACTTCCGGCAGCTCTTCAATGTTACTTTCAGTCCGGGGAACCCCCTTTTCTATAACTTTGTAAATAGAAAAGTTTATAAGTTTATCTCCGATTCCATCTCCTCGCTCGGCTCCAAATGGTGGAGTAAATATATTTTTGTGCGGATAGCTTTGAAGCCTGGGGAGTCCGCAAGGAGGCGAGAGCAGTGGGGGCTGCCCAAAAAGTTTATGAGGGAGAGTATCCCAGATTGGCGCCCACTTCCGAAGAATGTGGCTCCGTGGGTGGCGGAGATCCACAAGAAAAACGATCCACCCACGTATCCGTTCCACGGATTGATTTGTCAGCTGCTGCCCTACTTGTGTGGACTGACATATGCCGTGGAAGTTGGGGGAAAGACAGATTTCAGTAAGGATCTTTAATTTAGGATTTGTGCTTTCTTTTCTTTTGAATGCCCTGTCTTGAATTTTCATTTCCGAGATTCCTGTTATTCTCCCTTTATGCATCCGTATCTGACACTTTTATTTTATTTTGTAGCTCATTGGTTTGATTACATCATGTCGACCCTCCGTGAAAAGAAGAAGCAGCAGAGGGAGCAACAAGCCCTTGAGCTCGCCACTGGCCAAAGGGCCAAGATAATCACCACGTCCGCGAGTCTTCCATGGCTGACCGAAAGAATGCGGCCCTCTTTGCTGTTGAGGAGGAGCGACGAAAGAAGGCGGGTGAGGATCCACAGACTCTGGAGGTGCCCGACAAGGGTAAAGGTCCTGCAACCCGCAGCACTACTGCGTCAAGGCCACCAGCCGCGGGTGCTCCGAGGATGTTTGGGCCTGGTGATGTGTTGATTGTGGGATGCTATTGCCTTGGGGAGGAAGAGGGGCGCAACCTCGGATGCTTCCCCTGCATCAAAGAGGCAACTTCTTTCCACCATTCTTCCGTTGTCCGACCAAGCGGCTCTCGACGCGGAGTCGCAGACTCCCTGAGGTTGAACGGGTCGGGAGAGATCCATGAGCTGCATCAAAGGGTAAGTGATCCCCGCACGTTTTCCTTTAGTTGCTTTCAGCTTTTATGTTAGAAATACTTCTAACTATGCGGGCTTCTTGTAGCTCGGATGCATGATCAAGGCCATGCAGTGGAAGGCCAGTGAGCGGGCCACCATTGAGGAGGATCTTCATAAGGCATTGGCTACATCGGCGGATGAGGCGGAGAAGGCGAAGCGGGCGGAGGCTCAACTGAAAAAGAAGGAAGTTCTCATTGCCAAGCTTAAAGCTAGTTGGGAGTCGGCCAAGTCGGACGTAGAATGGCAGGAGAACTTCATTGATACATCAATGAAGGCTTTTCTGGAGTCCAAGGACGTGCTCCTTGAAGATCTCCAATTTGCCCGGCTTGGAGCTGTCAAAGACTTTATGAAGTCGGACTCTTTCAAGTTCTTTATGGCGGACAAGGTTGACACTCTTCGTCTAGACGGGTTCTCATCCGCTATCGGCCAGTTGCAGGTAAAGGGGTTGTTGCCTCCAAACTTTGACTGGAAGGCGGAAGGATTGGATCCATCCGCGGACGCCAGCGGAGCTGAAATCCCCGTGGAAATCGTCCCGAATGAGCGGTTAGCGGCGTGTGAGTTCGCGGAGGTGGTCACTGGGGAAGGTGAGATTGAGATCAACAATGGCGGACCGTTCCTTCCTAAGTGTGTCCCGGAGGCCATAGGGAAGGTATGCTTCATGCCTTTCCATGACAATATGAACTACCTGAAGAACTGGTACTCCATGCCTTCTCGGATCGTTGGCCACGACGAGGACTTTAACCTGTTCGAGAACATCAATGCTTCCTTTGACGCTATTGCCGAGTCACGCGCGGGCGCCTCGAATGTCAACCCATCCTCCACCAATCCGCCTGGAACTAGTGAAGCCGGCCCGAGCCAGCCCCCTTCACAATGAAAAGTCCGGGGTATGTCTCGTAGAAATTTCTGTGCCCACCGAATTCTGATCTTCTAATGGCACGGAACGTTGCCAAGTACACTGATAATATTCTTGTCGTTGTAACATATTTTTCCGTACAATTATCTGTTATGTTTAAGATAAGTCTGTCTTGTTCCCTTTATCTTTACTTGATAATTTTGCCTGAATTATCCAGCTGTTGGCTACTCGGACTTGTCTTCAATCCGTAGGATAGACATCCATAGTAGCAAGTCAAATATTGAAATAATTCGTACAATCCAGTAATGATGAATCATGAACTTATCTTATCTTGGACGTATGGACAAATCCGAAGTAGCATTGCTTGCTTCTCTTGATAAGTGTAGACCAATGATGAGTGATTAGAGCTTATAGGGGTTCGGATGCATCGGATACGTCCGTTGCATCTACTCATGAGTGTGAGATTCTGAGCAGTCTTTCATAGATTGGTAAAGATAAATTACCGATTTGTGGTTGCTCGGACTGGACCAACAATCACTGTTTAAATTTATCCGTTGAGGGATTTACTCGGACAATCTTTTCTGTGATTTGTAAAGTGTTTATCCATGGGCTTAGTGTGATCTAGAATGAGTAAACCCACGTGATCTAACGCTATCTGGCCCAAGATCTTTTTATTCGGCGCCCGTCCAGATTAGTGACGTTGTGGTTTGTTCGGCTTCGAGATCCTCACTCAGTCCGCTGGTTCGGATCTCACATTTGCTTCTTTAGACTGAATTTTGGGTCCGACCAATTTCTTAATCTGGATTGTTGCTCCGGATCCGCTATTCTGCTCAAGCTCTTTTTATTCGGAGCTCTTCTGTTTGTCAAGCTCGGAGCTTTCTGGACCATTGAGCTCGGATCTGGTTCTGTTCGGAGCTTTTCTATGCCATTGAAGTCCGAAGTTTGGCGGTCCGAGGTGCTTATAGCTGTCAGAGTTTGAAGCTAACCTGAGCTTGTTATTGCCGGTCCGGAGTCACGTTAACTCTTTCACTTCTAGCATAGCTTTTTACTCTTCCAGAGTGATGTTGTCGTTGCTTGTCGGAACCTATCAGTTTGTTTGGATATGTATAGAATATAACACAAGGTTTCAATTCCATCTCTTTCATTTCATACCAGAAAAGTGTGAGATAGCTTGAAGCTTGTTTGTTTGTAAACACCTTCTTATCTATCTTTGCTTGAAGCTTTGGACATGATGTCCGCAAAAAATGTCGACATTCACATATGATGTCTTTGGACAACTTATCTATCAGTAAGAGCGATGGCTTGTGATCTCCAAAGCAACATGTGTTTTTGGATGGTCTGAGAGAGGACGTCCAAATGGTCAAGAGTCCGTGTGAGAGGATAACTTATCCAACCATAAGAGGGATGGGGTGTTATCTTTTATGACAACTGTTTTTTTGGGATGGTCCTAAGGAGGACATCCGATCGGACGAGAGTCCGTGTTATGCCGAGACGGTCGAGCTTATATTGAAGTACTTATGCCGAGACGGTTGGGCTTATATAATTTCGTGGGTGTCGGACCCCCTTATTAATCGGGAACATATCATTGACGATTCATGCACGCTTTTATAGTAAAAGAAGCATTGATAAATGATGCCTGCATGCGTGATGAATGAATGAATGAATGGTAGATGATAATTTCAGGGTAAGTTAGGGTACTTACTCCTTCATCGGAAAATCTAGAGCATTTTTCCGGTACTCCATTGTAAGAGAATTCAATGAGGTTGGAGATCGAGATTCGAAATAAACGAACCGCAACCTTTGAAAGCACTTCCTAGCATCAAGTTTTTGAGGTTGACCTCGTTTTAGCTTGTCCTAGCCACTTGGTGGTAGTGAACATGTTTTAGTTGCTTTGCAGCGGTAGGAGACTTGTCCTATCCACTTTGGCATTGGAGACGGTCCTTATGGCAGATATACTACGAGGACGAGGTGAGAACCATGTCCGAGGTCATGGTGAGAATCAGCTCCGAGAGAGCAGTTTGGATCAGCTCCGAGTGAGCAGTAAGAACCAGCTCTAAGAGTGGTCTGGACCAGCTCCGAGAGAGCGGTGAGAACCAGCTCCGAGAGTGGTCTGGACCAGCTCCGAGAGAGCGGTGAGAACCTTCTCCGAGAGTGCAGTTTGGACCAGCTTCGAGAGAGCGGTGAGAACCTGCTCCGAGAGTGCGGTTTGGACCAGCCTCGAGAGAGCAGTAAGAACCAGCTCCGAGAGTGGTTTGGACCAGCTCCAAGAGAGCGGTGAGAACCAGCTCTGAGAGTGGTCTGGACCAGCTCTGAGAGAGCGGTGAGAAACTGCTCCGAGAGTGCGGTTTGGACCAGCTTCGAGAGAGCGGTTTGGACCAGCTCCGAGAGTGGTTTGAACCAGCTTCCGAGGACGTGGTCCAAACCTCACCTCCTTGTGATATCGTTGTCCTTCTGTTTAGGCGCTCCCTAAGATCCTCAATCCTTGGTATTGTTCCAAGGTGATGTTTGTTCCTAGATTGAGTTGGATCTAGTTGCCTTGGAGATGCCAATGATGGATTAGGTTGGAAATTGTTCGATCCAAAGCAACCTCAGATAGAAGTGAGCAAGAGGCCAAATTGGTTCTCATTCATCCCTAACTCATTTGAACAAATGATCTGGCCATTTGAAGGGGTGAAGTTCCTTCCTTGTGGGGGACCATGTGTTCCTGACGGAGGAACATGTCCTGCCATGCCTTGGATCTATCTCCGATCTCTTGGATTCTCACTGGTAGGTCAGAAACTCTTTCATCCTCCGAAGAGACACTAGCGGTATGGCCATTGCTCAGACACTCCTCTTGGATCATTGAGGAGCTCCTTGCCACTCGCGCTCTCCCAACAGGAGGCCTACTTCGGAGCTTTGGAGCTGGAGTCGTAATTGCAGTAGTTGCAGTCCTAGCTGATTTTCTTTGTCTTGCCATCACTTTGGAGAGCGTAAGAGACTTTTCGTAAAGTTTCCCACAGACGGCACCAAAATGTTGAGGGGTGACACCTCGAACACTAACTAAACTATTACAAGTAACCTAGTCTAAGATCCGCATCCAACTTGTAGTCCGGATCAGTACCTGTCCGAGCTGGAGTACCTGAAAGGACTAAGTGGGGGGGGGGGGGGGGTTAGAAAGGGTTACCCAGATTGCTTATGTCAATCCGGTAAGAGACTTTATTCAAGAGAGAGTTGGTAGCTCTCAATGTAATAGTTATGAGGAAGGTTATAGTGGAATTGTTACCTCCTTTAAGGTCTTGGACCTTGTGCTATATTTATAGAGACCATGTCTTATGAAGTGACTCACAAGATGGTGCCAAGTGTATGTTTCAGATTTGGACACCAATGCTACCTTTGGCCCATGGCCCAATAGTGAACAGTAATCCAGTACTAATTACTGGGCCTGGGAGGGTAGTTTGGACATTTCCCTCTGAGAGTATTGTTCCGCACGTTGGGTCCATGTAACTCTTTACGGATCATCCTTGGTGGATCGCGCCTTAGGTAACTCAAGCGTCCGAGCTAGGTTCCACCAAGTATCTCGATGGTTCATGTATACGTTTGGTCTTATTGCGATGGTGGCGTCCGAGATTCTATCGTCGGTCCGTTTGGCATCCTAGGGTGACAGGTTTGGTACTTGGAAGGACCATGTGACCTTTTGTCGTTAAGTCGTACACCTAGCTTGTGGACTTATGAGGAGGTGTGTTGACTTGTAAGTACTAGTTGACCGAATGGTTTCCTTAGGTCGGACCATTTGAAGGTCGGACTAATCTTGAATTATTTATTCGGCCTTGATCTTGTGAATGACTTTTAACGCATATGGATTAGACGTCCGTATCAACAATAAAAATGTAAAAGTGAAAGAAGAATATTAAAGTATTACATACATGCACCAATGAGGTGACACATAATTGCATACATTCACCATGAATATATATCCATGGATGAACCTACAAAAATCCATTATACCCATGGACACGAATTTTTTCCCATTATTACTCATGGACACCAATTTTTTTCCATTATACAAAAATCCATTATATATACCCATGAACTTCTGAAGGAGTAGAAGCAGCTTCAAATGTAAAAGAAGGAAGTAGTCTAAAACTTCATCAACCTCATTTATATACCCATGGATGGACCTACAAAAATCCAAACATATACTCTAGTGTATTAAAATAAGTATATATGCTTAACTTGAAGTTTTTAGGTTCATCCATGGATATATATTCATGGTGCATGTATGTAATTATTTATCACTTCATTGGTGCATGTATGTAATACTTTTATATTCTTCTTTCACTTTTACATTTTTATTTTTCTCTTCGTACATTTACCATATTGATTTTTTATTTTGGGATAAAAATGGAACATCACATTTTGGTATGAGTCCTAGGTCCAAAAAGTATTCTTTTAATATTAGTATAGATGTACTTTTCTACGCACTCTGTCATCATTCGTGCGCACAAAATACTGTTACTCTAAAGTAAGCACACTTAGTTATGAATTTCTTATTAACTGATTTCCGAAAAGAAAAGTGCATCTTATTGATAGTAGTAGCGGGCGAATTACATACAATACCTCTTAAATTGTGTCCAATAACATATTTGCCCCCACTATTCAAAGAATAACAGTTTAGTCCAAAATTTTGTACTGTGTAATTTTCCTAATTACGGATGGGTCCAAAAGTCAACACCTATGATGACATGGATCTGATTTTCAATGATGTGGAGGATAAAGTTGGAGTTATTAACGAAAATGACTCCTTATTTTGATTTTTGACTTTCTTTAATTCTTTTTATCAATTTCATTTATTTTACCTTTCTTTTTCTTTTTCTAAATTTTGGTGAATTACAATCCAAGTCCCTGAAGAATATCTAATTCTCTATTGACAACCCAAGAAATTTTTCAAAACCTCAAACAAGTACCAAAACTTTTGGATCGGATTTAATCATCAACGTCAATGGTGCATTGGAGGTTTTACAGCTCCAATCGGAGCCGTAAATAGCACCGGTTGGAGATGTAAATCAGCTCCAGTCGAGGTGTAATCATAGCTCCACCGGAGCTTTTACACAGCTCCGATTTACACAGCATACTCCGGCGATCGAGCATGTGGAAACCGCATCAGAGCCTGCATTAGCTTAAGTGAAAAATGAGTCGGTGCATTTTCGTCCCATGGAGATTACAGTGAAAAATGGAAGTTATTTATGTCAGTCTAGCACATTGCTTCCTACATAACCACGAGAAGAATCTGCTGTAGGTTCTCAAGTAACAAAACCGCATCAGAGCCTGAGAAATGGCTGCAACAAATGCCACAACAAGGTTGGCTGCGTGTGTGGTTTGTATAGTGGGAATGGAGAGTTGCCTTTTATAATATTGGAAACCGTAAGAAGGGGATAGGGGATTGCTTGGATCTGAAGGCGGAGGAGGAAGATTCCCAGCGAGATTTGCGGTGGTCGGAGAAGGAAGAAGGAAGAAGAAGAAGAAGAAGAGTGATGCTGATGATGATGCAGAAGGGAAGCAAGGAAGAAGAGAAATGAGGAGAAGGAGAGGAAGAAGATGGGTTTGTTGGGTTTTTCTTTTTTATCTTTTCTTTAATTTTTAAATTCATTTAATTTATTTTGACTTTTCTTGAATATTCCAACCAACAAAAATCCACGTAGGAGATAGAAAATGCTGAATTTGCTAGTTGGTCAACGGCAGGGGGGAATTTGTTATTGTTTGGATAGTGGGGGTAATGTGTGAAGGGGGTGTATTGCAGGGGTACCAGATGTAATTTTCTGTAGTAGTAGCGTTTCCAATTCCTTAAAATTGAAACTTTAGTTGTTACAAAATTAATAATAAATAGTACAAACTTCTCTATTTATAAATAAATTGGTGAAATTTTAAACATTAGTCTTTTTTTTTAAACCCATAATGAAACTTTAAATATGGCTTTGCTCAAGGGTAAAAAGGAACCTTTAACAGATAAAACGATGCTACGTATAAAGTTCAAACATGAAGAGATACTACATCCGTTAATTTCTTATTGTCTCACATTCCTTTCATAGACATCCGTTTAATAATGTCTCATATTTAAAATAATAAAAAAATAAATCTCATTAATCAGTAATGCTATTATATCTTTATCTACCTCTCATATTTTCATTATTTATTATTTATTTATCATATTTAACACTCTAATCAACTTTATCAATGTTATTTTTATCACTTTAAAAAGCCATCTAAAAGAAGTGAGATAATAATAGATGGATTGATTTTGTAAACATTTTATAAGTTTATGAATACGTGTATATGTATAATAAGTTCATCTTGTGTCGGAAGGAGTTGAAAATTTGGAATGTCCATGTGACTTACAAAGATTATACCTCAGAATGATCTGGGAGTTAAACAAACAAACTCCTATATTGTAACCCAAAAAAGTGAATGTGTTTAAAAAGCAGGGACATTGAAGCGGCGCATTATGCCTATTTCTCGTATATCGATCTTTGTGGACGGCGGTGTTGGCAATGGCATAAGCCTCATGACTTTTTGATTGGATAAACCGCATTAAATTCCCCTCTAATATACTCCCTCCCTTTCGAAATAGATACTACTCCATTGTATTCCGTTCCGGGCATGAAGGTCAAAGACAAATTTAAAAAATGGAGGACATTCTAAACCATTACATCAATTTAATATTTAATCTCGACCCTTCATTTTTTATTAATACAATGTGTCGCATAGTCACATAATAAAGCTACACTAAGTCGTATAATCTTTAAAAATATATACGTGTGTATTTACTCAAAGGGGTTTTAAACTTAACAAAATATACACAAAATCAATCTAAAACCAACCTATATTAATAAAAAATTTATAAAACATATATTTCATGTTTAATTATAAAAATTAATTTAAAAAATGACCGAAGCTCCATATCCGTTGAGCTTCCATGGAATAGCTGCGAACCAGATCTGGTTAGCCCATGTAAGCTCCCATGGACGAATTCCATAGAAGCTCCTTCAAGCTTCCATTCATGTTTATCGAAGAAAAAAATTAATTAAAAAAAAACTCTGGTGATCGGAGCTCCGATCATCATGATGGTGGTGGTGAAAGAGATCAATATTTAGGGTTTAAAGTAAAGGGTATATTTATGAGTGGTGGAATTTGTAATTTTATGTAATTTGTATTTTAAAATTATTTAAATTTGTTTAAAAATTAATTTTGAACTATTTGATTATGTCATTTGTCATATTCTTAATGGTGTACTAAGATTAGTAGTTGTGCTTTAGTCGCAACTCTTTATAAACTTGTAGCATTCTTTGGTGTCAACTTTTCAGTAGTTGTTCTTTAGTGATGTTCTTCGGGCAGTTTTCGAAAAATTAAATTACATGCTCTTGAAAACCTAACTTATAAGTTACTAAACTATCAGTCAATAAGGTTCCTATTTAACAATGGCCATGCTAAAAACATTCTAAGGACTAAGAGTACTACTTAACTGCTAAGTCTAACTGTGTCATGTGCATGTAATAAAAAACTAAACTTAGACTAACATTCACAAGTAGCTTCACAAAGTTTAAGTCTTGTAAGAGAGTGTTAGGAACTTAGAAAACTTAAGAATTTGATCGCAATGGCTAGTTCGAATTTTGGTAGTTCTGTGTGTTTCTCAAGTGCTAAGTGTTTTTATTGTAGTTGTAAATAGTTCCGTTTGAATTACTATATGTTGGTTTGTAATTTCAAACTTTGAAGCTATATGTACCAAAGTGTTTCTAGCATGATGCACTTCACCCGCAACATCACAACGCCTATTGTCATGTACCAAAGTGTTTCTAGCATTCCAGATTGCCCAACACACATCAACAAACTACTCAAACTCTTGTACAGAAGCTATGATTAAGTCTATCCAACAATTAAAAGAATCTGCATCAATATTTAATAAAGAATCATAAAATGGAGATATAGCCCATGTAAAACGAGCATAAGTGCAATTTTTTCATAATATGCAAAAGAGACTCATCATAGCAAACACACATTGGACAAGACACATCAATATCCATCCCTCTACGCCTCAAAGACAACTTGACAAGTAAAACATTCTGAATAGCAAGCCAAAAAAACTCAATACAAGGAACACGAGGTATCCAATTATCCATCCATACATTAATATTTTCCCCATTTCTAACCCTCCAACGAATACCCCCTGTAACTAAAGCAATAGCCTTACAAATACTTTTCCAGTAAAACGAAGCAATGCTTTTAGAAGTGGCATAAAAAATATCAGAATTAAAAAAATACTTAGCTTTAAGCACGTGGCTCAATAAGGAATTAAGATCCAAAATAATCCTACATACTTGTTTACCAAGCATAGCAAAAATTGAAGGATTTAAGGTCTCGAAAACCTATACCCCATCCCTCTTAGAATCACATAGAGAATCTCAATTTATCCAATGAATTTTCCTATCTTTACCATTACCCCACCAAAAAACTGTAATCATAGACTCAATCTCATGAAGAAGATAATCATGTAATTTAAAACAACTCATCACATAAGTTGGAATAGCTTGAAGAACAAAATTAATAAGAACCTCCTTGCCTGCTTTAATTAGAAAGATATTTATTCCCAAACCCATCCACTTTCTTCCAAACTCTATCGCTCAACCACAAAAAAAGCCTCCTGTTTAGATCTACCCATCTTCGTAGTAAGCCCAAATATTTTTTCATGCCTATCCACTACACGAACCGGAATACTATTTCTAATTTCCTCTATTCGTTCCTCAACCATAATTCTACTAAAAATCACAGTTGACTTATCCAAATTAATCTCTTCACCCGACGCCATATTATATCTAACAAGAATACTAGCAATCTCAGAAGCAGCCTCATTTGTAGCTTGTCAGAATAAAAGGGCATCATCTTCAAATAGAAGATGAGAGATCCTCGGTGCTCTTGGGGACACTCCCACCCCAAGTAGCATCCCTCTCCTCAACATTACGAATAAGAGCACTAAAAGCTTCAGTAACAAACAAGAACAAAATAAGGTGAAAGAGGATCCCTTGACGAATCCCCCTCCCCGACTGAATATGATTTAACTGAAAACCCATTCAAATGAACATAATAGGAAACAGTTCCCACACTAAGCAAAACGAGATCAATAAAATAACTCGGAAAACCTAGTCTCTCTAACACTTTATGTAAGAAAGCTCACTCAACTCGGTCATATTCCTTACTCATATCAAGCTTCAAAGCAAAAAATATTTCTTTACCCTTTTGTGTTATGTTTTAAAAAATGGTTCACTTCATAGGGCACAATGTTGGTAAGTATGCAATAGTAATCCTAGGTTAACGCAGTGAAATTCGAAAATTTTATTGCATACTAATCTTGATCCAATGACTATATAACGTTAAAGCAAGCAAACAATACTAACTTGTTGCACTAACTTTCCAGACAGCAGCTTTAAAACCTTAAGCTCTTATTTGAATCTGTTCGTCAAGTACTTCGAATCTGTTCGTCGTGTGTGAGATGTTAAATCCCGTACGTCATGATTGGCTTCCTCAACCTTGGTATCCACGGGCAATCATTCTATCGAAGAACGCTAAGATGTTCTTGTTCGAAACTACACTAAACTATTTAGTGAGTAGGGTTATGAAGAATAAAATTATGAAGAAAGATGATTCAAGCTAAGAAAGAGAGAAGAATGTATGTTAATCTTCTATGATCTCGCAGATCATATAGTCTGTATGGATAAACTCGAGTAGTTACCAAAGGCATAAGGACTCTTAGCCCATTTGGTTTAGCTTGAGTCCATCATGCATTAGAACATGGGTTTGAAACCCACAAAGTCCAGTTTATTTTTCTTTATCTCTTTTGGGCATTTATATTTAGACTTCATTTCAATTTGGTCCAAATAAACTTTCTTATTTAATTAATTAAATTCAATTTAATCTTTCTTCAAATATAAATTAAATCCAATTTAATTAGTTTACTTTCTAAAAGTATAACAATTAATTAAGTCCGGTAAATCCAATTTGACTTAGTATTTATTTCTATCAAATAGATTAATTCTCAATAATAGTAAATTAAATACTTATTAATCAAATTAATATTTAATTCACTCTGATACTCAATTGGTAGAACAATCACCCTTGTTGTGTGACCCATAGGGCCTTATGTATAGTAAGCACTAATCTAATTAAGGCTTGGTGAAACTCCTAGACAATTTACCAAATAATAATTAATACAAAAGGAACATTTGCGAGGATTGCAAACCACCTGTAATGTAGAGCTTATGATGATACGGTCCTTTCATTTCACTCGATTAAGTCTAGAACTTAATTTAGTGTCTATTCCAATAACTTAATCACTTTATCTCATTCTACTAATTGATCCATAATATTTGAACACCATTCCAAATATATCTTGCGTTGGCCAACGACTTTGATCAAACTAGTAATGAGAAGTTAAGTATTCTCTCCAAGCCTATTTTGAGGAATGAATCCTATCTTGGTTGAACTACTACTAACATGTATTTCGTGATATGCCCAACACATGCCGTATCTACCCCTACAAGGAGTGCAAGCATTGATCATGGTCAAAGCACACCACTCCACACATGTAGTACGTATTGACCTCAAGTCGAAAGACTATTACACCACCCTACAAACCGTTACTTCCGTAGACACGTAAATAGAGTACATTAAACGGTTTCTCGACTGGGTATACCAACACTCTCTAAAGTGTCCTTGTGTCCATCACGGATTACCAAGTAATTCGTAGTCGTGAGAACTACTACATCCTCAAAGGATATGATACAGACCACATGTCAATCTCTAATGCATCATCGATATTCCATTTTCGATGATAATTGATTGGGGCTATTTTAGAGCTATGTTATGTCACTCAAGATCTTACATTCTTAGTGATAACATAAAGCTCATGGGAATACATATGTAAACAATTACATACAAACAGATAATAATATTTACATATTGTAATGCATATTATAATTAAATGAACAGTAATCATAAATAAATACTGAATCGAATATGCATATTTGTCTCAATTCGATTGTCTCTAGGACATATATACTTTCACACAAGAAATTATTTGTAATAAGTTTATTAGGTACAAAAGCAGATTAATTCTCAGTAATAATAGTATTCATAAAAGGCTTTAATCTATATGTAATAGCCTTAGAGGCTATTTTAAACATAACATTGCTAAGCTAAGTTTAGTCCTTACAAATAGTGAAAGTCTCTAAATAGACCGTCTATAGCAAATATAAAAAACTACGAACATACATTAATATTATTACTAAGAATTACAATGTTTAGTTAGAATATATATATGTTTTTCGTAAAAAAAAAAAAAAAAAATCATTCAGTTAACAATATAATACTCACTCTCAATTAGAACAAATGTCACATATTCAATTTACATCTGAACAAAAGTTACTACTCCCCTGGATCAAGAATTCCATTTGATTTTTGTTGACCCTTTTAACTTTGATTTGACTATAAATTTATTCTAAATTAAATTATAAAATAGATTATGGGCACGATTAATACCATTTTTCCGGCAAGATCACTATCATTTCACGGGCGCATGCACGGTCCATATAAGTTTCCGGGCATGATCACTACCACTTTCTGGGTATGCTCACTATGATTAGCAAGATCCCTATGAGTTGTCGGGCATGATCACTATCATTTCACGGGCGCGTGCATGGTAAATATCAGTTTTCGAGCATGATCAATATCATTTTTAGGCATAATTACTATCATTTTCCGCGCATGATCACTACCGTTCAAGTTGTGATTAAAGTGTATATGACTCGGACATATAATATTAGTCTTGATTTTCAGGGCATAGTCACTTACACGTTCCGGGCATTGTCACTTTTCAGGGCAAAATCACTTTAACATTTATAGTTGAACTTGGGGATTTTGTGTTTTGTTTTGGGATTAGAGTTAACAAGACGGAAAAACTAACAGCTCTAGGTCTTTAGAATGTTCAACAAAATCTGAAACTAAACACACTTGGATAGTTGGATATATAGTTGGATCAATGTCTAGATAAACAGAGTAAATTCGAAATTAATCTCAATCTACACAATTGATTTCCCTTTAATCACTCACACATTCACAAGGTAAAAGGAATTTAAAAAGGATAGTTAATTATTAGTAAGGCTCTGTTCTATTCAACTGCAATTTTCTGAACTGAAGTGAAACTGAAACGAACTGAACTGAACTGAAGAAATTATTTTGTAATAATAATAACAATTATATGATGGTATATATAATCACAATTAAAAAAAATATATTATTTTTTGTCATCTTTCTCACACTCTTTCTACTCTTTTTCTGTCACTTTACCTTTTTATTTATTATTGTATAACATGTAGATTTTTTGTTAGAGATGTACGTACAGAGTATGTGAACCAGATTGTATGGTACTCTCAGGTTCCTGTAGTTTCTTATCTTAACTCACATTTTACGGTAGAAAAGAAGGGTAAGGCTCTGTTCTCTTCAACTGAAAACTCATTCAGTTTAGTTCAGTTCCATTCAGTTCAGTTCAGCTCAGTTCAGTTCAGTTCATTAAGTTCATATTATTATTATTATTATTATTGTTGTTGTTGCTGCTGCTGCTGCTATTATTATTATTATTATTATTATTATTATTATTATTATTATATCATTTATTTACACACCCGATCTTTTGTACGAGGAAAATAAGAAAATTTATCCAATTGAGTTATTTTCGACTTTTTTTCATATACAAATTGATCGAATGTAACTAGTCTAAAACCTCATTCTGCATATGCTTTCAATAATATAGCGTATACTTAGACTTTCCCCATACTAAAAACAAGAGTAGCTCGTTTAATCCATTCTACAAGATAGTGTTTGAATTATATTCACGCTACTGTCCAAAACATAGAAAGGACATTATACTATTACTACTTGTCCGACCTACTTGTTGACCAATCACAAGAATCACAGTAGTATTATACATTAAACATTCACGCTAACAGGCAGCATAAAAATTAAAAGTAATTTTATCCAAAAGTAATAACAGGCAGCGCTGCATAAACGTGCTAGCATGGAGAATAATGAATAATAAATTGTCCAAAAGTAATGTGTAACGAAGAACAAACCTTGAAAAAGCCTGAAGAAAAAGCTATCAATTGAGACTGGCGGTGGAAGCTAGCTCGGGAGTCGGGATGAAGTTCGTGAATAGTTAGAGTGTGTATATATATACACACACAATTTCTTAGGGTTTGAGGTTTTGGAGGTAAAATTCCGACTTTTGGAGGTAAAATTCTGACTTTTAGTTTCCTTAGGGTTTGGGGTTTTGGAGGTAAAATTATGATATTTTGGAGGTAAAATTAAACCACTAAACATCGATTTTTAATCAAATATACTTCCGGTCCATTATTAATTAATAAGGAGATTTTTTTTCCCGAACTTAAATCGTAAATTACTTGCAAATTACAAAAAAAAAAAAAAAGTATAAAACAAAGTTACGTTAATCAAATATACTTAATTTCTTTTCATAAAAGTTGAAATATGAGTATTGGGACATGAAAGTTGAAGAAGTAGTTTGGAAAATGGAATAAAGGTGGAGGTTCTAGACAAGAAAGAGTGTTGATGTAAATTTGTTGGCACGAGCTTGTGCATGGTTTATGGACTAGTGATTTTGGTTAAGCTTTTAATTATTTTATTTGCCAAACATTGTCCATGCTCTTGTAAACGTTTTCAAGTTGTAATAAATTCCACCGATTAAAAAAAAACTAGATAAAGCCAGTTTGTACGACGATTAAAATTCGGTTTTAATTGAGTTATCATTCTCATATTGTTTTCCACGCGGTTGGTTTTAAAGTTTGTTATACAATAATAAATAAAAATGTAAAGTGACAGAAAAAGAGTAGGAAGAGTGTGAGAAAGATGACAAAAATAATATGTTTTTTTAATTGTGATTATATATACCATCATATAATTGTTATTATTATTACAAAATAATTTCTTCAGTTCAGTTCGTTTTAGTTTTAGTTCAGTTCAGTTCAATTCCATTCAATTCAGTTCAGTTCAGAAAATTGCAGTTGAAGATAACATAGCCTAATTCAAATTGTAACTATACTCTTTATTTCATTGATCTACTAAAAGTCGTATTAAAAAGAAAGAAAGAAAAAAATTGAAAATAACTCAATTGGATAAATTTTCTTATTTTCCTCGTATAAAAGATCGAGTGTGTAAATAAATGATAAAATAATAATAATAATAATAATAATAATAATAATAATATTAACAACAACAACAATAAGGCTCTGTTCTCTTCAACTGAAATTTACTGAACTGAACTAAACTGAATTGTAGTATAAAATATAACTAAGCAGAACTGAACAGAACTGAATGGAACTGAACTGAATGAGTTTTCAGTTGAAGAAAACAGAGCCTAACAACAACAACATCAACAATAATAATAATAATATGAATTTAATGATCTGAACTGAACTAAAGACGCTGAACTGAACTGAACTGAACTGAATGAGTTTTCAGTTGAAGTGAACTGAGTAAATTCGAAACTAATCTCAATCTACACAATTGATTTCCCTTTAATCACTCACACATTCACAAGGTAAAAGGAATTTAAAAAGGGGTTAATTATTAGTAGTAGTGTGGTTGTTTCAAGGTGTTACAAAGTTTGCTAAACTCAAGCACTAACAAAACAATTTCACAAATGTCTTGTGTAAATCCTCAAGGTCTCTTTCTCCTGCTTGACTAATTATCCAAATTAGGTGAAACATAAAGAACCATATGGTTTGTCTGATTTGGATCTGAAACGTCCCAAAATCAGCTCCGAAATTCTTACTCTACTACTCTTCTTCTTCCTCTTCACCTTAACGATTATAGTAAGAATCACCTGTGGGTTTTCAAAGAATAAGGATTGGAGAGGTAAAAGGAAAGAGGGGAGATCACAAATGACTGAGCTTGTCAAATGTTTAGATTTTTGTTTATTTTCTACACGCGCTAAGACTCTCTCGCATTTTCATACTTTTTTTCATATTACAGATCAAATTGAGATAAAATAGCTTCTATCTCCACGCGCGGACAGCTGAATTGGTATTATTATTACTACTTTAAATTTAAATACTCATTCCTATAAATTACACAATACAAACCACCTCACTTATTTTGTTAATTCAACTATAAAACCATATGTACCAACTCATGACAGGGTTTATCCGGTTGTTCATCCTCGCTCTACGCCTACCAATGAGCCGTATAATGAAACAATAAAAAATACCTAAAAAGTATGATAGACCCAACAACAACTATTATTAGTCAAGGTGATGCTTTCTTGGCACGGGGTGGACATCCTGAACCTACGCACCTGCAACAAATTAAAACATTAAATCAAAAAATATTATAAAAAATTCACATTAACCAATTAAGAATAGAGAAATTTACCTGAAGTGAAGATGCTGCAACAACCCCTCAGGTACCCTACCTGAGAAGGTGTTGTTCATCAAGATGTTAATAAAAAGAATATTGTAAAAAAGAATAATTTAATTTTACTTACAATTCTGTAACTTCATCAAGCTTCTCGAGCACTTCCAGAGTCCCCGAGAGCTCATTATCCTGCGTGTACCTATTAAAACCAGATGAATCAACAGATTCATCCTAAGAAAAATCAGGACAAAAAAACTACAGATTTGTATAACCTCTTATTTCAATTGCACCTGCTAATCTTAGAGCTAAAACTCATCAACTATGAAAACTAACTTTCTTTTTATTCAACTCAATAATTGCATCTACTTAAGTACTCATAACTATTTTACTTCTGATAATAAAAAATTATTGTATCTCAACACAAAAAACTTACAATGCATATAAATTATGCATACTCCCAAACGATGGAGGCAGCGCACCAGTCAGGATATTCGCAGAAACGTCCCTGCATTAAAATTTAAATTAATTTTCAAGCACATAACTTTGGATATACTTCTGAATGTATACCATTAGAGATATAAAGCTAATATATACTAAAGTAGATATACTAAAGATATACTACATGTCTGGCACTCAGATACTATATGTTAAACATAAAATACAACACAGAATGATAACAAGTACTTACTTCGTCCCGGTCAAAGGTTACCATTTTGATTTTTTCGGTCAACTGTCTCCAACTTTAACTACGAACTAATCTTAAACCGTAAGTGTAAAATGTTTAACTAAATTATAATTTAGTTCCATAAGAATTTAACGGATGAACAATGGTGTTAACTCCATGCCGCCCTCCTTGTCCTGTCTATATATAATTAAACACATTTACTCGTATTTTAAGTTAATATTACTTGTACATTTCCAGTGCACATTTCTTATGTATTTTACGTCACATTTCTTATTTCTTATGCATATTTAGTGCATATTTCTTATGCATTTTTAGTGCACATTTACTATTATTACTTTATTGCACTCAGTAAAATTGGCGACCGATGTTGGCGGGTGTAGCAGCAGTTATTTTTTTAACACCCCTACGCTAAACCATAAATTTTCTAATAATAGATTCTCAACAACTTCTATTACACACTAACATAGCTATTTCTTGAAATAAATAAATAACAATATCATAACTATGCATCAAATCCTAGCAAAGCCCAATAGGTTATACCAAAATAAGATAACGTAGATGACCCCATGATGGCTTCACCATTCCTCCACGTACTTGATCGACCCATGTGATCATGTGCATCAATGGATTGTTTATTGCTTGGTAGTGCACTGGCCTCGGTGGTCAATGTATGTGCCTCTTACTTTCACATATGGGGATTGCGTTTGTCGATTGGAGAATTTGCTATTCCAACTATTGGTCTACTATGGGTAGTCTATTCCATGCTTGAGCCCCGCAGATGCTGATAGAGTCGGATGATCAAACAACCATAGGAGGAGATCACTACACATACATATGACGAGTTCCAGCGAGCTCGCTCCCTTGAGATTTTTAGAGGTCGTAGTTTCCCTCAAATTATCATCACCATAGTGACCACTTGGTTACCGAGGTTGATGGGTGGAGAGGTCTTGGCGTTTTCTTCCTTACATTCTCTAGTCCCTCGGCTACCGCATCACGAGGTATACATCGCTACATGCACCATTGTTGTAAACCAGCTTGTGTCACAGATAACATGTGTATTTTCTTTTATGTAACACATTTATATTATATTCTTATTTATTTTTGTAACTTTGGGAATACATATCTTTTAACACCATAATGAACAAGCTTAGTCACCAACAATGAATCTATCAAATTGAAAAAATGAAACACATGTAAGTTAGGCGATTGGATTCGCAAGAAAGAATATTGTATTGTATCTTTAGCTATAGTACTAACTTAGTAAAAACTTTAGATATATACACAACTATCTACTTCCTCCGTCCTAAATTAAATGTCTCATTTTGACTTTTTACAATCAACATTTATCAACTTTGACTACGATTTAATTTTAAACCATAAATGTAAAATGTTTAATTAAATTATACAACTATTTTTTTGGATAAAAAGTGGTTGGTTGCTATAGAGTTTAAAAATTGAGTTAAAGAAAAAATTTAGTTCATGAATAGAAACTTATTTACATGTAAGTTATAGAAAATTGTGTTTGGTATAGAGTTAAAATATTATAGTTGGAGATAGTGGATAAGATATAAATAGAAACATAATTATTTAGTGGAGTTAGAAGTGAGTTAAATAACCTATGCTTAAAGTGCCAAACTTATATTAAAAACTAGAAATGATACACCGCACTAAACGCGGTGCCCATAAATTTTAACAATATTTTTATTAATTCATTGTATTTAGGATATGCATTCATAAACACTGATTCGGGCTATTAGTGAGTAAAGACAACTAATGTTTTTACAATTACAATGTTTATCAATTCTTTTTCGTCATTTTTAAAATCTGGAACCAGGAGAATTAATCTAAGTATTAAGGAGCAAAAATGAAATATAAAGGTGTTAAATTCTTAATACTCCTATTATATTTAACAATTTAAAAAATAGAATTGGAATTAGATTGAATTTTATTATTGGGGTTAAATGCAAAATACCCCCTAAGTTATTGTAAATGTGCACAAAACCCCTTTGAGTTAACAAATTAGTACCAAACCCCCCATGAGTTATTAAAAAAATGTGCGCGAAACCCCCCTGAGCCCTGAGTTAATAAATTAGTTCTTAAGTTATGGCCGAGTTATTAAAACATGTGCGTGGAACCCCCTCAGCCTTTTTTTTTTTTATGGCGTGCTCGTGTTAGGTGCGACAATGAATGTTCTTTTAGGTTTTCTTACTCCAAATTAACGCGACTAAGTGAATTGGACATTCATAGTTTCAGTTTATTATCTTTGGCCTTCACTTTTTTCCGTTTACATGACTAATAAGGAATTGGTATATGTTGTTGATATGTAGTGATAATTTTAGTTAGTGTTATCTAAAGTTGTTATTTATATATTCAGTGTTATATAACCAGTAGTGTGCGATCAATTTTTGTTGTTCATTTAACCAGGAAAAAAGTAAAGTTTTACTATTTTTAATAGCTCAAATTTAAGTCATTTTAATATTTTCGAAAATTTGGACTAACAAGTCAAACTGCACACAATACGAATTTATCATGTATATTTAGTATTCATGTAAAGGGGGTATTGCAATGACTATATAAGAATTCCATGGAATTTTGCGCATATTTTTAATAACTATGGTTTTTTTTTTTGCGCATTGATTTGGTGTAAGATAACATAAACAAACATCTATAGTCGCACCTGAAAGTGTCCTCACACACTTTAAAAATAAAGGGTGGGGGTTTTGTGTCCATTTTTAATAACTCAAGGGGGTTTGATACTAATTCGTTAACTCAGAGGGGTTTCGCGCACATTATTAATAACTCGGGGGTATTATGAACTCTTTATTATTGTCATAAAAATAGAAAAGAAGCTATAACAAACAACAGTACAACACGCTAGTTTACCCAGTGCATCTTATCAGGAGAAACCCAACTCCAACTTGAGAATTGAGAAAAGGAGGCTAAATGTTTGTGCACAGAAGTCGCAGGCTCGAAGCCATTTGAGATTCTTATTTGAATTATCAAATGCATCACATTCAAAGAATCTCCCAGTATGATGTTGCCGAATCCCATGGTCGGGCCAAATTGATGTAAATTTCGAGGGTAAGCCTCCACACATTCACCACCGATATCTCCTTGAAACTTCTTACGACCTGATGCAAAAAACCAGACCTGCTATATAGTCCAGAGCCACAACACTTGTTGCTCAATCGTTGCTGCGTGTTGGAACCGTAACATCCAAAATTCAACTTTAACCACCCAGGTGGAGGGAGTCTAAGCAAGTCAGACAACGTAGAATGGTTAAATGCTCTTTCTGATTGCCTAAATGGATGCACATATGCAAGCAATAGTCACAAGAAGAGAATAAGGGGAGAAGGCACGAGGAACAAGAATAAGACCCCAGTGGAGGGAGCTTAATTTTGGGTTGCCCTGCATGCGTTTTACAAACGTAAAACCTTCCCCTGCTGCAACAACGAAAAATTCATTAGTAAAATATCACTTCAAAAGGCTTCCAAACGCTATGCAACACTTAAGATACTAAAAAACACTACCTAACTCTTAATACTCTGCTCTATTTTATATCAACCCAATTCATACCTTCTAAGCTCTCTTGCAAGCAATCTCCACATATTATGTTTGTCAAACAGTTGGTACATTGTGACTGCACTGAGCGGAGCAGTTACTCATGGCAAAATTCCTTCTTGGTCATTTTATGACTCCCAGACCTACAAGGCTTCCCGTCCCGAGTTGCTTTATAACAAGATGAAATGAAGATATTTTAATATTTCATAAATACAACAGGCTTACTGAGATTATATATTTTATATCAGATTAAATATGTTGAATCCATCTACCTTCAAACTATAGTGAGTAAGAGGAAGCTTTGCCTTAAGTAGAAGAAGTAAGGCAAGATCTTCTATCAAACTGACACAACCAAGAAGAGACATCTTACACTATTCTTTGGTAAGGGTAACTAGCTAGGTTCATCATTCTTCCTTGAACCAAAGGACAGTGTATAAAAATATGCAGATAAACCAATCAATAATTGGTACTTTAAAATTTGCAGATAAACCAATCAGTAATTGGTACTTGAAGATTTAAATATTAAGTTCTTAACTGAAAGAGAAGGATAACAAAAAAGAAACAGAAGCTGTCAATCATGAGAATTGTTATTAGGCATATGACATGGTAGTCTGGAGCAATTGATGCAGAACCGAGTGTACATATTTGGGTGTGACTGTACCTGATATCGGAATGATAGAGTCAACTGAATCAGCCAAAGCACCATGGAGTTCTATCAAGCTTAAGAGCCGTAGGACCTTCTTACACACACCAACCGTAGTTTCCACCCTTGTATCTAGACGGTTTTAACATCTTCATATTGATCCTGAACAGTGTAAAATCACACATATCACAGAGATACTTAAATACAAAGGCAGGTTAAAAATGTCTTTAAACATGCCAATGAGGTAATTGAAGAAATATGAAGGTACGTCTGAATCAAAGCTACAAAGCCAAAGATTTCGGTAACCATAAACCTGACTTCTGCTCTCAACTCTTTATAATCTAAAGTAGGGTTGTCGGTCGGAACGGTATAGTTTCCCCATAGGGGTTGACTGACTAATTGCTCTTGACGTATGAATTCAACAATCATTAATCAGGAGTACTCATCAAAGGCAAGAAGAGAAATGGCATTGATCTCAGTAGACAAAAAACGACTGAATTGCCTACTTACAAAATGAGCATTTACACATTAGGACAGCCTATTGTCACGGAATAAAACTTCGATTCGTAAGAATTCCTTGACCCGTGCGGCACTAGACTATTCGCCTTGATACTAGCTAGCAAGCCTTCCAACCAAACTACTAAGTGTGTAAGCAGAGTAGTATTGAGAGCTAGAAAGCTTGCAAGAATGCTTGAATGCTTGTATTTGCTTGATGATCCAAAATGGAATGGCCAAAGGACTATATATACACAACCAACTCTTTAAGGAACGGTGGAGATCCTTCTACCAAGTTCTCTATCTACAAGCCTTTCTATATAATCTTATACAATATATAAGAACATTCTAGAGAATATTTAAGCCCCATGGATTTGGGTCTTGCAAGTATTGGGCTTGGGCCGCAAGAGTGTTGGACCATGACACTATGCATGAATCGCTTAAAAGGTGAGTTTTTTTATATACATAATAAATGAAAAACAGCCATGAACCATAAAAGAATTTCCAAAAATATGCCAATGCACTCTACATTTACAATAATTAACCACAATTTCAAAATGATGCATAGAAACCCAAGTATGCATGCATCAGACTCCACTCCAGGGAACGTTTTATTATATTATTCATATAAATAGGCGCATACACATAAGTACATAAATGTAGTAGTGATGCAAAACAATAGCGGGAAAGTAGAAGAAATAAAGAGTATTGTTGATACGGATATGTGTCCAATCCGTTAAGGGCGCCATAGAGCGTGTCCTAGAGCGCATCAAGGCTGAGATAGCTATTCAAAGCTAGTCCGACCTTCGAATGGTCCGTCCTAAAGGAAACCATCTCAGGTAAACTAGTACTCACAAGTCAGCACGCCATTTCAGCTAGGTCCGACCAAGGTAGATGGATGACTTCCGAACCTGACAAAAGTTACCTGGTCCTCCCAAGTACCGCAAACTGTCAGTCCTAAGATGCTAAACGGACCGGACGAGAGAATCTCGGACGCTACCAGTACAGTAAGACCAAACGTATCTGACAGAACCACTGAGATGCTTCCATGGAACTCTAAGGCCCGGACACCTTGAGTTACCCAAGGCAGAGTCAACCAATCATGCGGATCTGTCCGAGGGACATACACGGACCCGACATGCGGAACAATACTCTCAGAGGAAAAGGTCCAAACTACCCTACCAGGCCCATTATCTAGTATTGGATTACTGTTCACCAAGGGGCCATGGGCCAAAGGTAGCATTGGTGTCCAAATCTGAGGCATACACTTGGCATCATCTTATGGGCCACTCCATAAGCATGATATAACTATAAATATAACACAAGGTCCAAGACCTTAAGGTAAGTGGAATTCCCTAGGAAATTGTGTTGTCCCCTAAGTCATAAGCACCTTTGATTTCATAACCTTTCCCACTACTATTGCATTGAGAGCTTTCAACTCTCCTTTGAGTATAGCCTCCTTCCGGATTGACTTAGGCAATCCGGGTAACCCATTCTAACCCCCCACTTAGTCCTTTCAGGTACTCTTGCTCGGACAAGCCTTTGCTCGGACTTCAAGTTGGAGGCGGATCCTAGATTAGGTTATTGGTAGTAGTAGTGTTGGTGTTTGAGGTTTTATCCCTCAACATTTTGGCGCCGTCTATAGGAAACTTTACAAAAAGATCTGTGTTTGTGTTGTGCTGATGGTTAGAACGAGACGAACAGCTCGGATTGGTACTGCTGGCGTAGGAACTCCATCACCACGCCCGCGAGGACGTCCGCCCACCCGGGGACGAAGGGCCCAAGTGGAAGGAACGCGGAAGGAGATATCCGGCGGCAGGCGAACCGCCACCATCCTCGGATGAGGAAGAGACGCTTAGGGAGGCCAAAGTGTCCTGTGAATGTCATGCCTACGGACCATGGAGAAGGAGTAGCGAAGTTTCTCGGCGAAGCTCAAGGCCCTACCACAGACAGTTTACAATGCCGATGGTCGCGTTATGCCTGGCGACCTCGGACTAAGTGAAACTCAGTTTGATAGATTGCTCACGATTATCCAAGGATGCCTAGGGTCTAACAATGCCCATCCTCAGCAAGCCACTCCGCCAGTGGCTACTCCGGTTCAAGCGGAGCCCGCGTTGTCAAGAAACAGACAGCGTCCGATCCAACAGAGGTTGGGAGATCATCCACCCCATGAGGATTTGCGAAACCTTCTAGACCGACGGGCCTCTGCTTCGCAAGTTCGGGGTGAGGGAAGCCCGAATGGGAGGAGAGAGTACCACGAAGGGGGTAACAGGCATCCAGGCGGTCCGCGCCAAGCCCCCATGAGAGACAGAGATCATGTAGCGGAGACCATTCCAGTGGTCCGGCTAGACGAACTCCCCGCGGATGTCGCAGTCCATCCACGGACAGGAGAAGTCATGACAGCGGACGAAATATACGCCCAGCAAAAAGCTTTAGAAACCCAAATTTTGAACCTCGGACGCCTGGTGAAAGACCATGAGCAGATCACTACCAGCACACCAAATCCTCTGTGTGATGACATCATGAGGGAAAAGGAAAGAAATAGAAACTCGGACCAGGTGATTCCGAACTTGGAATACTATTACGGGGATACTTGTCCCGTGGGTCACCTGACAAGGTACAACAGCAAGATGGATTCCAAGGGGCTGAGTGACAATACTAAAGCTCTTACGTTTTCATCCACCCTCTTCGGAACGGCTATGGATTGGTACACCGTTTTGCCAAACAAGTCGATAAGGTCGTATGCAGATCTATCTTCTAAGTTCTTAGCACGGTTCGGAAAATCAAAAAGAAGAAAACGTACTGTGGAGCACCTAGCCGAAGTTATCCAAAGGGAGCAGGAAGATCTTCGAACTTTTCTAGATCGCTTCAATACGGAAGTACTCCGAGTTGAGCCCCATAGTATTAAAGAACGGGTCCGTCACCTGTACGCTAATACTTACAACTCCGAGCTGCGGAGGAAGCTCTCTAGTCAGGAAGTGAGGAGCGAAAAACACTTGGATGACATCTGTGAGGAGGTGATGTACGGAGAAGAATACCGAAGGAACGTTCCAGTTCGAGCAGGATCGAAGAAGGGGAAGGAACGCAAAGACAAGAACAACACCAGGGGAAGTTTGACCCGAAGAAAGATCATAGAGACAAGGGCATTTACAGAGAGAGGAGTCCGCCCAGGAGATTCGCGGACTACACGCGCCTCAACAAGCCGAGATCCGACATCTTGGCCACCATTGTTGAGAAAAAGTTGGACATCCAGTGGCCCAAGCCATCCCATAATCGGAGAAACAGAAATGCGAAAGGATACTGCAAATTTCACAAGAGCCGAGGTCATGAGAGACGTATCGTATCGATTAAAAATGAGGTCGAACACCTGGTGAGAGAGGGCAAGTTGAAGGAGCACATATATGCGGACGAGCCCTCTAGGCATGATAGAACGGAGCGGAGAAGGGAGGATAATGCTATTGACCCGCCACCTCGCCCCCTATCTTTGCCACCTCCGCCAGTAGGTTATCCGCCACGCACGGAAGGATATCCGTACAGATACGGCGATGAGATGGAGATGGAGAACCCTCCGTACAGCGGAGTGATCATCACTATCGCAGGCAGACCCTCTGGAGGTGATAGCAGGAATGCAAGGGAGCGGACCGCCCAAAATCTTCGGAACAATGATAGGGCATACGGTGCCCCCGCGATTCGAGGAACAAATGCAATATCCTTCAACGATAGCAAAATCCCCCCTCCTACGGCAGGAGGCGAGGAGATTGACAACCCGGATGTTCCTCTTGTGGTTTCATTGACCATCGCGACTAATCGAGTGAACAAAATTCTAGTGGATACCGGGAGTTCCTCGAATATCATTTCTAAGAGGACCCTAGATCAGATGGAGTTGGGAAGAATCCTCTACGACAGAGTTCACACCTCTATACTAGGGTTTGGAGGAGGAATTGTTCGACCACTAGGAAGTGTTATGTTACACGTTTCACTCGGAACCTTCCCGGTCAGGGTCACACAGTCGGTCCGATTTGTTGTGGTTGACCAGACATTCGACTACAGCGCCATCTTTGGGCGCCCAGGACTCAATCAATTCCGGGCTATTTCATCCACCTTACACAACAGAATGAAATTCCCAACTCCCTTCGGAGTAGGAGAAGAGGTGGGAAACATCCGAGAAGCTTGGGAGTGTTACATTATGTCCACGAGAAGGGCATCTGCCCCCATTATGGCAGTCACTGTGACCTCCGATCCGAAAGTTGTTCTCCCGCCCAAGCAGGAGAATCCGCAGATAGGAGTAGGAAGCCAGAAGGAGAATTTCCCTAGAACTGCACGGATCGAGCCTCACGAAACTCTCAAGGAAATCGAGATTGTTGTTGGGAGCCCGGAAAAGAAGACTAAAATTGGAACAGAGATGAGCGCAAAAGTAGAAATGAAACTTATTGCTTGTCTCCGAGACAACAGGGATGTATTTGCTTGGAGCACCGATGATCTGAAGGGAATAGATCCGAGAATCACTGTTCACCGTCTGAACATGGATCCCTCGATCAAATATATCCGACAGAAGAGGAAAGACTTTGGCCCAGTCAAGGACGCAATCATATCCGCTGAAGTTGATCGGCTCCTGAAAGCAGGGCACATTGAAGAAGTTAGGTACTCGGACTGGGTCTGTAATGTGGTACTTGTCGAGAAGGCCCCAGGAAAGTGGAGGATGTGTAAATACTTCACAAGGCTCAACAAGTTTTGTCCGAAGGATCCTTATCCACTACCTCGCATAGACCAGTTGGTAGATTCTACTGCGGGATGTGCGCTCCTAAGCTTCATGGACGCATATCAGGGCTTCTATCAAATCCGTATGGCCAAGGACGACATCAAGAAAACAGCCTTCTTCGCGGCAGGAGGAGTGTACTGCTTCAAGGTGATGCCATTCGGGTTAAAAAATGCGGGAGCTACATACCAACGGTTGGTAAATAAGATGTTCAAGGAGGAGTTGGGCAAAACTATGGAACTCTACGTGGACGACATGCTTGTTAAAAGTATGACTGAAGAGGAGCATATTGAGCATCTCAACAATTGCTTTTCCATTCTTCGAAAATATGGAATGAAGTTGAACCCCGAAAAGTGTACGTTTGGGGTGAAAGGAGGAAAGTTTCTAGGGTACATGGTCACAGAAAGAGGGATAAGCGCAAACCCTGAGAAGATCAAGGCAATTCTAGATCTGCCCCATCCGAAGAACCTCAACGAGGTACAACAGCTTATTGGGCGTCTAATGTCCTTAAGTCGTTTCATTTCCCGATCCGCAGAAAAGAACCTTCCGTTCTTCAAAATCCTCCGGAAAGGAGAGAGCTTTGAGTGGACCGCGGAATGTTCTGAGGCTTTCGAAAATTTGAAAAAGTACCTCCATTCCCCTCCGCTGCTCTCCAAACCCGTGGAAGGAGAACCACTCTACCTCTACCTAGCAATCACGGAAGAGGCAATGAGTTCCGTACTAGTACGGATTCAAGCTAATGATCATTTGCCAATCTACTATCTTAGTAAAGCCCTTGCTGGGGCGGAGACAAGATATGTGAAGATTGAGAAATTTGCGTACGCTCTGGTTTATACCGCCCGACGGTTGAAACCATATTTTAAGTCTCACAAAATAGTGGTACTAACTACGGAACCTTTGAAACAGGTCCTAGGAAAGTCCGATCAATCAGGACGACTCTCTAAGTGGGCGATCGAGCTGAGTGAGTACGACATTTGCTACCAGGCTCCGTCAGCCAAAAAGGCTCAAGTCCTCGCCGACTTCCTAGCGGAATATCCAGAGGAGGATTCAGAGAAAGTCCCTGACAAGCAGGTGCTCGAATGCCTAGGCACCAAGCATATAGTCCGAAAGCCAGTTCCGCCAAAGTTCAATCAAGAAAACCTCGAGGAGGCTCAGTTCATCAATCGGCCCTTTCCTTTGTCAGATGAGGAAACTCGGGTCAACCAAATGTTCCTTTTTGATGATGTTCCCAGAAGCTCCGGTGCTGACAACATCAGAACGGAAATCACGGAAAGGGAGAAACCAAGATCGGAACCTCAGCATCTCACGGGAGATCTCCAAACCCAAAAACATCCTTCCGATATCTGGACATTGGAAGTGGATGGTTCTTTCACTGGAAGAGTAGGAGGAATTGGAATCTACCTTAAGAGCCCAGATGGCGTGGAACTCGACTATGCGATTTCTTTGGGGTTCAAAGTTACCAATAATGAGGCTGAGTATGAAGCACTTTTAGTGGGACTGCGTCTAGCCAAGGCACTCCAAGCCCGGAAGCTCAAAGCATACACGGACTCACAGCTCGTCGAAGCCCAATTTTCAGGGACTTTTGCCACAAAAGGTCCTTCGATGATCAAGTATCTTGAGTTACTCAAGAATGAGGCCAGCCACTTCGAGGAATTCACCTTGGAAAATTTTGATAGAGCCTGGAACGAAAGAGCTGATGCCTTGGCGAAATACGCGTCTGCTACAGCGGCTCTAGACACGAGGAGAGTAATCCTACTCACCATTACTGACTCATCCGTCATGAGTCCCAATTCGGCGGTCATGATAGTTGACACAGGAAGAAACTGGATGATTGACATTTTTAACTATCTCAAGGACGGGTCTTTGCCAGTCGATCCGAAAGAGTCAAGGAGCGTGCAATGCCGAGCAAATAGATACTTTATACTGGGTGACGACTTGTACAAGAGATCTTTTGCCGGGACTCACCTGAGATGTTTGAACCCACAGGAAGCACAAACCGTGCTGAGAGAGATACACAACGGAAGCTGTGGGAGTCATTCCGGAGGAAGGACTCTTGCCCAGAAATCATACGACAAGGCTACTATTGGCCTACCATCGATAAAGATTCCGCCGACCACGCCCGGAGATGTCATGATTGCCAATATTACGCAAACATCCCACATCGTCCGACGAACCCTATGATTCCATCAATCATAGCGTGTCCGTTCGATCAGTGGGGTATCGATATTGTCGGACCATTTCCGAGGGGTACCCAACAGAAGAAATTTCTCATTGTGGCGGTGGAATATTTTACCAAGTGGTAGAAGCGGAGGCTGTAGCGACTATCACGGAAAGTCGAGTGCGGACCTTCATTTGGAAGAGCATCATTTGCCGCTTCGGCCTACCAAGAGTTCTAGTCTCGGATAACGGCGCTCAGTTCTCAGGCAATAGGCTCAAGGAATGGCTTGCCTCCTTCAAAATCGAACAACGTTTCACATCCGTCGGATACCCACAAGCCAATGGTCAGGCTCTATCCACAAACAAGACAATAGTCAAAATCCTGGAGAAGCGTTTGAGAACTTCCCGAGAAAGCTGGGTAGACGACCTGGAAGGCGTGCTATGGGCTCATCGCACCACTGCACGGACTGCGACCAAAGAAACTCCATTTTCCTTGGTATATGGTTCGGTGGCAGTCATACCGTCTGAGATTGCCGTTGAGACTTTGAGGATCCAAGAGTTCGAAGGCAATGCAAACCGAGAAGCTCGGATATTCGACCTAGACATGCTCGAACAGAAAAGGTCTGAGGCACTGGCGAATATCCATAGGTATCAGGCAACTGCTGCCCGAACCTACAACAGGAACGTTCGAGCGGCTAACTTGCAAATCGGAGATCTGGTGCTCTGACGAGCCGACATTTTGAACAATATTGGAAAACTCAAGCCCAAGTGGGAAGGACCCTACAAGATTATCGGCGCAAGAGTGAATGGCAGTTATGAATTAGAAGATGAGAACGGTTATCCCCTCAAGCGTCCGTGGAATGCTAGGAACCTTCAGAAGTTCTATGCATAGAGATAACTGTGCGGATCTCCTTCAGATCGATTGGTTATCTCAGTTTCAACAATTTACGACACGGAACTCCGCCAGTTCTGTTTTTCGAATCCTTTTGTCATTGGCCTTAGAGCCCGGAAGTTGTAATTGAATTTCCGGCAAATCAATACAACCTCTATCTTTCGATTTGTGATTTTTCGATCCATGCATATGTGATTTAACGTTCGTTTAATGACAAGGAAAGCAAGAGATTTCATTCATACAAAGACGAATTATACATAATCTTGTCTGTACAATTTACAATCTCGGATCGATATCCGGACTTACAGATGCAATATGAAAAAGGCAGAAAACGTCTCTGGAGATACGTCATCTCCCAGCAAAGATCGTTCCCCCGTCGGAAAAAGCTTCTTCCATGTCGAGCGGCAAGTCTGGTTTCCGCGGAGGCCAGGAACTCGATCTACCTGCACACAGGAAAATGGTTAAACGTGGTGGAATCCCTCATGATACCACCAAAACGTGGCATTGCAAATCCTGTGCCCGGGGAAAACAATGTACGGACAGGAAGAGATTTCCACCAAGCTTTAGAGACTCAAACTCTCTTGAAATTCGGAAACCATTTCCAATATAAGAGAGATTTGAACCACTAAAGTGGGGTTGGAAGAAAGCAGAGGAGACGGACAGATATACATTCAAACCGAGATCTATGCTTTTCTATGACTGATCTTCAACAATCTTCCCCTCTAGACCCACGCCACTCTCAAGCTCAGGATGAATGCCGACTTAAGAGTGGACGGGAGTCAAGAGGGGGGGAACTATTCAAGAAATCATCTTCTTGCTAATTGAATAGATATAGAAATTGGAAGTTGGATTTGCACGACCAAGGCCAAGAGGGATCCGGAGTATTTATAGAAGTAACGAACCAATAGGCGTCCGACACGTCAGAACTTCGACGTTGACAATGGGCTTAAAATATTCATTTGGGTTGAACAGTGTTGGGCCAGACGAGTTTATCCAATCAAGCCTAAACAAGCCCATCAACCACATCCGAGTTTCTTGGTCATTTTACAAAGATATGTGCGTCAATATAATCCGACGAAGCTTGCACAAGAAAAAGATGGCGATCTCATCCGAGGAAAAATAGTTCAAATTTTATAGACAAAATTATCCGAACATTTACATAATGTATAATAATCAAACGGTCCAAGGATAAGTACTTCCGCTGGGCATACCCGCCTTTGTTCCTTTACAGATTCGGAAGTCGAGCCTTGGGACTCGAGCCACCACCTCGCCCCGACGAGCCTTCACAGATTCGGATCCTCCTACGGATCAACTTCAGCGTCCGCTCCCTCTCTCCTCAGCTCGCCTCCTAGCTATTCCCGGACATTGAGGGGGATCTCCCTTAAAATCAAGGATGATTGGGTCATCCGCGGTCCCCATACCCGGGTAAATTGGAGGATGCATGTGCCCACAAGCACAGTTTACCCAATGCTGATATTCCTCGTCGTCAGATTCCGACATCCTGGAAAACTCCAGCTTTTATGGAAGGTTCTCGATGAAACAAAGGACGGAATGGAGAAGGATACAGCGGTGGAAAAAAGGAAGAATTACCACACCCTTATTTATAGTCACAACAGGTCCGTAAGATCTCGCCACTTGTCGATCATCTGACGAATGGGGAGATGAAAAGACGTAGTCATAATGACAAATTCACTGTTTCACCTTCCTTCCTTCTAGAAGAATCACGCAACCCAAAGGTCGATTGAATTTAGCAATCACGGACGGTACGAAAATTCGTGAAACGATGGTTTTGACTTCTACGTCGGACGCCATCTACTGCGATCCGTGTTCTTTACAGATGTGTGTTTTATGATAGTTAAGCATACGAACGATGAACGGAGGCAAATAAAGCAGAAAGCAGGCAATAACTCGAAATTACGGGAAATATTATTTTACAGACAATTAGTACGGCTAAAAAAATAAAGCAGCATTGTTCAAGGCAACGTTCCGTGCCACAAAGAGATGCAGATCCAAAACATTACATAAGTTTCACGGGGCATACCCCAGATTCTTCACTGAGGATTGGGTTGGCTCGGACCCAATTCTCCACTGCGAGGCGGATCGGCAGTAGACGCGTTGGCAGCAGCTTGGGCAGCAAGGGCTTCCGCGAGCTCGAACAGGTTGAAATCCTCAGCAAGACCAACTACCCGGGAAGGCATATAATACCAGTCCTTGAGGAAGGCCCAGTAATTCTCGAACGGGATGAAGCGCACCTTTTGTAAGGCATCCGACACACACTTCGGGAGGAAGGGTCCACCGTTCTTGATCTCCAGTTCACCTTCCTCAGTGACAAGATCCGCAAACTCACAAGCGGCCAACCGATCGTCCGAGACGACATCCACGGGAACTTCCACGCCGTTAGCATCCGCAGAAGGGTTTAACCCTTCCGCCTTCCAATTAAAATCTTGAGGAAGTAACCCCTTGGACTGTAGTTGACCGATGGCAGCGAAGAACCCATTCAGCCGAGATTCGTCGGACTTGTCCGCCATGAAGAACTTGAAAGAATCCGACTTCATGAAATCTCGGCCCGCCTCAAGACGAGCGTATTGGAGGTCTTCTAGCAGGTAATCCTTCATATCTCGGAAGGCTCTCATTGATTTCTGGGTAAAACCCTCCTGCCAATCCAAGTCCGCCTTGATTGCCTCCCAGCTGGTCTTCAGCTTATGGAACTTCACCTCATGTTCCTTCAGCTGCATCTCCAACTGCTTCACTTTTTCGGCCTCATCCGCGGAACTGGCCATGGCCTTGAACAACTCGTGCTCAATAGTAGCCCGCTCACTAGCTTTCCACTGCATGGCTCAGATGAAGCATCCAAGCTGCAAAGAATCCATATAGACATAAGTTGTATGCTTGTCATAAGGACACAATGAAAAAACCATTAGAAGATCATGAACCTGCTGATATAGCACATTGAGGCCACCGACCCGCTCAACCTCGGGAAGTCCGCAGGCACGCTCATACTCCTTGTCGAGAGCGGCCTGGTCAGTCGGTAGAACGGCGGCCAACTGCTGCCTCTTGTTTGCTTGGGATGACTCCGTGGGAGCTCTCCTCTTCCGCCCAGACGTTATGGCATCCCGCATAAACACTTCTTGCTGAGGCGTAGATCCAGCAGCGGTTGGTGGCCTGGAGGCGTGGCCCGAGTAACAGGGGCTTTGCCCTTGTCAGGCACCCCCATGACTTGCGGGTCTTCTCCCGCCTTGTTCCGCCTCTCCTCCTCTGCGGCAAACACTGCCGCATTCTTGGGATCTCCCATAGGAAGACCATCGGACGTATTGATAATCTTGGTCCTCTGACCAGCGGCGACCTCCAGAGATTGTTGCTCTCTCTGCTGCCTCTTCTTTTCGACGAGCGTCGACATGATATAGTCAAACCAGTGAGCTACATAGCAATGTAAACATTTCAAAACACGGACGAATAACAAAAAAACAACAAGAATATTGGAGATGAGAAAATTCATAACGAGACATTCAAAACACGGAGTCGCGCAAATCATAAGTTAGACTCCTTACTGAAATCTGTCTTTCCTCCGACTTCCACGGCATCGGTCAGTCCGCATAGATATGGCAGCGGCTGACAAATTAGTCCGTGGAACGGGTAGGTAGGCGGATCATTCTTCTTGTGGATCTCCGCCACCCAGGGAGCAACGTTCTTCGGAAGCGGGCGCCAATCAGGGATACTCTCCTTTAGGAACTTTGTGGGTAGCCCCCATTGTTCCCTCTGTCTCTCGGACATCCCTGGCTTTAAAGCCATCCGTACAAAAATGTACCTATCCCACCATTTGAACCCCAACGACGAGATGGAGTCCGAAATGAAGTTATAGGGTTTCCTATTCATAAAGGTGTAAAAAAGGGGATTCCCCGGACTAAAAGAAACATGGAAGAGCTGCCTAAAGTTCTCGAAATTCACTGTCTGCCCCTTCTTCTTACAAAAAATTACAAAACAAATAAGGTTACCCAGGGACTTGGGGATAACCTGACTCGGACCTATACCAATATGGTTCAGAATGTTCTTCAGTTCTGTGGCAATGGGGATCTTCCATCCGCAGGAGAAGGCCACCTCGTGCACGCACATATATCCAGCGGGAGGGTTATAGAATGCATGCCCGGGATCAGGGATCATTATTTCTACGGACTCGGGGATCTCCCATTTTCGCCTCCATTCCGGAATCTCCTCAGGTTTAACCCTCGATGGACAGGTAGGAAGAAGCCCGTCCGCGTTTAGCTATCCCAGGACGAGGAAATTTGATCCTCGCCGCCTTGGCACCACGGCCTTCAACTAACGGAAGGCTGGATTGAGCGGAAGCGACAGAGTGCAATACAACCCGACGACCGGCACCTCTCCGGGGACGAACATCGGGAGAACTTTCCTCTTCTTCCTCCCCATCTTCACCTTCTTCCTCTCCGCCTTCTTCCTCCTCTTTACCATCATCAGGTCTCCCAGATATACCAGGGTTGGACGGACCTGTCTCCACCACAACACGGTCCTCCACTCCAGCATCAAACATCTCCAAATCATCAGCTTCATGCCCGCTGTCGCCCCCACGTTCAATCTGAGGCTCATTCGAATCTACAGGCTCTCCCACACCGCCTATAGTCCGAGATTGGACTAATGATCTCGCCTCATTAACATCTTCTTCGACCACTGGTCCGTCCGTCGGAGGATCGACTACATCATGGGTTCCATGCCTGGCGTCAAAATCTCTAGAAGATAAGACATCCACGAGATAATCTTCTACGGACACGCTCACGCCCGCGGATTCACCGCCCGAATCTACTCCATCATGGTAATCCCGCGCCTGATGAACGTTTTGACTATCGCTCCCGGACATCCTAGGGCAGAAGGAAACGGATCAGAAACGATTATTGTTATTGTCCGAGAGTTCATTTATATGTCTTATTAAGTCCAGAGGTCCACAAGGACAGGGGGTCCAAACCCTCAGTTGTTCTATACACAGAAGGACAGGGGCCCCAAAGACCTGGCATGCAAAGCCGTGCCAATGGCACCACGATCTGCCCCTTATGGCACGGCAATAAAAGAGACAATTTACGGGCGTACGCCATAACCCATATCAATTTATCATCAAGTAAGCATGCATTGTCAGGAAGGGTTGTGTCGGACAGGACGTACCAAACAAAAGTACAAGGCATCGGTGAGGAAAATTGACATATTATGAGCATGAAGGAGAAACACATCAACTAGCATCTTGACCAAATGTATCGCAAGAGCCTATTACTAAAGACAAGCGCAATTACGGAGGCAGCAAGGGAAGGATACACTAGACATGCAGGGGGCGTGTAGCAAGTACAAGCAACTTTAACAAAAAATGAGGGGTACTTACTTGGTAATATTCAAACTGGAAAGTTCAACGGACGCTAGAGTCGGGAGTGTGCTCCGAGGTTACAGATCTCAGCTGGATAGCCCAAAGTCTTACAAGTTCCAGTTGATCGGATCGATCTGGCGTTGTTTGAATTGCTTGAAGATTGCTCAGAGTTTCAATTTAGCTAAAGTGTGAAAGTGACCGATTGCCTAACTATTTATAGGGGCAAATGGGGAAGGCCAAGCGTCACATCACTTAGGTTTAAATCGCGACCGTCGATCTATTTAATCCAACGGTCATGCCGATTCACGAATAAATGGCTAACAGCACATTGCGTCTGATGCTCGACAGAGGAGTCACATCACTTGATCTCAACCGTTGAAGCTTTCCAATCCAACGGTCGCATCGTTTCCATCGGAATCTTACCCCAGGCGCCGGACAGGCAACTTGTTGGACCCCTTTGATTTACTATTCGGAGGTCCATCAGGACCATTACACATATTTGGCCCAACGGATAACCTCCTACTTGATCTTTCTCGGAAGACTTCGTCAGATCCTAACCGTACTCGGACCTACATATCTCGGATACAATATTTTTCCATCTGGTCAGCTTATGTGATAACTTGATCAGAGACTAAGGGGGAAGAGATATATTGGACTCTTGAGAACACGGACGACGGATCCCGACAAAAAGGATTTTTTTCCTTTTTTCTTTTAGTTAACGATTCGGACACGCTCCACAAACATGATTGTTCCCTCATAGTTACCAACTATCTTCTACTAAGATACTTGAAAACTGGGGGGACATATGTTGATACGAATATGTGTCCAATCCGTTAAGGGCGCCATAGAGCGTGTCCTAGAGCGCATCAAGGCTGAGATAGCCATTCAAAGCTAGTCCGACCTTCGAATGGTCCGTCCTAAAGGAAACCATCTCAGGTCAACTAGTACTCACAAGTCAGCACGCCATTTCAGCTAGGTCCGACCAAGCTAGATGGATGACTTCCGAACCTGACAAAAGTTAACTGGTCCTCCCAAGTACCGCAAACTGTCAGTCCTAAGATGCTAAACGGACCGAACGAGAGAATCTCGGACGCCACCAGTACAGTAAGACCAAACGTATATGACAGAACCACTGAGATGCTTCCGTGGAACTCTAAGGTCCGGACACCTTGAGTTACCCAAGGCAGAGTCAACCAATCATGCGGATCTGTCCGAGGGACTTACACGGACCCGACATGCGGAACAGTACTCTCAGAGGAAAAGGTCCAAACTACCCTCCCAGGCCCATTAACTAGTATCGATTCTTTCACCAAGGGGCCATGGGCCAAAGGTAGCATTGGTGTCCAAATCTGAGGCATACACTTGGCATCATCTTATGGGCCACTCCATAAGCATGATATAACTATAAATATAACACAAGGTCCAAGACCTTAAGGTAAGTGGAATTCCCTAGGAAATTGTGTTGTCCCCTAAGTCATAAGCACCCTTGATGTCATAACCTTTCCCACTACTATTGCATTGAGAGCTTTCAACTCTCCTTTGAGTATAGCCTCCTTCCGGATTGACTTAGGCAATCCGGGTAACCCATTCTAACCCCCCCACTCAGTCCTTTCAGGTACTCTTGCTCGGACAAGCCTTTGCTCGGACTTCAAGTTGGAGGCGGATCCTAGATTAGGTTATTGGTAGTAGTAGTGTTGGTGTTTGAGGTTTTATCCCTCAACAAGTATACTGAACACTAATTGTCTCAATGGATTAAAGTAGGAAGAACTAAAGAGAAAAAAATAACATATTATCTGCTTGACAGGGTTCCGGATGAAATAACTAAAAACTATTAGAAAAACTAATAAATTACATACCCCATGTGGAAGAAAACGATGGTATGTATAGTGGGTGAATTGTCTACTGAGCTTCGAATTCAGAAATCCACAAAAAAGGTAAAGTATTCGAACCTATGGAAGATGCCGGTTTGGAATTGGAAGAAGAAAGAGAGACAGGGTAGAGTTGAACGGGACGATTTTGAAAGTTGTTAATTTTACGCTTTCAAAGTCTTCTTTGAGCTTATTCAGACTTATTATATTGATTAAAAATCATGCGAAACTCTTGAAAAGAATTTAACGGATGAATAGTAGTGTTTAACTCCATGCGCAACATAAAACTTAATTAGTAAACATGTCAAATTCAACGTATAATCATGATGCATCAACTTAATTAGTTAGTAAACATTATGTCAAACACAAAATCAGAAGCAAACGACCCAGAAAAGCTAAATTAGAAGCAAAATGATTACAATTTAACCCAGAAGCAGTAATATAACGTTGGTGATTTCGAAAAAAACTATGAAGCCAATCATATGAATTGGAGCCGAACTAAATTTGTAATTCAATTTAAATCTCATCCATTGATATTATTTATTCAATTTGAATCTGGTACGTACATATGTCATTGTTTAAGTAGAAGAAGTAGAAGATGCAGGGTTCGAATCCCATTGGCGTAGGTTTATCCCTTTTATTTATTCAATTTGAATTTGGTACGTATATGTGTCATTGTTTAAGTAGAAGATGCATGGTTCGAATCCCATTGGCGTATGTTTCTTCCTTTTATTTATTATTTTTAAATGCATCCTCTTTTTTCAATCACATATTCATTGGTTTATATAAAAACCATTAACACACGTAAATGCTAGTAATAATATAATTGGTTAGAAATAGAGTTATAGTATAACCTCGTTAATTGATAACCTCTATAAAACTAATAATTTATCCGGTTCAAATAGGAACCAATTCAATTTATATCCCATTTAATCAAATAATAAGATAATTTTGTTTTTTTTAAAGTTAGTATATATGTATTGTTCCCGACGAAACTATAAATTAGTTATTTATTTTTTTTGGAACTGAACGAAAATTTCATTACCAAAAAACAAGTACAAAGCAAGAGGCGATCCAAAACGATCCAGCCTATCCAAGTGACAAAGTTTCGAGCTCTATCTTACCAACAAATTCCCAATATGAGTTTTCAAAAGAGAGTCCTGCCAGGACCTATACACTATGATATCTATGATTTTCTGTCCAATATGGTGAGTATCCAGAGTTGTCGTTGCTCGCCCAAAACAGGTCTCGTTCCTGTATGTCCAACATTCATATACAGTCTCTGTGAATGCAAGCTTAAGAATTCTAGCTCGCCAGTTCTTCCCTTTAGTTCTTGTGAGAATCCAAGCAAGTTCTCTAGTCCAGTCGAGAGGTAGGTGTTGTACTCCCATTGAAGAACCTGCTGCCAAATCGTCCTTGTAGTTGCGCAATTGAAGAGCAGGTGGTCGTGGTTTTCCATTTGCTGACAGAATACGCACTCTGCATTTTGCAGGAGACCAAATCTATGTAATCGATCCTTGGTAGCAAGCCTGTATTGACATGCCAACCAAAGTATCACTTGCGCTCTAGGTCTCTGATTCAGATAGATTGTTCTCCATGTACCGC